>OX637584.1:13820475-14552114 GCA_951800085.1 Comarum palustre | reverse complement strand
TAAGTGTGTCTCACACTACCGACCCTCCACGGACATGCATGATCATATTACACTTGGAGTTACCGAAAGCTTTCGATTTTAGATCTCCCGAGGCTATTAAACCAAATGGCGTCTTTTACTTGATGTTGAAGACTTCTTATGCCACATATTTGATAAGAAAACACGTCACTTATGGTCTAGATATTAGCCTACATGCCTCTTGTAAGCTCCAAAAACTTGCATATGCCAATTCTGCAAAAACTACAAATTTGTCCCTCCATGTACAGCAACTTAGAACGAGCATTGTGAACTGCTCCGGATGAACTAAAATGCTTATTTTATATCACTAAAAAGCTCTACGAGTCTATTTTCCAAAACAGTTGGCCGTTCATTCATATCTATTCTAACAAAGAAGTTATGGCTGTTTGAATAAGTACAAGTCATCCTGCGGGGGAAAATTTTTGCACTCTATGGATTGATGATCTTATAAGTACTTTCCAATCCTTTTTAAATAGCTCTAAAACAAACTATTTACTCATATATCTACTCTCTTTTGTAGGTATGACTACTGGAGAAATCGAATGCCTCGTAGATAGTTGAACTACGCACACAATTCTAAGGAACCGACAACTCTTTACTGAGTTAGTACCTTTTACAACCTTCGGGACAACAATGATTGGATCTTCACCTGTAATTTGAGGACGTGGATCTGCTCGATTCTTATTGCCTCATGGAACTTTGATCCATGTTGCGGATGCGCTTTATGCACCTAAAGGAAATCAAGCCATATTGAGCTTCAAAGACATACGCGCTAATGGGTTTCACCTGGAAACTCATTGTGAAAATGGAGCAGAATTTCTGTGTATTACTCATGAATGCGGATGAAAACGCACATTGGAGTAACTTATGAGTCAGTCTAGTAGGTTTTACCTCATTACTATTCGGATTATTGAATCATATGTAGTCACCAAACAAGAACTTTGGGACTCTCACTCATACAAGCTTTGGCATGACCGTCTTGGTCATCTTGGAAGAGATATGATGATCCAGATTTTACGCAATTCGATATCTTAAACACACCATTGACCTAAAATTTTTCGTTCCCTACACAAATGAAAAGAAGACCGAAGTTGATCTTACGGTACATGAGGAAAACGAACTCGGCCGGAGTTGGGACCGGACCGCCGCCTTGGATGCCGCCGCCATCGAAGTCGCACATGGGACCGACGCCGTACACGCCACTACCGTTGTTGGTTATGCCGAGACTTCTAACAATATGTTAGTAGGTTTAGCGGATGCAGGATACTTATCAGATCCACATAAGGGATATTCTCAAACTAGTTATGTATTCACCATTGGGTATACGGCAATATCTTGGAGATCTACTAAACTGACTCTTGTGGCAACATCCTCAAATCATACAGAGATCATTGCTCTACATGAAGCTGTTCGTGAATGTGTATGGTTGAGATCAAACATTGGATACATTAGAGGAACTAGTGGATTAAGATCTACAACTGATAAGCCTACATGCATGTATGAAGACAATACAGCTTGCATTAAGTAGATGAAGCATGGATTTGTTAAAGGTGACAATACGAAGCATATTTCACCTAAACTCTTCTACAATCAACAGCAACAAGCGTTTCTTAACATTCAAGTGAACCAAGTGAGTTCTCAAAGAAACGTGACAGATTTATTTACTAAGTCTTTGCCTAAATCTACATTGATAAAAATGTGAAGTTCATAGACATGCGTCGGCTATCAACTATTCCTGAGTAATGTACACATCAGGGGGAGTTCACATGATTGGTGTGTTGTACTCTTTTTCCCTACGATCAAGGTTCAGTTTTTCTACAGGGTTTTTGTTACTTGACGAGGTTTTAAGGAGGCAACATCTAATGCATCACCAGCATAACGGCGCGCGACACAAGGGGGAGTGTTCTAGAATATTCTTTTATGTGTGTCTTGGCCTTATACAATTAGGATAAGGAATCAATATTCCGTATAAAGATAGGTTTACTAGTTATTTAAGGATATGTCTTATGTAATCCTCTATAAATAGAGGCACCTATGTATGAATAAAGTACATCTCTTTCACGATTCTCTATTCGCATTATTCTCATACTTCATCAGTGTAAGCGAGGGCATTGATAACTTCTTCAATATGGTTAGTAGTTTTCATTAACTTGAAAAAGCATGGTCAAAAATCAATTTGAATACCTAAAAGAGGTTACTCTTCAAAGTTTTTCGTTGCACTCCTCCTACATCGACGACGCAGGTGTCCTGTCGGACAAGTAATCCAAACGAAGTTACTTTCCAAATCCCAACACTCGTTCCTTTGAAGCAAAACCGTTTAAAATGAAAAAAAACAAAACTTCTTTCAATTAGGGAGAAAGAGGAAGATAACCTAGGCACACCGAGAGTTGCATTTGGCTATGAAATAGTGTTTTTTAGGGGGAATGGATGTTACTCCAGGGGTCGTATAGCTCATATATAATCCGATCAATGGGACGAATGAGAGTTAAACTCTAATACAACGGCTGGTCAGATACAACTCAGTGAGTCTACAAAAGCTACAAAAAAAATACTAACTCAAAAACTAATGACCACTAGAGAACTTTATTTTGGCCTAGAGAGCAATAAACCTACATAACTAACAAAAGTACCACAACTCAATGAATCGAGTCAAAATCATTCTGATGTATTTTTCCATCATCAGGAGGGTAGACTCTTCGATAGGTTATGTAGATATCTATCTGGCCTTCCCCAAACCAGACTCTAGTTTAAGCCCAATTGAAAAGAGAGAGAAGTAGAGGTACACAGGTTCAGCCCATCAAACAACATGACGCAGCCCAACAAGCCATGACGACAGATACCCAACTAGTTCACCTTCTCTCCCATCTGGTCACTGTACAACCAATTAACCCCTTAGAAACCATATCAATTCATTTTTCATACCATGATTTTCTACCAACCAAGCTAGGCCTTAAGGTTGAGATTCTCAGCTCCTCCGAAGGAGTTAGAGCCTCTTTGAGAGTGATATTATAGTAATCATCTTAATCATGTCGAAATGGGACGTTGTAGTCACAAATTCATTTCATTTCTCGAATAATACCAAAGCAATTGTTATGAAATAGTGTTTAGTTACACATTAGCGTCACTTATTATAATTTGCTGTATTTAGCAAATTCATTAATGGAAAATCAATATTTAATCATTCTATAAAGCTATGATCATTTTCACTTGCTATCAATGTTCTAAAACTCGGCTGAGTACTCGGCTAGTACTCGCTACTCGACTGCTTGCCGAGCTGATTTTCGCCTACTCAATGCCTCTAGTCGACCGAAAGAAAATCGGCCGAGTACTCGGTCAACTCGGTCAGTTGAAAAAAAAACGAAGTCGTTTTTGTTCAAACCTAATTTTCTAACTCTGTCTCTCAGTCTCTCACACTTTGCAGCTCTCTGACTCGTATAGTCGCACTACCTTGGATTTTGATATGTCACACTGATTTTGTTCAGTTGTTCTATTGTTCTGTGTCACATAAATTGATGATATGAGTTTTAAATTTGAGTCGGATTTGAAATGAGTACTAGATGGATATGGAGAAGAAGAATTTGAGGCATAGTTACAAATGATATGTTTGAGATTGTGTGCAAGAATTGAATTTGATATTTCTTTTTATTACTTAGAACTTATTGAGTTACTGTAATTGTTGTTTTTATATTTTAAACATTATTATCTCTTGAATATGATAATGTTTTATTGACTAGTTTTATTATTTCAAACATTATATATTTTTAAATAATAAATTAATCCAAGAATTAAAAACCAAGTACTCCACGAGTACTCTCCCGAGTACTCATCTACTCACTACTCTCCAGCCGGCCGAGCGACTAGCGAGTTTTATAACCTTGCTTGCTATTCAATATTAATGGATCATTTTCACTTGCTATTAATGGATACTCAATATTTAATCATTCTATAAAATGATTCTCAAAAATAATTTTAAAAAATAAAAATGAAAAATTGATAGGAGCATTTTACGCTACGTTCTTAACATGTTTTTACCCTCATTTATGCTTTGTTTATCCATTATTTGATTAGTATTAGTAGATATTTAGCATAAGGGATTATTTGTAGAACATTAGCTAAAACATGTGTAAAATAGATAAAGTATGTGCAATATCGTTAAAAGCTGAACTTGGAAGTGTTCTTGATTTTCTTAAGTTTCTGTAAACCAATACATTGTCACTACTTGATTATATCTTTTGAATGTGTAGGTGACATGTATGTGGACATAACAAAACAAGAATCGTGAGGATCGGACTTATGGAAGGTAGCAAAAGAAGCATGGAAAGACAAGAGGCCAAAAGCATGAATTCGGAACAAAAACAGAGGATTTCCAGAAACCATAACTCAACTTCAAAGATTTCCCTAGGACGATCCAGGAGGAACTAGGGAATGTGCCATATATGGATGGAAAGCTGTGGATGTCTAGTTTCTAAATCTTTTAGAATCGCAGCAATCCAAGGTCTGAGGAAGGAGTTATGCCGGAAACAATGGCCGGAGGTCAGTCTGCTGGAAACAGGACAGAATTTGCTGAAGTTGTCTACCGAGTTCGTGAGTGTGTTTCTTCACCAAAATCCTTCCCAAGCATGCCAAATGATTAATGAAGAGCTTAATGATAATATGGGAAGTTGTTTAGAAGAAGAAGAATCGAAGAAATCACCAAGGAGAAGCCGAAAATAACAACTACGAAAGTTATCCCGGTCAAAACAGGATAACTCGGTCTACCGAGATTATGGGAGCTTTTCGGCTGTCCTAGGAGTCCATGAGCATGAAAGAGAGCCCAATGCCGACCCACACACATGAGGAAGAGTCCATGAATTCAGAAAAAGAAGTTTTTAAACTATTTTCCAAGTCAGCAAATTAAAGAGAAGGAAGACAAATCCAACAAGGAAAGAAGAGAAACCTACCCGGTTTGGAACACAAGGGGCTGCCGATTTTCATTAGGTTTCTTTAGGGTTTTGTCTCTATAAATACACATGTAACGCAGTAGAAAAAGTGTCTTTCAATTGCTCAAAACATAGTATAGCCAAACTCTACCAAAAATCCTCCTTACACAGAAAAACACCAAGTCACCGCCGCCGCCAACCCTTGCTGCCAACTGCCCATCTTCCGCCGATCATCTTTTCATCCTTTACCGACCTATATAGGTAGGTTAAGGATGAATAAATCCATGGTTTGTGCATGTATTTTCTGTGTAAAAACAGTTTGTTATTATATATATGCAATTTGGTTTTCGGTTTTACATGATAAGCATGTTATGAACTCTTCTTGGTGATTTGCACATGAATATGTTTGTTGTGTAACGATTTAGATTGCATGTTAGGATTATGATTTAGTTTAAGTTCTGTATGTTTGTGTTTAGTAGATGTTGAATTGATTAATCTTCACCCGAGCATATAATCGAACCTTAGGTTAATTTGAATGATCACAAGTTAGCTATTAGGGGGGTGTTTCATGCGCCGTAGTATTTTAGGTTGAGTTCACCGGGTCGGGCTCTCAATTCTAGTTGCTGCCAAGGGATGGTAGGGTGAGAGATTTGCATGTTGAATAGGATGAGTGACGACATACCTAGGATCATGTCTCCAATGACTCATGAACGGTAAGTGTATTTTGTGTTAATGTGATGCGGGTCGTAAGCATTAAGCATGATGACACATAAACTTAGGATGAACACAATAACTTGATCTTTCATAAAACTTATATGTTTTCTAATCGGTGTTTGCTGTATCTTGTGCTTGAGTATTGATTAACCAATGTATGTAAATATTTCTGTTTTATTTTCTTTATATTTCGAACCAACTTTCAACTCCCATCTATTTCGATGTAAATATGTTTATATTTGTGAATATTATCATGTGTGTTATACTTGTATAGTTGTGACAGAATTGTACTTGTATGTTTTATTTGTGAATGTTACTAACGATTTGTTTTGCAGACATAATCATTCCCTAGTGTCCCCGGCTTGAACGATCCCTACTTACAGTTACTACACGATAGGGTTTTAAATTGCAGGTTGTTTAACAACGGCCTCGTCAAAAATGGATTGTAATTTTCAATTTTGGAATTAAATTTGGTAGTTTGTTGTGAAAAATATTTTCCTTATATTCTAAACTAGAAGAATCAAAGAGTAAAATAAAAAAGTCAAATTGATATTTCAATCATTCTTTGTGAAATTTGAAAATACTTCAATTTTTTATTTTTCACGTTTTGAGAAATGTCTCACCAAATATATTTTCATTTCAATTTCATTTTCAAAATTGAAAATACAAACATGAAAAGGTTATCGAACATCCTCTAAAATCGGATCCTTCGACCACAAAAGTGTACATTAATATTTAACTCCACTTAACTTCCACGAAATTCAGTCTCGCTGGGTCTTGAAAATTTTCACGATTTGTATGGTTACTGCCCACTACCATATTAAGCCTCAAATTGGCCAAATATCTAAGAAAATGATTCATTAGACTAAAACGTCGTCCACTGATACTAGTCTTACCAACAGCGAAAGAACCCATGTTTGTTTTGAGTGTGGGTTTATCTCTCTGTTCAATAACATATTCAATAGGATAAACGATGCCAGTCATCGTTGCACTTGGGAGAGACGGTCCTATATTGATCGCGTCAACAAAATGAAAACTACTACAAGCGAACAACTCAAAATGAAGCAATTTAGTTCATTTTCTTTTTCCAGAACTCGGTTTTCGTGCTAGTAAATGGACAATCAGATGCAGCAAAACAAGTACTGCACCAGATTTATCCCACACATCCCACTGTTCAATCGTTATTCAAACCGCATCCCAGGTCTTCAAGCGAGACCAAATCATCCATGGCTTTCCCCGAACACAAAAACTACCAACAAAATTAAGCACCTAGAGTTCTAGAACAATCCGTTTGAAATGTAAATGAAAACAACAAAAAATAATAAGAAAAAATATTCAACCCGTCCAGGAATAATGTCCTTAGTTCTCTTCTCCCTGAAAGCCTTGCCCTTCAGTACCTGTAGTGAGCAGGCTTGTATGGACCCTCAATTGGAACGCTGATGTAGTCAGCCTGGTCCTTGGTGAGCTTGGTGAGCTTGGCTCCGAGCTTTCCAAGATGAAGAGCAGCAACCTTCTCATCAAGGTGCTTGGGCAAGACATAGACCTTCTTCTCATACTTGCCGCTCTTCCTCTCATTCCACAACTCAAGCTGAGCAATCACTTGGTTGGTGAAAGAGCAAGACATCACAAAGCTAGGGTGTCCGGTGGCACAACCCAAGTTCATGAGACGGCCCTCAGCCAACACAATGATACCGGTCTTGGTATCGGGGAAGACCCACCTGTCTGTCTGAGGCTTTATGGTTATACGCTGCACTCCTGGTAATGTCTCAAGTCCATGCATGTCGATCTCATTGTCAAAATGCCCAATGTTGCAAACAATGGCATTGTTCTTCATCTTCCTCATGTGCTCAAGCATGATGATGTCCTTATTCCCGGTGGTGGTGACAAAGATGTCAGCATCACAGACTACGTCCTCAATGGGAAGAACCTGAAATCCTTCCATAAGAGCCTGCAGAGCACAGATTGGGTCAATCTCAGTCACAATCACACGGGATCCGCCTTGTTTGAGAGCAGCAGCACAGCCCTTTCCAACATCACCATATCCACAGACAACAGAAACCTTTCCGGCAATCATAACATCAGTGGCTCTCATCAAACCATCAGGGAGAGAGTGACGGCAACCATACAAGTTGTCAAACTGCAATGCACAAACATAACAAAATGTCATTTCAGCAGCTAAACATTGCAATCAGACAGAAGTGCAATATAATACAAGTCGTCAAACTCATGGACAAAAATAAACTATATTCCTTCAAACAGGCCAATTTTGGAACCAGGGTGAATGAAGACCACATATGCAATCCACTATTAATACAAGTTGTCAAGCTGTGCAGATAAAACACAAAAAAATATCTACAATTATTTGATTGTACAGGCAAACATTCACATCTACAATAAAAACAGAGCACCCAGTGAGACAGATCTGAAAAGGAATGGGAGCCCAGATCTAGAAGGCATACCTTGCTCTTGGTGACAGAGTCGTTGACATTGATAGCAGGGAACAACAATGAGCCGCTGTTCTGCATCTGGTAGAGCCTCTTGACTCCTGTGGTGGTCTCCTCCGAGACACCGACAATCCTGTCCTTCATCTTGCGGTACCTGCTGGGGTCAGTCTTCAAGCCCTCCTTGATAATGGAGAGCACGATCTGGAACTCGGCGTTGTCGGTGGACGCCGGGTCAGGTAGCTGCCCGGTCTTCTCGAAGACCTCCTCAGCCTTAACACCCTCGTGGATCAACAGAGTTGTGTCGCCTCCATCATCGACGATCAGATCTGGGCCTCCGCCGGGACCCCAGTCCAAAGCGCGCTCGGTGCACCACCAGTACTCCTGGAGGGTCTCTCCCTTCCAGGCGAAGACGGCGGCGCTGTCGCGGGCAATGGCCGCGGCGGCGTGGTCCTGGGTGGAGAAGATGTTGCAGGAGCACCAGCGGACCTCGGCGCCGAGAGCGGTTAGGGTTTCAATGAGGACAGCGGTCTGGATGGTCATGTGGAGAGATCCGGTGATCCGAGCACCCTTGAAGGGCTGGGAAGGGCCGAACTCGGCACGGGAGGCCATGAGACCGGGCATTTCGACCTCGGCGAGCTCTATCTCGAGCCTGCCGAAGTCGGCCTGAGACATGTCCTTCACCTTGTACTCGCGGCCGGAGCTGTGCTTCTCCACGGAGAGAGCCATCGGGGTAGGGTTAGAAGAGAGTGAGGGAATTGCCAAGGGACCAAGAGAGAGTGAGGTTGTATAAATAGGTTCAGGCGCCGAGACCGACGGTCAGGATTGTGCGATGAGGGTTTGGTGGATCTGGTAAAAATGGGGACTGCCGTGGGTCCGAGGAGGATTATGAATCACACGTCTCTTGGCACAATGTGTACGAAAAAATGTTTATGGAAATATAAAAAATTAGAAAGAGGTAGAAGAAGTTGTACGAAGTGTGAAACAATGGTGCTCATGTCAACTTGAGCAAGCACTTGGGCCTTGACCTTAACGTGAAGGACAATTTGACGTTTAAGTAAGGATACAATTTGACGTTTAGTATTATTAATTTTATGGTTAAAATCAGTTCAGTCTTTCTTTTAAAAATCTATCATTTTAGTATTCATAACTTTTAATTGTTTACAACTTAGTTTAAATTTTCATGTTGAACTTAAAATATGATATCAAGTGCTGATGTGGAGCTGATAAGGAGGTTGTACATACTAGTATTAGCTATCAAAATATATGAAACGATCAAAAATATCTCTTATGACTCGTAAGAGTTATTTTGGTCATTTTCATACATATTGAGAGTTAACACTAATATGTAGAGTCTCCTTGCCGACTCCACATTAACATCTGACATCATATTTAGAGTCCAAGATGAAAATTTGGACCAAGTTGTAGACATTTAAAAGTTAATGGTACTAAAAAGATGGATTTTCAAAAAAAGAGACTGAACTAATTTCAACCCTAAAGTTTAAGGTAGTAAACTGAATTTTATCCTTTAAGTAACATGTAGACATGTCTAAATTTAGAAGTGTTTGCCAAGAAAACCACATAGAGAAATGAGAAAATATATACCAAACAACTTCAAAGACCAAACTATTTCTTCAAGAAAAACTAGTAAAGGGGTGAAGAATTGAGTGAAGAATTGGGCAAAGATTAAACTATATCAATGGTATAGTCATTTTAAACATGTGTGAAATTTGGATGAGTTGGTTCCGCTAACTCAACTTCGTAACAGATGATTCCACTCGCTCGAATTGATGATAAGCTGTAAAAGGAGCAGCCTAAATGCTTTTGAGTGCTTCCCTTACAACACTCATGTCATTTAGGGTACGTTTGGTACCCAATACTGTCTTAGACAGACTTATTTTTTATCATAGTCACACACTCTTTAAGTTGGGATTAAGCTATAGCAGTACCTGACACATGTTTGGTACTGCTTTGGACTAAACAGCATAATAAACATAATAGTCCTATCTCACGTTTGATGATGCTCTGGACCGAGGTTCTAAAACTCAGCCTAGTCGGCGAAGTACTCGCCCAAAACTCGCTAGTCGACCCAAAAACGATGTGATTTCCTTAAAATAGGAGTACCTAGCTAGCCAAGAGAAAATCGGCCGCCTAGTCGGCCCAACTCGGTCAACTCAGGTAAAAAACGGCCCAACTCGAGTCAAAAGTCAAAACAATAAAACGATAAAACCTAATCTTGTTCAGTCGTTCTCAGTCTCTCGTTCTTAGTCTCTCAATCTCGGCCTCGTGTCCCTGCCCTCGCCTCGTCACCTTGCCTCATCATTGCTCTAGCACAGCCGTTAGTGCTTCGAAAAGCTCGTTGGTATGTTTTTCGAATTGGGTATTTGTTTTTGAGTTTTTGGTATAGAAAGAGATGAGGAAAGTTTGAATCGGCTTGGTTTAGGTGTTGGTTCTTGGTTATTGATTAAATGTTGAACTGGGTTTTAAACATGTGTGAAATTTGGATGAGTTGGTCCGCTAACTCGACTTCGTAACAGATGATTTCACTCGCTCGAATTGATGATAAGCTGCAAAAGGAGAAGCCTGCTACAAGGGAGCCCAAATGCTTTTGAGTGTTTCCTTTACAACGCCCAAGTCATTTAGGGTACGTTTGGTACCCAATACTGTCTTAGACAGACTTATTTTTTATCATAGTCACACACTCTTTGAGCTGGGTTAAGCTATAGCAGTACCTGACTCATGTTTGATACTGCTTTGGACTAAAGAGCATAATAAACACAATAGTCCTATCTCACGTTTGATGACACTCTGGACCCCGAGGTTCTAAAACTTAACCTAGTCGGCGGAGTACTCGCACAGAACTCGCTAGTCAACCTAAAAACGATGTTATTTCCCTAAAATAGGAGTACCTAGCCAGCCAAGAGAAAATCGGCCGACTAGTCGGCCCAACTTAGTCAACTCAGGTAAAAAACGGCCCAACTCAAGTCCAAAGTCGAAACAATAAAATGACAAAACTTAATCCCGTTCAGTCGTTCTTAGTATCTCGTTCTTAGTCTCTCTAACTCGGCCTCACGTCCCTGCCCTTGCCTTGCCGACTTGACTCATCGCCTCTCTCGCCTAGCCGTTAGTGCTTCGAAAAGCTCGTTGGTATGTTTTTCGAATTGGGTATTTGTTTTTGAGTTTTTGGTATGGAAAGAGTTGAGGAAAGTTTGAATTGGCTTAGTTTGGGTGTTGGTTCTTGGTTATTGATTAAATGTTGAACTGGGTTTTTGCTTTGTGAGGTTGTGAAGAAAAAAAATTAAGTTTCTGTGTGTATAGGCTATTGTGTTCTTATAAGATCGATATCCCAAATTTTCTATAAGATTTGACATTATATTACCTTTTTAAATAATATATATATTTAGTTACATGTTTTAAAAATAAAAATAAATCTAAAAATTAAAAACTGAGTACTCTCCCGACTACTCCTTTACTCGCTAGTTCACAGCCGACCGACTAGCGACTGGCGAGTTTTAATGCTCTGAACTATAATTTTGAATACCAAAAGTATTGTTTTTTATAATTCTCATCCCAATACAACATGTTACCTTAATATCAATAAAAAAACGTAAATACTAAATAGTTTACATATAAGTTTCCATCCACCCATCATAAATCAACATAAGAGTAAATATTTTACATTGACAAGTCGCATCACTTAATACAACGACAAAAAGTGAACTCGTTAGCATTCCACATGCAAGCTAGGTACAAAAGCAAGAATGTTAATCTAGTAACTACAAAATGAGTTCAGTCAGCAAAATGGTGGCTTGTCGAACATGCGTTAAGGCTTGGGGTGTGCATAAATCCCAGTCTCGTCCCGATCCCGGCAAAATTTGAAACTAAAAACACTCGTCTCGTCCCATTAGAGAAACAACGGGATGCGGGACTGAAATTTTGAGTCCTGTCAGGCCCGTCCTGTCACGTCTAACTTTAAAACATCATAACCAATTATAGAAACTTTATTTTTGAGAGATTTCAACTCTCAAATGGTCTTTAAAATGTCATCTATAACGTTCATGAAGACACTAAACTAATATAACAAATCAATTTGTATAATTTTTGAAAATAATTCAACTAGTACAAAATCTCAAAATTGATATGTATAATTTACTAATATTGACCCTAACATTTAAAAATATCATAACTTAATCTAGAAAATTTATTTTCAAAAGATTAAAAATCAGAAATGAACCTTAAAATGTCTACTACAAATCATATGAAGATACCTAGATGACAATTCAAATTAAACTGTATGGTTTAAAGAGAAAACAAAACTCATGCGAGATGGCTGATATTATGCTCGTCCTGTCTAACTTTCAAAATTCCTAACTAATTGTAGAAACATTATTTTTGAGGGATTCGAACTGTAAATTAATCTTTAGGATGTCTGTAAATTTCATGAAGACACTAATCTTAAATAGCCAACCAATTTATACAGTTTTTTAAAAGAAGCCAACTAATTCAATATCTTAGAATTTACTGATGCAGACTGTATACTTTAAAGAATCATAACTTAATCTAGAAAAATCATTTTTAAGTAATTCAAATTTTGGAATGAATCTTAAGATGTCTACTACAAATTTTATGAATACACCTAGATAAAAATTCAAATGAAACTGTGTGATTTCAAGAGGAAACGAAACTAATGCAAGATGGCTGAGATTAGGCTCGTCCCGTCTAACTTTCAAAATTCATAACTTATTGTAGAAACCTTATTTTTTAGGGATTCCAACTCTCAATTAATCTTTAGGATGCCCTCTGTAAATTTCATGAAGACACTAATCTTAAATAAATAACCAATTTGTAAGTTTTTTAGCCAACTGGTTCAGAATCTCAAATTTACTAATGCAGACCCTACTATCATAACTTAATCTAGAAAAATCGTTTTCAAATTATTCAAATTTTGGAATGAACCTTAAGATGTCTACTACAAATCTTATAAAGACATCTACATAAAATTTCAAATGAAACTGTATGGTTTTCAAAAGAAAAGAAATTGATGCATGATGGCCCGGATTAGGCCCGTCCCGTCCCATACCGATTAGGCCCTGCGGGATCCAGTCTAAAAAATGTAAGGCTCATCCTGATCCTGTCCTATGTGTAACAATCGGGATGTGATGTGGGATTACCTCAGTCTCATCTCATCTCATCCTGTCCCATGTCCACCCCTAGTTAAGGCAGCAACTCCCACTACCATACAAAGTCAGTAGTTAGTAAATCCCCTAGCATTAGCAAGAAGCCTTTCGACATACACTTTCCTCGCATCAACATCCAAGGATATGAACATAGAAATATTTTGGGGATTTTTCAAAATGAGCTCCAAGCATCAATTTGGTCTAGAACATGAAACTCATATCCTTAAGTTCCTTAGCAATATCAGATCTATCTTTATTACTTTTCACTATAGCATCGGTCAAAGTTTTTGTTCATATCCCTTTCTTCATTGAAATGATTCGCTATAATTTCCTGAAGTCTACGTTTGGCAACCAAGGGATATATAGCAAGATTGAAATGGAACAAGATAGGATTTTTGTTTTCATCATCTCACGTGTTTGACACTAAGGATTACAACTTGAAAGTACGATTGATGAATTTCTGGACTTGAACCCCAAATTCAACAGTTAAAACTTGAAACCAAGAAGGATGATTCAAGAAAATAGTGAATGATTATAGCAATAGAGAAACCCAATAAAAGCAAAGAACATTGCGGAAGCAGAGTAACCAATAGAAAGAAGAATTCAAGATACGGACTATAACTTTGAATCGACCGAAATAGATGACCATGGCTCGCGACACATGTTGGGATTCGATCTCGGAAATTCTCTGTTTTATCCCTCAGTACATAAGTAAAATAATACAGTTAAATTTACCCCCACACATGTCTCAACATAATGATGATATTTGACGGTCGGTTTTTTATTTCACAAGATAAAACATGTAAATTGTACATGAACTTACTAAATAATTATAAACTGTACTTTAGCCGACGAAATTACTACGAATTTCGTAGTAATTTCGTCGGCTAAAAGTGGGACTATAGCCGACGAAGTTTTTTAGTAATTTCGTCGGCTAAAGTGGTACTATAGCCGACGAATTTTTTAGTAATTTCGTCGGCTAAAGTGGGACTATAGCCGACGAATTTTTTATTTCGTAGGTTATACTTCTTCCTATATATTCGGACCCAGCGACAGAACCCTATTTTCTTCTCCTTTCTCTTCTCGGCCGCACGGTTTCTCCCTCTCCTCTCGATTTTCTTTCACTTTTTTCGACGAATTCCGGCCTCCACTCCGCCTCCCCCATCTCTCAAACAAATAAGGTTTGCAATTTCATGTTTATATTGTATTATAGAACTATTTTCAATTTTTTTTCAATATATTGAATTATATGATAATTAGAGTTTGTGATAATATTGTTGGTAATAATGTTGAATTATATTGAATTATTTCAATTAATTGGTATAATTTAATATATTTGGGTATATTAAGTAAATTGGTAATTTTTAATATATTTGGGTATATTGGGTGTATTTGGTATATTTAGTAAATTGGGTGTATTTGGTATATTTAGTAAATTTGGTGTATTAAGTAAATTGGTAATTTTTAATATATTTGGGTATATTTAGTGAATTTGGTATACTTAGTATATTTAGTCAATTTGGTATATTAAGTAAATTGGGTGTATTAATTGGTATATTAAATATATTTGTGATAATTTTTTATAATGCTATATATTTAACAAAATATTAATTATATTATTTAGGATGAAAGGATTATTTAGTAAATCAAAGAGTTTGAAGGGCCAAAGGGGTGAATCGTCTGAGAGAACGTCTAGTAACCCTCGGGGTTCGTTTCAGGGCCCAATAACGGCCCGACGGGCGTCTCTTCTAGAGCCGACACAAAGACAGTTGGGGGCCACACATTCCACCAGGCAGCCGGACGCCACTCCCTCCTCCAGGCAGCCAGTCGCCCCTCGCTCCTCTAGCCAGCCGGACGCCCCTCGCTCCTTTAGGCAGCCGAGCGTCCCTCACTCCTCTCGGCAGCTGTGGCCTTCGACTTAGGCGGAGGTGTCTGCACCACGTATGCCTGAGATACACAGGGCACCGACTCCGGGCCCTACTGTTTCGGAGGGTGGGTCTTCCGGGGTACAGATGCCGCCGCCTCTTCTCTACCTTCCTCGCTTGATATCGGCATTACCTGCAGTCGATGACTCAGGGGCGCCAATTTATCCACAACCCCCGCAGGTGAGCCCATCAGCGGTGTACCTGTTCGTGCCGTTTGATACGGATTTAATTTTTGCGAGGGTGTCATCATCGGCAACAGAGTCGGAGTCCGTCGCATCCGCCTAACGCCCTCAGGTAATGATTATATAAGTAATTTGTTATGTTATAATGTTATAATAAAAATAATTTATTAATAATCAATTTATGATAGGCACCGTCGGAGCCAAGCCGACAAGGAAGAAGAGAGGTCCCGTCACAGGAGTACCTCGGGAAGGATCGTCATTGATATTGACGGGGATGGGAACGTAGTATCGGGCGGCAAGACGAGAATGTACTCCGGCCGCGTAGGAGCGCTTATTAGGGATAAAGTCCCTATGTTGTGGTCAGACTGGGGCGAGGTCCCACAGGAGGTTAAGGACATGGTCCACAACGCAATGTCGGTAAGTATAACAAAATTCACATTTAACATTATTTATTACATTATAGATTTATGAACGCCTAAACTAATAAATGTTTTAATGCAGGTGTGGTTTGACGTTCCCTAATACCTGAGGAACACCTGGGCGGACGTTGTACATGGGGGAAGGTACGTTGCAAAGTTAATTACAAAAGAAAATTATGTATAATTAATAATATTTATAATTTTTGGGCTTATTACAGGTACAAGGAGTGGAAGAACGAGTTACGGACCCACTTACTACGTATGGGAACGAACGTTCTGGCACCCCCCTTGAGTTCCAGTTCACGGAATACTAGTGGTGTTGGCTTCTGATATCAGAATTTAACAACCCACATAAACAGGTAATTAAAAATAATAATTTATTATATTGAATTATATTTAACACGTTTTAAAATATTTTACTAATTTTTTTTCCTTTGTAGGCCGTTTTTCGGGTGAACGCTCAGAACCGGCAATGCAACACAAGGAACCATCATGCCGGTTCTAGACCGTTCGCATCGTTGATGGAGGAGGTGGCCAGGGAACATCCAGAGGTCAACCGGTACGTCTATACGTACGAGAAGACATATCCTGACGCCCAGGAGGATATTGTAAGTCGTTTTACGTTTTCAAATTTAGTAAATTATATATATATATATATATATTTCAAAATGTTATTTTATTATTTTTTCCTATCAAATTAGGCGATTCTATATTTCAATTTCATATATATGAGATGCATAGTTTTAGACAACCCAAATGACATGATAAAAATAAAATAGGAGATATGAAATCAAGAGCAATTTTTCATGAAAAATTGGATTATAAAAGGATGAAAAACTAACAGATGGTGGAAAAATTCGAAGGAATTTAAGCAATTTTAGAGATAGCTAGCACATATTTTTTTACTTTGTCCCGGAAGACATCGATCACCATCCTCGTTGTTACTACAACATTTTTCTCTAAATTTAATGCGATGAGTAGAAATCAGGACAATAATTGTAATATAAGAAGAGATTGAAATTAGTACAAAATAAATTAAGGAGCACATATACTTTTCTCTCTGTAAACCCTAGGCGCCACACAGAGTTCTCTGACATCTCCATCAGTTGTTGCCTAACTTAAGGAGGACTGGAGGGAAGTCCTATACTTGCATGACAAATGGATTTGTTCTATATCAGATCGGAAGGTGTCTGGTCTAAGGGGTCGCCGGATCCGAAATTGTTTGGCGGAGATGGTTGGTTCGCGGTCTAGCCAGGTTTATTTGGATCAGAGCATTTGGATCCAATCTTGGCTAGGCGAGTCAGACCCGGTCTTGGGAGGGATGCAATCGTGTGTCGATGAGGTGAGGGAACATGATGACAGTGACAAGATCGTGGCTGCCGGGGGTGGGAAGGTACATGCTTAAAGTTGGCATTCAAACCGATTGGGTAAAACCCGTGGGTTTATACCCACTCAAAAGAAATTCATGGGTAATACCCATGTGCAAAAAGCTGGGTTTGGGTAATTTCCCACCCATTTTAAATTGGTAAAACCCATACACATACATATTACCCATTATCCATTATGCACATACCCACATTTTAAATGGGCTGGTTTTGTATCATATTTATAAAATAATATAAATAATCTTAAATAGGAATTTCATGTTTTATGGCTATTTAGATTTTTATTTTAGAATTTTAGGATTTTTTTGACTAACTTCTGAAATGGATTCCATGAATTCTTTTTACTGCTGCAAGATGCCTCAGTTGTTGATGGAGATCTTCTTTCATGGGTATTGACTCTATGTTTCATGAAATTTTTATTCTATCTAAAGAAGGGGTAATCAAGATTTTGTTGTTATTAATCTATGATGTTATCATCTTATATTTTATCTCACTTTCCTATTGTCATTGGATGTCATCATAATTAGTCACTTGCCAGAATTATTTGTTTCTTGATATGAAATTATGGTGTAGTATGATGATAAAGTCAGTTTCTGTCTACCAAAAGGGTAGTATTACATGGGTGGTATGTTTTTGGGGCACGGTAACAACTTGGAGTTTATGGTACTGAGCTTTCCGTCATTATCTTACAAACTAAGAATAAGTTTTTTTGGGTGTGGGTATTATATGGATACCCATAGGTATTACCCGTGCATAGTTCATTAAACCCATGGGTTTTTTAAAAAACCCATACTCACTTATGGTTGAAAATGGGTACATATTTTACCCAAAATTTAAAACCCAATACATATTTTACCCATAGATACTCATACCCATGAGTTTTAATGCCAACTTTATACATGCTGTGTATGACGTTGTTTCTCTACAAGTTGTGTTTTGCTTGGATGGATATTAGTTGGGCTTGGGATGCAGCCCTTGACCCATGTTTTTTGATAATTTAGTTATTTTACTGTTATTTATTTACGGCTTTATGTCAACAAATTATGACATTATGACACAGTTCATAAACAAATTACGACATTATGCCACAGTTAATAACCTACCCGGATTTTGGTAAGAAGCAATGGGCTGGTCCCGGTCTATGCATCTTGTGTGCCTTATCTTATATAAGTAGGAGGTGCCTCTTTTGTTTGATCAAATAGTGAAAACCTCGTAATGGTAGGATGAAACTAATTGTCGTCGGGTTTGTTCTCCGATTGTAACATAGTAGGAAAACTATTAATCAGGGGTGAATACTTCATGTCATCCCCCTTTGTATTCAATAGCTTCATTAATTAAAGTTTGAGAACAATCACATCAGCCATTTATTTAAAAAAAAATGAAATTAGGAAGAGATCTCAATTAGAAATTAATTTCTCAGAAAAGATAATAAATAACATAACATAAAGAAAGATTTCCTTATTTAAATAAAAAATTATAAAACAATGATGTGAATAAAGATAATTAAGAAATAATAATAATTTTTTATCATATTAAATGTAATAATATTTTAACTTTATATGCATTTTAACAAAAACAAAACAAAAAATATTGGGTCCTTTTAGCCCTGGACCCGTGCGAGCCCTCTGGGCATGCTTGTCAAATTCATAACTTGTTAGTTGAACTCACCCAACTAATCAACTTATACAAGTGTCTAGTAGCCAAACAACGTAGAACTAGGATGGAAAAGCAGAGAAGGGTGACAAAATTGAGACCAACTCATATTACGCCGAAACCAACTAATATTGAGCACCCGGTAAGTAACTTTTGAAAAAATCTTTATAAAATAGATAGTTCATAAATCATAACGTCATTAACTTTTCATCAATACATACGGCATCATGTATATCTAAGGGAAAGTTATCCGTCATATTCTCACAAATCCCATTATCGTCTAGCACAATAGCTCGGTTAACAAACATGTTTACACCCACTAAAGAATAATCATGCTGTTTAATATGACGAAATAATTATAGTGCAGTGTAAGTGATACGAAACGGAAGCGTTATCACGATAGACAGCAAGGTTTCGTCAAGCGTTGAAACCTTAATGGAAGATATAGCTTGAATCCACTAGCAAAATACAGACACAAGCCATAACACAGAGTTTCTACTCTAATTTTTAGGGTTTTCTTATTGATAACTTCAATCCTCAGAATACAATCTAGCAATGACCTTATATAGACGTAAAAATAAACCTATTCATACTAGAACTAGGAACTTAAACCTAATACATTCACAAAACATAATCTAGAATAGACTACAATTTATAAAACGTAATACGATATGAAATACTAGATACTAAAGAATATTACTCTAGATATGTATTCAGAATCTCAACCAAGATTTTGTTCGAGAATCCCGATATATCCAGAAGAGTAACTTACGATTAACACTGTAATTAAGAAGCCTATTTGAATACTAATTTTGAATATTCAAATCATACTTCTTCATATTTAGAATTCTTTGTTGAGATTCCCTAGTTTCTCAACCTGTATCAGTCTCATCCACTTAGAAAGAACTTAACCTCGAGTTCATCTTGAATGCAGCTGGGTCATTAGTAGGACAAAAGCATGATAAACGATTATTCCAAATATCATTAAAGCTAGAAGGGATTACTATGAATCTGACGTCATAGACAAGTTTAGAATAAGCTTCTTCAAACTTAAACTCCTCTTTGGATTGATCTTGAATAGAACTTGGCTTGCATGACATGGGTAACAATGTGGTGAATGATCCAACTCTTTTAGCAAACTGACTCTAAAACAAAAATTGACCTGCCAAAAGTTGACCTGTGCAATTTAAAAACCCTATCAGTGTAGTATGTGCAAGTAGGGATCGTTCTAACCGGGGACACTAGGGAAGGATTTTATATACTGCAAAAAAGAAGGTTAGTAATTTCAAAAGAATACGAGTACAAATTATAATGGGATTTTTGAGTTTGGTTCGAATTTAAAAGAAAATAAACACAAGTATTTACAAAACATGGTCATCCAACAATGCAACATTTAGAACAGCACATAGCACCGATTAAATAGCATGCAAGTTCATGAAACAGATTAAAAATGCAGCAATTATATTTTCAAATACTTTGATTAATTCCAACTATGTAGGCTTCTCATGTAAACTTAGTGCCTACAATCGCCTGACACTAAATTTGTATATGTGTCACCTTGCTCAGTGCCTACAATCGCCTGACACTAAGACAAGATACACTTATCGAACAAGAGCCATTGGAAACATGGTCCTAGGTATGGCGTCACTCATCCTATTCATCATGCAAATCTCTCACCCTAGCAACCCTTGGCAGTGACTAAGAATCAAGACCTACAATCGCCTGATCTCAACCCTTAGAACACTACGACATATGAAACTCCCCCCTAATAGCTAACTTGTCTAGATTCAAGCTAACCTAGAGTTCGATTACGTGTACAGGTGAGGATTAATCAATTAAAGTTCTCTAATCATATAAACACAGCAAGTTAAGTCTTTTATTCACAACCTAAACATGCATTCTAATCGTTATGTTTACACAATCACATATATAAATCACAAAGAAGAATATATGAACATGTATGAGACATAAAACCACAAAACCATAATATATAGTCAATGAGTTCGACAAAAACAATAATAAACACAAAACTTACAAAGATCCATACCTAAACCTCCTAACAAAGTCGGCAAGGTACGGTGACAATAAGGTGAAGGAACGGCTGAACTCTCCGGTGAACAATGGATGCGGCAGCTTTGTGTTTAAAGTGTTTAGGGGTTTTGTAGGTAGAGCTTGGCTCTCTAAAAATTACAAAGGTTGAAGACACTAAACTAAGAGTTATACATGTGTATTTATAGAGAAAAACTTGAGAGAATCTGCATCAAAGTCGGCAACCAAGATCTCCCATTCCTTGTTGAACTCGGTTTACTCTTCCTTGTTGAACATGGTTTCTTCTTTCTTCTTTGACAAGGATTTCGACTTTGGACTTGGATTTTTCTGTTCTTGGACTCTCCCACATGTTAATGGATCAATGTAGGCCTCATTACACAAGTCTTGGGCTTCTAGGCAGCCGAAATCATGGACAAACTCGTGTGACAACTTAGGCAGAAACTGCCCAGTTTTGCAGCTTGACCTCCGTCCATTGTTTTGATCATACTCCTTCATCTGAACTCCAAATACTGCGATTCAAGAAGATCGGAAAACTAGATACATACAGCTTTCTAATGATATATGGCTCGCCCTCAGATTCCTCCTGAATCTTTAGATATGATTTTTCAAAGTTGATGTAGGGTTTCTGGAAATTTCTGCTCAAATCAAAATCTTATGTTTCGGAGTTTCTTCTTTTCCATGGCCTCTCTTGTTGTCTTCCATGAGTCCAATCTTCATGATTCTTGTTCTCATATGCTCATTTACCTGTCATCTACACATTAAACCAAATTCATCAAAATTGACAATGTAAAGGTATAACGAATCATAAGAGAAATTAACCAAGTCTTTGTTCCAAATCGAATTTTCAACACTTAAGCACAATTTTCTGTATAAATGCACGTTTTAGCCATTGCTCTACAGAAAAACCTTTTTGACTCAAAATAAGTAAAAACGACATTACTAAGGAATAAACAAGGTACAAATGAGGGTAAAAACATATTAAAAACAAAGCGTAAAATGCTCTTATCATCTTCCACCTTCAAAGTGACTTGTTCATGTTTCTTTTCACACACCTCGTGAGGTCACTATTGATGTTCTTTCTTGTAGGCTTGATTTCTGTTTGACACGACTTCCTCTCAAGCATGTATGTATCGACTTTGTGATAATCGTCATTGACATTAGCACGCCATGGTCTCCTACACACATAAGCATCATCCATGTGAATCTCATGAAAAGTACCCTCTTCATAAAGATGTTCCAAAGAGATAGGCGCTTTGATCTTAGAATCACCACATCCTTGACGTATTTGATAAGAAGTTTCCTTTTGATTGAAATTAAAAGATTTCATAAGCTCTCGTTGGGCAGTTTCTTCAAAATTTTGGTCACATTCATAAGCAAATCTTCTGATATGCCGACCTTGTTAATCGCCACGTCTACAGGCAAATCCCATAGCGCATTGATCATCAATCTCCATGTAGCACAGTTTTTGGTGATGTGCACGACCTTGGACGAATCCTGTGGTAGGATGAGCATCTCCTCTTTGATTTACGTTCAATTTCATAATTAACTGTCGAAGCTCCTCCGTTGCATCTTGCACAGTCTCTCACAAAATCTTGTGTCTGCTGTTAGAAGGTTTCGAAGTGGTCAATTATACTTTTGAATAATCTTGTAAATCCTTCTTAATGGTTTTAATCGCCCGACCAGCGTCGGCGAGGTTGGTGAAGGTGATTTCGTCTCTTGAATCGTCTCCAACCTCGCTCTGGTACCAAATGATACGGAACAGAAGCGTAATCACGATAGACAACAAGGTTTCGTCAAGCGTAGAAACCTTAATGGAAGATATGGCTTGAATCCACTAGCAAAATACAGGCACAAGCCTTAACATAGAGTTTATACTCTAATTTTTAGGGTTTTCTTATTGATAACTTCAATCCCCGGAATACAATCTTGCAATGGTCTTATATAGACATAGAAATAAACCTATTCATACTAGAACTAGGAACTTAAACCTAATACATTCACAAAGCATAATCTAGAATAAATTATAATTTAGAAAACCTAATACGATATTTTTTTGGTAATGAACCTAATACGATATGAAATACTAGATACTAAAGAATATTACTCCAGATTTGTATTCGGAATCTCAATCAAGATTTTGTTCGAGAATCTCGATATATCCAGAAGAGTAACATACGATTAATATTGTAATTAAGAAGCCTATTTGAATACCAATTTTAAATATTCAAATCATACTTCTTCATGTTTGGAATTCTTTGGTGACATTCCCTAGATTCTACTCCTGTATCAATAAACGCATCCACTATTTATTGACGCATTCATGGGTTCGAATCACCGTAAAAGGTATAAATGAAATCTTTTGATTCTCATAAAAAAAATAAAAAAAATCATGCTATTTAATAATAATTCCTGCTCTCATGGAGTTTTAGCAGGGGGTTCTTGGTGAAGTCTGCCAAAAAATCGAAGTAGGGGTTGGTGACACTGCGGCCAGATTTTATATTTCCAAACCACAATCCTCCACTTGGTTCAATCAAAATTAAAAATTTACAGATCTGGGGATTAGTTTTAAGGTGCATCACTAACTCACACCCACGCAACAACACGATGTACACAAGTTGTTTTGTGGGGATGGTACTCAGCGACTAAAATGACCAAGTTGCCTATCACCAACTCAAAATCACATACCAGTCTAAAAAGCAAAGACTGACCCTTTTTCTTCACCAACTCCTACCATGACGACATTACGTGGTCACTACATCATTTCATTCCTTCATATTTTCTTCGTGATTATACTTACTAGATCTTGATCGGTGCAATGAATCAGCTTACAAAACAGAATGGGAAGATATTGTTCGTCACCAGTGACGGAGCCAGGATGGCAAAGAACCATATCTGAGGAAGTAGGGATCGATGACTGGCCGACTGGGACGAGCATCAGGCAACGGCGGTGAGAGCGACGATCGACGAGTGACAATGGCCAAGGGCTGAAGGGCAAGTCGACCCAAAGGACGAAGACTCGAAGTCTATTTGGGTGTGGCTGTGAGTTGGTGATTGTCTCTGAGTGAGAACACACGCACTTGGGCTAGGTAGACATCGAGACTTTTTTAATAGGAGTCGGTCTTTTTTTGCTAGGCTTCACCTTCACCTGGGCTCCAGCCCAGTCAAGATCGGGCTGGCTCCTCTCTTGTACGTCACGATTGTCAAGATTTAACCCAACGAAAGAAGAATGTTGAGAATATTGGAGAGTAATAGATCTCATATCAGAAAAGTGACAAATAAAATATAACTAATAAGTGAGTGGATTATTCCTAATTATACCGAGATCTTTTGTAGATAAAACTCAAAACCTTAAAGGTGGTTAAGTTGGAACAGTATTTGTACACGGATGATCCACGAGCCACGCTTGTCACCGTTTGACATGGTATCAGAGCGGGTCTAGGCCTTTTGTAGATAAATCCCAACACCTTAAAGGTGATTAAGTTGGGACAGTATCGGTAAACAGATGATCCATGAGCCACACTTGTCACCGTTTAACACTAAGATTCAAAAACAGACACACCCGACAACACCACAATAAAACAGAATAACAAACATGGATGAACACAAGTATGTTATAGGGATTATCGATATTATTTCAGGTCTTTGTAATCAGAGATTTAGGTTTTATGTCCCCCATTCTATTCGACGGTTTCATTAATGAAGGCTTAATGGCAGCCGCACCAGCTCTTTATTAAAAAAAACAAACAAACAAACATAGATAAAAAGAACAATTGACACGAGATTTAACGTGATTCGACAAATTTCCTGCCTACGTCCACCCTAAAATATTCCTCTTTCACTATGAGAATAAAACTAGTACAAAATACATGAGTTAAATCTTATAATCCAAATCCTAAAACCCTTTCACACCCTCACTCATAAAATACCAAAAACACAACATCTCACCTAAGAGTATTTCCCTCTTAGCACTTTTTTCTCTCACTCTCATGCAAAAGCTCTCTATTGCTTGTCTAATGCTTGCTCGATGAAAACTTAGTTGTATGCTTCAAATGATTTTCATGCAGCCAATTTATAGGCAACATCCATTCATGTGAAGTTTTTTTCTTCCATCATATTACAAAAGCAAAAGCACACCATTGAAGACCACCTATTTTCTTCAATTTCTGCAAACATCATTTAAAGCTTTGTATAACTATATATCATAGCTAGCTATTCACCAAGTCACTATTTGTTACATCACCTTTTGTATGGTTTCTAGTTACATGAGAATGAACACCAATCTCAACATCCACCGTGGTGAGAATTCCATGCAAAACCTGTACCATCACCAGAAACTCGTTGGCCTTCATATAGACCAGTTACACACCCTGAATCAATCAAATTTGGTCATTCTTGATTTAGCACTTCAGCCAACTATGTGTAACTTCACCAAGCTAACTTTGCTAGTTCACTTTAAGGGAGGGTCTCGACACACCTTCTCATCCAGCAAGATTAAACACTACACCATTATCTGTATCCTGAAAACTAATATTCCCAAAAATATTTGCTTTGGAATTGGTCTCCTTTTGTAGACCTCACTGATATTTATAGGTTCACATAGTGAGTGAATAAACATTCAAGTATACATATCGCCTTATTGTCTGCAAACTGATTCTCTCTTTACTATCTATTCATACGTTGACAAAACTGGGATGGCCAATTCCAACATCTAGAAGTGATTAAAGAATACCTACTCTTTTACTAGAGGATGAAACCCTTTGGATAATTTTACCACTTGCAGATTTTGATCAAGATATTAAATGAAGATATGAAATGCATGATTAAATGAAGATCAACCGCTAAGCACTACCTGCCTAGAAAGGAAGCAAAAGAAGGGCTCCTAGTAAAAATGACAAATTAACATTACAATACAACACGTAGTATATTTGACATTCATCGCTAACTCCCCCAAAAATTCGAGTTTAAATTTCAAACGTTCCCTACCATATAGACATTCATACATACCTTGCTACCTATACAACTAGCAACCTGAAAATTTATATATAGAAAATAAAAGGGTGAACCGTTATTGGACATTGTTCGGGGTGAATTTGGATTTCTCCGAACAAATAACTTAGAAGCATGTCATCACATTTGAGTTAGGTGCAATCTTGTTCTTCATGTTTGTTCGCCTTCTGACTTCCTTCTCAAACGATTGACGTACGAGCGCTGATCAAGTCGATACTCAGGCTTTTCTATGACCTAGCCGATGAGTGACTAAGATTTTTCTCCAATCTCCTTAGAGAGGATGAATCATACTTGAGCCGGTATGGTCAAACAAAGCTATAAATTAGGATTGTAGTGCGTTCGACAAAGGATTTTCTGACAAACAAGGATATTTGCTAGAGTTGTTACACTTCAACAATGATTTTGCGGGTATTAGCCCACAGACAGGGTTTGATGAAGTGGGATTGGACTGTTCGCTCACAGATGAGGCTTGATGAGGTAGATGTGGAAACTGACAACCGGTCGAGCTTCAGTGAGGTAGATGCGGGGAATGCCTACAGATATGGCTTTGATTGAATAAAAAGACTCAATGAATCTTTTTGTGTAGGTGCTCCGAAGAAAGCTTGTTTGCAGGATGAAAAGATTTTGTCTGTGTATGAGTTGATGTCTCTTCATTCGTAGTGGACTCCTTTATATAGTGAATACTAAGGTTTTGTTATTACTTAAGGATCAAGACATATCAGACCCCAAAACATTAGATCCTCAAACAACTACAAATTTTCGTCAAGCATGATCTACTAGGAAAGAAAATATATGTATAAATATTTGACCACATGTATCGGTCCATGTATCATAAAAATGTGATATTATAGATGAAGATATTTAGCTCAAATCTAACTCTTGAACAGTTAGATATGTCAGATGTTTTCTAGGTAATACTCTCCGTGAATCACCCTAGACATGTATCACCTCACAAATATATAGTCCACTTAAAGAATGAATCCTTAAAACCATATGATTATAACTTGGCATCTAGACTGTTAGAACCAATCTATAATCTTCTTCACAAACAATATATATATATATATATATAACAGTAATTGAATTGAAATCAAAGAACAACAACGAAATTGAAATTAAATTCACTAACTTGATCAGATAGAGGCCTGCTATGCAGTGACCTAAGACAGAAATTTGTCCCCGCTCGTGCTGCAGTTTCGGACGTCTATCTAGAGGATACAACTATCTTGTTCAAGTTCTTGCACAAGAACTTGACCCTGACGAATTTACTTTGTGTTTCTCAGAAATTTGTTTTGGGGTGGAAGAAGAAGTGCAGATGGTTTGATGGGATTCAACGACCAAAAGGTCATTCTTAAATAAGAGTCAAACTGGACAGACATAACTGTTCGAACAGTTGTAACTGTTCCGAACAGTTATAACCTTTTATTCGAATTTAAAATTTAAATAATAATATTATTATTTCAAAATTTTAAAAACAAATTTTATTTCACTAGAGCCCAAGAGCCATCTTTGACTTTTAAATAATATATATATATATATATATATATATATATATTTATTTTCTATTGAAAAACCCAATAGAAAAGCCCACCAAGCCCACACAAGGCATTTAATCCATTTAATACCTCACATGGGTATTTCCTTATAAATGTCTATTGCATTTAATATTTCTTCAATGTGGGACAAGTTCCAATAATACCCCACATTTTCTATTCAAACTCTAACAATACCCCACATTTGAATAGAAAATAAGAATATTTAGGAACTTATTTCTATTTCAGAGAAACTAGATGTGAGATGCATCGGAAAAGGTGTCTTTTGGACTTGAACCTTTCGTAGGGAGTACTTATCGGATTCACTTTGTGAAATAGTGAACTGAAGTCTTGAACTATTCACGTTGTATAGTAAATCGAGACAATAAATATCCCACATAACATATCTATACACATTTCAAATTCTTACGGTTGTGTTCATTTCGGTCTTGAACAACTCCTTCTTCATGAGAATTTTAGAGAACTTAGCCATCTCGGTTCTCAAAGATGCGACCCCACATCAATCTCACATAGGTAATACCAATCATGAATAGTCTGCACTATCCCACCTTTAAAGGCTATTAGCATTATTAAGAATATAATAATATTCATCCCTTTTACGTCAACAGATTACACACAATTATTTATCATAGGAATGAGCATATGTGTGTGTGTTATGCTCCTTGAGTCTTCCCCAACTAGTTTGCCTATTGAACCTAGACCATGGGATCTCCAATGTTGCTAGGTTAGGTTTCCGTCAAGTATTGACTCATTGTATTGGCTTTAAGCCCATTCCCCTCGATGTAAATACTACTTGCTCTCTATTAAGGCCTTTTGTCAAAGGATCCGCAATATTTTCCTTTGATTTTACATAGTCAATGGATATGATTCCATTTTTGAGCAAGCTTCGTATTGTTTTGTGACGTCGCCTTATATGCCTTGATTTGCCATTGTACATTTGATTCTTTGCTCTTGTAAGAGTAGCCATACTATCACAATGTATGCAAATGGCTGTTACGGGCTTTGGCCACAATGGAATACCCTCTAGGAAGTTTTTGAGCCATTCCGCCTCTTTGGCGGCTTTATCCAAAGCTACAAACTCTGCTTCCATAGTCGATCGTGTATTTACTGTTTGTTTTGATGATTTCCAAGATACGGCGGCTCCACCAAGTGTAAATATATAACCACTTGTGGACTTACTTTCCGAATGATTTGAAATCCAATTAGCATCACAATATCCTTCTAAAACGGAAGGATATTTAGTATAATGCAATCCATAATCCATTGTGAATTTTAGTTATCGGAGCACTCTTACTAATGCAACCCAATGATCCTTTCCCGGATTATGTGAGTATCTACTAAGTCTACTTAAAGTATATGCTAAATCGGGTCTTGTACAATTCATTATGTACATCAAGCTTCCAAGAATTTGTGAAATTGAGACACGCTATCACCTTGATTCTTCTTAAGATGACTAGCGGGATCAAATGGAGTAACAACCGCTCGATCGTTGTAGTGTCCATATTTTCTAAGGACCTTCTCTACATAATGAGATTGTGTAAGTATATATCCATTCGAATTTCTTAGAATTCGAATTCCAAGAATTACATCCGCTATTCCCATATCTTTCATATCAAAAGCAGAATTTAGCATTTTCTTGGTTTGATTGATCACATCTTTGCTTGTTCCCATGATTAGCATATCATCCACATATAAGCATATAATGACATATGCATGATTACATTCTTTAACGTAGACACATTTTTCACACTCATTTATTTTGAAACCATTTGATAATAGTGTATTATCAAACTTTTCATGCCATTGTTTTGGAGCTTGCTTAAGTCCATAGAGTGACTTCACCAATTTACAAACCTTCTTCTCTTGACCTTTAACAACAAACCCTTCGGGTTGTTCCATGTAAATTTCTTCATCTAATTCACCATTTAAGAACGCAGTTTCACATCTATTTGGTGTATTTCCAAATTGTGAACAGCCGCTATAGAAATTAATGTCCTAATCGACGTAATTCTTGTTACCGGTGAATAGGTATCAAAGAAATCTACACCTTCCTTTTGACGATACCCTTTTGCTACTATGCGAGCTTTGTATTTTTCTATAGTACCATCAGGTCTCAATTTCCGTTTGAAAATCCATTTATGGCCTATTGGTTTCTGCCCCGGAGGGAGATCAACCAATTTCCATGTATTATTTTGTAAAATGGATTCTACTTCACTTTGAATAGCCTCTTTCCAATAAGGTGCTTCTGATGATTCCATAGCAGCCTTATATGTTAGAGGTTCTCCTTCAACAACAAAGGTCATGAAGTCTGTTCCAAAATCTTTGGAAATTCTTCCACGTTTACTTCTCCTTGGTTCAGAATTTTCTTCTTGAACAACAGAAGTTTTATCAACTTCGGTATTTTGGTTTAACTCTGCTTGAGGCAACACCCTTTTCCTCGGATTAGATTTCTCTTTATCCTTATTTTTGTAAGGAAAAACGTTCTCAAAGAATTCTGCTTCAGCAGATTCCATGATTATGCTTTTGTTTATTCCTTCAACATCCGAATGATACACCAAAAACTTGTATGCTGCACTATTAATTGCAGGTCCAATGTAAATGCAGTCTACTGTTTTTGGTCCAAGTTTAGTTCTCTTTGGTAATGGAACTTGAACTTTAGCAAGACAACCCCACACTTTCATCGTTTTTAAAGAAGGCAACCTTCCTTTCCACAACTCATAAGGAGATTGATTATTTTGTTTAGGAGGAATTCTGTTGAGTATCATATTTGCAGTAAGTAAAGCCTCTCCCCATAGACTAAGAGGTGCTCCCGAACTAATTAACATTGAATTTATCATATTTTTCAATGTTCTATTCTTTCGTTCGGCAACTCCATTCTATTGAGGAGTATATGGGGCTGTAGTTTGATGAACAATACCATGAGCAGAGCAAAATTCAGCAAAGTCGTTGGATTGGTATTCTCCACCTCTGTCAGACCTTAGAATTTTAATTCTTTTCTCAAGTTGATTTTCAACTTTGGTTTTGTATGTTTTGAACATGTTTAAAGCCTCATCTTTGGTATGTATCAAGTATACATAACAATATTTACTGCAATCATCTATGAATGATATATAATAGTTCTTCCCTCCACGAGATGGGGTTGCTTGGTAATCACATAAATCACTATGAATTAAACCAAGCACTTCATTTGATTTTTCTACAGACTTGTGAGGATGACCTGCATATTTTGATTCTATGCAGATTTCACACTTAGTCATATTGTTCATAGAACATTTTGGCAACATGTCTAAACTTATCATTCTTTGCAAAGAACGATAATTAACATGGACTAATCTAGAATGCCATAGAGAAGAGGACTCAACCATGTACATAGAAGCAGTGCTAGTGCCTGCATTAATATTAATAGCAGCATCCATAGTAGGTACAACAGATAGTTTGAAGAGCCCTTCATAAAGGTAGCCCTTCCCTACATACACCCCACCCTTGGTGAGTACAAATTTGTCAGATTCAAATACAAGTTTGAAGCCCTTGTTGCTTAGAACAGGACCCGAAATTAAATTCTTACAAATTTCAGGCACATGAAGCACATTAGTAAGTACAAGATCATTTCCAGAAGTGAGTTTCAGAATCACCTTCCCTTGTCCTTCCACTTTGACAGAAGTAGCATTCCCCATGAACAGTGGTTCTCCATCATTGATTGGTTGGTATGAAGAGAACATCTCCCTTTTGGAACAAACATGCCTTGTAGCACCAGTATCCATCCACCAATCAGTCGAATTAGTAACCAAATTTGCTTCAGCAGCAACCACACCAATGAATTGATTTTCAGTTTCAGCAAGATTTGCTTGGTTAGAATTTCCAGAGCCTCCAGCACCTCCTTGATCTTTCCGAAGGCGACACTCCTTTGCTCTATGTCCTGCTTTGCCACACACCCAACAGCCTCCCATTTGAGGCTTCTTGAAGACCTTGGTCTTTTGTGGGGCGAGAGGATTCTTTCCAGCAATAAGAGTTGGCTTGGTTGCAGCATTGTTGCCTTTGTTTTTCTGAAACTTGGCCTTTGATGGATTCCCTCCAACCATGTTAGCAGTTGGTTCAAAGGAAATAGCATCAGCCTTTTCATTCTTTCGGTTATCTTCTTCAACTCGAAGTTTAAGAACCAATTGCTCAAAATTCATATCCTCAGTTAGATGTTTCAGATAAACTTTGAAATCTTTCCATGAAGGTGGTAATTTCTCAATTATAGAACCAACAAGGAAATTCGGGTTAAGACCCATACCTTCAACATCTAACTCATGAACAATGACTTGGAGTTACTCCACTTGCTTGACAATAGACTTAGCATCGCTCATTTTGAAATTCAGGAACTTCCCAACGACAAACTTCTTTGAACAAGCAACCTCAGTCTTGTACTTGTTCTCCAATGATTGCCACAAATCCCTTGCCGTTTTGAATGTGGAGTATATATCGTACAGAGAGTCATCCAAGGCATTGAGAATATAGTTCCTACACATGAACTCATTATTCTCCCAAGTCTCTATAGCCTTCAGATTTTCAGCCTTGACAGCCTCAGTTGGAGCATTTTCTCCTTCTCCTTCTCCTTCCGGCAATGCCGTGGGAGCCTCGACAGTCAGTACGTTAACCACATGAAGGGTTGTCAAATAGAACAACATCTTCTGTTGCCAGCGTTTGAAATCATAACCCTTGAATTTCTCAGGTCTCTCGACATGGTTTTTCACCATCGAAGATACAGATTGATCCATCTCTACAGAACTAGAGAAAAATTTCTGTCTTAGATTGTTAGAACCAATCTATAATCTTCTTCAAAAACAATATATATATAACAGTAATTGAATTGAAATCAAAGAACAACAACGAAATTGAAATTAAATTCACTAACTTGATCAGATAGAGGCCTGCTATGCAGTGACCTAAGACAAAAATTCGTCCCCGCTCGTGCTGAAGTTTCGGACGTCTATCTAGAGGATACAACTATCTTGTTCAAGTTCTTGCACAAGAACTTGATCCTGACGAATTTACTTTGTGTTTCTCAGAAATTTGTTTTGGGGTGGAAGAAAAAGTGCAGATGGTTTGATGGGATTCAACGACCAAAAGGTCGTTCTTAAATAAGAGTCAAACTGGACAGACATAACTGTTTGAACAGTTGTAACTGTTCCGAACAGTTATAACCTTTTATTCGAATTTAAAATTTAAATAATAATATTATTATTTCAAAATTTTAAAAACAAATTTTATTTCACTAGAGCCCAAGAGCCATCTTTGACTTTTAAATAATATATATATATATTTATTTTCTATTGAAAAACCCAATAGAAAAGCCCACCAAGCCCACACAAGGCATTTAATCCATTTAATACCTCATATGGGTATTTCCTTATAAATGTCTATTGCATTTAATACTTCTTCAATGTGGGACAAGTTCCAATATAGACACCACACATATCTCTTAGGTAATATATGATTGCCTATTGAATGCCATGCTTTCGTGTATTGGTATACGAAGTCATAAACCAATTAAGAATGGAGTCCTCAGGGTAATTGAAGTTTGCATGCCTTGAATGTCATGTATGAGCATTCTTAATCACACAGGCTTGGCTTAACCTTAGCGCTAGCTGTTGAACTCGACTGGTGGAGATGCGCTTGTTAAACTGTTGCGGCTTGGTGCATGGTGGTGGAGTCCAAGCGGTTGACGCCAGGCGGTTTAGGCAGCGGCTGAGATCGGGCAGCGGTTGAGATAATGTAGCGCCAAGAGAAGGTTGTTGCTGTTTGAAGGGAAGTGAAAGGATGTTTGGTTTCCTAATGAGGCTGTGTCCTGTTCTCTTTGTTCCTCTTTTTTTTGTGAGATAGCCGCTGGGCACCTCTTCGTAACTTCTATTTGGATGGGACAAGCTGACGCTGTTTATGCTGAACACTACTGTTGGGCTTCGTCAGTTTTCTCAAAGGGTGGTTTGGCGTCGATGTTCGAGGAGTAGCGATGTTGTTGAATAACGATGATCCACGCTACTGTTAAGAGGTTGCCGCTGTTAGTATGCCGTTATTAAAAGAGCAATATGCCATGGCGCTGCTTCTGTTAATGAGCTGGATTCTCTAAAGCTTCTTGGCAGTGGTGGCGATGTTTTGAAATTGTTGGTGTTGTTGTTCATCTTACAACGGTTTTGGGTATCCATAGAAAATTCATTCCTTTTTTGTGCTAGGAGGGTGAATCGCTGCATATAGCTTGCCCTACCGTATATCTTTTGAGTGGTGTTACCCCCTTTTTCTTTTTTTTTATTGGCACTGCTTGTTCGACTGAAGCCACTGGTGGTCGCGGTTTTGGATCAAAGGATCAAGTTGTAAGATTGACCGTTCATAAGATAAGAATTAAAAAAAAAAAGTTTCTGCTACTTAAAATAAGAATTGAGAGGTTTCCCCTAGAACAGTGCTTAATCAAACTGGGGCTAAGTTGCAACCACAAAATTTGGCCTAAGTTGCCGTTTAATAGTTGAATGACTTTTAAGAAAATGTTTAAGATGACTTAGCTCATTAAAGGTGTGACAAAGCTTCTTGTAGCGGCTTTCCACAGACGTCGTCAATGTTAATGCGCAAATGTTAATACGTTGGTATCTATGTGTATTATTTATGTATGTAGCAGGATAGAGACAATAGACACAAAGTTTATAGTGGTTCATCTCGCCATCGGTAGACAAGGCTACATCCACTTAATATGTACTATGTGATTGGTGTCTTGGTGACTCCTTAAAGTATTACAAGTAATAGTCATGGTGTGTAGAGTAAGGGGGAAATAGTCTCCTTTTATAGGAGAAATAGACTTATAACACCCCGTGTAAAATTTATCGAGTTACTGAAGGATATTGACCGCACTTGGTAGTTTACATTAGAAGTGCAAGGGTAAGATATTGAGATTTTACCAAATGGTCAAATGTGTGATCTTAGGTGCCAATGTCGAAGAGCACGTCGACATGAGTTCAGGGATATATTCGGTATGTTTTTTGGACTCTTGATTTATTTTCTATGAATTTTGAAAGTTTTGGTAAAAAGGAAATCACATTTAGTAAATCAGAAAAGTAAATAGTGAAATGGAATTTGATGTGAGCCGTCAGATCTTAAGTGGGAAGATCTAGGCTGTCCTTATTTAAATAGAGGCACGGGTTAAAAAAATTTGTCAGACTTCCCTAGCCTTCGCTCGACACAGAGAACGCTGTTCTTTGCCTCCGACATCGCCGCCTTCAGACCACGTCTGAGGGCGTGACCGGTGCCGTTGAACTCCTCTCGACGAGCTCGTCTATTCTATACCGAAGATCGAGGATGAAGTTAGATTCACGAGAATTTCTGATTCGGCCTCAAACATTCAGGCGAGATTTCTCCTACCTCTGATCACCGAATATTCCGCTTGGGGTAAGAATGTTGACCCTCTCGACGAGTTCTTCAAACTTATGTGATTACTTTCTTCGATTAGTTAGGTTTATGAAAATCTGGGTTTTGTTAAGGATACTTGAGTCATTAGGGGTTCAGTGACCAAGTCCTAGTTGATTCAGTCTTTCTGTTAGAATAATGTCCTAGTCTCTAGGATTTGAGATTGTTTTGAATTCTTCAGTTAGCACGTTGGTTGCCTGTAACCAAAACGTGAGCATGATTTCTAGCTTTTCTGTTATGTTTCAGAGGCTATATATAGCCAAGTCTTTCAATGAATAAACCAGTATGTTGAGTACCATTTCATTGTGTTGAGTGCATCAAGACTTTGATTCCAATATTGTTACTTTGTTGCTAAGCTACTCTATTCTATAGTAATTCATTGAATGATTAGCTTACGCGAAGACCTTAGGTTACCGAGACGGTACTTGAAAGCTCAGAGCAAACATACGGAACTGCAATTCTAGGTATATATGGAGAGCTAAACCCCATTTGTTAGTGGTTTTACCTATATATAAAATTGCATTGTCTTTGTATGCTCATGGTCAATGCCTCGAGAAAGTTTTCACAATGATAAGATGTAAATAATTTATGATTTGGCCTAGAAAACCTGAGGCTAGATACGTATGATTTTATGTATTGATGTGATATGTTAAGGATCACCGTTGTCCTGATTTCCGGTGCTTGACTTGAGAGTGATGAGACATAGAATTTAGGAATCCTACGGTGTCGATAACCGTGAACCTCTGGAGAGACACTACCTTGTTATGTTTCCCCTCTTACGCCCATCTCCTCGAGAGATATCAGGTCGTAATCGAGGGCGTGTGTTGAGAGATCTAATGTTTGGGCCATTGTAGTAAATGGACACTCTCGCTACCCATCGTCATGGTTATTTGTAGTTGCCCGCTGGTTTGCTATATAGACAAATCCAGGTTCGGTCACAGATTTGAGAAGCCAGGCTGCATTTGTACTTTGAGTGTCCAGGCTCATATTTTAACATATTGCATAGTTTTCCTCCAAAGATATAAAATGATGGTTTTTGTGTGCTATGTTTTCTTAATGATTTTATTCCGAGCTTAAATCTATATGTGTATCTATATATAGATTTCAAATCTAACATTGGTGGGCTAGCCCTATATGTGAGCAAGAGAGGATGACGCTCACCCGTACAACAGGTTGTTTGCAAGAATTGTGTATTGTGACGAGATTATTTGAAAGAGCTAGGTGTGTGAAGCCTCTTCAACATATTCGAGTCTTGACTATGTTGTGCATTCTTATTCATCATTATTGTTTGAGTTATTGTATAAAAGGATTACGTAAGAGTTGTAAAGTCTTTCTAAACTCGTCAATCATGTTTATCTTTTATTGTTGTCTCTAAATTTTTTAATTGGCCTTTTAATTTGTCAACCTTCTACGAAATTGATAACTCTAATAAATGATTTCTGAAAACTATGCGGTGCCACAAAAGTTTCAAATTTATTTCATCTACGCAAATTGCCAACGATTTTGAGTTAATGAGTTGTCGGCACGTCCTTTGGACGTGTTGGTTTATTATTGGCTCATAATCGTGGCTACTATTATACCCTCTCCCGGGATGTTACAAGACTCCTTCCTTTACATAGCTTCTGATGTAGGATAAGAGTCCTAGTAGTGTTGTGTGAGGGCATGTCAGTGAGGCCAGCAATGTTGCTTCCTGATGTCAGACCGACGACTTTCGAGTACAATTGCATAGCTTGTATGTTGGGCTTCGTGATGCATGTCATGATCGTGTCTCGTTATTGCTCGTGAGCCCACATAAACGATGTTACTTACGCTTGACGGTATAGGCATACTCATGCCTACCCCAACACTTGAATGAACAATGAAATATTTAAAATAAATAATCTGATGCAATTGAAGAAATGATAAGAAGCACTCGTAGATTACTGATAATGCAAACACTTGAGCTCTGAATTATAAGCTCAACGCTCGATCCCGTACCACAACTTGCACACCAATGCGACGTCGGTCGCCGTTTGACTTGCTCACAACATCAAAGTCAAATCGTAACTTGTAACTAAACCAAGTGGTCATATAAAATTAGAAATAAAGGGCATGTTTACCAACATGAAATGAAATTAAGAGTGGCAGAATTGATTATAGAATGAGAGAATTTCAGCATTTACTAGCTTATCAAGGTATTAGAATGGGTGTGGGTCTCACATATTCATCAGGAATCGATTCTTGATAAAATCCCTAATTCGATACCCAAGGGGGAGGTGGGTATGAAATCAAACTCATAGAATCAACATTTCTTTCTCAAAATACCCTCACAAAATTTTAAGAATTCTCAATTACTCAACCCTAGAAATACCAATATATAATGTTATCTATATCAGATATATTAACAACATCATATGTATATGATACCATTGTCTGCAGATTGGTAATATTATTAGAAACCTCATCAATATGTCATTGTCAGCAGATTGCTAAGAAACCTCATCAATAAAAAAATAACAATAAAATTGTTAATATTATAGCTTCATTTCAGTGTTTTATTAGTAATCAAACTAGTTTTTAATACCGATTCTTTAAATGATTCATTATGAAAAGTAAATAATTGAATGAAAATAAAATATTCACATACCAATTCAAGTCGATACCGATTTATGATATTTTCCATTTTAAATTAGTAAACGTGCCCATAATGTCTTAAATAGTATACATGGACATTAGACTAAACCATTGTCCCATTAAGGAAGCTAAAAGTTTCAATTCCAAACCAATTTTAACCATTTGATATCTAAACTGAACTCTTTCAACAACAAATACCGTATGTAATCATCATTAGGACAATATGTGTATTCATTACTTTTAGCTAGCTTGACAAAAATACATATTCCATTGCCTGAAAATATCACACTTTTGATGCTAAACAATCTCTACAATCATCTAACAAGCTCTGATAAATCATAGCATGACAACGTATGCTGCTATAGCTAGTGTTGATCAACCTACAAGGACTTACAAGCAAGTTTAATTTCTGGAAATACAAACGTGCTTGAACTAATAATCAAGTTATGTGATAAAGAAACATATCGGCTAGCTGAATCATTTGGTATAACTTCTAACTAATCAAACAAAAGAACTATTTGCTATGAATTTCATTTTTATATTGTGAAGAAAATCACAATATGTCTCTCTCCCAAAACTCCTCTCGGTTGCGGCTAGGGTTTTCTAATGGCAACGATGTTTTCCAAGAAGAAGAGATGCACTCCTCTCGCCTGGTCAAACTCTGGTGTCAGCGATTTAACTCGTTGGGGGCCTTCTTGTACAGGCTAGGTTTTATTTAGGGGTGGGCATGAGACGGGATGGGACGGGATTGAGGTTATCCCACGTCCCGTCTCGATTGTTACACATGGGACGGGATCAGGACAGGCCTTACATTTTTTAGATTTGATCCCGTCAGACCTAATCCCGCATGAGACGGGACGAGAACGGGACGGGCCCAATCCCGGCCATCATGCATCAATTTCTTTTCTTCTGAAAATCATACAGTTTCATTTAAAATTTTATTTAGGTGTCTTCATAAGATTTGTAACAGACATCTTAAGATTCATTCCAGAATTTAAATCACTTGAAAACAATTTTTCTAGATTAAGTTATAATTTTTTAAAGTTTAGGGTCTGCGTCTGTAAATTCTGAGATTCTGAACCAGTTGGTTTCTTTTAAAATACTGTATAAATTGGTTGGTTATTTAAGATTAGTGTCTTCATGAAAGTTACAGAGGACATCCTAAATATTAATTGAGAGTTGGAATCCCTCAAAAGTAAGGTTTCTACAATTAGTTATGAATTTTGAAAGTTAGACGAGAGGAGCCTAATCCCAACCATCTTGCATTAGTTTGGTTTTCTCTTAAAATCGTACAGTTTAATTTGAAGTTTCATCTAGGTATATTCATATGATTTATAGTAGAAATTTTAAGGTTTATTTCAGAATTTGAATCACTTAAAAATGAATTTTATAGATTATGTTATGATTTTTTAAACGTTAGGGTCTGCATTAGTAAATTATGCATATCAATTATGAGATTTTGGACTAGTTGACTTATTTTTAAAAATTACAAATTGGTTTGTTATATAAGTTTAATGTCTGCATGAAAGTTATAGAGGACATCTTAAAAATCAGTTGAGAGTTTAAATCTCTCGAAAATAAGATTTCTATAATTAGTTATGAATTTTTAAAGTTAGACGGGACGGGACGAGCCTAACAGGATTCAAAATTCCAGTCGCGCGTCCCGTCCAGTTGTTTCGCTAACGGGACGAGACTAGTGTTTTTAATTTCAAATCCCGCCGGGATCAGAACGGGACCGGAATTTACAGGATTTATGTCCACCACTAGTTTTATTTGCATATGGCTGGGCATATGAAAGTGTGGTGGGATCCAGCACAATATGGTGTGGTATGGTGGGATCAGAATTTCGATCTGGTTATAGCAAATGTTGGCCCAAATTGGATGACTTATAATGATGAAGTTTAGTTAGAGATCGTTGTCGGTATACCGAGTACTAGACATGAAGGCTGGAGAGAAGACCATGGTCGGCGTCGGATCTCTGACTCTGCAATCGGAATGGGTGCTGATTTGCTGTTTGATTGGGGTTATGATTGGTACGTGCGGGTTCCTTCCGTCAGTATGATTATGGAATTAAGTCGACTAGGGTTGTGCGATTGGTATTGGATATATTGTCGGTGGTTGTACATCAGGCGACGGCGTGGCTATTTGTTTGACAGCGACTGCTTCACGTTGCCCGGCAAGGACACTTTTTATGAGTTTGGGGCTTACTAGGGTTTGGTGGGCTTGCACTCTAGTGTGGGACTGGCAGCCTCATTCTACTAGGATTTAATTTCTGCTTGGTTCAGGCTACTAGTGTTTTGGTGAAGCATGATTTTTTCTTTGAAATCTAGTTTAACCTGTAAAATAAAAGTCTTTAACCGTTGTAAAGTGAGTGTAGATGGGATCTCTTATCTTATGTTTTTTCTAGTTTAGGTTTTTATAGCTTGTTTTGTATCTAGTATAGACTTATAATTCTGCAAGACGATGTTTTCTGACGACTCCACTGAGGTGCGTCGTCTTTGCATTGCTTGCTTTGATTTAATTCGAATGACCTTTTGATCACAAAAAAAATACAATTCAAAAAACTAATCTATTATAAACCCAATTCAATTGCTTTAAACAATTAGTACAAATCCTAACTCAATAAGAAAAAAAAAGGCGAAACACTAAGCTACCTGCAAATCTTGGCTCAAACATCACACGTATTCACAAGTGGACGAGTTCATCGCCTTGCTCCACTGCATAGTCCTCGATCGAGCCTAACCCTTGAAATCAAAAAGATAATGCAGAAAGAATATTGAGAAACTCGAAATGATGGATCTCATCAAATTCATCATCAAATCTAAGAAATTCAGACAAAAAATTCTGGGAATAGTAATTCACAACTAAACCCAGACCTAGAAATACATGAAAACAAAGCTTGGACAAAGACAAAGCTTGGACAAAGATAAGAGTACAGACGAAGCTATGACACCGTTTGAGCCTAGTTGCTTGTGGACATGGTAGAGACGAAACTTGGACGAAAGAGACAATGCAGACCAACACAGACGAAGCAGCTTAGATAGATCGTAGCTAGAAAAAAAGATAGATCTAACAACCCTCTGTTAAATCTGACGGAAGGTTATAAATGAAATTGAAAAATGATAAAACAACCAATTTTTAACATTTTACATCTTTTTTATTCGTTTGAGGAACCTTTTTATCACTTTGTAATTAAAAATGAACCATGTTTTAGGAAGTAAAAAAATAAAGGACTTTATTATCGCGTCAAGTGACCATTTTCTATCATTATAGCTAAACTGAATCAAAAACAAAAAAAACAAAAAAGATTCAGAGTTCGACATATTAATAAAAAATTATAGAATAGAATGGTAACGAACACCAAAGTTCGTCATATTTAAGTACCCTTTTGGGTTAACCTCTGATCATATCATTAAGCAAAGTAAAGCTTGGAGTGTAAACAAATAATGCACTGTTGATCTTGGATGGAATGCCTTTAATAACCTCAGTATCTCTCATATGGTTCATCGTTATAATAGTAGAAGCATGCAACAAGTAGAATATCCAAGCTTGCTTCTCCTCTAAAGATTTCGGAGTTTCTAGCGGGACCATTTTTTTAGTTATGAACACTTTTGTCCAAGACTCCGAAATGCCATACTCCATCATCACCCAGAAAATGAATCTCCCATCAGTGTCAGCAACCAGAGAAAGGAAACCTCTCCAAACTTGGACTTGAAAGCCCCAACAACATTCATCCTTCAAAGTAGGACCTTGCAGTGCTTGTCCAATCTGCTCATGTTCAACATCGAAGGCACATATCGAAATAGTAGAATTCGTACATAATTTTCCGCTCCAATCAATAATCCAGTGAAGGAATCCATTAACTTGCACCAAATGTTGCGGATAAGTGTTTTGGTGCTTAAAATTCCGAATGCTTCTCCAAATCCCAGAGCCGACTGTCAAAATCATTCCCGTTCCGTTTGTTGGACGCATTAAAAATACTTTACAGACGTGGCTGATGGGACTAAACGCAATCCCACTAAGTTTATTTTTTTCTTTTTGAGAAGAAGAAACTTTGCCGTCTTTCGTACATGGAGGAAGAGCTAAAGACTCACCAGTTATGGGATTGGATATGTAATATTTAGAGGAACGGCAGTCCTCTAGTAATAGGAGGCCATTGCATGAACCTAATAGCTTTGCTTTAGTTGGGAGGTTTGGATCTTTAGGAAGCTTCAGTGCTGCCAAGTAGTTGTTACGGTAGCCGCAGTTCATGATATCGACCAAGAAGTAGTTGCCATGTTCTGGTGTGGGGTTTTCCATGGCGACCAAGAAGTAGTTGAGGTCCTGCCCCGATATGTTACTCGGGGTGCAGCCACGGATCAAAACCCAAGTATTGCGCGTTCGGGAAAATAGAGTTTTGGTGAAGTTAGGGTTTGAGAACCACCGACGCCAAGACTTGCAGACGTATTTGCAGTGAAAGAGTGTTGGGATTGGGAGCTTGAAGAAGATCGAGGCCAGTACGTCGTCTGGCATTTGTGTAAGGTTGGGTTCTTCCCTCTCTGCCATTCTAGCTTCTTCTTTTTGTGTTTGGAAAATCGATTATGATATTTGTGATGACTAGTTGCATGATTTTAGGATTTATGTGGTTTCGGTTAGAATAAACCCTAATTGTTAGGGTTGTGATTTGTTTTTGACTTTTTCATGCTACACTTACCACGTTTGACGAAACTCTTTGACGAGATCATGTCAATGTGGGCTGTCATTTATCTTTTTAGTTAAGGTTTGATGTAAAACAACCTCTAACATGTTACTTTTAGTAGGGTACGGCTGTTGTACAGCCCGGTATGGTATGCGCATAGAGGGGGAGGGAAAAAGCACGTGGGATGCACGGGGAGTAGGGGAAAAATGAACGGGAAAACCGGTCGGAATGGATCATCCTATTTAATAATCCCATTTAATAAGGGTGTGTTGATAGGCAAAAAAAAAATATATATATATATATATATATATATATATATATATATATAAATATGTGTATACATATATATATATGAAAAAAGGGGGAGTCAATTTAAATAAAAAAAAGGGGAGGCAGATAAAGAAAAAAATGAAGGAGTCCTTATCAAGGTACTATACTCCTACACAAAGGCTATTTGAGTTTACCTATAACTCATACAAGTTACTTAGCCTATTGTGACTCATCTACCACAACCCTATGCAATATAAAAGGAGGACACATGCCAAAAAAGAAGAACAGACGCAAGAAAGCAAAAGAAGACGCAGGAAAAGCAAAGAAAACAAGAAGAATCCTAGAGGTACAGCTGATTCTCTCATCCTCTCATGTTCTTGGTGACTATGTTCTCTGGCCCTTGTTACTGGTTACTATGTTTTCTGGATACTATGGTTACTGTGATTCTTGGCTCTGGTTCTATGGTTACTGTGGTTACTCAAATCCTTTGTGGATTCTTGGTTCTGGTTCTATGGTTACTATGGTTACTCAAATCCCTTGTGGATTCTTGGTTCTGGTTCTATGGTTCCCTGGTTACTCAAATCCCTTGTGGATAACTTGGCTCTGGTCCTATGATCTCTTGGTTACTCAAATCCCTCCCAGTTACTTTGGTTCTCATGTTGCTGTGTTTTGGAGGTGACTATGTTCTCTGGTCCTGATATACTGGTTACTATGGCTTTGGTCCTGTGGTTCTACTATGACACTGACCACTAATGACTCTTTGTTACTGTGTTTTCCTTAACTCACTGCCTCAACCTTCCCAAACCCAAATAACAGAACCTATGGCACAGAAGATATATAGAAAAAAAGAGACTTGGAAAACCCTGTTTCATGGTTATCACCACAACTCAGACCACACAAATGAAAAGGAACAAACAATGCAGATTCTAGTCCAATTGAATCAAAAAAAAAGAGAAAAAAGAAGCATTCAGTATGAAAAGTGGGGTTTTTCTGATCAACTAGCAAAAAAAACAGAACATATCCAGCAGTTTATCACAACAAGAGCACAAAGACCAAATCCTCGAATCACACAATTGAAGCCTAAACAGTAGCTACATGTTAACAAAATTCAATGGCTTACCGAGAGGCCCAAACGAAAGATGCAGTCTCAGTTGGTGAGTTAAGAGTCCAAACTACCCCAATCTCCGGCAGGAGCTACTGACAACAAGAAGCAGAAAATTATCATAAGGAAATTCTTCAAATTTCGATTGTGTGAAGTGCATACCAAATCAAACAAAACCTCTACAATAATAGAGAGCCAGGCTTTCGAGTTTACCTCCAAACCGGGTTCACAGTCCATCTCCAAATCCATCCTGCACAGTGATAAAATGAAAAAAAAAACTGGATCAATTTGGAACAAAAAAAGGAGATCAACGAGGCTTGCGAAATTAAGGCAGGCTCGTCACTCTCTCAGACTCGAGTCCAATTTCAGCAGAAAATTCCCCAAAATAAAAAGAAAGAAAAAAGAAAAGGAGAAGAAGAAGCGCCATTCTCACCCGGTCTGTGTGAAGCCCCAAATCGTAGACTTCAGAAGCCTCGCTGACACCATCCCGTTCCCAAGCTTGAAGATTCAGAAGACTCATTGGAGCCCCAATCTCCAAGTCCACGCCTCCTCGATTCGTCAGATGCCTCGCCTCCTTGCTGGTTCAGAATCGGGGCGACGAATCGAAGAGATGTAGGGGGATTGAGGATCCAAGGAAGAGACGCCCCCAATTTCCAAAGAACCGCGCCTCTTCGAACACCTAACATTCTCCTTCCACTAGATCTCGAACTTCGGACTGTCTTCTGGGCTCTAATCGCCACAGCGGAGAGATAAAACACAGAGGAGAGGCAGAAAGCGAAGAGACGAAGAGGAGAGAGACTCGAAGGCTGCCTCTGTCTCCGATCTGTTTAAACGCAACAGATCTGAGAGAGGAGCGAACAGAAGGATGGAACGAAAGAAAGGAAGAAATGGTGAAGTGCAGACAAAAGAAAGAAGGAAAGGCCGAAACAGACTGGGCCTCCAAAATTGGGCCTCCAAATGGGCCTGCCAAAGAAAAAAACAAATGGGCCTGTCAAGAAACAAAATCTGGCCTATTGGGCCTTCAACAAAAAAAGAAGAAGAGAAACTCATGGGCCTCCGAATATGTTGGGCCTCCGAATTAATTGGGCCTGGCAACCAAAAGCTTGCCGCATGGGCCTAACAACTAAAACCCATCTCACTTGAAGGCATAATGGGCCTTTGACACAAAAAAAAGAAAAGAAAAAAAAAGACATATGGGCTTCGGTCGTCTTTCTAATGGGCCTTCAAAAAAGAAACAAGCCCACTTCACAGGCCCATCATCAATGCAAGTTCAACTCCACCAATTTTTCAGTATGAAGCCCAATCCAAGCCCCAAGGCCCAACAACAAAACACGATGGGTGCCCAAATCAAATAAAATGTCTCCAAGGAAAATCTATGGGTCTCTCACAAATAAAAGAGAAATAAGCCCACAAAAGTCAATGCAAGGCCCAACAGCAAAGCCCAGAAAAATAAGCCCACACAAGTCATTATCAAATTACATGTTGAGTTCAAATCCAGATGCAGCAGTGTAAAAAGCCCACTTCAAGTCTCAAGGCCCAACTGCAAAGCCCAGGATGATGGGTGTCCAAATCAAATCAGCTGGCACCCCACCAAATGAAGTATCGACAAAATACAATTGATGGATTCAAAATACATCTGTCAAAACCGAATCCAGGCATGAACTACAATGGTTTGATTCCCTCAAGGGATATGTAGGCAGTCCGGATTTAAATCTGGATACAACCATGGCTAAAACCAAACCCTGGTTCTTTTCAAGCCAATTTCCTAAACACATGATCGAATCCCTGACCACCATTCAAAAATTGACCAGTCCAAATGACTTTAGTCAAATTCTCAAATCCACTCTAAATTTCGAACTACACCGGTTTGATCCCTTCACAGGGTATGTAGGCAGTCTAGATTTAAATCTGGATGTAACCACAACTTCAAATAAATTCTCGGATCTCCTGAAGCCTCGCTCTATAGCTCATACACCTTCAGATACAAATCCCAAACACTACTCTCATTTCAAAATCAAAGCCCTCCAATGAGTCATTCACTTGTTGGGATCCTGAACTACGAATGACTTGATCCCTCCTAGGGTACGTAGGCAACCCATTTGGGTGCAGTCGTAAAAGCAAACAAACTCACATCGGTTTATTGATAAATTGAATCAAAGGGTGTTCCCTTGTAATGAGGGATTGTAATTAAGAGACACGTTCTGTCTTGAATGGGTTGAACCAGACATAATTAAAACTCTATTTTAACCAATAAAATAGAGTAAAATTACGTTGGGTGAATTTTACATTTTTGTGCACATTTTTACCCAAAAGGGTGCTGTAAAATATATTTAGTAAATTTTTATGTAAATCTATCAAAACAAAGAAAGCGCTGGAATACACATGTTTTATCATACACATGTGAGAGTCATGACACATGGTGTGATAATGTCCACAAAATTCAAATTCAAAGGGTATATAAGTAAATTATTGACTTAACCCTGTTAACGGTAAAAAAATCCATGTACATACTTAAAGTTGTGAAGGAGCTTGATTCACAACCAATCTATGAAAGGTATTCTCCTTTGTCAATTCCAATTTCTACTAATAAGTTGTTACCATCTGTGAAACAGGCCCCTCAGCTAGAGCTAAAAGCACTTCCAAAGCACTTGAAGTATGTATTTCTTAGAGAAGATGACACTCTACCAGTTATTGTGTCATCAACATTGACAAAGCAACAAGAGGACAAGCTAGTTACAGTTCTAAAGAAGAACACAGCTGCCATTGGCTGGACTTTGGCAGACATCAAGGGAATAAGCCCTACAAAATATGTTCACAGAATCTTACTTGAGGATGGCGCCAAGCCTACCAGAGAGGCTCAGACACGTTTGCATCCTCCAATGATGAAAGTGGTTAAAGACGAGGTGATTAAGTTGTTAGATTGTGGAGTAATCTATCTAATTTTGGATAGTCAGTGGATTTCACCCGTTCAGGTTGTGCCCAAGAAGAGTGGCGTGACTGTTGTAGAGAATGAGAAGAATGAGCTAGTGCCACAACGGTTGGTGACAGGTTATCGCATGTGTATTACAGAAGGTTAAACGCTACAACCAGAAAGGATCACATGCCTTTGCCGTTCATGGACCAGATGCTGGAAAGATTAGCAGGTCACGAGTTCTACTGCTTCTTGGATGGATATAGTGGCTACAACCAGATCATGATACACCCGGATGATCAAGAGAAGACAACGTTTACATGTCCTTTTGGTACGTTTGCTTATCGACGAATGCCTTTTGGATTGTGCAACGCCCCATGTACGTTTCAACGTTGTATGTATTCTATTTTCTCTGATTATATTGAAAATATCATTGAAGTTTTTATGGATGATTTTAGTGTATATGGTAAAGACTTTGTTGCATGTTTAAAGAACTTAGAATTAATTTTAACTGGTGTGTAGAAACTAACCTTGTACTTAATTGGGAAAAATGTCATTTTATGGTTAATCAAGGTATAGTTTTAGGTCATATTGTTTATGCTAAAGGATTAGAAGTTGATAAAGCCAAGATAGATATTATGCATCACTTACCCTCACCTTCAACGGTGAGAGAGGTTCGTTCATTTCTTGGCCATGCAGGTTTTTACAGGCGGTTCATCAAGGACTTTTCTTTGGTGGCAAAACCACGTACTTCCTTGTTGCAGAAAGATGTGTCGTTTTCATGGTCTAGGGAATGCGAGGATGCGTTCGTGCGATTGAAGGAATTGCTGACGACTGCACCTATCATGACGCCACCAGATTGGGATTTGCCATTTGAGTTGATGTGCGATGCCTCTGATTATGCCATCGATGCCGTGCTAGGTCAAAGAAGGGAGAAGAAGCCGTGTGTTATATACTACGCTTCTCGGACGTTGAACGATGCTCAGCTGAACTACTCGACAACAGAAAAAGAATTCCTTGCAGTAATCTTTGCTTTAGAAAAATTTTGATCTTATCTGTTGAATTCTAAAGTTGTTGTGTATTCTGATCATGCAGCATTAAGGTACTTAATGACAAAGAAGGAGGCAAAGCCAAGGCTCATTAGATGGATTTTGTTACTTCAAGAGTTTGATATCGAAATCAAGGACAAGAAAGGAAGCGAAAACATTGTAGCAGACCATCTCAGCCGAATCATACATGCAGAGGACGAAATCCCTATGTCAGAAACGTTTCCAGACGAACAATTGTTTCAGTTGGAGGCCAAAGAACCTTGGTTTGCCGATTTGGTTAACTACATGGTGTCAAGGTCATTTCCAACATCAATGCCACATCATACCAAGGTCAAGATCAAGAAGGATGCTCGCAATTACATATGGGATGCGCCATACTTGTGGAGGCAATGTGGGGACCAAGTCATTCGATGTTGTGTTCCTGAAGAAGAGCATATATCTATCTTGGATTTTTGTCACAAAGAGGCGTGTGGAGGCAATTTTGGATCGAACAAGACAGCTAGAAAGGTGTTGGAAGCCGGATTCTATTGGCCAACGTTGTTCAAAGACGCTTATGCAACATGTGCTTCATGTGATTGTTGCCAAAGAACAGGTAATTTAGGTAAGCGAGATCAAATGCCCTTAACTCCTATTATTGTTGTTGAAATTTTTGATGTTTGGGGTATTGATTTCATGGGACCTTTTCCTTCATCTAAAGGCTTTCTTTACATATTATTGGCTGTTGATTATGTTTCAAAGTGGGTGGAAGCAAAAGCCACCTGGACTAATGATTCTAAAGTTGTTGCAGAGTTTTTCAGAACTAACATTTATTCTAGGTATGGAGTGCCAAGAGTTCTGATTAGCGATGGTGGATCTCACTTCTGCAACCGAACTATTGAGGCTTTGCTCAAGAAATATGGAGTCACCCACAAAGTGTCAACGCCATATCACCCTCAGACAAATGGCATGGTTGAGACTTCCAACAGAGAAATCAAGCAGATATTAGAGAAGACTGTAGGACCTACAAGGAAAGATTAGAGTGATCGATTAGACGATGCACTGTGGGCCTACAGAACTGCATTCAAGACGCCAATAGGGACATCTCCCTTTAGGCTCATGTATGGCAAAGCTTGCCATTTGCTAGTTGAGTTGGAGCACAGTGCCTGGTGGGCGGTGAAGAAGTTTAACATGGACCAAGATGAGGCTGGATTGCATAGGAAGTTGCAGATTTGTGAGCTTGAAGAAATGAATCCGCCATGATCTACAAAGTGAAAACGAAAGCATATCATGATAAGATGCTAAGAGGGAAGAACTTTCAGATAGGGCACCAAGTCCTTTTGTTCAACTCTAGACTTAAACTCTTCCTAGGTAAACTTCGTTCTCGTTGGACAGGTCCATTTGTTATTACTAATATATTTCCTTATGGTATAGTAGAGATTCAGAGCTTATCAGGAAATAGGTTTAAGGTTAATGGTCATCGACTTAAACCTTATTACACACCATTTCAAGAGCGCGACGAGGAAGAGAAAATTTTGAATGAGCCACCACTAATGGTTCATGGATGACGCCATTATCAAGTAGAGAAGAAGTCTAGGCTGACAGACTTTAAACATTAAGCGCTGCATGAGAGGCAACTCATTTCAACCGTCGCAGTGGAGGAGCCATCAACGAGAGTTTGCATATTCAATCTTTCTCCTTCACTTGTTTCGGTTTCGTTTTCAATTCAATCTTTTGTGCCGAAATTAATTTTTAGGATTAATTGTGTTTTTATTTTTATGTACTTATTATGTGACTTAGACGCATGTTTAGGAAATTATGACATTATTTTGTGTTTACATTGAGGACAATGTAATTTTCTAAGTGTGGGGTAGAAGTTACATAGTAACATGTTTTGTTTTGTGTCTTAGGATATACCCTTAAAAGTCTATGATGATGTTATCTTTAATTGCATAATTGATAGTTTGACATTTATTTTAAGAAATTGCGAGTTTCATGGATATTGTGAATTGGTATGAATATTTGAGATTTGATTGATTGTAAAGTATGCATGTTTGGTTAAATTGTTCTAAAATAACCTATGTGAGCTTTTGAACCTAAAAAACTTTCTTTCTTGAGTGAATTCTGTGCCGATTTTCGCTTAAATTTTTCGAAAATTTCACTACTTTTTCACCATCTTTTGAAACTGCATTATTCTTTGCATATTCAATGATTATGTGCTATAGCTTTTTTATGGACTCTAGAATTTACTAGAACTTGCTTATGTGATTGTCGAAACTTTATAATCATAACATGTCTTTATTTTGAATATGATTGAATTTAAATCTCATTAGGATGACCACCATTGCCAAATAAAACTTATGCCTGTTTTGTGCCCGTCGTGGGACTCCTTAGTTAACCCCTTTGAGCCTACATTAAGCCTTTTATTTCATCACCTTTAAACAGAATTCATTTGCTTAGAATAGCTAAACCTTTACCTTGTTATCAAGACTTGACAAAGTACTTCTGATGGAGCTATATTGCGTGATGATGTGAAGCAAATGTGGGGTGAACAATGTAATAAAGAGCAAGTGTGGGGTAAAACAACATATCGTTATAAATATATGTGCCATGTAAGAACAAAAAGAAAGAAATATGTCTGAAACAAAAGAAAAACAAGAAAAAAAAAGGAAAAGAAAAAAAAATCGGATAGAATTAAAGTTCAAGGCACAAATTCTTTCATGGTGTGTTGTAATGTTTTGTGAATTTGGAGTTAGTGATTATTTGAAGGTCTAAAAGTGTTTATATGATCTTTGTCATGTTCATAATATGGGGAGAAGTCAAGAATGATGTATGGGTTCAACATGAAGAAATTCGACCTTGAAGTGAAGACATGAGGAGGAGCGAGATTTGCTAAGTCTTGGTGACGCCTTAAAATCACCATTTATCCAAAAAAAATTCATACCTTATGAAACTTAGCCCCATTACAACCATTTTTATTGAGATTAATTCATGATTCTTAAGAGAGCTAACTTTGATTTGTGGAGATTTTCTCATAAGTTAAGCATATGGTTTTGGTCCATTATTGCACATAGTTGTTATATGAGTTTTTTTTTTTCAGAAAATTTTATTCACAAAGAGCTTTTATTTGTTGAAATATGCAAGTTATTTGTTATCTTATCATCTTTTTCCTTGCATATACGATTGAGTGAATACCATGGATGAGTGAAAAGAAGAGAGTATGTCATTGTGAGGTGGAACGGTTATCATACATGTTGGTGCTATATGATCTCATATCTTACTTGTTCATGCGATGATACATGCTTATGAAGCTTTGCAATTACGCTTTTCATTCAAATGTTCAAACTTGAAAGTTATTCATGCTAAAAAATCTGAGACAAATCATTTAAGGGTATTAGTTGTTTAAGTGTTAGTTGTTTTTGTGTCGTTAGTGTTAGCAGAGTTTTATAGTTAGTTTGCTAGGGACTAGCAAAGGGTACGTGTGGGGTAGTAGATAGAAGCATTTTATGCCACGTTCTTAATACGTTTTTACCCTCATTTATGCTTTTTTATCATTATTAGTATAGTTTTAGTAGTTATTTAGCATAAGGGATTAATTGTAGAACATTGGCTAAAACATGTGTAAAATAGATAAATTATGTGCAATATTGTTAAAAGCTGAAATTGGAAGTATGTGTGATGTTTTTCTTAAGTTTCTGTAAACCAATACATTGTCACTACTTGATTATATCTTTTGAATGTTTAGGTGACATGTATATGGACATAAAAAAACAAGAATCGTGGGAATCGGACTTAGTAAAGGTCGCAAAAGGAGCAGCATCGGCAAAGAGGCCGAGAGCATGCACTTGGAGCAGAAACAGGGTTTTCCAGAAACCATAACGCAACTTCAGAAATTTCCCTAGACGATCCAGGAGGAACCAGGAAACGTGCGATATATGGATGGAAAGCTGTGGATGTCTAGTTTCAGAATCCGTTGGAATAGCAGCAATCCGACATCTGAGGAGGGAGTTATGACGGAAACAAGTGATGAAGGTCAATCTGCCAAAACAGGGCAGATCATGCTGAAACTTCTGTCTGAATGTGTGAGTGTGTTTCTTCACCAAAATCCTTCCCAAGCATGCCAAATGATTGATGAAGAACTTAATGATGATATGGGAAGTTGTTTAGAAGAAGAAGAATCGATGAAATCACCAAGGAGAAGCCGAAAACAACATCTAGGAAAGTTATCTCGGTCAAAACAGGATAACTTGTTCTACCGAGACAATGGAAGCCTTTCGGCTGTCCTAGGAGTCCTTAAGCATGAATGAGATCCCAATGCCGATCCATACACATGAAGAAGAGTCCATGATTAAGAAATATCACAATCCAAGTCAGCAACTCAAAGGGAGAGGCCGAATCTATCAAGGAGAAGGAAGTCCAATTCGGAATGGACTTAGTGGCTGCCGAATCCCTTAGGGTTTCTTTAGAAGTTTTCCTCTATAAATACACATGTAATACAACTGAAAAAGTGTCATCAATTTTGTGAAAGCCTTAGCTAGCCAACTCTACCAAAATCCCTCAACACAGCCGAAACATAAAGCCTTGCCGCCGATCACCACCCTTGCCTTAGCCGAACCTTTTAGGTAGGATTTGGTATGGATTTCTCCATGTCTTTGTATAATTCTACTGTGTTTAATTCAATGTTATATATATATTGGTATTTCGGTTTCTGATTTTATGTTATGAACATGTTTGTTTGTTTTTCTTTGTGATCTACTTATGAATGTGTTTGTTAGCATAACATTTAGGATGCATGCTAGGTTTTGGATTTAGAATAGGTTGTGTATGTTTATGTTATTATTGTTTTTCTAATTGATTAATCACACACCTGAACACGTAATCGAACCTAAGGGTAGTCTTGTGCACGGATGTTCCTAAGGGGGAGTTTAATATGCCGTAGTGTTCTAAGGTTAAGTTCGCCGATTGGGTTCTTGATTTTTAGGCATTGCTAAGGGTTGATAGGGTAAAGTGATTTACATGCTAATAGGATGAGTGACGTCATACCTAGGATCATGTCTTCAATGACTCTCGCTCGTAAGTGTATTTTGTATTAGTGTCAGGCGATTGTAGGCACTAAACAAGATGACATATATATAAATTTAGGATCAGGCGATTGTAGGTCCTAAGTTTACATGAGAAGTCTAAATAGTTGGAATTAATTAGAATTCACGAAAACATATTTCATTGCATCTTGTTCGTGTGTAAAACTTATGTGTTTTCTATTTGGTGTTAGCTATGTTTTGTGCTTAACAATTGATTGACCAATGTAAATATTAATTTAAGGTTTAGGAGTAGAAATAATTTAGAAAAAAAATCCAAATCCCCATAATAAAACTTTGTAAACATGTAAATAATTTGTAAATAGTTTTTAGTTATATTTTATATTTATTTTATACTTGTGCCGAAAATGTATGTATATGTGTATATTTATGTGATAGTATATACTTGTGTATTAAGTGACAGATAATTTTTTATTCTATCTATATTTATTTTGTATTTTTGTGAAAATTACTAAATTGTTTATAATACAGTAATAATCTTTCCCTAGTGTCCCCGGCTTGAACGATCCCTACTTACAGTTACTACAATGATAGGGTTTAAATTGCTGGTACTTTATCAATGAACCGGTAACGGCACTCGTCACAGGTGTCCAGAGAGAAGAGGTGGTGTGGATGGAGAGAGCGCCTCAACAGATGCCATCTATTTCCAATCAGTCCTCAAAGCTTCAAAAATCGCATGAAGACAATTAGAACACTTCAATCTCTGTGCTTTGCACAACCAAGAATACAATTCCAAACTCCAAATTTTAATCCAAAACGCAATAAGAAACACTCCTCAAAACTCTAAAATCCCAATAAAATTTGAATACTTCAATTTTCATTCACCAATTCAGTTCCAACGCCGCAATTTCCCACCCTTCCATCCCAAAACAACTGACTTAATAATTTGCCAAATCACATAAAATTTCCAATATTCAATGATTGCCAGGTTGAATTTCAATCCCAACCTTTAATTAGACGAAAAAGTGTAAAGAAATTTAACTAGGAATCCCCGAAATCCAAAATCACAGAAGATGTGAAGGAATGATTGAAGGAAGTACATGCGAGTCCAAACAAATAGGGAACCCAAACCCAAGGCGAAGCCGTCTTCCTCCTAGGCTCCTGTTCCACCATCGCCGGAGTCTCTGACTGCAATTCGTTGTCGTTGACTTGGATAACGACCCCGGTGGTATGTCTGAAGCCTTCTCCTGCCTCTAAGCTTTTGTCGCCACCCAAACTCCTCGTCAGTTAAGATGTTGGAATGGATGAAGGAGGATGGATATTGCCCGATGGGGATAGATGCGTATTAACAAAGAGACTGAGAGAAAAGCAAGAAAGAAATTGGGAAATGTCATCAATGCCCTCTAGTTCTGCAGTAAAGTGATGTAGTTACCATGATGATAGTTAACTATAGAAGTGCCCTTCTGTTAACAGATTGTCATGGATACGGTACAACACTGTGTAGTACAGCTTTTGCCTCAAAACAATTCAATTTAAAAAGACAATTTCATCCTAATATGTATGACACTAATAGTCATGATAATTAAAATTATAATTCTAGGATATTTGATATATATGTGTGTCTTGGTCCATGCCTTGTATACGGGCCTTATGTAGTAAACCATGTTGTAATAGGGTTTACACATATCTATGTAAGAGGCCCATTGGCCCATGCAATAGCCTAAAAAGCCCATGTATTTCCTTATATAAAGGGGTTTCATTCTATCAATAAGATAAGGAGAATTCATTCCCTCAATATGATTCTATAACATGTTATCATGAACGTAGCTCTAAACCCCAAAAAGAAAAAAGAAAAATTCTGTCGTGCGCCCGCCTGTGCACTGCGCGCGCACTGCTGGACACCACCGTGCACCGCGCGCACCACTGCTGCGCACCTCCTGGGCACCACTGTGCATTTACTGTGCACCACTGAACACACCACCGTGCACCACCTGGGCACCACTGGGCACCGCGCGCACCCCTCGTGCACCTGTGCACCTGCGCACCAATAAACCCTAAAATTTTCCTCAGGTTTCAAACGCCAATATTGATAGAATAATTTCTGAATTGGATTTCGTCACCAACAGAGAAATTGAAGATATTGATCATACGCTTCCAACGCCGCCGGCCTCACCCTAAGAACCGGCTGAAAAGGAACCGAACCGGCCACCGGATACCACAGACCGGCCGAAATATTCAAGCAACCGGTCGGGCACTTTCGGAACTCCGATTTCAGTGAAATTTGGAGAGGTTATGCACAAGGATGTCAGGATCCTCAGACAAAAAGAATCCCCAAGAACCAGAGTAAAAGTGGGTGAACCGGTCTTCCCAATGGCTTCAACGCGTATAGGAATCATTTTTCCTTGAGGAAAACGGGTTGTATTCCTAATTTCTCTTTGAATCCTTCATATGGTTGATGTTTTTCAATGATTTGCTACTGTTTTATGGAAAGATTAACTAACCATATGATTTTCATGTGTTTCATGGCCTTCACATGCGCCAATTCATGATGGAATTGCGCGAACGATCGCCCAACGCGTATGGACTTGAGCATGGAAGCTTGGAGAAGCTTATATAAATGCAGTATATTTGGCAGACTAGCAAGTAACATTTACTTTTGAGTAATTTCAAAGTTCACATGCATTTAGCTACCGGCACCACTACCCCACATGCTGCTCGATGTGCGTTGCTGCCGAGCATTGTGCTCCAGAGCTTGCACAGCTACCGAGCGCTGTGCCCTGACACACGTGCGCTGCTGCCGAGTGAAGTGCTCTGGCGCACGCACCTACTGACCGTTGTGCTGCCGCGTGCACCTACTGACTGTTGTGCTGCCGCGTGCACCTGCTGATTATTGTTGCAAAGGCCTGCCCCTGTGCGCATGCACGCTGTTGCCAGGGCTTGCACCTGTGCACGTGTGCGCTGCTGCCGGGCATTGTATGTGCACTTGCCTCTGTGCGCATGCACGCTGCTGCCAGGGCTTGCATAAGCACAAGGCATAAGCAGTGACATTTAGAAAAGGAATCGAATAACCTAGTGCCCTGATACCAATGACAGGACCCATCCCGAGATTTCCCAGTAAATCCCAAAATGACTCCTGCAGGACCCACCTAAAAGGGTAGTTACCGAAATTCCGGCATAATGTCCCCTAATAGTGGGTAACCCTTCACCTAAAAACAAAGTAAACACACTTCTAATTTCATCCCCCTTCCTACTGGAGCCATCCTGCTCACATCAACACACAACCATCTCCACAAATACAACCACAACAACAAATCATTTGAAACTTAATAATCTTCAACATAAATAATAATCAGAAATTTCTGAAACAGTACCGAATAAGTTCCGTACTCTACCCCGAAACATAGTAATAATACACCCAGGTTATCAGAGCTCTAATATAAAGAAGGAAAAATACACTTGTAGGTTTTCAGAAACCTACTAGTGAAAACTGTGTGGAGAGGTAACCACTATGCGCCTCCTAATTTGCTGGCCGAACTCTGCAGTCTGGGCATTTTAAGAAAAACAAAGGCCCAGGGGAGAAACATGGAAAAATGTTAGAGTGAGTGGACGAAAATAATCCATGAAACACTAAAAATTCACCACAATAATTAAAACCAATGTTTCATGCTCTCCCAAAGATTTATTGATTTAAATAACATTTATGCATGCCCACAATTACTAACAATTCCACAAATGCAAGATAAAATAACCAAGTAAGGATCATGGGAAGAGAAATATTCACAAACATAATAAGTCTGACCTCTCAGACTAGGGTCGGAGCTAAGAGCTCTAATAGCGCCCTCACGCTACTCTATGCTAGCTATATAAAATAATACGGTCAACCCTTGAAATATCAACCTGACCTCTCAGGCTTGTCTGTCCTCTCAGACCAGGGTCGGAGCTAAGAGCTCTAGATAAAGTGATAACGGTCAACCCTTATAATATCAACCTGACCTCTCAGGTTTGTCTGTCCTCTCAGACCAGGGTCGGAGCTAAGAGCTCTAAATAAAGTGGAAATGGTCAACCCTCATAGTGCACTACGTAATTTGCCTGACCTCTCAGGCTAGGGTCGGAGCTAAGAGCTCTAGTAGCGCCCTCACGCTACTCTAGCTAGCATATTCATTGGTCAACCCTTATAATATAATTTCATAATAGTACTTTACTCAATTCTCTTCCCAAAACAAATAAGTGAAACTATTCCTCAACATATATGCATCCATCCAAAAACACATTTAAGAACCCGAGGAAATTATAATACTCGAAACAATCATATACATCCTGTAAATAAATCATTAATTAGGGCATGCATTCATTTAAAAATAATCTGTCCACTCACAGTAAAGGGACTAGCCCTGAGAGCGATCCTGTGCCTCCCCGGAACGTAAATCCTCACGTCCTGTTTAATAAAATAAATATGTTAATTATCCCAATTCGTAAAGTCGGGTCTCTGGAGCCATTAGTATAGACTCCGTATTAAACTAGCTTAATTCTTGTATACTCTTAGCAAACTTCGATCAATCCCGACCAACGATAACATGTAATTCTTTTTCCGAACCGAAACGACATTTTGAATAATAATCGAAACCTAATCGACTCGGCCATTTATCCACCTCCACAAAGTTTTATATACAAAACTTCCCTTAATCCTTTTTACTTCCAATTCTCCAAAATTAACTTAGGATTATTTTTACCTTTACCCCTAACTCATTTACCAAACTGTTAAAAGTAATTTCTCAAGGAAAGGACAGAAATGCCCCTGTGAACAGTAAAATCCGGTCGCCGGCCAATTGGCCTCCGACCGGCGATCTCCGGCCATCTTCCTGCTCCTCTCCATCTCCCCTACAACTTTCCTTTACATTACAACAACCAAAACCAACCCTAACACCAACAAATCACAATGAACAGTAAAGAAATCCCAAAATTTGGAATTCTTGATTGAATCCCTCACCTAGGCTGTAATCGACCGGTTCTCCGACTTTGGAAGGCTCGGAGGTGGCCTGTGGACCGGCTATGAACGGCAGGCGACGGCACAGAGGCCTGACCCGACCGGAACCCGAAAACACAGCAACTTTTCGGAGGGTTTTCTCTCCCTCCACGCGGCGGCGCTGCCCCGATCCGAAGGCTTGCTGGGTTGCCGGACCTCCACCGAGTCTAGGGAGGCCAGTCACGCGCCCCACGGCGGCCGGTGGTGGCGGATCTCGGTGTGCCCAGTGAGAGTGCGACACTGACCCAGGGAAGAGGACGAACGCGAAGGAGAAAGAAGAAAGAAAAAGAAAGAAAGAGGAAGGAAAGTGACGCGAAGAGAAAAGGAAACAGGATAAAAGAGGTAAGTTTCCAAACAAGGAAACTTTCTAGAAACACGGAACCCCTAAATTTTCCTTTGTTCAAAACCGGAATTTACCCCAATAAAAATCCCCGATAATTTTTAAATTACCGTCAACAATTCCGACAGTTAATTTTATTGTTCAAACTTTAATGTCGACACCGTAAATTCACGGATAACGGAAGGAAGGTAACTCGCAGTGAAATTATAAGATTCGGGGCGTGACAGTTGCTTTGTGCTCTACACATGAAATATCGTGCATTGTGCATTAGGTGTTGAGCACTAAGCACCATATGTTAGCATTAAACACAAGGAACCGTGCACTGATCACCAATGGTTGTGCACTTACATCACGGACAAGCACTAAGTGAGCTACATAGCACAGAACACTCGAGGACGTGAACATGACACCGACTGCCGAGCACTGAGCACCAGGGCCAAGCTCTGTGCAGCTGTTGCCGAAGCTCTGTGCACATCATGCTGTGCACTTGAGACAAGCTGCTGAGCTTCCCTCCACTGCCCCATACCATGCGCCATGGGCGCCAGCGGTTGTGCAGCCACCGAATATTGTCAAGTGCTCGGTGCACCGGCATATGTGTGGCTCCTCATGCACTACCAAATGTTGTCAAGTGCTTAATGCAATGACATATGTGTAGGTGCAATGCACTGCCAAATGTTACCAAGTGCCTAGTCATTAGCATACGTGTAAGCTGCAAATGCGGGCAACCAAAAACAAAAACAGTGAATCTGCCACTTTCTGAACAGCAACTTCTGAAAAGCTTTCTGAACAGCTCCGGATGAACTAGAACGTAAACCACATATTACTGGAAAGCTACGTTTGTCTAGTTTCCAATGGTTTTCACGGTTCGTTCATATCCATTCTAACGAAGGAGTTATGACTGTTTGAATGAGCAAAGATCATGTTGCCAGGAATTCTGCAATGCACAAGGTTGCCTTCGGTGTTTATGTCTCTTTCTCACGTATCTACCTTGTTCGATAGATATGTTATGTGAAGAAATTGAGTGCCTTGCAGACGGTGGACTACCCACACAATCTTGAGCAAAAGAATGAATGCATACAACTAAATGTTCAAAAGGGTGTACGGAACATCAAATGGATGCCTCTGCCATTTGACGTCATGAAGGGCTCTTTGATTTTCTCCAAACGAAATGAGACCTCGATGAAATCGTTGGTTCGATAAGTGTATTCACACTATGACATGATCATGCACAGCCTTATGAAGGTGTGCCGATGTTCGTGGTTTATTTTCGCCTAACAGCAGATTTTCCATCATCGGATGACGTGGTTAACCTCGGCAAAGGTTACCTACTCCCTTGATTTTGGATCCCCCCCATGTTGCTGTTACCAAATGCCGTCCTTCATGGATGTTGAAGACTTGTACTGCCATATGTACGCTTTACTTTAGGGTCGAGGATAACTCCTGTGATGCCACTTTAAAGTTGAAAGCTTCATCATGTCAAAATCTGCGACCACAGTAAGTTAAAGCTATTGTATCGTAACTTCGTCAGCGTTTTCTGAACGGCTCCAGATGAACTAGAAGCCGAATTTTATATCATTAGAAATCTACGTGAGTCTAGTTTCCAGTGGTTTAAGCGCCTTGTTCATACCTATCCCAACGAAAGAGTTATGGCAGTTTAAGTGCGTACAGGTCATAGCAGATTGTATCCTACTGTCCTTTAACTTCGTCAGAGCCCCCAGACTAACTCCGGATGAACTAGAATGCGCACTTTATATCATTGGAAAGCTAATGTGAATCTAGTTTCCAATGGTTTAAGCGGTTTGTTCATATCCATCCGGACAAGAGAGTTATGGCTGTTTTAGTGAGTATAGGTCACACTGCACGAAAACTGCATACTCTTCGCAGATTGTGAATCCTTTTTGTGACTAAGTTTGATTGGATCTTCACCATCATTTTATGACATGGTTGAATCAATTCTTGATGCCTTTGGCTCGATGATCCAAGTCACAAATGCCCTCCTTATGGTGAGAGAGGCAATCGAACATTGAAGTGTGTTTTGAACATACACACCAACGATTACTGTGATGAGAATGATTGAGACTTTTGTGTATAATTCTCATGAGTGCCGATTGAGAGCATCATAGAGAAGAGCATGAGTCCTAAGGTGTCACCAATAAGTATATTTGGGACAATTGACTCAGACAAGCTATGACATTTGGTCATACCGGGTGAGATATGCAAGCCAGAATTGTTTGATAATCTTGGGCGTCCATCCCTCGATAACAACAAAATACGCCATGATTGTATGTTGTGTTTGTGCGCTGACATGATGTCCTCGGTAGCCGCACGGTACTCATGTTTTCGTTGTGTAAGGATTGTTCTTTAGCTAAGTAAGGTGAAAGATCCTCTTATGCTATGCCACAAAAGATGTCATTCTTATTGAAAATCCAAAGAGGGATTATGTAGACCGATGCAACCAACGTATGGATACCGTATACGCTTTTATGGTGTTGGTTGAAAGGCTAACATACTGGTCATGTGTTGCACCATCGTCTACCACGTGCTGCTTATGTATCTATGGGCTCACTACCCATCCCTGAACAGGGACATGCAGGCATGTATTGATTCGTTCATGACTTACCATCATTGCATTGATGCACGACAGCTCGTAACTGTGTTCTAGGATTGACACATAGTTGTAATCCTTGAACTCGGTGGGATAGTAACGGATCTCCAAGCCATGAGTTCCACAATATGCCAAATTGGACTGCCACAGTGCCCAATGATGATGTGTCGCATAAGATGAATATGTTCTAAGGTTGGATAGGAGTCATTTTATTGCTCTCCACCTTAAGCTCCTCGACAGACGATCTCCTTAACCGCTACACTACGGATTGTCACTTTAAGACTGTATTCCCGCCGTTTGGGGGAGATACGAACACCAGGGTTCAAGTGGGAACGACGTGAATGTCGAGGTTGGTTACCACTAAGTCTCAACATGATCCCCATAGAACTATAGTGACGAGATCAATGTTACATATGTCTGTAAGGAATGATGTCCTACCAAGAGGACATGGCTCGACCAGATTGAGGTGGTCTTGATGCCATGGCTCGGCCATATTGAGATGGTCTTGACGCCGTCACCTTGTGTGGTGATGTGAGGGCGCCATAATGTGGCAACATGGTGTCCTAGGCCTTGTGGCTCCCTGAAGGTTAGGTTGAGGCCCTTGGGTTCGATATACACTCGCACTGAGAGAGAAAGCGAGTTTGGCACTACTGGTCCATTGATCAGTGATACTCACTCCGTCTCATGTTAATTAGTCTGAATTGTGACTATCGTTGGGGGACACCTCAACGTCAAAATCCAATTCATAGAAAGAGATCTCTACAATGACTACACTAGTGTACATGAAGACGTGGGATGCTGAGTTTATCGAACCACACTTTGTTGATATGTCGACAGAGTGTATTGACCTAAAATGGGAACATGCGACCCGGACAAAGGGATAGGTACTTGGGCAGGTGTTGCCGACACCGCAAGTGTAAACCCTATCAAGTAAACCTTTGTGAGTTAGCGTAGTGAGAACAAGAGTCTCAAACTCCCTTATGGCGCAAGGTTTCTCATAAAAACGCACTGGGATCGACTAAGATGAGATGTACTCTCGTAATGGATGTTATTGCCCTCCACTACCTTGTCAGTTTGGTAGTTTTCCCAATAACTGTACATGCAGCCCTATGAATATGATCATAGTGACGTCTCTATGGGATCAGAGATATGCATGAAGATCTTAAATAGACTTCATAAGCCAGATCAAGTAGAGCCTGCGTTGGCCAAGTGTTTTGGACGCATAGTACATGACTCCTTGATTTCGGATGGGATATGATGAATAATGCCATTGCGTATTGATTCCGGATGATCGCAGTATATGCTGGATATCTGATGTTGGAATGAAACGTATCTGGGGAAAGACACAATCTTGTAATGAAGTCGATCGATTGTGTATTGATGATGTATTTCCATCAATCAGCTTAGGTCCTATGAAGAAAAGTGGAACCTTCATATGCTCCCATGATTAGTCAAGGTCTTTACTCCAAGAGAGAGTGATCCGTTTAATCAAAAGAAAGACTTGACCTCACCTCCATTCATTATAAAGCTAAGTAGCTTTGCGCCCATGCAATGCCAATGATATGGCAAAAGACATCATTTAAATACTCTAAGAGTATCTGGCATATCCAATCCCTATGGCATGAGAGAAAGGTTGTTGCCTATGTCATCGCTAGCCATGCATGAATCGAGATGCATCGGAAGCGGAATCATGATCTAGGTACCGGTTGGGGCTTTTACAATTTACTATCTGACGAGGCCGTTTGTTAACAACCTGCAATTTAAACCCTATCATTGTAGTAACTGTAAGTAGGGATCGTTCAAGCCGGGGACACTAGGGAAGGATTATATCTGCATCAAAATAAGTTAGTAACATTCACAAATATAATATAAACATACAAGTACAATTCTGTCACAACTATACAAGTATAAACATATACACAAAATGTTATGGGGGATTTAAAGGTGGATCGAAACATATAAAGAAATAAACAATAATAAACAAACATAAACAAACATATATACAAGTGATCATTCAATCCTTTCAACATTTAGAACAGCACAAAGCACCGATAGTTAGCATGCAAGGTTATGATTCGGATTAACAAGCAACATTTATAATTTCGAACACTTCAATTAATTTCAACCTTTAATGACTTCTCATGTGTTTTTAGGAACTTCAAATATGCCTGAACCTAAAACATATATGTGTCACCTTGTTTAAACCATCAAATATGCCTAACTAAACAAGATACACTTACCGTTCACGAGTCGGTTGAAGACATGGTCATAGGTATGGCGTCACTCATCCTAATAGCATGAAAATCCCTCACCCTACCACCCTATGCAGCAACTAGAACCAAGCCATCAAATATGCCTAACTTGATCCTAGATTACCACGGCAGATTAAACTCCCCCCTAATAGTTAACTTGGGTACCATTCAAATTAACCTAGGGTTTGATTACGTGCTCAGGTGATGATTAATCAATTAAAGTTCTCTAATCATATAAACACAGCAAGTTAAGTCTTTTATTCACAATCTAAACATGCATTCTAATCGTTATGTTCAAACAATCACATATAGCGAACTCCTTAGCGGTCCCTTTAGCGGACTGCACGGTTCCAGAAATAGCGAACTCCTTCGTACTCCGAGTTTTCCTGTGTAAAGAACAAACACGTCAAAGAGGCGTCCCTGGGTTTACCGAGGGAAGCCACTCCGATGCTTAAGTCAGACACTGTCAGCTAAGCAGAAAACTTATGAATAGTTAAGAAGTTGCGCGCCTGTCTCTCCCCTTACCGGGAGGCATGCGCTGGTATTTATAGTAGCGCTAAAGACAGTATTCCTTGTCCTTTTCCAATGTGGGAGTAGTTTCCCTTGCTTTTACTTAGCTTTATGGTGAATTGGGTCCAGACAAAGGACCCAGAGTGGCTTCTCACATTTAATTGGGCTTTCACCCTATAAACACTCGAATTGTAACCCGGTAAAGGTGAAATATTAGGTTCCACCTATAAACACTAAACATGCATTCTAATCGTTATGTTCAAACAATCACATATAAGAAATCACAAAGAAGAATCACATGATCATGCTTGAAACATAAAACCGTAAAAACAATACATATATTCAATGAATTTCGACAAACACATAGAGTATTCAAAAGCTTACATAGATCCATACCTAAACCTCCTAGAGAAAATCGGCAAAGGTAGGGTGAAATTGGCGAAAGAATGGCTGAACTCTCCGGTGAACAATGGATGCGGCAGCTTTTTGTATCTCTAAGTGTTTAGGGTTTTTGGGTAGAGCTTGGCTCTCTAAATATTACAAAGGTTGAAGACACTAAACTAAGAGCTATACATATCTATTTATACAGAAAATTTCGAACAAAACCCTAGAGAATTCGGGAACTTCAAGGAGACACAACCTTTGTTGGACTTGGAATCCTTCTTGGACTTGGTTTCCTCCTTTCTTTCTTTGGACAAGGATTTCGATTTGGACCTTGGATTTCTGATTTCTTGGATTCCTCTACATGTTATTGGATCAATGTAGGCCTCATACACAAGTTCTTGGGCTCATAGGCAGCCGAAATCATGGACAAACTCGGCAAGGACAGACTTTCCCGGTTTGACCGGAAAAGCTCCATACTTGGTTGTTTCGGCTGCCATGATGCATTCTTCAAATCTCCTTCTTCAATGCAGCTTCCCATGACTTCATTAAGCTTCTCTTAAGTCCTTTGACATGCTTGGGAAGAATTTTGGTGAAGAAACATCGTCCCAAACTCGTGTGACAACTTAGGCAGAAACTGCCCAGTTTTGCAGCTTGACCTCCGTCCATTGTTTTGATCATAACTCCTTCATCTGAACTCCAAATACTTTGATTCAAGAAGATCTGAAAACTAGAGTTCCGTAGCTTTCCAATGATATATGGCTCCTGGATCTTTAGATATGATTTTCTGAAGTTGATGTAGGATTTCTGCTCGCGGGAGAGATTTCTGCTCGCGAGTAAGATTTCATTCGCGGAAGAGTTTCACTCGCGGGAGAGTTTCACTCGCGAGACTGACCTCCGGCCATTGTTTCCGGCATAACTTCTTCCTCAGAACTCGGATTGCTGTGATTCCAAAAGATTTAGAAACTAGACATCCACAGCTTTCTATACATATATGGCACGTTCCCTGGTTCCTCTTGGATCGTCCTAGGGAATCTTTGAAGTTGAGTTATGGTTTCTGGAAATTTCTGCTCGCGATCAAAATCTTATGTTTCGGAGTTTCTTCTTTTCCATGGCTTCTTTTGTTGTCTTCCATGAGTCCAATCTTCATGATTCTTGATATAATATGTCCATATACATGTCATCTACACATTAAACCAAATTTATCAAAAATGACAATGTAAAGGTACGGTGAATCATAAGAGAAATAACCAAGTCTTATCCAAAATCAGTTTTACAACACTTAAGCACAAATTTCTGTATAAATACATGTTTTAGCCATTGCTCTACAGAAAAACCCTTTTTGACTCAAAATAAGTAAAAACGACCTTACTAAGGAATAAACAAGGTACAAATGAGGGTAAAAACATATTAAAAACATAGCGTAAAACGCACTTATCACTATCTGATTTGAACGGCAAATTCTTCTAGTGAATGTTTCGGACCTAGCCCTAAAGAGGGGAACGACTCTGTGGGACGTTGTTTTTTCAGTCAATCTTTGCTTTATCTCTGCCAATTCTTATCCATTCCGCTCCAGTCTCTTCTTCTTCATAGCGTCATTATCCTCTTGGAGGATTAACCCGCTCCCTGATTCTCAGCGGGGATAAAGGGCGTCGATCACCCAGCTCGTCAGACATGAGGGAGTAATCGATATGCACTACTCTATGTTGCCTCTCCTAGTCCCCTACCCTTGGCTTTCTCTTGACTTAGAACTGACTGTGACAGATTCACTTTCTCCTGATCCTTCAGTTATTCTTCCTCTTCTTGCCTCCAGCAAGCGAAGTTCTTTCTCTAATGTAGGCCTCACATTCTTCTCCTCTTAGAGATCCCTGATGGCCAACACTAGTTTGGCAGCATCATCAGTGACCAATGGTTTTCCACTTCTCGCCGTAAAAACTCCCAATGTTGGTTATGGCGATTCCTGAACGTTCCCTTCAAGGGGCGTAGTCACAAAATTTAATCTCCTTGCAATGTTACTGATATCTGGTGGCGTTGATACAAATAGTGTTATATGGTCGTTGATACCAACGCAACTCGCAACGCCTTCTTTCCCGTCCTGTTAGCCTATCAACAAGAATACAAATCACTTAGAGGTCTAGACCGTCAAAAGGCGATCTTCGACTCTCTAGTAGTCTAGTGTGTAAGTTAGCATTGATGTTGATATAATAACAATATGTAAGAAGTAATTGCTCAGTAAATGAGGAGAGAGAATTACTATTTATAGCCGGCCTGTTATTGAGAAGGCTTCGATATATTGTTTGATATGGGACGCTTTTGTTCATTATGTTTCGAGAGGGCGATATCCAGACCGCGCTTGAGGACGCGTCACTGTATCATTCGGGTGGTGAGTAATGGTTAATAATAGTTGACACTGTCATATGTCTATTACATGTCTTGGTTGAAGTGGATTTAAATTATGGTCGGTTACATTGCTGTCCAACTGTGCTAATTAGGCATATGTGCCTACAAACATCTGAATAACATCTTTTTTTTCGGATTTGACCTCATCAAGGATAAGAAAAAGGTGTTGCAAGGAGAACCTTGGGGGTACCAACAGGCGCCTATTGTGATGCAACACTATAATTGAGTCAAGGCGATTAAGAATATCACTATGGATTCTCTCTTTTAATGGGTACGTATTCAAAACATCATTTCTAAATATGAACTCCCTGAAAATTTTCACGAATATTGGTTCTGTTGCTGGAAGATATTTGGGGTATGATGATAAGCTTTTCTTGAAATCAAAGAAAGTTCGGGTGAGGGGTGAGGGTTGAGAGGAAACTGTTGAATCCCATCTTTAGTACAAAAACTACAAGCTTGCAAAACATATCAAGGAGGATATTGAATTCTTCTTTGCGAATTGTGCTATTGTATGCCCTGCATGTGATCCCGTATTCCATGAAAATGGAAGTTGCAGGGCAATACCTTATTCTAAATTTGCGGGTTCTGTCAATGGTCGAATTGGCTCTTCGTCGGTCATCAGTTTTGCCACCAAAGCACTATTCCATGGTTCTTTGAAGTTCCAAGGCTCTTCCTCATCATCCACCCCAACAGCAGGTTCACTCTTCGATCAGGAGGCAACTCGGAGGAAGCCTGTTATTTTTGAGAAACCGGTTGTAGGTGCAAGAAATAATTCACTCTTGTATTTAGGACGAAATAAGGGCAGATGAGGTAGCAGAATGCGAAAGGTTAGGTGCAAGGAGAGGGTTAGATTGCGACAGAGTAATAGAACAGTAAGTAACATTAGAATAATTATAAGAGTAAGTGAGCCATAAATGTATTGATGAAAGGAATGACGGTTTCGGCGTTAAAGAAGAGTAATGACTACAACCATAAAACTAGGAGTAAGTACATACGTTAATGCAACAATAATACGCGACTCTTCAGTTATGTGATTTTCTCCTATAAAAAGGGTTAGAAAGGTTGAGGTAAGATATCTGATTCCATTTAGCGATGCTTGTCTACTTTTAATAAACTCTAATTTGGACATCGGAGTGCCTTTTACAGGTACCCTCTCCACCCAGTCCAACGCTTCATGACTAATCAAAGACGACTCCTACTCTTGTTTACATTGGTTGGTGAGTCAACCTTCTAAACGGAAGTTTTCTACTCCAACACCGGTGCTTTAATTACTGCGCAAACTGATGACCTAGCCTTGGTACCGGTGAGCGCTGACAGTCAAGCAAGGCTAAGGACGTTGAGGAACCCGACAATGATCCAGGTATAGCTAGTGAACGAGATGCTGTTGTTCAAGCTTCTAAACGCAAATGAGACATGCCCTTAATCCCTGAAACTTTACCAAAGAAACTAAAGATCTTGATGGAAGGTTTATTGCGTGCTCATGATGCAGTTTCTCATACCAAGAGGATCAACCAAACGAGTTTCCTTGCTACTATCTCAGCTAAATCCCTAGGATTGTTATCTGCACAAAATGAGATGGTACCTGCTGCTCTTGAAAAACTGAATAAGCAAAGAAACGAGGACTCCCTATAGAGTCCAAGAACTCAAGACCAATGAACGTCATTGCCAAGGTCGACACTTCTCCATATGTTGCTCCAATTGCACTGCCTTCAAGCCCTATTGTGAAGGGTAAGGAGTTGCTCTAATTTTTATTTTTATGCTTTAGAACAAATACTCTTCGAACAAATTAAGAGTTTTAATTTTCTTTGCTTTCTGTTAGTTTGCTTAGAAGAATTGTCTATGATCTATTATCATTGGACTGTAGGCTCGCTTATGGCACTTGGTGAGCCAAAATTGTAACGAGAATACAACCCCTCATACGAATCAATCAGTGGCGCACTCAAGATTTTGTATAAGTGGGGGTTTGTTCACCTTTAATACACAAATAAATCTGAACAAGTGAAACAAAGAAGTGTATTGGCATGTTTTAACAATCTAACAGTGAAACAAAGAAGTGCATTGGCATGTTTTAACAATCTAACAATTTTTACTTTTACTTCAATTGGCCAAATAAAGCTAATATAAGTCTAAAGTTGATATGTGGGGGCTGTGGTGTAGTAACACATTAAGATTCAATCATTTTACTATATATACAATCACGTGTATACATATATATATATATATATGTATGTATGTATGTGTATATATATGTATGTGTATATATATATACATACATATATATAGGATCCTTCTAATGAGAGATCTCTTTTTTGACATATATGAGGGATTAGAGATTAAATCAACTTTTCGATCACATATCAACATCTACACTGTTCAATATTTAGATTCATATATGTAGATCATTTCTACAAAATTTCATCCAATTTTGTGATCATTAAAGCTTGGAACTAACTGAAATCAATTGACACATCAAATCTGTCAAACATGAACCGTTCATGCTTATAATTTTAATTAGCGGTTTTGAACACCTTATCGATCACCAAATTGGATGAAATCTTGCAGAAATAATCTACATATATAAATCTATATATTGGACGGTGGAGATGTGATTTGGTAATCAAAAAGTTGGTGTAATCCTTGATCCCTCATATATGTCAAGAAAATGGATCCCTCATTGGAAGGGAGCTATATATATATATATATATATATATATATATATATATATATATATATTGGACGATTGATATGTGATTTGGTGATCAAAAAGTTGGTGTAATCCTTGATCCCTCATATATATCAAGAAAATGGATCCCTCATTGGAAAGAGACTTATATATATATGAGAAAAGTTGAGTGGGCACATAAGAGCAACTTTAGCAGACTCTTTATTTTAGTTTTTAACTATTTTGGAGAGCATGTTTAGCTTTTTTTATATTTTCAGAACTCTAGTATTGTAACATACTAACCCATCACATTGAGATATTGTCCGCTTTAAGCCTAAGGGCCCTCACTGTTTTGGTCCTAAGGTTTCACCTCAAAACGCGCCACATTGTAAGGTGCTAGTTGTTTTGGCCTCACTTCCAGCTAGAGAGAAGATGATGCATATGCAGAAATTAAAGTGCAGAAAGTAAATTACACTAGAATTAAAGAAGGTGTGGGCGTGCCACCGCACGGGTGCAGAATGTAGAAAGTAGTAGAAGAATAGGGGGTGCACGTCACTTGTACTTAGCGTCAAACGAATGTAGGTCACTGGTGTCACTTTGAAGGAAATATTTACCAGTAGTCTGCTACTCTGATCGATACTCGTGTAGAGACGAGTAGAGCTATCAAAGAGAAGGAAACAAAACATTACCCTGAGAAGCTTTGCACCGTGATGATGACTCTAGGGAGTAGGAAGAATTTTCCAAGGTGTAAGGCTTTAGCGTCTGGGCTTGTATCGACGAGGTCAAGTTATTGTTTGTATTTGTTGATTGATTGTGTGTAGGTTGTGTCTCCCTTAGACTGATCCTCGAGCTCATTTATATAAAGGTGAATTCACTTAGTTGTTGATAAGGATCAGTCTTCGTTGCTAGCTGGTTGAGTTGCACAAAGTTTTGTCTTCTTTGGCAATCACGTAATTAGGTGACGCAGTTCTAATCATGTTGGAGAGAAAAGAACAAACATCGGAAAAGAGACAAATAAAATATGACTTATAAGTGAATGAATCGTATCCAATTGTACCGAGACCTTTTGTGATTAAAGCTCAACACCTTAAAGGTGGTTAAGTTGGGACAGTATCGGTACAATGATGATCCACGGGCCACGCTTGTCACAGTTCAAGTAATCATGTATGAAGACTTGTTTTAGAGTCACATGGATTGGCCCCAACTGAGTCAAAGACTTGTAGAAGTTGTGAGACCCCGTACGTTTTTACCGTGGTTTATGACGAGTTATTGGGATTTGAGCCGTGTTCTGTAACTTAACAACTGAACGACCACGTTCATTATCAAGTTTTTCTAAACTCTTCAAATTCCTTATTTCAGGACTAGATGTTGTAGTACGTGTCGACACGAGACTCCTAGTATTTTCAGAATATTTTTCTGAGCTTCCGTTTATTTTTTACAAATTTTTGAAGTTTCTGGTAATTTTTAATTATCATTTTGATAGTTAATTTCTACCATTTAAGATTTTACTTTTACTCTTCATTGATTTGGGTCGTTGGATCATCTTTGCATCTAATCATGGCCATTGATTTCTGTTTAAAAGGAGAAGGATTTTGTCAAAGAGGACCAAACCGGTCAACCCTCAACTCTCTCAAATCATCTCCTTTGTCTTTCGTTGCCACTGTCTCCGACCACCAGGTCACCGTCGTCTGGCCACTCCAGGTGGCGAGACCACCACCATTCAACTCCACTATGTCTTCTCGTCTTACCCAGCCCTTAAAGCAGCCATTTATCCACTCTCGACGACAGATCATAGGAGGAGGATGATTGTCCTTGGCCGATTACAGCCAAACCAGGTGGCGACATAGTTTCTAAGGGGTATGGTTCTTATCCTCTCACATTCTTCTTCATCTTCATAGCCTTGGATGTCTGAAATCGAGACCTAATGACCCTTTTTTCTGTCTAGTTCTGGGTTTTTCTGTTCCTTGCTCCAGCGACTTGTTCTTGGGATTTTGGTGAGTCCTAGAAGTTTGTGTGGAGTCTAGGTGAGCAGTGGAGCTGTTGTTGCTGTTTTGGGATCGATGCAGAAGCTCTGCTTGATCGAGGCAGTGAGCTGCACGTCGACTTGTAGCAAAAAGCAGCCTCTGGATCGAGTTCTTGCAATCACAAATGGTGGAGTCTGGCAAGGAGAAGGCTGAGAGGCTACTGAATTCTTGGTTGGAGCAGATTAAAGATGAGTTGGAGTTTTAGAGCTACTATATTGTTCTTATTGGAATTATGGTTGTTTTTATAGTAATTTAGTGTTGTTGTTTGGTTGTTGATCTATTATTTTGATCTGATATGTCAATAACTTGGAATCCAGAACTTACGGGGAAGCTATGGCGAATTTCCGAAAAGTTAACCGAAATCCGGCAGAAGATTCCGGCAAGTCACCAGAATCTGATGAACCAGTGAATCCGGCAGAATGCTGAGGAGGTAGTCTTCGGCTCTTTAAAACGTGTATTTTCCGTTGAGTCATAGCAAAACGTCGATTTAGGAGAAACTTACCATTTTTGGAAAGTAGCCTTAATTGTCATAGGTTTGGCAGATGACGATGTGTTAGTCACCTCCTCAAAACTCTGCGAATCTAGCTCTTCGTCAAACTTTCCTTTTGCCCTTGCGATTCGCTGAGCCTCACGGCTCCTCTCAATTCCCAAGACTTTCTCTACCTCTCGAAGACGTTCAAACTGTATGTCGATCCTGTCGTCAGTTTCGGCACTGTCCTGGGTGGTAGAATTTTGCAGCTTTTCAACATTTTGGTTGGTCGCCCTGATTTCTTGACCATGTTGCGTCTGAGTCTGCTCAAACTACTGTATGGATGTCTTGACTCGCTCCATCTTCTCAGCGAGCACTGCTATTTTGGTAGCCAAATCAACTAGTAAGCGCTTTGATTCGTCGTCCATGATAGCTTTCGCACAAATTGACTCTGTTGATTTTCCTGGTAATAAACCGAAACACAAGATCGTTTCTTCAACTGACAAACCTCTACAGTACGCTGAGTTATGTAAGTTAACTCGCGAATGTTCTGGTTTATTGCAAGTCGGGTATAACTTCGAGTATTCGTTAACCCCGTTATTTTTAGCACTCTGTCCCACCGGGCGTGCCAAATGTTCGGAGTGAAAATGTGTTTCTTCGAGCAACCAAGCTTGAGGGCGTGCCAGTACCTATGGGTCAGGTACATCCTTGATCTTGATGCGCATACGCCTTCTTACTTCTCTTCAAACGATTGTTGTACAGGCGTTGGTCAGGCCTACATTCAGGTTCTTCTTAGACCTAGCGGAAGAGCAACTAGGATTTTTCTTCTCCTCTTGCGAAGTGGACGTTCCTACTCAGACCGATGTGGTTGAGCAGGGCTAAAAATATCAGGAGTGTAGTACGTTCGCCAAAGGGTTCCTTGACAAACCGGAGATATTTGCTAGAGTTTCCACCCTAACAATGGTTTTTCGGGTATTCGCCTACGGATAGGGCTTAATGAAGTGGTGGTGGACTGTTCATTCACGGATGAGGCTTGGTGAGTAGCTACGGGTAGCGCTCACGGATGAGGCTTTGATGAGGTAGAAGCAGATAATGCCGAAGGGGTCGGGCTTTGGTGAGTAGCAGCGGGGAATGCCTACGGATAGGGCTTTGGTGGACAAAAAGACTCGAAGAATCTTTCTGGTAAAGGTGCTTCGGAGAGGCTTGTTTTGCAGTATGCAAAAGTTGTATTAAATCGTTAAGATGTGTCCTTGTCTCTGTAACTTGACCGCTTTATATAGTGAACACTAGGGTTTGTTCTTTCTTACGGATCAAGACATATCAAATCTTCTTGGATCTTCAAATGATTCCTTAAGCAACCACAAATACTTATCAATCATGACTTTCAGTCAAAAGAAAACACATTAATAATAACGTAGACGGTAAGAATCGATCCACTGGATCCTCTTCCAAAGCATTCGCCGAAAGATAATATTTTGGCTCAAACACTAGTTTCTGTCCCGCCTTGTTGTACTGAAAGGAGATGAGCCTGCGACATAATTATCATCAGTAGTGATACAATGAGGTGATATATCACTAAACTTGAACATAGTTTCCCAAGAGGAGGTATTAACGTTTATAAAATAAATAAATGAAATGAAAATCTATCTAGCACAGACATGTAGTCGAGAAACCTGAATCATCAGGTAATGTTAAGTTTTGATTAGCCTTCATTCGAACATGATCATTGTTGTTTGAAAGAAATTGTTGTTCAATCTCCGAGTTGTAGGAAAAATGAACTTGATCTATGCTACATGCATGTAAACACAGCTCCAATTAAAGTGCATGTATATATATAGATGAAACCAAAACGACCATGATAACCATTCCTGATTTCCAGTTTCTTCTATTCTATCCATAATCCTTCGTTTATGGAAACCCAGAATCCTCCACCTCAGTTCCCAACGAGAAAAGATAACGTCGAGGTTGGGGTGGTGCCACCTGGTAACGCAGCAGCAGGCAGAGAGAGTGGTGAGGGCTTAGGAGAACCCCTATATCTATTTTCCGTAAGCAGATTTCCTGTTCACAGTGAAAACACTGTTTATATCTACGGTTTTGGGCTCCGTCTCTTGAGAATTATCTCCATTTTAGCTTAGCTCAGGCCACTTCCTGAGGAATCTCAATTTCCGTTTTCCTATTTCTCTCCCTCCTCTGGCTCTATTTCATCAGTTCTGATCGAACCCGGCTCTTTCCTCTACATACAACGTTTCGATTTGTTCTCTCTTCTCGGTCTGCCCTCTTTTCTTTCAACTCCACGTACATTAGCCTTCAATCATTGTGGGAAATCAATTTGGGTTCGAGATGAAGACGGGAAGCGATTGCATTCCGACTAGCAAGGACTACATATTTGGGTGAGGATTCATTCTCTATTTCAGTCCTTCATTCATTTGATTTGAAGCCCTGCGGCATTGAATCTTTTGTCTTGATCTCTTTCAATTAGACTGATTGAAGCTTTTTCACATCACCACCGCCCCAGCTTCTCTTTGTTTTGCTTTCCAATGAGAAGCTTCGATTAATTATTGATTGAAGGCTCACTTTGATCAACAGCACCGACAACAACGATGATTTGGTGCTTTATATGGATCTTTAAATTTGACAGACCCTCTATTATGCAGGTAATACAAAGAGTTGCGGTATCACGGCACCCTCTATCATAGTTTCATGATTTCAATTGAAGGTGAGTCTCCGGTACTGTTTTTAGTTTCATGCACAGTATTTGAGTTGGTGCTTGAAAACATGAAATTCGGGCTCAGGCTATTTGGCTGGTGGTGATTAATATGGAATTTGGAAAAGTATTTGGGTATGGTGATTGACAGGATGGCGGTGGCTATTTTTTTATGGAAGTTTTGAGTGTTGGCTCTGTGTTTTGGTTTTGCAGGATCAAAGGGTAGTAACATGAGCAACCGGGTTGTCACAGTAACCGTTGTATCAAAGTAGCCAGAGAACCAGAACCGTATAGTAACCATAGAACCAGAACTTCGAGAACCATCGCAACCATTAGTATCCAGTAACCAAATCCAAAGGTTGCTGTTGCTAAGGAAGTTGTGTGATTGGGGCTAAAATTTTCAACTCTTTTCTAACTGTCTATGGGTGGCTTTCGATATCTGGTTCTCATCTTAGACCATCTCCAAGAGCTTCCCCATAATTTCTCTATAATGGGGAAGCAAAAGGCAGTGCTTCAAGCAATTTTTCTTCTCCAACTCCAACAGATTCTCTATTTTGGAGATTTTATGTTCATTCCCCAAATCCTTCCTTCAAATTTTAGAGTTTGCTGCAAATATAGGGAATTTGGTTTTCTCTCTCCTCACATTCCCCATTTTGGAGAAAATTATAGAGAATCTGTTGGGGAAAAACACCCAAAATCTTCCCCAAATTTGAGAAAACCAAGAATTTGAGGAAGCTGTTGGAGATGGTCTTAGGAGCTTGAGATAAGGTATTATTTTCACTTTCCCAATTGCTTGATTAAGTTTCTTTTTGTTTCTCAGATGTAATCTTAGAAATTGAGGATTGAGATATGGTTCAACTTTCAGATTTCAGTACTGTATGTAAATATTGAGTTTGCAGTACTGTGTGTGAATGTGTTCTTTTTCCAGGTGTGTTTCACTATTTTTGATGAGTGGAGGAGTTAATCACTGCTTTGAATCACAAGTAGATGTTTTTTTTCTGCTTTGTAATTGATGTACTTAGGTTTGGTATTTAGATACTGTTTTGAAAGATATCTCAAAAACAAAAGAGGTTTGTCTCTCTCTGAGGTTGGGTCTCTAAGCGAAGTTGTGTAATCATATACCAGTAATACCAACCTATTCATGTTTTTTCAGGTCTTTAACTAAAACATATATTGATTCATTTTCAATTATTATCAAGTTTGGATCTTGCACCATTTCTGAGCTATCTTTCTTTTCCTTTTTGTAAAAATTTACAAAAAAAGATGGTTATGGATTTCGTTGTTCATTGATACAAACGGGGAATATATTTGTGTTATGTCTATTTTCGAAGCCAAGGAGAACTAACAAATAAAAATTATAATCAGTTATTAGTCTTGCTTGAGTTGGTATTCGTAGTTTGAGCAGCTCCAATAATCAGTTATTAGTCTTGCTTTCCTTTCAGTTCTAACCAAAATTGGATCTGTTTAGCTATCAATGAACAAACATTAAGATGTGTAGATTTAGTGATAGAATTTACGCTGTTGAATTCAGCTTTGAAACATAAAATATATGAAAATCTCTCACATTTACATGTTGATATTCAAAACTGCATTTCATTTTACTTGAATTGATAGGCAAAATGGAAGCTACACCATCATCCTCATCAAGCAAAGAGCAGAAGGATGACTAATTGTCAATCACTGCCTGTGTAGAAGACTCTTAATTGGCTAGGACTGCGTTTTCGATGAAAAGCAATTAACAAGTAGGTGTACAAAATAGTTGCAGCATTTTGTACAGTCAAAACCGGAGCTATAGTCTTAATCATACTATTGCAGACAAGTTTTTCTGCATAGTGCATTTACAAGGCATTTACGTTTTTAGGAGAGAAACAACACTAGATGTTTTTTTGTAGTGTTGTTCCTTATGATAGAACTCCACTTTAAAAATCATATGTACGTGTGATATACAATCTATTATGGAAGTTCTATGAACTATTTAGTACATATTGAAAACCTTCCCTTGCTAGATTCATAAATGTATAAACCGCGCCATGGCGCAGGGATCAAATCTAGTTCATTTTTATTTGAGAAACAATAGGTACTATTGTCCAACATATCAACTCACTTTTCCAAATCATGATAGAAGGATCATGTAAGGGAATCATTTAGACCTCAATCCAATTGTTTCTCTTAAACAGTTACGGTTTGTAGCCTAGAGAGTTATGATAGAGAAATTAATAGTCAGCTTCAAGATTTTTAGTGATTTATTGAATCCATGGCATTTACGACATTATAATAACTTACCAACTTGTCACAACACGGTTAATACATTTTACGATGACTTCATACTTAATTCATCAAAATACTATATTTTGTTAGTGTCAAATATTTTCTAGATCAATAAAGAAGTTTTTATGATCAAAATATTTCAGAGCCGTTATTGACACTAATGGGACGGCCCAAAATATTTTGTTAGTGTCAAATACGTTCGTCAAGAGTTGTCATCCCTAGCCCAGAGCCCTTGTCGCTTGCTTCGCGTAGTCCACCGTCGTCGCTCGTCAAGATTTGTCGTTGCTGGCGGCCTAACACCCTCATCGCTCGCCCTGAGTCGTCGTCACTCGTCCAGCGTTGTCGTCGCTAGCCCCGCGCGCGACGTCGCTCGTCCCACACCACATTGCGCAGTCAATGCTCGCACTGCACCGTCGTCGCTCACCCAGAGTTGTCGCGACTCACCCCGCGCCGTCACCTTTCAACAACAAAAGAAACGAATCTCATCCAAAATTGATAACTCCTAGTAAATTTTACAATGGGCTGTTTTTCAGTTTTAATAGGGGTAGTAAATTATGTTCTGGTTTGTGTTGGGTAAAATTAATGCTTACTACCTTCAGTAAAATTTCTTCATAAAGTTTACTACTCTAATAAACTATGTATAAAGTTTACTGTTTCCAGTACAGTTTCTCTATGAAGTCTACTACCTCTAGAAATCATTTTTCATCATAAAGTTCCCCTATAAAGTTTACTACCCCTAAAAAAGTATCTTCATAAATTTTATTGTCTTTAGTAAATCATTTTTCAATATTACAACCCATCCAACAAAAATATGAAATGGTTCCGGTAATGTTTGATGATATTCCGGTGGTGTTTTAAAGAGTCCGGCGAGTTTCCGGTGACCGGAGCCGGTGATGTTCTTGTCAAGTCACCTCTCTCTTCTATTTTCTCTAGGGCTGAGCTCGGCCTACTTTTTCTAGGGCTCGGGTCAAGACGGGTAACAGCTCAACCGGGCCAGTCTTTGTCAGAAAAATTTTCGGGACCGTCAAAAGCCTGGACCGGCGAACACCAGGCCGGTCTTACCGGTTTTTGGGCTTTTTTCTAGTTTACTGCATTTGGTTCCGAATTCCGATGAAGCGCCAGCGACGACCTCAATCACCCCACATCTAGATTCGAGTTTTAGAGATCTAAAATTAGTCACCTGATGACTGAGGATCTGAAACTAACAAAGAGCTGCCTGAAACAAGTGTTGGATCTAAATATATGGTTAAGACTACTTAAGAGGGAATGAATTGAAATTGAGAGATAAATAGGGGAAACTAAAATTAAGATCGAATAGAATTGGGGAAGCGTTGTGATTTGAGAGAGTGATTCAATATTTCTGGGTTCCAAAACACACAAAATCAGAGTTGGTCAAGAGAAACCCATATCCATTCGACTGATTCGAGACTTGAGATGTTGAGAATGATGGGAAAAACGTATTTCTTGTTCTTTTCATTCAAGAAGAAGAATAAGAGGTAGGGTGATGGATTCATCGAGCTATCAGCTTAGCCTAATACAAAAACATCGAGCTATCGGCCTATCAAAATGAAATCGGAATCAAAATCAATTGATTGAATCAAATTAATATGAATCGATAAGTTAATCAAATGAATGAGATTTGAGAGGAAGAGAGAACTGAGAGAAGCGAAGACTTACCCGAAGACTTACGCAAAGGATGAAATACGAGCAAAAAGGAGAGGGAGATTTAATTTGAAGAGGATGAAATACGAACAGAGGAAATGGAGATTTGAGATGCAGAAGAGAGGCAGGGAGGGCACCATCAATAATTATACTTGTCCGGCCCTGCGGTTACTAGGACCGGTCTGAACATGTAACAAAAAAATTAGGATCGGAAAAAAGCCCTGACCGGTCTGGTTCGATTTTTTTTTCAAGAAATGGGTTTATGTTCACTTTTAATTTTTTTCTCTAAATATGTTTAAGGGATGAAGGTAAAATAAGATAAATATAATATCGCTCTCTTAAAATTTTATTTGTTCATTTAGACACAACTAATGACACCTTATATTAAAATTGACACATGTTTTTTAAAATTCTTTAAATGTAGAGGAAGATAAATTAGTAATAAATAAACATTTTCTTATAAAAGAAAAAGTTTTAAATTCCATTATTGAGATACAATTAGATATCATGTCCAAATTAATAACTTAATATTGCCAAACCGAATTGAAGCTTATTCTTGAAACGTATATCATGAAAATCACTCTGGGTAGAAATGATATCGGTCAATATATTTAGAAGAACTTGTGTCACCTTCGGGGTGGGTGTTAGTTTTGATCTAGATTCATGAGAATTGATAACGAATGAGCTCCAGCTAATCACGTTTACAAAAAAAGCTGAACAACACACTGAGTGCCCGTTTGGTAGGGCTTTTTGTCAGCTTTGCTTCGAAGCAAAGCTGGTTAGTGTGTTTGGTAGGCAGCTTCTCACCTGCTTCGCTTATAAGCACGGGTGTTTTCTCTCAAAAAGCCGAAGCTGCTCGACCCCAGCTTTTAGAAGCCAAAAGCCGGATCCGAGACCGGGAAGGAGTTCACGACGAAGGTGGCAGCCATGAACTGGGTCTGACCCAGCTGGATTACGCCGGCGGGGATGAACATGAAGCCGACTTGGTTGCCGGAGTAGAGGAGCTGGAGGGTGGAGTCGAAGTGGCGGAAGGCGGCGTGGTTGGGGTTGGGGTTGCGAACGACGACGTATTGGGAGAAGGTGAAGTTGACGGTGGAGTTGAGGAGGGAGAAGGAGGGGAGCTGGACGACGCTGACGGAGATTTTGGGGTCTTTGGGTTTGAAGACGGTGAAGTAGACGATGAGGGAGACGATGACGATGAAGATGAGAAAGATGGTGGCGACGATGCAGGAGGCGAGGTTGATGCGACCTGAGGGAGGCGGTTTGGGTCTCTGAGTCTGATGAGGCTTGCTCATTGCTGCTACTCAGCTCAAAGAAGAAGAAGAAGAAGAAGAAGAAGAAGAAGAAGAAGAAGAAAGAGTGAAAAGTGGAGACACTTGGGAATGTGTGGAAAATTGAGAGAGATAATTTGAAGACAAAAGTGTGAAACTGTGACTGAGAGTGAAATTTTTGTATTTTTTTTCTATTTGAATACAAACATTTTTTTCACAATACATTACCAAATAAATAAAGTAAAAATATATTATAAGGCTAAACTGGTAATTAACAAACTCAAATCACTTTTAAAAAGCTAGTTTGCCAAACAGGTTGTCTCTGTTTCTACCATTCACAGCACTTATAAAAAGTCAATTTACCAAACACTCAGCAGGTTTGCTTGTCAGCTGTTTATTTTCAGAATAAGCTACAGCCAGCTTATTTTCGAAACCACAGCTGTACCAAACAGGCGTGAGAGTGAGGATTGATTGTCTATATGGGCTTTGAACCTTCCTTGCTATACCCTTTTTCTTTCTTCATTTCTCGATTCCATCGCCTGTAAGTTCCGTACACCAAAACTCTCTACACCCCTTGAGACACACACAGAGCCTCAGGAGAGCAATTGCAGTAGGAGGAGGTAGAGGAGGCTCAGAGCAACAAACCCCCATATATTCGTTTCTCTTTGTCTCTCTTTTTATTGCAGAGAAAGACAAAGAGAAGGAGAACTTCTTTGGTCAAATTCTCCAATGCCCACAACTCAATTTCGATCAATCAATCACCCAATTGACTACTCCCAAGAAAGATTAAAATCCCATTAAAAAGTTTTTCTTTTTGATTCCTTCTGTGGGACTGTTAGGGTTTTCGTTGGGTGTGGGGGACTCTCCTTCAATTCTGATCCTGAATTAGGGTTTGATCAGATTCGGGAGCCCTACTGGAAATGGAGCTCTGGATTTGGCATACCGACTCTGAGATTGTTGCCTAGGAGTTATGGGAAGCATTGGGTTTTCTGGGCATGGAACAAGATTGCATATTACATGAGTGATCAGAGACTTGCCGAATCTTTTGCTGCTTAAGATCTTCGGCTGGGGATGAATTTGGTGTTGGGTTTTGGAGCTGATTGTGGCACACAAGGCAACACAGTGGATTAGATTGGAGTGGTCCAATCTGGTTTCTCTTAGTGTTTGTTCGGGTTAGCTTAGTTTGAGCAAGATTCTTGGCCGATAAGAGCTGTTAATTTACCAAGGTTTTTGCTGGTTTTTAGTTCAGCAGTTTTGGTTGAGTTGATTGTTTTGATTATTTCGGTAGTGTGTGCTTGAAGAAGGATCAAGGCTTGGTTTCAGTGTGTATTGGATTGACAGAGGAGGTTTGATCCTGGGTATGAATGTGGGGGCATGGTGCATGGACAGGAGCATAGTTGCTGGTTCATTCCCTTCCTGGAACAGTGCTACTCGAACATAATTCTAGAACTTTCTTCTTGGGAAGGCACTGGTTTCTTGTGTTGTGTGAGTTTGTGCAATGTCACGCTGCTTTCCATTTCCACCTCCAGGATATGAGAAAAAAGCTAGGACAGATGATCTGGACGTGCTAAAAAAGGTTAATCTGCTTTTGTTGTTTGCATTTGTATCTCAATTGGTATAGCATTCGTTACGGATAGCTTTTGCAATTGAAAATGAGAAAAGGGAAAAGAAATAATCATTCATTAGGGGCACACATGAATATAATTGCAGTCCGCACCGAATTATTATGGCTCATTCATTTACATCCGACGCTAAAAGTTCTGCTTGAACTTTGTGAATCTTTTAATTAAAGATGCGAAGTAGATTTACTCGGTGCTGTAAAGATTGTTTGAACTTAGTGTTCTGTCTGAATATTGTTTGCTCGGTGCTGTAGTTTAGGAGTAGCTATATTTTGAAGTTCCAGGTTAAAGATTTAAGGTAATAATTTAGTTGCCAGGGATATCAATCAAAGGTTTGGAAAACCTGCTGTATATGGCATTTCTAATCGAGTACATTTATTTTGGATATTTTTTGCCTTTGCTGAAGTGATGGATGATCAGAATTAAGACCTAGTTGTCATTTTTTTGTGGGGAGCTAATTGGCCATGTGGTTTCTAGAAATAAGCAAACGTTGGATTGATTTTCTATATCGTTTATGTTGACCGGTCCCTGATAGTTTAAAGTCCTTTCTAAAGAATGCCTGGACATTGTTGCTTTATAATTCATGACTGTCAGATTGGTTATAGTGTATATGCGACTTCTTACACAGTAGGTTTAGATTGATACTAATTATGTGTCTGTCAAATCAATTCTCATCAGTCATCTGATCCTCATTTTCATCCTTTTTCACACAATTTCGGATCCTTAAGTTCCTTGTAAGGTACATATCTTTGGGGTTTTGAAGATGATGTTTGATGCGAGTCAACTGGTGCACCATGTGCTATAAGGAAGCTGAAACTATATACTTCTTTCCTCCTTTATTTTCTTTTTAATGCTATTATTAAAATCTGTTTGTAAGCAATTTCTGATTTTTGTATTTGAATGATTAGAAGCTTTTTGTTTTTGAGGGGAAAAATCTTCCAAAAGCCTCTTACTGTTTGGCAGTTTTGCTTGCAGTAGTGTGTGGATAGCCCAAATAAATAGGTTATTTTGAAATTTCGGGGGTAGAAGAGGAGGGATTTGATCGTTTTTCCTTGTTGTTTTAGGATATGCAGGAAGGGGGTGGTCTCTTTCTCTCCCTTAGCTATATGCACTACTTAGGCTATTGTTGCACACTGAAGGATGTATGTTTTTTTGTCTTTTAATTTTTTTTAATTAAAATCCCGTAACCCACCCCACCCTTACAATGTCAGTGAGATTTGAACCCATAACCTCAACGATGTCAGTTAGGCTAGCTAACCAACTAGATTAAGGATGTATGCTCTGCTGTTAAGTAGCTGGTTGTAGGGGTCTAATTGCAGTGGACATGTTGGTGTACTTGCACCTAAGTTTACAGCATAATATTGTTTTTGTGGGCTTGTAGCACCTGTTAATGAGCCAAATTACCCCTATTCCAACACCGATGGTTTGGCCTCTTTTCAACCAGAATCAACTAAATTTTTTCCCTTTTTTATAGCTGAAAAAAATAGAGAATAAAATTAAAAAAGAATAAGAGAGGTGTTAGTTTGAATGGTTTTCACAAAGGCTCCTTAGTGTCATTTAAGATGTTTATGTTTTAATATAGTTATGGAGTTAGCCATGGTAAGCTCAATTTCTAAAAGTACGGAAATGAGGAAACGGCTAGGTACATCTGTTATTGATAATACAGCTATTGGCTACACTCACTCTATTAGATTTTTCACAAACCAATTATCTGGTAAACCATGATTCTGAAAACCATTATTGGCATCAACTACTAAACTTTCGCAGATGGCAGAATAGACATGCGTTATTGGAAACTATGAATCATAGCAGTGTAAAACATTTACGATTTTTTGTTTCTTTAAAATTTCTGGATTGCCTGTTGTTCGTACTGAATCATTCTCTGAACTGATCATCTCAACTATTGGAAACTATGAATCATAGCAGTGTAAAACATTTACGATTTTTTGTTTCTTTAAAATTTCTGGATTGCCTGTTGTTCGTACTGAATCATTCCCTGAACTGATCATCTCAACTAAGCCTTTAAACATCTGAAATTAAGGGGTATCTGACTTACATTTTTTTGCTCTGCCTTTTCTGGTGCCATCTCTTTTGTTATGCTTATAATTGACTTTGGAAATCCAAACTTTGGAATGCTATAATGTCTTTGTTCTCTCTTTAATTTGGGTCTTTTATTTCTTGACTCTTAATATCTTGATCTCATAATTTTTCGTAAATATTTTGTGCTCTGGCATCAAACATGTTACAAGTTAAGTTCCTAGGTTCACTTTTCTTCATCTTCTTCTGTAATGCATGGATCTCTTCAACCTCCTCTTGTTATCATTTAGAAAATTTTCTATTGCTAGTATGAGTGATATCTTCTTATGTGTGGGAGAAGATTCCCTTATTAGCCTTTTCTATGGGCTTCAGTTTCATCAGAGTAGGGATATTTTTATTCTCTACAAAACTGAGAGCGGTTGTTCTCTAGTGATTTTATTTTCTTGTTGGTTGTGTGGCTTCCTTTATTTTTTATTTTCTATTCTGTGGATGCCACTATTCTTTTATGTAGACTTTTTCTACTAATGAGTTCGGATCCTATCATTCCTATGAAGAAAGAAAATATATTTTCGGTCCACTTTGAATACTTCCCCGGCTTTTGACTGTACCTTTCTTTTATTTGTTTATTATCTAAATATGGTAAAGATAAATATATACACTTAGTAAAGTGTATGCTTTAGTTTATTGCATTTGGATTCCTTATGTATTATGGGAATACTATGAAGAGAGGAGCCGATAACTGTTTATGGCGCTTCATGTCTCTCGGATTAAAAACCACAATTTCAGTTTTTTTTGCACTATTGATTGCGTGTCTATGACAAAATGGAGTTTTTTCTTCATCTATTTGGGTTCATTTGGCTCATGTGTCTTCCTTCTTACTGATGATCACTATCTGATGAAACTTTTTTGCTATTGAGTACTCCTTGAACTGTAAGAGTTTTTAATGTTGTCTGATTTTCCTGCTGGAACTGGGGTTTGGGTTTAACTGCATTATAGCATGCTTCTCTACCGTCTTAGAGCATCTTCAACAAGTCTTAGCTATTATTTTATCTAAATTTGTTGAAAGCTAAATCAAAAGTAGTAAAATATAGAGTATTGTTCCATCAGTGTAGCTAAATGAAAAAAATATCAAATGTGGGTGTGGCTTTTAAGCTATTTTCTCCCTCTAGCTAATTTTAGCTAGGAATTTTAGCAACAGCTAAATTTGACTTTTATTTGCTATGCTGTTGGAGTGGTAAATTAGTGTAAAACTAGCCAAATTTTTAGCTTTTATTAGGATTGCTAGTCTGTTGGAGATGCCCTAACATGTCTTGCCGATGATGGTTTAGTGATGGTCATCTTGGTTTTGAAATTTTATAGTCTGCTCAATTGATTTAATTATATATAATTTTTTTTCTTGCTTGTTTTGAACTTTCTTTCGCCCACTGTCTTATTGTCTGAAATTTGCACCATCTTATGCAACGAGATTCTAAAATCTAAAAGATGCAATTTGATTTGAGTAAAATTTTGAAGGTGTTTTGGTCTTTTAGTACTCTGCACTGTGCCTGTCTTGCATCAAGTTCTAAGGCTTTCTTTATAAATGCATTATGGATGAATATTATGAATTCAAGTATCCTTTTGAGGTGTGCTGGTAGAATTATGGTTTCGGGGACTAGAATGACACTTTATTGTACATGTCAGTAAATCTGTTACTTGCACTGCTTAATGGTTTGTGAAAGATGCAACGCATGAGTTAATTTTTTTTCTTGTGAAAGATGCAACCATTTGTTCTTTTTCTTTTCATTTCTTTTTGGATTTATGGAAGAGTACAAGGAATCTTTGGGGAGAGCAGTATTTCTGGAAGGTGGAGGATTTGATATTGAATTCCCAAATACTGTTTAGGGTCATCAATAGGGTTATATTGTCTTGAAGGGAATTCACTCTGATCTGCAGTTAGTCATACTTATTTCGTACTGGCCTTTATTCGGAGGATCTTAGTTTTTATGCATTTGTGAAAATTGTGAACCTTGAATAATTCTTCAAGTATATGTCCTTTTGTTTCTCATATGTATATATGCCCTTAACTTAATTCATCTATATCTGTTTGTAATCTATAGGAGAATCAGAGAGAAAAGAAGCATAAAAAGGATAAGAAGGACAAAGAGAAAAGAGAAAAAGAGAAAAGTGAGAAAGACAGAAGTGATGGCAAACATCGGGAAAAGAAAGACAAGAAGGAAAAGAACAGAGACAAAAAGAAGGATAAGGAGAAAGACACAGACAAAGTCAAAGATAAACCTGGTACTTCAGAGGGAACTAGACCTCCTGGAAAAATTGAGAATCATGTTACAGAGAAACTCATCCATAAGAATGATAGAGACAAGAGAGATAATAGCCAAGTTGGAGGTTACCAGACTGAAAAGTTTGGTCAGAACAGTCTTCTGCCTGCAGAAAACAGGAATTATGTATTGGTGGAGAAGACTAAGGACGAGGCCAGAGGAATCCAAATTGGAGGTTATCAGGCAGAAAAGCTTAGTCAGAACAGTCACCTGCCTGCAGAGAGCAGGAAACCTGTATCTGTGGAGGTGGCTTGGAAGACTAAGAATGAGGCCAGAGGAAGTCAAGTTGGAGGTTACCAGGCGGAAAGGCTTGGTCAGAACAGTCACCCGCCTGCAGAGAGCAGGAATTCTGTATTGGTCGAGGTGGCTCGGAAGACTAAGGATGAGGCCAGGGGAAGCCAAGTTGGAGGTTACCAGGCAGAAAAGCTTGGCCAGAACAGTAACCTGCCTGCGGAGAACAGGCATTCTGTATCAATGGAGGTGGCAAGGAAGACTAAGGGTGAGGCTAGAGGAATTAAGAACCAGTTGGTTGAGAAGATTACTAGTTCAGACCGCAAAAAGGATGAGGGGATGGTCAGATTTGTGGCCAAGGGAACTGGTATTCCGGCTGAAGTTAAGGAAACTAGCAAGGATAAGAGAGTTGATATGCGAAAGCCTGATGTCCAAGAAGTCAGAGTTGCACCATGGGCTGGTGGAAGTGCAATGGTGCAGAACCCTGGCGGAATGGTTCAAGCCAAAGTTCAAGGACTTTCCAAACCATTGGAAAGCAATGTTGAAAGAAAGGCTGATGGAAAAGAAAGGAGGAAAGAGAAGGAAGGTGATGATAAACGAGGGGAAAAGCGCAAGGATAAAGATAGAGAGAAGAAAACCCAGGGGAAAGATAAGGATAGAGATAAAGAGAAGAAGGAAGAGAAAGCGAAGAACAATGCGTCAAAGACTGCAGAGCCAGATAAAGAGAAGCAAAAGGAAGACAAAGCAAATGAGAAAAATGGTTCTAAGCATGCAGAACCAGACAAATCTAGAGAAACCAATAAAGAGGTTCATATTGATTCCCAGTACATTAATCCCTCCGTACCTCCGAAGGACAGCAACAAAACTGCTGATGTTGAGAGAAACCTTAAGAAACGAAAGGACTTGAAGACAAATGGAGTTTTGCACGGTGAGTGTTTTTTCATGATGTAAAGTGTTATCATTGCAGCCAAATCAATGCTATATAGTTGTCTAACACAACTTGGTCACGTTTCCTACAACTGGGGAAGGTTGTAGGTATACTGGCTTTACCGAATATCAGATTCTGTTATCATTGTTTCATTTTGGCCTGAATGGCATTATATTTCACTTGGTAAAAGTGAATTGGCCGTGCTCTTGACACTTTTGTGAAGCAGATTGAAATCTGGTAAGTTTCTTCTAGCTGACTAACGATGCTTCCTTTTATGATCTTACAGTCGATGAAACTAGGCCCAATAAATTGCTGAGACCCTCTTCTTCCTCTCGTCCATTGACGCAAAATGGAAGGACATTGGAGCCTTGCCAAACGGCCATCCCATATGTTTCAGATATGCAGGAAGGAGCAAACAGTGTGAAAGTAGACAACAAGGAACGTAAGAAGAATGGCTTTATTGAAGCTAGACCTTCATCTGTTTCCCCTGCAAAGCCTTCTACAGCTGCACAAGCTGATACGTTTACTGAAGCATCAATGAGACCGCCCCATCCAGATTCCAGATTTTTGAGTGAGGTTTATACGGTTCCAAAAATGAATGAATTGGCTGATGATGATCAAGACTGGTTGTTTGGTTGCAGCGATACCAAATCAAAGAAGCCCAAGGTGGAATCTTCACCGGATGAGGAGACCACACAAGTTTGGTCAGAAGCTCTGCGGATAGAGTGGGCTGATGTTTGTGCTTTGCCATATGTCATTCCATATTAATTGGTTTCAAATGGGCATGCTTCACCTCCTAACTCTGTTGTCAGCAAAATGCTAGAAAGACATCCGGTGCTTGGTCATGGATGTTTTATCTTTCTCCCCGCATTCACCTTTGATTGGCTGTTGCAGGGAGTATGACAGATGGCCTTGTTCTCAAACTTTCTTAACTTGCTTATGTGTCCATCACACCCCAAGGCAAATGCTCCGGGACCAGGAGAGGGCTATTTGGATTGAAGGGAGGAGATTTTCCCCACACAGCAGGACACCACAAATTCATCAAAAAAGAAAGTTTTTCATAAGCGCGACAAGTGAAGGTTGCGTAGAAAGGGAGATATATAGGTTGTGCGATTTTTGTTTTTTATTCACTTAGGAGCTGCGAAGCTCTTTCTAATTGAGAATCTAAGAGAAACTAGATGTGGTCTTTGCAACTCCACCACAATTTTGATTTGTAACATAGAACTCTTATTTACAAGAAATGTAAGATAGAGGAAAGGTGTAGTAGTTGCATTCACCCATTGGCTTCATGATTATTCTTCCTACCCGGATATACATACCAGCTTTGCCTCCCTTGTATAGTATGACTACAACATTTAGGAAAAGGAATATGATAATTTGCCCCCCCCTTGGCCGCAAATAAGGTAGTTGATTACACATCTATGGGTGACAATAACTCAAGTGTCTCTAGTTTCAGTTCTCCAAAATTATAGGGTAATATTGGTTTAAACTCCTATTTTGAAAATAGTACATATATAAAAAAACCACACAGGAGTGGTCCAATTTAAGAGCTGGAAGGGAAAGCTGGTTGGACCAAATATGGTGTGTTCTATTGAACGGGGTAGCATCAGCCGCGAAATTTGCTCCATGTTGTGCCGATGATTATTGCTCTTCTTTAAATTTTCCTGCAGGAGTTGAATGCCTCTGTATGCAGGCATATGCCTATGATAAATAGTAAAAGCTTGCTTATAATTAGGTGCTACTTGAATGCTCGAAATGTAGCTATACCTTGGAATCTGCAGAAATTCAGTCACAGATGCAGGAGACATTTTGAGTCGATTGTTTGGTCCTACATTAATATTTTTGGATAAGTCTAGTTATGTAAGCCCAGTAGACGGATATTGCGTGTGTGAATATATATATATATATATATATATATATATATATATATATATATATGAGAGAATGACCATTTGCACAAAATAATAAAAGTCAAACCCTAATCAAATGAATTAAAAAGTCAAATGTTCATTCTAATATAAGGTGTACTTACTAATGCTCAAATACATAAATATTTATTAAATTCATAATAAAATAATATTTTTTAAGACAATTTTACCCTTATTGTTTATACATTTAGAGAAAAAAAAAGGAGAGGAAATATTTTGTCAGAGCATCTCCGGTCGCCGGACTCCGGTCTCTGGTAACCAACCGTCGGACTTCCGTCACCGGCCGTCGGAAAATTACTGGTAGCCGGAATTTCGCCGGATTTTTTTACTAGGGGCAATACTTTTACAGAAAGTTTACTGTGGCAATATCTACATCAAAATCCAACTCTACTAACCCCAGTATACTCCAAATTTAAGTCTAATAACCCTAGTATACTACAAAACCAAATCTACTAACCCCAGTATACTCCAAACCAAGTCTAATAACACATTGTATACATCAAAACCAAGTTTACTAACTCCAATATACTTCAAAACCAAGTCTACTAACCCTAGTATTTCATCAAATCCAAGTCTACTAACCCCAGTATCGACGTTTCCTAGCGCCGATGTGTAGACGATATGACCAGATCTAGATTTGAAGTTGCTCTTCAGACTCAGTGTTGCAGCAACCGGCGAGGACGAGGCAGAGATTAGATGGAGGGGAGGATGAGGTCGTCGGAGATGGTGGAGATGAATGTTCTGTGAGTGACAGATAGAGAGAGGAGATCAAAAGAGAAAAATCAACATAGATGCAAATCTAAAGTTTACTACCCTTAGTAAACTTTTACTGGGGTAGTAAACTCAAGCAGATGAACAAACTAGAGACATTTGTAGTAAATCATAAGTTTACTACCCCTAATAAACCTATACCAGAGGTAGTAAACTTTTCCAGAGGTAGTAAACTTGCAAAACAGTATATCCAAAACCCATTATACACATTAAAAACAGTGAAAAAATCAACTTAGATGCAAAAAACTAAAGTTTACTACCCTTAGTAAACTTTTACTGTGGTAGTAAACTCGAGCAGATAAACAAACTCGAGGCATCAGTAGTAAATCATAAGTTTACTACCCCTAATAAATTTGTATCAGAGGTAGTTACTTTACCAGAGATAGTAAACTTGCAAAATAATATCTCCATTGCCCATTATACATATTAAAAATAGTGAAAAATCAACTTACATGCAAAAAATACAGTTTACTACCCTTAGTAAACTTTTACTGGGGTAGTAAACTCAAGCAGATGAACAAACTCGAGCCACGACGTCGGAATCCAAAGGCAGAGGAAGAGATCTTCATGGTTGAGCTGATACCGTTGTGGTCGTCGTCCAGATCTCCATGGAGAACACCAACCGGTGAAACGACATGGTCACCGGTATCGATCTCTGATTTAGAGCTGGCTCGGACTCTGATCTAGAGGAGAAAGAGAGACGAGAGAGAGAGAGAGAGAGAGAGAGAGAGATAGATAGATCGGAGAGAGAAAAGAGATTTGAAATGGGTGATAGAGGAGAGAGGAGCAGATATAATAGATCAGGGACAAAAAGGTAAACTCAATAAGATTAATTAGAATAGGCAGGTCAAATCTGTTTTCATTGGAATAAGCAATCAATCCCTATAATTAGTACTATATGGTCAATTATTGTGTGTATATATATAACACATACATACATGGCGGTTCAATGCGGAGGTCCGCATTTTCTAAAAAATACGGACTTTAGCAATTTTGATCCACTTTTCGATCATGATTTCTCATCTGAACCGTTCACAATGTAGATATATATGAGATCATCTCTACAAATTTTTAGCAAATTTGGAAATCATTAAGACATCCAAAATAAATCAAAACTATGAACCTAATAAAACTGTTCAACCGGAACCGTTAGTTTTTCCATTCTAAATCACATATTTGAATACCTTAACGATCTTCAAATTAAATGAAATTTTGAAGAGATGATCTACTCATATATATCTACATTTTTGAACGATTATGATGAGAAAATATGGTCTAAAATATATCAAATTGTGAATATCCGCACCTGATCAAGCATGTGTGTGATATATATGGTCTAAAAATGGATAAAATTATGAAAATCCGCATTTTAAAAAAAATGCGGATATATATATATATGGTCATTCCACTAAGGATCCCTATTTTTAGTTTATTTATAGGGATATAGGTATTCGACAAACTTTTCGATGACATTTTTCAATCTTAACCGTTCAATTCTTAGGTCCTAATATATACATCCCCATTGAAAATTTCATCCAAATCGGTGATCGTTAAGATGTTCAAAATTGCGAATTAAAATTATAGACATTAACGGTTCAAGTTTGGCAGATTTGATCCGTCAAATCATTTCAGTTATTTTAAAGCCTTAACGATCACCAAATTTGATGAAATTTTATAGAAATGATATATATATATATACATATTGAAAGGTGGAGATGTTGTTATGTGATCGAAAAGTTTGTTGAATGCCTATCCCTATAAATAAACCAAAAATAAGGATTCCTCAATAGAAGGACCATGTATATGTATATGTAAAAATGTGATATATATAAGGTCCTTCCACTAAAGGATCCTTATTTTTAGTTTATTTATAAGGATAGACATTCGACAAACTAGGCGGCTATAATGTGTAAGAACATTCCCAATATCTCAAAAACATTTATTCTTTTAGAACCCACAAACTCATACATTCCTTGTGCGGGAAGAATTCAGAAAAGGAGTTTTCTGTATATATTTCATATGATACAGTTCCACCATTCGAACAAAAACACATGCAGTAGCTTGGACAGGAGATACATCTTCCTCATCATCTGACACGTCCATAGGCTCCATAGCACGATCTGCAAGTGTAATCAAAATCATCATCTTTTCATTTATCTACTAAACAAAATAATACAACCCATGACAAACAAAGTTGCAAAGAAAGAAAGAGCAAATCTAGTTATCAGACAACATAGAGTCAAAACACCACTAATGAAATAATATATGAATGAAAAGCAAAGATAAAATCATTTATTTAATCATTGAACAATCTAAAAACAGAAACAAACTAAATTTCAAAACATAAACTTGATACTTAAAACCTATTTCAAACTCTGTTTTGTCCCTCCCTATTTTTCAGAATGTTCATATTGAAGCCACTGAAGCTTCACTACATCATATTTCATGGTGACAAACATCTCTGTCTTTTCTTTATTCAAAAAGAGTCGAGTTGGAAACAACCACAGAGGACTCCCAGGCTCACAGTAAGGGACAGACTCTAGTGCTTTCATCACTTGGGCAATAGAACAGCCTTCTGCATTGTTCACACTACTTGATGATTTCCAGCATTCCCCATCTCAACTACATCAATAAAACACTCTATTTGTTCCGACAACTTTGCAGCACCTCCCACCTTCTTCTTGCCTAAATCAATAGGTCCCTTTGATTTATTCTCAACTTTAGGTTGTATTTTAGCTTTATTTAGTCTTTTTTCCTTGAAACTCCACCCTTACCCCTACTTATTCCTATCGGAGTAGAGTCCCCCGAATCATCTACATATTGTCCCTATTTTTAGTTTATTTATAGGGATAGGCATTCGATAAATTTTTTGATCACATTTTTTAATCTTAACCGTTCTATTTTTAGGTCCAATATATAGATCACCTTTACAAAATTTCATCCAAATTGGTGATCGTTAAGATGTTCAAAATTGCGAATTAAAAATATAGACATTAACGGTTCAAGTTTGGTAGATTTGATCTGTCAAATGATTTCTGTTATTTTAAATCCTTAACGATCACCAAATTTGATGAAATTTTATAGAAATGATCTATATATATACATCTACATATTGAACGGTGAAGATGTTGTTATGTGATCGAAAAGTTTGTCGAATGTCTATCCCTATAAATAAACCCAAAATAGTGATCACTCAATAGAAGTGTCATGTATATGTATATATAAAAGTGTGATATATATATATATATATATATTTAGTTTATTTTTAGTTTATTTATAGGGATAGACATTCTATAAACTAGGCGGCTATAATGTGTAAGAACATTCCCAATATCTCAAAAACATTCATTCTTTTAGAACCCACAAACTCATACATTCCCTATGCGAGAAGAATTCAGAAAAGGAGTTTTCTGTATATATTTCATATGATTCAGTTCCACCATTCGAACAAAACACACATGCAATAGCTTAGACAGGAGATACTTCTTCCTCATCATCTAACATGTCCATAGGCTCCATAGCACGATCTGCAAGTGTAATCAAAATCATCATCTTTGCATTTATATACTAAACAAAATAATACAACTCATGACAAAGATAACAACAAACAAAGTTACAAAGAAAGAACAAATCTAGTTATCAGAAAACAAAGAGTCAAAACACCACTAATGAAATAATATATGAATGAAAAACAAAGATAAAATCATTTATTCAATCATTGAACAATCCAAAAAACAGAAACAAACTAAACTTCAAAACATAAACTAGATACTTAAAACCTATTTCAAAACTCAGTTTTATCCCTTCCTATTTTATAGAATGTTCATATTGAAGCCATTGAAGCTTCACTACATCATCTTTCATGGTGACAAACATCTCTCTCTTTTCTTTATTTAAAAAGGGTCGAGTTGCAACCAACCACAAAGAACTCTCAGGCTCACAGTAAGGGATAGACTAGTGCTTTCATCACTTGGGCAATAGAACAGCCTTCTGCATTGTTCACACTACTTGATTTTCCAGCATTCCCCTTCTTAACTACATCAATAAAACGCTCTATTTGTTCCGACAACTTTGCAGCACCTCCCACCTTCTTCTTGCCTAAATCAATAGGTCCCTTTGATTTATTCTCAACTTTAGGTTGTATTTCAGCTTTATTCAGTCTTTTTTCCTTGAAACACCACCCTTACCCCTACTTATTCCTATCGGAGTAGAGTCCCCCGAATCATCTACATATTGTCCCTATTTTTAGTTTATTTATAGGGATAGCTATTTGATAAATTTTTCGATCACATTTTTCAATCTTAACTGTTCTATTCTTAGGTCCTAATATATAGATTACCTTTACAAAATTTCATCCAAATCGGTGATCGTTAAGATGTTCAAAATTGCGAATTAAAATTATAGACATTAACGGTTCAAGTTTGACAGATTTGATCTGTCAAATGATTTCTATTATTTTAAATCTTTAACGATCACCAAATTTTAAATCCTTAAATCAATAGGTCCCTTTGATTTCTTCTCAACTTTAGGTTGTATTTTAGCTTCATTTAGTCTTTTTTTTTCCTAGAAACACCACCCTTACCCCCACTTATTCCTATCAGAGTCGAGTCCTCCGAATCATCACTGCCTTTAAGCGGAATGACATCATTCTTCCATGTGTCTACAACTGGAGATGGAAAGTTTCCACAAGAAGGTGCCTAAGCACGTACACCAGTGGCTGTAATGCTTGAAAACATTCCATCTAGTTTCTCCTCTAATTCTGGATTAATACCTTTCTTACGTAGTTTTGCATAATCAGGATTGACCTGTGCCTATTCTAAAAGCTCTTGGCGCGTAGATTCATCGCTCTTGGCGCGCAGGTTTATTGCTCTTGCCGCCGAATGTTTTTGTAGGATAAGAACATATCTATATAATGTGATAAGGGTGTTAATGAAATTTTATTATGAAATTAAAATCTTTTTCTGTTTTGGGTGACAGCAGCTTTTAAAAGGAACCTTTGGGTTGCTTCTAAAAGTTGCTTTGGGTTTTGGAAAAAGCTGTTTTTTTTTAAATTACCAAACACTATAAAAATTAAAAGTCGAAGCAGAAGCTGATTTTTTTTTAAAAAAAAGTAAAGCTGTACCAAACTAGCCCTAAGTTCTCTGGCTAATTTTATTTATATTTAGTGGTGGGGTTGTTACATTATGGAGAGCATGAGAGTATAAGAGTAAATAATGTTTTTAAAATTAGAAGTATATGTGTTTATTGTTGTTGTTGCTCACTTTTACATGAAGTTATGCTAAATTTTAGCAATAATTTATTTTATAAATATATCTAACAAGATTAATGTTGAATAATTTGTCCATATTTGACTATTTTCGAATATTGGATCAAGTACATAAAATTAGGGGTGGGATTGGTATGGGACGGTACGGGATTTGACCTATCCTGATTTTTTTGGTATCGATACGGGAAGGGGATGTGTGATTTTAAAACTTGGTACCGAACCGACCTGATACCGAAAAATTTGGGACAAGTTCAGGACCAATCGGGACATTTAAGGTTTTAAGTTAGGATTTTATGTTTGTAAATTAAACAATCACTTTTGTACTATGTTTATGCAATATTTAACACTTTTTCTTAACATAAATCAATAAACTAACATAATTAGGCGACTTCATCACTTTAAGATGATTAATTGTTCATTATAAATACATACTTTTTTTTCTTTAAAACTAGTAAAATTATAAATTTAGGAGGATTCGGGATGGTTCAGGACATTCAGTATCTATTTGGCTCATACCGATCCCGAACCGATTACTAAATTCAGGATTCAGCACGGTTCGGGACAACACTTTTTCACTGTGTCCTAACCCTATAGGGTTCGGTACGGGACGCTCGGGATCTGTATCGAGATTTCGGTATCAAACTCTCATCCCTACATAAAATATATATTTTTATTTAATAAATATGAAAAAAGTAAATCGTCTAATCCCCGCCAAGGTTGTCCAGGAGCTAGGTTATGGGTCGCCGCCCGCCTAGCGTCTTTTAGACCATTGATATATATATATATATATATAGCGTTTAGATAATACACATGGTTAGAAAAAATCTTACCCCCCCCTCCAATCTCCTCTTCCCTCATCTACTGTAAACCAAAGCCAAAGCCATGTTTGAAGATTTGTTGTCTCCGCTCTAGCCTCAATTTGGGCCTCCATGAACAGTTGGCTAACCCCAACTATTCTCTTCCTCCTTCTCAATCTCATGATAGACACCATCGACATTGCTTCCAACTTAGGCACACAGAAGCACCAAGACTAAGACCAACACCAACTCAACAAACAACAACACCACCAAGGCCTGATCAGATCTGCCTCTGTTTTGCAGCGTTTCAAATCCATCAATTTCTACTCCTACAGATCTCAAGAACTCACCACGGGCTATGAAAAGGCGCTCGAATCTGACACCCATTTCGCCTTCCCACATGAAGTCGAAGAGCCCAAACTCATTAGATCTCCTTCCATCTTGCAGCGCCTCTAGTCCATCAAGTTCGAGACCCAAAAAAGCCAGCTCCTTGCTCTGAAAGTCTCTGCTAAGTATGAAGCTGACTCTGCCACGGTTGAGGCCTCGACGGTTCCGTCGGAAATGAATGCGTGAGGAATATGGGGGTGTTGATGTCTTCAAGTTTGATACCAAAGTTGCAATGCCCGAGTTGTTGGACAATCAAATGTTGATTAAGGTGAAGGCTGCCGCGCTTAATCCGATTGACTTCAAGAGGAGGCAGGGGAAGTTCCAGAGCACTGACTCTCCTCTTCTGGTACCTTCTCTGTATTCTTCTTGTATAATAGTTGTTTCAGATGAATATGTGTGTCAAGTAGACTAATCTTATCGAGTTTGAGTTTTGAGTTTACCACAAAAGGATGAAATTTTTCATGAATGTGAGTTGAGATTTTGCTCCAGGTTGTGTGTTTGTGGTGGGATTAGAAATTTGGTGTAAATGTTACAAGTTTTGGTGTTGTTCTTCTTTGAGTCTGCTTTGGTTGCTCACTTGCTTAGTTAATGTAAGAGAAAAAAGCTTAATTTGATGAGTTTGAATGGTTAAGGGAATAGAGAGGGAAAGATAGTGAATTGTTAATATTCATCTGTGGAAGTTGGGGTTCTCACTTTTTTTCAATACAGACTGTTCCGGGCTATGATGTAGCTGGTGTGGTGGTGAAGGTTAGCAGTCAAATAAAGGACTTTAAGCTGAGGGATGAGGTGTATGGATATACATGAGAAAGCTTTAAAGACAAGTCTTCCGAAAATGAAGAGGAACATGAAGAAGATGAACTGATGGAACTAGATGAAGACCAGTTAGAGATCCAAAAAGAAGACGAAGCGAAAGAGCATACGTTGGATGAGATTTATCAGCAGCTACAGCTGCAAGAGCACCCTGTCAGCAGGACAACCTCTAACACCATGCCGGCGTCCGGCGAGGTGCCGCCGAAGCTGTCGAAAAAGATGAATAGACTAGATTGTCGTTTTCTAACCATGTTTATTTATTTTTTTTCAGATTATTATCTGAATAGATGAGATTGCTCTTCAAAATTTGACGGAATCTACTATATTTAACGGACGTAACAATGACATGTATGAATAATATATCATATTACAAACATCATGTACTATTTTGAAAAAATAAATACAAAATGTACCAAAGTTAGGAGTCGATCAAACTTCATATACTTTCCTAGATTTGATTGCATCTATACTCAATTGCTTGGAGATAGAAGAAGTCAGAAGCGCATAAGAGAAGAAAATCAAGTTTTCATCTGACTCAAGGGTTGCTGGCACGCCACAAAAGCCGGTTGTTCGACAGCAAGCAAATTTCACGACGAATATCAATGACTGTTTCTAGCAAGGTAGATGAATAGTGTTCAAATCAAGGGCGTAGCTAGCATATGGCCAGAAGGGTCAATTGACCCTCACTACCAGAATAAGTATCATAGCCGACGAAAAAAAAATTAACAGGCCGACGAAATTTTTTTTCGTCGGCTAAAGTCCACTTTAGCCGACGATTTTTTTTTTCGTCGGCTAAGTTAAAATTTCGTCGGCTAAAGTGGGATTTTAGCCGACGAAAAAAAAATTCGTCGGCTAAAGTGGTTTTTTCGTCGGCTAAAGTGCTTTTTTCGTCGGCTATAGTATGTGAACTTTAGCCGACGAAATTCTACTAAGTTTAGGCGACGAAATTAGGGTATTTCGTCGGCTAAAGTATCTTTTAGTTATAAAATTGCACTACGGATATTTCGGTGTCCGATTGACTATTGTGATACCAATCTGGAAGCAGAACGGGCCCAGGAGTAAAACTCATCGCTTTGCCATGACATACAGGCTTTTTTGGGCATCCGAGTTTGTTTAAGGCTTCAAAATGATGTTTTTCTAAACGCTTAATACACGAAAATGTCCATATCTACGCCCATATAAGGTATTTTGGCCGAACCTTCAACACAACAAACACTCACCATAATGAGACGCAACTGTCCATCTAAAAATTTTGAGACATTTACCCCTCCATGATAGGCCTTCCCGTATAGATAAATAATGGTAAATAGTAGGCATGTTGTGATTCCGGTCATCAAAGTTCACAAACAAAAATACGACCGTCAGATATCATCAATATGTTGAAATATATCTCTGGTAAAAAATTCAACTTTATCTGATAAATTTAAGAACTTCATCTAGACGGTCAATCTCGTAAGTCAAACCTCTATATTGTATTGACTGCAACTATCGGCACCGAGACTTTACCGGAATTACGTGATTTTTCAACCGTAGGCGTATTTCACCATTCCGATCATATCTTATTTCACGACTTTTTTGCGTTTGAAGTTTCTACGTACAGTTTGTTTTAGAAATGAAACATTTACTTAAAGCTTAGTAAACAAGTTATACAACATTAGTACGCATGTTGTGATTCCGATGATCAAAGTTGAGAAACAAAATTCCGACCGTCAGATATGATCATTATGTTGAAATATGTATATAGGAAAAAATTTAACTTAATCTGACAACGTTAAGGGCTCGATCCTTACGGTCAATCACGTAAGTCAAACCCCTTAATGCACGGAAATGGTCATTTGACCGTCTAAATTACGTATTTTGCCCGGACCTTCAACTGAAAATAGTTTCAAATCGATGAGACGCAACCAGTGGTATAAAAATTTTATGAAAAATAACTACCGGAGATAGGGCTACCTCTAGGGAGAAAGAATGGAAAATTGAGTTAACCGCAATTATCGGTACCGAGATTTTACCGGAATTACGTGATTTTTCAAGTATAGACATATTTCACCATTCCGGTCATATCTTATTTCACGACTTTTTTTCGTTTGAAGCTTCTACGTATAGGGTTTAGGGTTTTAGCCGACGAAATTAGGGTATTTCGTCGGCTAAGGTTAAATTAATTAATAAATAAAATAAATAACTATAGCCGACGAAATTAGGGTATTTCGTCGGCTAAGGTTAAATTAATAAATAAAAAAAATAAATAACTATAGCCGACGAAATTAGGGTATTTTGTCGGCTATTGTTAAATTAATAAATAAAATAAATAACTATAGCCGACGAAATTAGGGTATTTCGTCGGCTAAAGTTAATTAAAAATTCAAATTTTTTGGCGGGGATTTTTAAAATTTTAAAATTTTTCGACTAAAATTTTAAACTTTAGCCGACGAAATTTCGTCGGCTAAAGTTTAAAATTTTCTATATCTTTCATTTTTCTCCTCCTCCTCTTCATCTTCCCTCCTCCTCCTCCTCCTCTTCATCTTCCCTCCTCCTTCCCTCCTCCTCCTCCTCCTCTTCATCTTCCCTCCTCCTCCTCTTCATCCTCCCTCTCCTAACCTTCTCCTCCTCTTCATCTTCCTTCCTCCTCCTCCCTCTCCTAACCTCCTCCTCCTCCTTCAAATCCCTCATCCTCCTGCTTCTCTAAATTCTTCTCCTCCTCCTTCCTCTCCTCTTCTCCTCCTCCTTCAAATCCCTCCTCCTCCTACTTCTCTAAATTCTTCTCCTCCTCCTTCCTCTCCTCTTCTCCTCCTTCCTCTCCTCTTCTCCTCCTCCTTCAAATCCCTCCTCCTCCTACTTCTCTAAATTCTTCTCCTCCTCCTTCCTCTCCTCTTCTCTAAAAAAAAATATGAAAAAATTAAAAAAAAAAAAAACTATAGCCGACGAATTTTAATAAAATTCGTCGGCTAAAATTTAAAAAACAGAAAAAAAATTTTAAAAAAATAATAATTACATAAAAAAAATTATAAAATTATAACTTTAGCCGACGAATTTTAATAAAATTCGTCGGCTAAAGTGAAATAAATAAATAAAAAAAATAGTTATAGCCGACGAATTTTATTAAAATTCGTCGGCTAAAGTCCAGAAATTAAGCGACGAAAAATTTATTCGTCGGCTAAATAAATGACTTTAGCCGACGATGAACAGTAATTTCGTCGGCTATAGTGTTGGCCGACGGATTTTACCCGACGACTTCTTAGCCGACGACGTGTCGTCGGCTAAGACTTTAGCCGACGAAATTTAAGGTTTAGCCGACGAAAAAATTTCGTCGGCTAAAATGGTTGTTCTGGTAGTGCCTTCTGAAATTTATTTAATAGTTTAATTACTCTTGATTATTTTTTTAGTGAAACATAAATGATCTTTCTAAATTTTGACAAAAATCATACATACGCTTAAATATCTGTGAATACTAATGGAAATGATGATGATAATGATATATATAAAGGTAAGCTGAGATGTGCTTTATCTAATTAATACAAATTCTTACTTTATTGATACATGTTTTCAATATAGTTTAATATTTTTAATTTATTTATTAATAAATGAAATAGAATTGACACATATGATATATTCTTTTTCACATCTCTATCTACAAAATTTATTCAAGATGACTTAAAGGTGTTTTAAAAATGATATTAGTATCACGAAAATATAATACGCTTTTTTGGTCAATAAGAAAATATAATACTTCAACATAGAAATTTCTGACAACAATTTTTTCTACTAATTTATATAGGACGGTGTGCACAACTGTGTTATTGTATTCTAGAAAAAAAAATTGTGTACTTGCTAAAGATAGATCCTCAAATTTTATTTTTTTGATGTTAAAAAAATTAAGTTAAAAATCTCTGTCTTATGGATATAGAGATCTTACTCATGTTGTTAGTTCTGTGAGTAAATATAAGAGTATATGTTCTATCATGAACGATGGTAATGTATTGCTCATCAAGCCGCAGAGGACGTGTCAAGAGTGCATGCTAAAGCCAATAATACAGTAGTTTTTTTGGTGATCAAGAATAGAGTAGTTGGTACTTCTCATCCCTCAACAATACGTTCTCTCAATTACAGCTATAGCTGTAGGAGGAATTGAAATTAATACCAGAAAGGTCCATCTCTCCCTCCAGCAGTACCTTTCTCAACTACTAACATCATTTCTCCCAACCCTAACTACCTACAAGAATTGAAATTTGATCTTGAAAGGTCATCAGAGATGGTCTTCCTCAACCCCCAACAATTTTTTTTTATAATGTAGTAGTTGCCCTCAATTTTTTTTATCTGCATGGTTTCAAGTTTTCAGACATTTGACATCCAAAAATCTTGTGTCAACCAATTGCTTTTATTTCATAAAATTTGAATATTCCCTTGAATAATTATCATTGTTCGAAAATTAGTCGTCTGAAGCCTGGTACTCGTCCCGAAAATGTTACAGTTTGTTCTGGTGATCTTATTTGTATCCTTCGCTCTTGTTTCTGCCCAACTCACGGTAATGTCGACGTTGTTTAAAACTGCCACTTTGTTGTAAATATGCTGCTCACTAATGCTCTATGTTTTATTGTTGCAATTTCATTGAATGCCTAATTATAATGGTTTTAAAAGAATAAGCTAGTGGGTGGTCATGTTAACTCAATTACAAGTTAACATAAGACCAAAAAGAATGTTAACTCAGGTTGAAATTCTAGTTAGTTAATTCATGTATTATACGTACATATCTTTTTAAATGTATGGAAAAATATAAGTTTTTTTACCCAAAACGTATAATATGCTTATTATTCACATACACGTATTTTATAATTGAAAAAATAAAATTAAAAATAAAATAAAAAATAAACATTTTTTAATAAAATATTTTTTATTCATATTATTCCATAAACATTTGTGCTTTTTAAGACTCTAGCTCTACTATAAACTCAATTAATTAAGAGTTTTTGTTTTTTTTAATAATTAAGAGTTCAAATGTGTAAAAATTTCTCTAATATAGTGATATATTAATACAAATTGGTAAAAAATTATACCTGAATTTTTACGTTTGTATTTTTGTTTGCATCTCATTTTAAACACGTACTTACCGTATTTTTAAATTTACCAAATTCGTATTTTTGACCAAATTTTTAAAAACATTTTTCACTAAAATGTAACGAATTATACACGTATGTATTTTCACATTTAATTCATGTCCCGTATTTAACTAACTAGGGTGTAAATAGACATATTACAACAATGAATCTTATAACCAAATTATTTGACAAGTTGGTCACAAAACACTAGCTCTCGTTATTTGTTTCATCTGATTGTAAGCATAAAGAAATGAAGGTTGTTAATTTCCTGACTTCTTCTTCTTAAGAAACACAAAAGAAATTATTTTTTTCCGTGAACTAAACGAAGCCTTATGAATTTCTCTAAAGAAATTATCTTAGGTGCAACATCTCTCTGTGGAAAGTGCTTTGAATTTCTATTGTAATGTTGCATGATCAATGAAACAACTTCATTTATCTTAATAAATATTTTGCGACAAGAGACGAGACAGTTAGATGCACTAACTTTTTGTTTTGATTGAGATCACATGGTTTTCTTGTAAATTTTATAGGCCTAAAAATTAATCCGTGTCGAGAGACCAATGCAGAACGTTTTCTCCTTCATCACGATCATTTTAGAAGCAATCCAATCATTGGTTAAGCAATACAATCACGTTTGCTCAAAGACGAAAAAAAAGAAGCAAAAAATATATTTATGAATAAAAATTACATGCCTACCATCTAATCTCTCTTAAAAAATGAAAAGAACAGAGCTGGGATATATAATCAATGCATGCAGGCTTATCTGTTCTTCTGAACTAACCAAGTGAAAACTCATGCGCAATACAAGCCCATTAAACTATCTAACCGATCTTGTTCGATAAACCCCTATATAATGTTGTCACTCTTAGAAAGTGAAAACCACTACACTTGAAGCCTTGATCACAACTCACTGTCCTGCTTCTCCTTTCTCATTTCTGTACACCATGGTTTCAGCCAAGGAAGAGAGCTTGGTCTATGGCTTCAGGCTTTCCTCGGTTGGGTCGGGGAAGATTACGCCTGTGGATACGAGTCACGAGCCGAGTGGCATAGACTTGGCTATGAAGCTCCACTACCTAAGAGGTGTCTACTTCTTCACCAGTGAGGCAGCCGAAGGGCTAAGTGTCCTGAAAATAAAGGAAACCATGTTCGTCTGGTTGTCCGAACACTGGCGGGTGTTGGGCCGGTTCCGGAGGTCGGAATCCACCGGACGGCCCTATGTTAAGTGTAACGACTGCGGGGCGAGGTTCATTGAGGCTCAGTCTGATAAGACCCTTGAAGAATGGCTAGGGATGGACTGGTCTCTCCACAAGCTGCTTGCTTCTAACCAAATCATTGGCCCTGAGCTGCTCTTCTCTCCTCCAGTTCTCTTCCAGGTATTTATATTTTATGTTTAAGAACACATGCATCAGAATTTCATTCAGAAACAGATGGTATCTGTGTTTTGTTCAAGTTCTGATAAAGTTTCATTCCCACTAATTATAGGATATTCATGAGAACCAACTCGGGTGGTTTACTTTTTGCTATTTCTGACCATTTGAAGCAGAATAGGGATATGCTTTCACAGTTTGGTAAAATGAAATATACTGACTTATTAGGATGGATTATTAGGACTCCCAATTCACCAACCCTATGGCCGCTCCATTAATATTGAGCACATAAAATGGAAAAGATACAAATTCTAGTCGAGCAATGTTAAGTGACCATATTTTGAGGAATCATTTAAACCCTAGTTACGTGTGAACTTATGTGACATACACACCATCCGATCAGAATATTTCACCAAATGACAGTACACGTGCCATACAAACTCGCGTAAGGTGGGGTTTAGGTACATGGCTCCCTAAAATTGAAGTTCATTTAGCATTATTCAAGTAGCCTTGGTGCTCAAATAAAAATGATGGGGCTAAGCTATTTCTTTGGAAAGCTCCTACTAAGATGGGAAATTCCCCGATAAAGCTGCTAGTACCAGGTGAACTCATATTGGCCAAAGTGGAAGAGAAGGAAATGGTAGAGAGATTCGGCATGGTGCTCACTGAACCTCCGTAATATCTAACAAGTCGAGTCTTATGTCGGTCATATAGAACACCAACACATAGAAAAAGGGCTGAAGGAACCAGTCCATGACTTAACATCGGTAGAATGCTACCTCCAATTGGGCATCCCTTTGTGGGATTGTATTGTACTATAGTTTTGAATCATCCTTTAAGAGATGTGAGAATAATTGATACATAATGAGTTACTCACGGTTTAGTGTTGTAGTTATTATTTGTTTTTCACTGTTAAAAGTCGAAGAATAAAGTGATATATATATATATATATATATATATATATATATATATAATAACAGTGGCATCATCTGGTGGAAAATATAATTTGATAAACTAAACCTGACCCCATTTTTCGTTCATTAATTTGAGTTGATCAAATGCATGTTTGTGCAGTGGACTCGTTTTAAGTGCGGAGGAGTGGCAATAGGACTTAGCTGGTCCCATATTCTGGGAGATGCCATGGCTGCTTCAGAGTACTTCTTCAATGGCTTGAGTCGAACCATGACTGGCAAGGAGCCCACACCTTACCCGGAAACATCAAAACCAAATATTCAGAAACTCAAACACCCTTCACCGCTAGCCCTAAAAAAAGTTGATTCAGTTGGTGACCACTGGATCACAGCCAACAACCACAAGATGGAAACATTCTCATTTGTCATCACTCCCACTCAGATAAACAGCTTGGAGCTCAAGTTACTGGGTCAGAATCCAAACCCAGCTGAAGAAATCCCAAATTTTGAGCTCATTTGTGGTGTTATTTGGCAATGTGTGGCAAAAGTGAGACGAGGATCGGAGCCGAAAATAGTCACAATCTGCAGAAAAGGTACTAAACGTGCAGTTGCGGGATTCGGCAACAATCAGATTATAAGCACAGTAGAGGCTGCAGATGTTGCCGATATAGATCCGAAAAGTTTAGCGGCAATGCTGGCTAAGCACGAGAGTGAGGAGCAAACAAAGATAGGAGAAGTGGTGGAGAGGGACAATGGAGCGTCGGATTATATTGTGTACGGAACAAACTTGACATTTGTGAACTGGGAAGGTGCAGACTTCTATGGGTTTGAAGCAGATGGACATAAGCCAGTTTGTGTGAATTACAGCATACAAGGTGTTGGTGATGAAGGGGCTGTTTTGGTTCAGCCAGGGCTAAATGGTGAAGGAAGACTGGTGAATGTTATTTTTCCAGAGAAAGAAGTTTTGGGGTTGAAAGCTGAGTTTAAAAAGAATGATTTTATGCTTGAGATCAACTAGGGTTTGATTCTTTGGTGTTTCAGATGTTATGTATGATGTCATTCCAAAACTTATGACAATGTAATAAGTATATTTAGCTAATATGGTACCCTGAAACGGGTTATGTGATTCCATTTCTATCATTACAGTTGATAGCGTTGGTCCTTGATTAAGAAATCTGGTGTTCATGCAATATTAATAGGATCAGATGTAACATAAAGTTGTGAAATAATCAATATTCTAAAAATTCTCGTCTAAACCGATTAATCTCCCGCATAGGCATTAGACGGTGCTTCATCGTTTTGATTGAATTTTTTTTATATTTCTTAGGATATGCATAGGCTGATGGCTCAATTTTGATGGGGGACACAAATGAGAAGGGAGAGATGCATTGGCTTTCATGGGAGAAGTTGTGTGCTCCGAAGCGTGAAAGTGGTTTGGGATTTTGAGATATGCATGACTACAATTTAGCTCTCCTTGTCAAACAGGGTTGGCGCATTATGTAGAAAACAAATAATTTGCTATCCAGGGTTTCGAAAGCCAAATATTTCCTAAATTTGGGATTTATGGATGCTGTTCTTAAAGATGGGGCTTCATACACCTGGAGAAACATTATTACTGGTAGGCAGGTTCTGGAGCAAGGTGTGCGGTTCTAGGTGGGGACTGGTAGTAGTATTTCAGTATGGTCTGATAATACGTGGATTTCATGACCTTATAGTTTCAAGCCGTTCTCTGAACCAATGGAGGGTTTGGAGGACATTACTGTAGAAGAACTGATTGACCCGGAAACTCGATGCTGACAGCTGATGTTACTGCAAGAGCTGTTTGAACCGGTATAGGTTGAAAATATAGAGAGGATTCCTCTTAGTTTGAGGGAGTGGCATTTTGACAAGAGTGGCGGATATATCGTCAAGAGTGGTTACTGGGCTATAAGACAAAGCAAGAGAGCCTCGGTTTATGCTTCTACCTCATCACATGCAGCTGTGGAGGTGTACAAGGGAGTTATTGGAAGGCGGTGTGGAGGTCAATGGTTGCAGATAAGATTACGATTTTTCACTTGGAAATTGTTGTGCGATATCATCCCTACAAGGACTATGTTGGTTAGAAGAAAGGTTGTTATTCCAGACACTATTCACTTGTTGTTGATAAAATAGTCTGAAGTTCACATCTAAAATTAATTAGTAATGAAGAAAGTAGTCCAAACACTTATTAACCCACAAGCAAAGTCTCATATTCCTGATGTGGGATTTATATCTCAATACGTCCCCACATGTGTGGCTAATTTTCAAGTCTAACACGTGGACAACATTTTGAATTGACGTGGAGTTCGTATGACCTATGAGCTTCACACACGTTGACGTGGGTAACACTCTCTGATACCATGATAAAGTGCTCTGGGGTTCAACTTTAGAACCGATTGGCAATAGAAAGAGTAACACAAACATTTATTAACACACAGACAATGTCTCATATTCTTGATGTGAGATTTATATCCCAACAGTTATGTGGCATTGAAGCTGAAACTGCTTGGCATTTGTTCAGGGATTGCGTTGTTATGAAGAGTTTTTGGAAGGAGGGCCACTGCACTCTATCTTAGCTAATTTGTCGAAGGTCTCTTTTAAGGAATGGTTATGGTTGGTTATAGATAATAAGCTTCAAAAGAATCAGTAGGAGCTTTTTTTGCGAGCCTCGGGTGTCGCACAGACAGCACATAATAAGGTACTTTGGCAGCAATCCTCTTTTAATTCTAAGTTTCTTATTCAATGGGTGTCATAGGTCGTGAAGGAGTTCAACAAGGTACATGTGAAACCTCTTGTAGTCAGCAGGATGAAAATGAAGTGGAAATGTCTTCGTAATAGACGGCTGAAATTGAATGTTGATGGTTCATTTCTGGTTCATAGTGGGTGAGGATAGGTGTTGGTGTTATTGTCGAAAACGAGTCAGGTGTGGGATTTGCAGCCTTGGGAAGGCCGTTTGAGCATGTGCACTCCCCTTTGCATATGGAGGTTGAAGCGTGTAGAGCAGGTCTTAGACTTGGTATTTATTAAGGTTCGTCTGATATTGACATTGAGAGTGATTTTATCCTATTTGTGGCTGCTTGGAGGAGAGATGACTAGGATATGTCGGAAGTGGGTCGAGTACTAGGGGATTGTAAAGAGTTCATGAGTCTTAATCTATTAGAATTTGACACATTGATCGGGAAGCAAATGGTGTTGCAGATAATTTAGCACACCTAGCAAGTAGAAGACTGCTTGATAATACTGCAGACTCTTGTTATTATTCAGTACATTCTTTATAAGGATATACTTAAAGTATTTATTTTATGTCCCTCTCAAAATTTTAATATTAATATAACACGGACGTGAATCATTTGGGGACGAGTAGTTTATTACCAACTAACAATCCGTTCCCTCCCTTCCAATTGCATGCATCACCTACCAGCCAGCACCTGCCGGAATCTGCATCTACATGCCTTCAATTTCTGCATTATTATTTAACAACTTGAAAGCTCAACTTGTGGTTACCTCGATGGGTGATGGTGGCCAAGAATATAAAATCACCCTCAGATCTTGATGGTGAGGCCCCTTGCATGTTTTGGGATTACTAATATAAAAGTACAATGCCTTCATCCATTTGTGTTAAATATTGTTGGTGAGTCATTGATGGGGATGACTGGATCGATATCTTGGTTTAGATAGTAACAAAGGTGGAAATTGATTTGCAAACAAAACAGTGTCTCGGAGATTGATATTGATCGACTTGTATTTTACTATGTAATCGGCTCTATCCAGTCTCCACCTAGATAATCTGTGTCTCTCATTGCTAGCGCAATGCCGACAATCAACTCTAATCCTCAAGCTTTCGGAATTTTAATATTCTCGTTTATAAATAAGCATTATTGTTCTCATATAACAGTGATTTTCTTTTCATATCTAAAGCACTATGGTTTATTCTCTCAATAAAACCATTGCTTGTAATTGATCATATTATGCGCGACACATAAACTCTTATTATCTATGATTTTATCATATTAGAGAAACTTGAACCACATAAGATCAAGCTGGTAAGAGCATAGATATTGAACAACACTCATACCTGAATCTCAATCTATTTTTAGCAGACATGGAAGGAAAGCAATCTAACTTGATCTTCGGGTACGTTTAGTCTCTTCAACTATATATCTTTCATATATTTCAGGAGGGTAATGCGCCAACAGATGCAATAGCCAATTATGGTGTTTTATTAGATGGTGGACAATTTTGAGATGTAATCCCTCAATTCTTAGTCTCTAGTTATGGTCGTGACTTATCTTCCATGCCTACATTCCGATGTAGATGAGCTTTTGGTTGTTGGGTTGCTTGTCATGTTTTTCTGTTCGGTGTATTCTTTTGTTCTCATGTATTGTTCTTTTGTTTTGCTGTTTGTGCTTTGTTATTCAAGACTTGGTATTGGTATGTCACAAGTCTTACTGTATGATTTTCTGATTATCAATGTTGAACGATGAGTTAGTCTTATACTCGCTTACTTAAAAAAATATATCCTTCAAAAAAACTGTGTACCATGGATCAAAAACAAATAATTCAAAGTTCCAGACTAAACATAACTCCTGAAAGAGTACCAATTTCATGAGGGAAAGAATGTCTGCAATTTTGTCAAACAAATCCTATCCCCTTATGCGTACAAGTCTTGAACTAGCAAAAAAAATATCAGGAAAGCCTAGAATTGACCATACTTCAAACCTTTGAGAACTGAATCAAGCTAACCAATTATGTCATGCGCGAAACTCAAGTTGGCAAGCTGTTGGTTTGAAGCTACTTACTGATTCAAATATAATGGCCTCTACATATGAAACTATCGAAGCCAAGGACAAGCATTCAAAGTTCCCTCATAATCCACGACATAACAGTATAGTTAAGGAGTTCGGATAGAAGCTCCTGATGTGATAGCCAGCATTTCAGAACAGAAATTCTATTCAACCTTCTCTAATATTTACCACAAATTTGTAAGCAACTTCAACCCAGCTAGAACAATAAATCTCACTTCTGATTACTCTTCAAGACCGTATGAAAGGATAGTCTTGAGCTTGTGTAATGACCGAGTCGAATTGCAACATTTGCTTGCCCGAGTAACAACAATATATGGGTGGAAATTAACCATGCATCTAACAAAACTTCATGTACACTTCATCCCTTGCCATAGTTATGGTTGTCAAGAGCAGAAACGCACCAATTTCTATTCAACCATCAGTCTGATTGAGCATATTATTAGCACTTTCTTCACTTGGTCGTGACAATGGTAATGAGCTTGCAGTTTCAGTTTGCCCTTTAAGACCAACCATAACTAAGGTATGTTCATTTCACATTATATGCATTAGATACCTAGATATAGAGAAAACCTATTTACACTTCATCAGACATTCCCTCTCTTTGCCGGCGCATTCTAGCTCCCCATGACATGTTTTGTCGATCATCCTTGTATGAGCTTCTTCTCTTCAGCTCAGACAGCTGGCTTTGCCAGCGATTCTTCCAGTCATCTTTTACTTCCATGCCCTGAAAATATGAACACTTGAAATTAAACCATGAACAGTTGAAGAATCAATTCCCAAATAACCAGAATTAATCCAATACATATTTTCATTAAAGGAGTCAATTAAACAAATCTTATCAATGCATACATAGCTCCATTCCTCATGGTTTTGGCCAAACATAACATATTACCACTAGTACATTCTTTGAATTTTCAATCAATACTTATTTGGCCGAATATACATAAAGCATCTAAAGGAACTTGGCTGCTTGACCAAGTCCCAGGTGAATTGTTCATATCTTCCAATTTTCTCCCATACAATCAATTCCCTGTTTCTTTATTTATACAAACCACTCCTTCAACTTAATCTTCTCCGACCCAATTCAGCACAGAAACATTTAACAGAACACAATTTCCTCTTTTAAAATTCCCATTTCCTTAACTTTTATACAATAAAATCTCAGTTTCTTTTTTAATTTATAGAACAATGCAGCATCCCTGAAGCTTCGTAGACCAGGAGACTAAGAATGGTCATGTCAAAGGTTTCACAAACCCAGATTGGAACTGACCCGAAAAGACAAACTGACACCAACACACACATGTTCTGCTCAAAAACTACAAAAGTTTCCCAAAAAAAGAAGATGATAATTAAATACCTCATCATATTGATACCTCCTTGCAGAAAAAGCAAGGTGAAGACCCCTAGCCATGTCCTGATCGTACAGAGCCCTCCTCCTCGAGTCCGACAAAGTCTCGTAAGCCTCCTGAACCCGTATAAACTTCTCGGTATACTCCTCGACCCGACCCGGCGGCGACACGTCAGGGTGGTACTTCCTCGCCAGCTGCTTATACGCCTGCTTTATCTCCTTTATCGATCCCGACTCCGGTATCCCCAGCAGCTCGTAAAACGAAAGCTCCTTCTCCTCCTCCGCCGCCGAGGCACCGTTCATCGTGGCCGCCTTCGCCTTAATGGACCCGAACCGGGTCCGGGACGAGAACGGCGGCAGAGAAAAGGGTTTCGGGTCGTGTGCGGGTCGGGCGCTGGAGATGGTGGTGACGTAGAGGCGGGAATCGGCTCCCGGGATGGTCAAGCCGTAGGTTTGCATAGCTTTGTCGATCTGGGTTAAAGATGGAAAGAAATTAAAGGGGAAGGAAAAAATGGAGGGATGGATTTAATGAAACGACATGTGTGGATTTTTTGATCGACAGTTGAGCTCAAACATTACATAATGCCTGCTCATCTGGGCACCGCAACTCACTAGAGATTGGCCAATTTCGACTCCTTAAAAATGACTTTCTTTATCATTGAATTTATAAATTTACAAGAAATATATTTAATACATAATATATGTTAATAAAGATTAAAAAATATTATATTAATATATGTATGATTAAATATATTACTTACTATAAATTATTAAAAATTTACGTGACTGACCAGAATTTTTCTAATCAATTACTCATATGACCGTATATATAGCTATTGAGATTCAGTGCAAAAAGGGGGTCATTTTGTACTTTTATTTCTTCACGTGACAGGTGGGTCTTAACTTGTTGTTTTTTATAGTTTGCCACAAATTTATGGACTTCACAGGTTTTTATTGCCACTTTCTACCATATTCACTCTATGAGCGGTTTGTTGTCCTAAGTTTTATTTTATTGCAGTCAGTTTTTTTTGTCATTGATTTTTAAAATTAACTAATTGTCTAAACTTCAACTTAGATATTTTATTAGGGGTAAAAAATCTCCTCATTTTATAATCTACATCATTCATTTGAAGAGGCTTCCGTCTCTTTCAGAGTGACCTTACAAGCATAACAATTTAGGGTTTTGCGTGACAGTAGTGGCCCTCTTTACGGTAGGGTGCTTGATCGTGGCTTGGAATCAAGGAGCGTGGCTTGACAACAAAGAGATTGATGACAACACAGACTTTGAGATTTAAATCTATGGCTTCAGTCGTTGAGGCTCTAAGTCTCTACGTTTTCAATCGCAAGGGCGGCGAGGGACAATCTTTGATATTTATTAGTACATGACTATTTTAGAAAAGGGATGAAATTTTTGAAAAGGGATCCTAAAGTGTGATATTTCTCGATATATGACTGTTTAGTCCTTAAAGTGAGCCATAAATTTACAATTAACGTTTAATTTTGATGGAATTCTAACTGATGAAAATTAGAAACTTGATGGGGTAAATTTTTAAAATTGAAATAACATATACTTAATTGAGGTCAACTTAAACCCTCAGGGGGGTAATGAATTTAATCCTTATTTACTTATGTTCAAGCTCGGCTCGGCTTGAATATTTTTCTTTAATCTCGAACTAGGCTCAGCTCGACTCAATCTAGTAGACGAGCTCAGGCTTAATTCAGGTCAGGTTGACTTATTTGACTTTAAATATATAAAAATAAAACAAAAAGAAGAAAGAAAATTTAAAAGAATTGTGGGACCCCACACGTTTTAACCTTGGTTAATGCCGAGTTACTGAGGTTTAAGTCACATTCGGTAACTTCGCGAGTTAACTACCACGTTCATTTTCGAGTTTTCAAAAGTTCTCCAAATACCTGATTTAATGACTCGATGTCATAGTACGTGTCGACACGAGTCCCCCGGTATTTTCGGATTATTTTTCGGAGCTTCGGTTTATTTTCTATGAATTTTTGAAGTTTCCAGTAACTTTTAATTATCTATCCGGTAAAAAAGAGTTTTTACCATTTACCTTTTTCTTTTCACCTTCTTTAAATCTGGACCTTCAGATCTTTCCAAGATCTGATCTCAGCCGTTGATTTCTCTATAAATAGAGGAGAGAGGTTTGACCGAGTCAAACCTCCCCAATTCAGTCAACAGAGCTCCCCCAGCTCCGCCCGGCGCCGGCGACTCTGGCTACCCCAGGCCGGCGGACTACCTTCTTTCTCTCCCTCTTCTCTTCCTCTACCTAGCCCAACCTCCACAACCACCATACACCCATCACAACCGGAGATCGAGCGAGGGGAAGGCTCGGCTGTTTTCCGGAGAGAACTCGCCGTCCAGGAGGCGATTCGGCGCATGAAAGGTACTGTTCTTCTACTCTTCCTCTTCCTTTTCCTTACTCTTGATCATTCGATTGGAGCCTTAATCGAAACCTCCTCTTTTCACTGTTTTTACTGTTTTCTGGGTTCTTGGCTCCGGCGACGTCTTCTGGTGAGCTTCTCAAGCTCAGGTGAAGCTGGAAGCAACGGATTAGGGCTGAGGAGGAGCTTGGAGGCAGCTGGTGAGGTTTTAGACTGAGGCAGTGAGCTGCTCGGTGTGCTGCAGCTGGACTCGGTTCAGCGTGGCTCAGTGGGTGGAGTCCGGCAAGAAGAAGGCTGGGAAGCTGTTCGATCTTGGACTGGAGAGGGGACACAGAGAGTAAAGATTTTCCCCCTCTTTCAACTGTGTAATCACAGTGTTGTAGTTTGATTTGGTGATCTTTGACAATTGATTGTTGTTGGAGATTATTCTGATGTTGTTTTCCTGCTTGTTGTCGAGAACTTGAAGATTCGAATTTACAGGGACACTCCAACGAAATTCCGACAAGTTGACCAGAATCCGACAGAGAATCCCGGCAAGTTGCCGGAATCCGGTGATGATTCCGACGAGGCAGTGAAACCGGTAGAAATGCCGAGGAGGTAGTCTTCGACTCCTGTTTAAAGTATATTGTTTCAGTTTAGTAGAGTGAAAGTGTCGTAATCGGATTTACGTATAAGGAAGGGTGCTGAAAACGGAAACTAACCGTATGTGGGAACCTTCCATTTTGGGAAACCTTCTATGTTTGGAAACCTACTAAGTTAGGAAAGTTTCCATTTTGGGAAAGTTCTATTTTCAGAAAAATGGTTAAAGAATTGAAGTTCAACGAAGGTTAACACAGCTTGGTTAAATTCGTAAAGTGTTAAATTGTTATCGGAAAATGATAACTGGAATTTCTGGAAAATGTCAAGTTGATCATGTTAAGTAAATTTGGTGATTCACGTAAATCGGTAAATCGACTCAAGGTTAAAGATTTGGTTAGTGTGACACGTTGGGTGTCCATAGTAATTTAACGAATTATTATGTGACACCCTAACGTCATTAAAATGGTAAGGGGAAGTTCGGAAACTAAGTCGGACTTCCGGTAAACGAGTTAAGAGTCGATAACCGGAAAAGAAAGTCAAAAAGGTTAAAGTGTCATAAAAAGGAATTGGTTGGTCAACTTAGTCAATGTGGACATTCCTGGTCAAACTAGGAATGTTAAGGTCTGTTGACTGTTATTGTTTCTTGGTTGCTAAGCTACTTGAATTCTGCAGTGATTATTGGACGAGGTAGCTTACGCGGCAATTCCAGGTAGGAAATCTGAACCCCCTTGGTAGTGGTTTTATATATGTATGAGAAAGTGCATGATTTTGTGTATGCTCATGGTCGATGCCTCGGGAAGGTTTTCTTTATATTAAATGATAAATGATTTATGATTGGGCCAAGAAAACCCGAGGCTAGACGTAAAAGATTTTTATACGATGATGTGATATGTTGAGCACCGTTGTCCTGATTTTCGGTGCGTGACCTAAGAGTGGCGGGACCTAGTATTTAGACTACGCTTCCTACGGTGTCGATGACCGTGAACCTCCGGATGGGCAATGCCCTGTTTATTTAAATTATCCCACTTACGCTCATCTCGCACAGAGTTAAGCGAGACGTAAGTGCGGTGTGTTGTTACGTGATTTGTTGGGCATTAGCTGTAAATGGACACTCTCGCTACTCTTCGTCTTCAGACGCATAGGTAGTTGGCCCCGGTTTGCTGTATAGACAAACCCGGGATTCGGTCACAGAGATTCGTGAAGCCCTGCAAGTTGTATTGTTCATCGAGCGCTCTGGCCCCTGTTTTAGCATACTGCACTGTTTTCCCGAAAGATATGAAATGATGTTTTTGTGTGCCAAGGATTTTATAAATGATTTTATCAAGAGCTCAAATCTATATGTATATATATGATTTTATGGTTTTCAAACCTATCATTGGTGGGCCTATACGTGAGCACGAGAGGACGACGCTCACCCCTACAACATGTTGTTTGCAGGTACTGTGACGGGAAAGATAAAGAGAGCTGTATGAGTGGAGCTTCATTCCTTACTCGATGTTTGGTCCAAGTGTACTCCATGTTCCGGTCTTACCCTTCGGGTCATTTACTAGAGCCTTTTTCATAAACAGTAAAGGTGTCACCCTGATTCATGAACCTTGTTGTATATTTTTATTGTTGTCGCTAAAGTTTTTAAATTGTCCCCTTTATTTTGACCACCTTCCGCGAAATTAGAAAAAAAAAACTCTGATGAATGTTTTAAGAATTTCACGTGGTGCCACTCAAAGTATTAAAGTTTAAATTTTATTTTACTTACTAAAAAGCCTATGACTTTAGGTTGATAAGTTGTTGGTACGTCCTTCGGACGTGTTGGCTTCTTATTAGCTTAAATTTGTGGCTACTGTAGTTTACCCTCCCGGGGTGCTACAAGAATTATCCAAATTTAATGTCTAATGATCAAGTTTATAGCTTCATATAGCAAAATCAGGTTTAGTTTGAGTATTAAAAAGTTTTTGGCTATAGACGAAGTGGTTATAGTACAATAGTAAACGCATCCACTACCTATTGACGAAATCATGAGTTAGAGTAACCATAAGGGTAGGAGTGAAATCTTTTAATCCTTTCTTTTAAAAAAAGAAACAAATGTTTTTGGATACGGTTAGGTTAATTTGTTTCTTTTAAATTGATCATTAGAGTTTGATATGGATGTTTCTTGTAATATATTTTACTTAATTTTTTTAAGATCCTCTTCTCTTAAATAAGAAGGTACCTAAAAACTGAAGATTTGAAACTAAAGAAATTATAGGCTTTTTAGCCAAATTGTTACCCTAATTTTCATTTTAGTGTCAATTTGCTACTTATATATTATAATATAAACTCTAATGAGTCGAGCTTTAATAAACGAACCGAGTTTTGAGGAATCTGTTGTAGGGGAATAAATTCTTCTTATCTTATTGATAGAATGAATCCCTTTATATAGGGGAATAGATGAGTATCTTGGGCTATTGCATAGGCTAATGAGCCTATTATATAGATATGTGTAAAACTCTATTACAACATGTATTATTACATAAAGCCCGTATACAAGGCTTGAACCAAGATACACATACATACCAAATATCCTAGAACACTCCCTCTTGTGTCGCGTGTCTTCATACCAGAATGGTGCTTATGGTGCTACCTCATCAAAACCTTCCAAGTAACAAAAACCCTATGGGAAAAATAAACTTTTGTCGAAGAATAAAAGAGTACAACGCGCCAACTACTTCATTGAGAACTCACCATGTGATGCTCCCCCTAATGTATACTTTAATAAGATTTTCTTGATGAATCGGGCATTCCAACATGTTTCTTAAGAGTAGATGTGAGCCAAGACTTGAACAAGTTTGCTTTGGTCTTTGCATGGTGCATGAAATGTTACCTCGTTAAAAACTTTGTCAAGCAAAAAACCAGTGGGGCAAAAAGCTTAGACTAAGAGAAAAAGAGTGCAACATGGTTGACACAATCAACCACACCTTTCACATTTGATGAGGACATGTATATGCTAGACTTTCTTTCAAATCTGCATCTCCCCTTGATCTTAAGATCAATCATAGGGCGCTTCCGAATCCTTAGTGACCACGAAGTTGTTTTGACAACCTGACATATATATGCTCTTTTAACATGTCTCAAATCTAACATTGCTCAGTGGTCAACAGCTATGTGCACTACTCGCAATTGGCGTGCAGCACTCGGCAGCTGTGTGTACAACGCTCGACAGCTGGCGTGCACAGCGCTCGATAGATGGGTGCACAGAGCTTGGCAGCTGGCATGCAAAGCGCTCGGCAGCTGGCATGCACAGAGCTCGACAGCTGGGTGCATAGAGCTCGGCAGCTAGTGTACAGCGCTCGGCAGCTGGTGCACAGCTCTCGGCAGCTGTGTGAAGCGCATGATAGCTATGTGCTATATGTCCGGCAACTCGGTTTCTAAACTTACCGTTACCTAGATCGTGATTTCGCTTCCAATGCATCTTGATTCATGCATGGCTAGCGATGATATAGGCAACAACTGTTCTCTCATGCCATAGGGATTGAATATGTCAGATACTCTTAAAGCATTTAAATGTTGTCCTTTGCCATATCATTGGCATTGCGTGGGCATAAAACTACTTAGTTTTTCAATGAATGAGAGGTCAAGTCTTTCTTTTGATTAAACGGGTCAATCTCTCTTGAAGTAAAGACCTTGACTAATCATGGGAGTATATGAAGGTTCCACTCTCTTTGAAAGGACCTAATCGATTGATGGAAATATATCATCAATACACAATCCATCGACTTCAATACGAGATTGTGTCTTTCTCAAGATATTTTTCATTCCAACATCAGACGTTCAGCATATACTACGATCATCTAGAATCGGTACGCAATGGCATTATTCATCATACAAAATCAAGGAGTCATGTAGTATGCGTCCAAAACTCTTGGCCAACGCAAGCTCCACTTGATTTGAGCTTATAAAGTATGTTTAAGATCTTCATGCATATCTCGGATCACTTAGAGGCGTACTATGATCATATTCATACGGCTGCATGTTCAGTTTTTGGGAAACTATCAAACTGACAAGATAGTGGAGTGTAATACATCTATTACGAGAGTATTTCTCATCGTAGCTGATCTCAGTGCGTGGTTGTAAGGAACTTTGAGTCATAAGGGAGTCTAAGGCTCTTATTCACTACGTTAACTCACAAAGATTTATTTTATAGAGTTTATGCTTGCGGTGTCGGCAACACCTGCTCAAGGACCTACCCCTTTTTTCTGGGTAACATCTTCCCGTTTAAGTCAATCAACTTTGTCTATTTATCAACATAGTGTGGTTCGATAAATTCATCATCACACATCCTCATGTACACTAGTGTAGTCATTGTAGAGATCTCTCTTTATGAATTGGATTTGACGTTGAGGTGTCCCCAAAGTCCCCTACGATAGTCACAATTCAAACTTCCATAAGACGGAGTGAGCATCACTGATCAATGGACCAGTAGTGCCAAACTCGCTTTCTCTCTTAGTGCGAGTATGATAGAACCCAAGGGCCTCACCCTAACCTTTAGGGAGTCACAAGGTCTAGGACACCATGTTGCCATATTATGGTGCCCTCATATCAACACACAAGGTGACGGCATCAAGACCACCTCAATATGACCGAGCCATAGCATCAAGACCACCTCAATCTGGTCGAGCCATGTCCTCTTGGTTGGACATCATTCCGTACAAACATAAGCAGCATTGATCTCGTCATTATAATTCTTTTGGGATTGTGGTGACCAACCACGACATTCACGTCGTTTTCACTTGAACACTGGTGTTCGTATCTCCCCCTAACGGCGGGAATACAGTCTCAAAGTGACAATCCGCAGTGTAGCACTTAAGGAGATCGTCTGCGAATGAGCAAACATAAATGGACTTTACCAAAGTGACTCATGTCCAACCTTAGGACATGTTCATTTCACACGACACATCATCATTAGGCACTGTGACAGTCCAATTTGGCACATTGTCAAACCTAAAGCTTGGAGATCTGTTACTATCCTGCTGAGTTTAAGGATTACAACTTCGTGCTAATCCTATCACATAGTTATGAGCTGTCGTGCATTAATGCAATGATGGTAAGTCATTGACGAAGTAATACATGGTTGCATGTCCCTTTTTGGGGATGAGTATTGAGCCCATAGATATATAAGCAGCATGTGGTAGACGATGGTGCAACACATGACCAGTGTGTTAGCCCTTCAACCAATACCATAAAAGCGTATACGATTTTCGTACGTTGGTTGCATCTGTCTACATAATCATTCTTTAGATTTGTAATAAGAATGATTTCTTTTGTATCATAGCATAAGAGGATCTTTCACCTTCTTTAGCTAAAGAACAAGCTTTACAAAATGAAACACTGAGTGTCGGACAATGTCAACGGCTGAGTAGAGCACACTTAGCAGTGTGCACAACGAGTACTGCTACCGAGCGGCGTGCATGCAGCTTCCAAGCAGCATGCATGTAGCGGCTGAGTACAGTGTACTACTACATAGGACATCATGTCGGTGCACAAGCACAGCGTATAATCATAGCGTAGTTTCGTTTTGATTGGAAGAATGGATAGTAAAGAATATTAAACAATTATGGTTCCTATATCCCTTTCGGTATGGCCAAAATGTCATAGCTTGTCTGAGTCAAGTGGTTGGTAGCTGGCACTCGGCAGCTGTGCAACACTGGTCCTCGGTAGCTGGGCATTAGGCACTTGCCAGCCTGTGCACAGTAGCTAGCCTGCCGGTGCTTGGCAGCTGGGTGCTGGTGCTATGCAGCTCGGCGCTCGACAGCTGGGCAACCTGCACTCGGCAACTGATTCTTCTACTTTGTTCTCAAGGAGATTTTAACCAGTAGAAATTTGCTAACGTTGATCAAACACAACGCAGATTGGCATAAGAAATCCTTTAATAGCATATAATAAACTGATGTTGGATACCTCAACACGTAGACCTAAAAACATCTTGGTGCATGATACACTGCAGCTAATTCTTGACACTCGGCAGATGGTACTTGATAGTGCTTAGCAGCTACCCTAGACAGGGCTCGGCAGCCAGCGCTTAACAGTGCTGAGCAGCTGGTGCTCGACTTCACTCGCCAGAGGCCTTAGGCAGCGCTTGGTGACTATCGGCAACCAGCGCTCGACAGCTGCCCTAGGCAGCACACATCAGCTGTTAGAAGCAGCAATCGACAGCTGGTGCTTGACAACACTTGACAGCTGCCCTAAGTAACGCTCAGGAGCTATCAACGACCAGCGCTCGGTAGGTGCGTACGCTAGCAACAACGCTCGGCAACAGCGCACAGTACTCGGTAGCTACGGGCACGCCACCGCACAACGCTCAGCAGCAGCGCACAGTGGGACCAATAACTAGGCTAGCGATGTCAGAAGCCAGGTGCACACAAGATTTATTTTTTTCAAAATAACCTGCAAAGCAAACGTCTCAAGTATAGAATGTGGATGAAGAAGGGAGGAACCGATTTTATCCTCTACGAGGTTATTAGAACTTTGAAATTACTCAAAATGTAAAGCTTATTTACTATTCTATCATATAGACTGCATTTATATAAGCTGCTCCATGGTTTCCATGTTCAAATCTATGCGCGTTCGACGATCATTCGTGTAATTCCATTGTGAATCGTCACGCGAGGAGACCATGAAACACATAAAATCATATGGTTAGTTAAATATGCCATAAAACAGCAGCAAAAATATTGAAAAACATCAACCATATGAAGGATTCAAGGAAAAACTATGAATACAACCTGTTTTTCTCAAGAAAAAGTGATTCATATGCGCGTTACAATGATTGTGCGGTCTAGTTCACCAACTTTTATTCTGGTTCTGGAGGTTTTCTTTTGACTGAACAATCCTGACATCTATGCGCATGTTCTGTGAAAATTTTATGGCAATCAAACTTTGTTAAATGCTGGAACTTGTTGCATAAACACTTCGGCCGGTCTAGGGATTCCGGTGGTCGGTTCGGGGACTTTCATGCCGTTCTTGGAGTGAGGCTAGCGACGCTGGAATCGTGAGAACAAAATATTCAAGTTCTCTGTTGGTGATGAAAACCAATTCGGATTTTATTCTGTCGATATTGGCTTGGGCAACTTGCGCCAGATTTTAGGGTTTCTTGGGTGCATAGGTGTGCACAGGTGTGCGCGGCGGAGCACAGGGGTGTGCACAGTGGTGCACAGAGGGTGCGCAGCAGTGAAGCGCAGCGGTGCGCAGCAGTAGAGTGCGGCGGTGCACAGTGGTGCGCGCGGCAGTGCACAGAATTTTTTTCTTTTTCTGTTTTGGGTGGTGGCCTACTTACTCTCTAGAGTTAGAGCTAAGTGGTGATAACGTGTTGTATGTGAATGAATTCTCCTCATCTTATTGATAAAATGAAACCCTTTATATAGGAAAATACATTGGTCTTTTGAGCTATTACATGGATCAATGGACCTATTAAATGTATATGTGAAAACCCCTATTACAACATGGATTATTACATAAAGCCCGTATACAAGACATGGACCAAAACATACATACATACCAAATATCCTAGAACAGAAACCCTATTCTTGTCCCTATTTTTTAATGCACATGAAATAGTAAATCTGAATTTGATCAAGTAATTATTAAAATAGATGTGAAAACTATGGAACTATATAAAAATTGTAAAACATCAACCACGAGATCTAAACACCTAGATAATCATACACTAATGACAGCTGCATCAATATTTTCATATTAGGAACTTAACCCATATGACTTGCTTGGCAAGCATGTATAAGCAATAATGTTGAAAATGATGTGTTATTGGGAGTTGTAGGTGTCATCCAAACCACCATAATCAATATCATGAAATAATTAGTGATCCCTTTTGTTCATGAAAAGGCAGGGGACTAGCTACTTGTTCACATAGTTTATATGTTTTACAATTAGTTAATAGGAATCATCAAAGCTAAACTCCAAGTAAGCCAGTACGTACTTGTAAAGATTGTTCCTTATCCCGTCTCTTGATTAAATTAGTCTCAAAAGCCAAGATTTTGTGAACAATAGAAGCGGTTTATAAGCAACCAACATATCCTTCTTCGGTTCTTCCATTTCTTTTGTTTGACTTTACAAGTGCTTAGTACATAGGTGGGGCGGAACAGTACGGTTGCAGTTTCTTAATTGAAAAGATACTTAGACAGATGGAGGATCAAGATATTTCCTAATCGCACCCAAAGAACATTATCCCTGAAACAATTTGATTATTAGTACAAATAACCTAAATTTATCTTGTCCATAACAAACACTAGCCACTTGTATTAAGTTTGAGAGAGTCGGTTTAGTGGGCGATTGTTGTGGGAAATTCGTCGTGAACCTTTAAACTTGAGAATCCAAACACTAGCTCGCTCGTCTTCAAAAATAAACTCTTTATCTCTCCATCCGATAGAATTGAATGCCTAATAAACTAGTGCTGCAGGTTTGGCACCGCTGCATGCAATTGCAATTTCTTCTTGACGATACCGGCAATGGTCTATACTAGAGTTGTAGGTTGTAATTCTGTTTTCTAATTACATTCTTTCTTGGCCCCTTTCCGGCCCCCTAAAACCCCCACAGCAAAAATTGGCCAGAAGCCACAAAGGCAGCTCTGCTCGGCAACTCAGAAAATGAATTCACATATGACCAAGATTGAAAATGAAGAAAATAAATGGCGTCAACCTTCTAATAAGCAATGCAATAGTCTACGTGAACCAACCTTACTCACCTTTCTCGTTTAGCAATGATCTACATGTTACTGAGTAAGTTATGTTCTTATTGTCTTGTCAGATTTCTAAGACCTACAAGTAATCACTTAGGTTAGAGTGATGCCGTAGTCATTCGGTAATACCAGGTAAATACCATAAGAAATCCAAGTCTGCAAGTAGGATCACTTCCAGAACTCTAATCATATGTACTCCCTGATAGGATGCAAGCACAGCAGAAGTTAAGGTCAAAGTCGTCTTACAATACATGCCAAATGGGAACAAAATGCAATTCCAACTCGAAACCAGATCTCCTTAAGAACCCACTCTAACCAGAGAATTATTCACTGAAAAATCAGAATCGATGGTAAGATAAGACAGTCAAAAGATAATTCACGGACACTCAGGTCGAGCATATAATTGATTCCCAAGTTGAGACCCAAATGGCAGCAGCGGTCGGACCATCCAGAGCTCAGCCTAAAGAAATAGGGGGAAGGAAATGAAGCGCAAGCAAAAGGAAGAACAAATGGTTCACTTGTCATCAAGGGCCACTCAGACAACTTATACAAAGGTTAATAGGATTTCCATGTTTTCTGGCAAGCACTAGTAGATAGAACTCAAAGCATAAAAGCAGCTATGACAGATGATTCCACTGCTCAATCCAACTATCAAAGGGTGGACTGTGGGTGCAAACCCAACCCTAAACCTTTGTTTGGTTTACTGGAAGTTCTGATACCAACAATAAAACTATATATGAATTGAACGTAACCAAATGCCATATCAAGAAATGTAACTCAATCTTAAACTTTAATTAATTACCTGCTAAAATCAATATTTCCAGTTCACCACCAATTTAGTAAAGATTGTAAATCAGGTGATCCGCTCGAGCCAAAATAAGTTGCAAGTTTGACTTCATTCCAGCAACGTCCGATATCACTCACTTAGAAGTAGCTTTACCCAACCAGAACCAGCCCTAGGGGGAAGAGGAGAGCAAAAAAGAAAACCAAAAAAAAGGAAAAAAAAGATTTGGAAGGAGTAAGACACCAATTTATAAAATTACTTCTGTTCATTTAATATGTTCACAACCAAGAATCCTATAACTTGCTGAACAAATGCTTGACAGCATCAGCTCTCTATACAGAACTATCATTATCTGTGACTCCATTCCATACCTTCATGTGAAAATGAACCCTGCCAAACTGAATCTCAGAAAGCTCCAACCAAAGTCACCATGAATAACCTGCACGTGTTTGAGACATACCAGGCCCACCATACCATCAAACATAGATAAAAAACGAACCTCTGACCAACCATATCAACATAACACCAAGGACAGATAAAACTTCTCAAAAAATGTTACAAATAACGTAAGATCAGACACCGTCCCCATCTAACAAAAAGATTTTGATAAAGAATATCTCGTTGAAAAACAATTGAGCACCAACTTAACAAGAGCAAAATATTCAAACATAAATTGTAGCAATATTTATTAAACAAAGTTTGAGTAATTCAGAATGCTAATGTAGAGGTAATGATCCAACATACATCAATCTGTTAAAGAAGCTCACTACAAAAAGACCGGACGGATGATTGCAGATGATTTCAGAACACTCTTGAAATACATAAACCATATCCACTCAGCTCAGTGACCAACACGAGGACCTGCAACAAGATAAACAAAGAAAGAGTATACTTATGAAGAGGCACACAACAATAGAAACACAAGCAATCTCCCAAGAAAAAGCGGCCATCTTATTAGAAGCAGAATCCCATTCCCCAGACTGTTTAAGCTTCTCGAATTGTCCCTCTTATTATGCTGGAGTCTATCACAACAGCCAAACTCATACACATCTACAGTGAGAGATAGTCTTGATCCCAGAGCCCCATGGTCTCCATTCATACTTTCACAAGTTTTCCTCTGCGTCATCAGAAAACATATCCGCCTTAGACGTCAGAGAGCTTCTACTCTGAGACTTCATCATGTTGTAATCCTTCCTAGAGCCTTCTCCGTAAACATCATCCACATTAGCTGACTTGTCATGATCGCTTTGATATTCCAGACCTGTAGGGCAACAAAAAATCAATACTCAGCAACTCCCAACAATCGAAACTTCAGAATCAGTATCTATCACATTTGTTAAAATTACCAGATTTTCCAAAATTTTCGTGTCTACTCAATTTATCTCTACAAGTTTGTGACGCAGGATCTCCTCCACTGTCAACATCATAGACACCCCGACCGTCTAGTGTACCCGGCGATCCGTTTAATGCAAAGTCCTCTTTATTTGAAATGACCATCTGATCATTACTATTCTTGGCTGAATAATTCAAGACAACACCCGATTCCTCATTGCCATCTTCATAATGCTTTAGATCATCACCATTCTCATCTCTTTCAGACCTTTGATGTTTGCCTTCAGAAGATTCTGACCTAGAGCACCGCCTCCACTGCTTTAAATCCTTTTCATCTGAACTTCTTGGGGATAATCTAATTTCTCTCTGACGCTCACGTTCTAGTGATATTGATCTGGGCCTTCTTCTCCTATGCCGCTTTGCTTTTTCATTTCTACTTTTATCTGCTCTATCATTGAGGTGCTTCTTTCCTTCAGCAGATTTTGACCTTGACCGCCTTCTGTGCTTCGATTTGTGTTCATCAAGTCTTCTTGGGGATAATTCCCCTACTCTGTCAAGCTTAGTATCCAAAGACGATGACCTTGACCTTAATTGCCTTCTATCACAACGCTTAGATTTTTTATCTTTACCTCCATCAACCTCCTTCGAGTGACGTCTCCCTTCCACAGATTTTGACCTTGAACGTCTTTTATCACGATGTTTTGATTTTTCATCTCTCAGCTCACTGGTTTTCTCATCAGAGTGATGCTTGCCTTCCAAAGATTTTGACCTAGACCGCCTTCCGCTACGGTGTTTTGATTTACAATCTCTAGTTTCATCCTCGCAGAGTGGCTTTACTTCCACAGATTTTGACCTAGATCGCCTCCTGTGTTTGGATTTATTTTCATCCTGACTTCTTGGAGATGACCGCTTTCTGTGGTGCTTACCTTCCGCTGAAACTGACCTGGATCGCCTTCTTTCTCGATGCTTTGATGTTTCGTAGTGGGTTTCATCTTTTTTGTCATTTAAGAGATGTTTATCCTCCAGAGAATTGGACCTAGAACGTTTTCTGTGCTTGGATTTGTCTTCATTGCCTCTTGAAGATAACTTACTCCCCGTATGACGACCTGGTGATCTAGATGCATCACGGGTCACTCTACGTGGAGAACATTCTCGTCGATGTTTGGGTGATGACGAATCAACTCGATGTGATTTTCTTCTAGGAGAAACACTCCTACTCCTCCTTGAGGCATATGACTGATGATCATCTGATCTATCAGAATCCCGCCTTCTACTTCTTTCACCCCCATTCCTAAAATCTCTGTATGACCGCCGGCCATTGTCATAGATTGAATGATGGCGTGACCTAAACGGGGATCTGGATCTTCGTCCTCTTGCGTAGCGGGGTGGAGGAGAGTAAGAGGGAGACTTCCACCTATGGCGATAGTTGATAGATGATCTCGATCTTGATTTTGACCTTGCATGAGGTGAAGGAGACCTATCAAAAGAGAAATTGATTAAGGAAATAAGTACTTTGATTATGACACTCTTATCCAATAAAATATATACCGATGAGGGTGAAAACTAAAACGTTGTTCAATAAAACTGCACATGTTTTATAAATTTGAAAAAAAATGCATGACACTGTTCAAGTCAGACTCTAAAAGGCGATAACTTGCTGTTGAAAAAGACATGTTTGGATGTCATTATTTGACATCAATGTAACATACCTAGTTTTCTCCCTTGTTTCAGTCTCTTCAATTTCCACTCCATCAGCTTTTAGTTTCTTACTTATTTCTGCTGCTCTGGCTGCAGCTAACTCTGTTGCTGTCTTCATGGTTGCAGCTCGGTTAACTGCCTGTTGGGCAGTCATAGTTTGCTGCATAAGCAAAGCCTGCTGGAACTGCATCTGTTGCATTGCAACAGCCTGCTGCATCACCATGGGCAATGACGAAGAAGCCATCTGAGAATTCATAGCAGATTTCTGAGGAAGTGATTTTGCCATCTCAACATTCAAAGGACGGCCACCAACATCCATACTATTCAATGCCAGAGCAGCAGTTGCTTCTTCGGGGTTGGTGTATTCTATATAAGCAAAATGCTTTGAATCAGTGATGGTACATTCAGCAACTGTACCACAAAAGCTAAAAAGCTGTTTCAGCTGCTCCACAGTGAGAAGTGGGCTAAGATTGCTGACTTGAAGTGTTCTCTTTAAAACATCAGCCTTCCCAGCTTTGTCGAGTGAACCTAAGAAAAAGAATCATATTCAGTTTTATCATATTTAAATATACTAAAGCAACCATAAGAACCACAAAAAGGGGCAAGTGGATCTTTACTTAATAGTAAAAGAGATTCTAAGTAGATATAAGAAACAAGGACATACAACTTCAAATGAAAATCTATTTATCACCAGATAGAATTAGATAGGTATACCAGAGGAGTCTTTGTTTGACTGAGCTTGTGCATGCTGAGCTGCATGGGCTTGAAGAGCCTGGGCAGCAACAATTGCCTGAGCAGCAGCCATTGCAGCTGCAGAAGGTGCCATAGGCACTTGACTAACATTTCCCATATTGGTTGTTGCAGCCAATGCAGTCATTAGCAGCTGGTGAGGTGGGTGATTCAACTTACAATTGGCCTTGGCACACCGACCATTAAGGTATTCTCTACAAACTTCCCCAAGAGTTGCTCCAATTCCTGGTAAAATAGCCCCACCTAAAGCACCAGGGACAATTCCAGGAATCATTCCCAATAATCCAGGAAATGCCCCTGAGACAGAACCTGAATAATTTGGCATGTTAGGCATTGTTTGGTTGACTAAATTTGGGAATGTGGATGTAGGAGCCAATCCCAGTAACCCTCCAGTACTAGTACTACCTGCATGGCAATAAAGCAAATTCCTTTGTCATTAAGATAATTGGCAACTTGTGCGTATACATGTACAGTTTACCCTAACAGCAACAGTTCCTAATAATAAGCAAAAGGAAAAAAACAATATTCTTTCTGGATATTGTAAAATCACAGATATTGTAAGTACCTGCACTGAAGAACACAGGAAAGGGGCTACCCATGAAAGCTCTCCCATTGCACTCAATGGTCACCATGTAACTCCCTCGTTTCGGCACCACATAAGTTACTGTATACGTCCCGTCACCCATATCCTTCACCATTCCTTCCTGCTCCGAACCCCCAACCCCCAGTCCCGGCATCACCTTCACCTTAATCTGTGCACCGCCATTTGGAACCTTCCTCCCATCAGAGTCCTTAGTCACCACAGTAAACGAAGACGGTGCACAGGCAGTACCTCCCGCAATGCCGGCCCCAGCCACAGTGCACTTTGCAGCGTCCACCGGTCCAATCGGCTTGTTGGCCAAGTCCTCAGCTTCTTCTGATTCACTATCGGACCCGGCGGCCTCTATCTGCTTGCTTTTGTCCACATCCTTGAATGTGGCTTCGAAAGCAGCTTTCGCGGCAGCGTCTTTCTCAGCCTCACTCTTCACTCTAGCCTCCTCCGCTTGCTTCATCCATATCGGCTTCACCACAGCCAGGTTTCGATCAGCCATCAGTGCCCTAGTTTGGCACCCAAAAACTGAAATCCCAAACCCTAAAAAGCTCACCACAACTCTCTTCAATTCAACGGAGTGCCGAAACTAATATCAACACCCAAAGCCTCCATTCACACTGTTTCTTCAAAGCCCCAGAATTAACAAAAGCAAATTACGAACAGTTCAAGAGAAGAATAAACCTAATTTCTTAAGAATCAAAGATGCAGAGTGATATGTATGATAAGAATTAGACAAATCGAAATATGAGGTAGCGAATAGGAGGATTACCGATGGTGTTACTTCCCGAGGGCGTAGAATTTTGGGTCGGGATGTTTCGAATGGGAGACGCACCAAATTCGAAGGCTTCTCTCTAGCCTTTTATTTTTTTATCATTCAAGCAATTGAAATTCTAAGATGAGTCTTGTCTCGAACTCATGATCTCTCGTTTAGAGACTAATACTAGACTCTCGACCCTTTTTATGTTTTGATTTTATAGAAGTTTGTGTGTAAAAGCTTCTGTATTACTTAAATGAAAAACAACTACAAGAGGTGTCTTATACAGAGACAGCTAGGTGTGCAAACCCTGTAGGAATAGGGTTTCGGTATACTATAGGATTTCGGTATACAATTCTTAGTTGTAGTAGGAAACCTATTAACTAGGAATGGTTCTTTCCTTCAATACTCCCCCTCAAGTTGCTATGTATGTTGAGAACATTCAACTTGTTCAAGAGCTCTGTGAATTGCTTCGGATGTAATGGTTTGGTGAATAAGTCAGCCGGTTGATCCTTTGTCCGGATGTGTGCAGTCTGGATGAGTCCTCTTTGTATCTTCTCACGAATAACATGACAATCAATTTCTATATGTTTGGTGCGTTCATGGAAGACTGGATTTGACGCTATGTACAATGCTGCTTGATTGTCACAGTAAAGCCGAGCTGGACTAGCACATGAAACATTCAAATCTTTGAGGACATTCTGTAACCAAGTTACTTCACAGCACGTAGAAGCCATAGAGCGGTACTCCGCCTCCGCACTTGACCTCGAAACCGTACTTTGCTTCTTTGTTCTCCAGGAAATGAGTGCATTACCAAGGAATACGCAATAGCCAGTTACTGATCTTCTAGTATCTCTACACCGTGCCCAATCAGCATCGCAAAAAGCTCTCAAATTTGGTGAACCAGTAGACGGTAGCAGTAACCCTTGGCCTGGAGTAGCTTTAAGATATCGAAGCACATTGTAAGCTGCTTCAAGATGAACGTTTCTTGGTTTGTCCATAAATTGACTGAGGACATGTACGGCATAGACGAGATCGGGACGTGTAATAGTGAGGTATATGAGTCTACCAACTAACCTTCTGTAAAGACCCGGTTCAGTTAGCAAGATTCCATCTCCTGTGCTGAGCGAAGTGTTGTACTCGATAGGACATTTTGCAGGTTTAGCTCCAAGAAACCCAGAATCTTCTAGTATTTCCAATGCATATTTTCGTTGACATAGGACCAGGCCTTGTTTCGATCGAGCTACCTCAATGCCAAGAAAGTATTTCAGAACCCTCATGTCCTTGAGCTTAAAACGGTTTGACAGAAAAGTCTTTACAGCATTGATGTCGTCAAGGTTATTTCCTGCTAGTATCACATCATCAACATAGACCAACAAGGCTGTAAAGTTACCTTGACGTTGCCGCACAAATAGTGAATAATCAGACCATGACTGAGTAAAGCCAGCAGTTTTTAGTGCATTGGAGAGCTTAATGAACCATTGCCGTGATGCCTGTTTCAAACCGTATAAAGACTTGTGTAGCTTGCAAACTCTGTGCTCCCCCTTTCGTCCAAAACCTGGAGGAAGTTGCATGTAGACATCCTCATTGAGATCACCATTAAGAAAGGCATTATTGACATCAAGTTGATGGAGATGCCAACCGCGAATGGATGCAAGACTGAGAAGAACGCGGACTGTTGTGAGCTTGGCCACAGGAGCAAAGGTCTCTCGGTAATCGATGCCCTCAATCTGGCTGTAACCTATTGCAACCAGCCGCGCTTTATATCGTTCAATACTGCCATCAGGGTTGTACTTGATCTTGTACACCCATTTGCAGCCAATGGGACGCTTATGAGCAGGCTTCGGGACAAGACTCCAAGTATGATTGGCCTGAAGGGCTTTGATTTCATTCTGCATGGCGTCACGCCATTGTGGATCAAGGACAGCCTGTGAGAAGGAGGTTGGTTCTCGGTGCAAGGTTAGTGCAGCAGTATAAGCCTTATGTGTAGGCGAAAGACGATCATAAGAGAGAACCGTAGAGAGACAATGAGGAGTACCTTGTGTGGTGACCACGTCCGGGGAAGGCGACGGGACAGTGCGAGAGGGAATGGCTGCCTCAATATGAAAGTCTTGTAGCATGGAAGAAATCTTGGTTGATCGTGTTAACCGTCGAGGAAGGGTGTTCGGTGGTGGAGCTTCGGTGGATGTGTGGGAAGGTGGCTCGGTGTGGTCACTTTGTTGGGAGGTGGAGGTAGTTGGATCTGTGGGATTAATGGCGTCGGGGACAGGAGTAGGGTTAGGACTGTGGATGTCTGGAGGTGATGCAGCGGAATGAAAAGATAAGGTATCGACAGGAGAAGTAGAAGATGGATTATGCCGAAGGTTTGGAGGAGGCGTGGCTGGTGTGGTAGTGTCGTACATGACAGTGATTTGTGGCTGAGGAAGTAGAGTGTCATGGCTGGAGACAGACGCAGGAGACTGGTATGGAAAGTGAGTCTCAAAGAAGATAATATCCCTGGAAACATGAATTGTCTTGCTCTTTAAGTCATAAACCTTGTAACCTTTCTTGCCATGGGGATAACCAAGAAAGATGCACTCGATAGAGCGTGGATTGAACTTTGAAGGCTTGGATGGATGAGTGGAAATAAAACAGTGACATCCAAAAACCCGCAAATGAGAGTAAGTAGGAGGTTGTCCATAAAGTCGTTCAAAAGGTGTTTGTCCTTGAAGAAGAGGAGTAGGTGTGCGATTAATCAGATAGGAAGCTGTAAGGATCGCATCACCCCAAAACTTTTTTGGTAAATTTGCCTGGAAAAGAAGAGCTCGAGACATGTTTAAAAGAAGGCAGTGTTTTCGTTTAGCGACGCCATTTTGTTGAGGAGTGTTGACACAAGATGTTTGATGTTCAATCCCTTTAGAAGCATAAAAGGTAGGCATGATAAATTCAGGACCATTGTCACTACGAACGATTTTGACTCGTGTTTCAAATTGTGTTTCAACTAATTGAAGAAAATCAATGAGGAGAGACCGTGCCTCAGATTTTTGTTTCATGAGGAAAACCCATGTACCCCTGGAATAGTCATCAACAATGGTGAGGAAATATTTGGCACCTGAAAGTGAGGGAACATGATAACCACCCCATATATCAACGTGAATTAAAACAAAACATGCATTACTTTTGCTGGTACTCAAGGGAAAAACTTGACGAGTCTGTTTGGCTAAAGGGCAAATTAAACAATTGTTGTGAACATGACTTGTGTTTGAAAGAAAAGAAAACTTAGATAATACTTTTGAAGAGGGATGACCAAGCCGATTATGCCACAAGATAGGGTCGGTTTTTGAGGTGATGGTGTTGGCCATGCTACACATTCCTTTCCGATCTGACTTGAGGCAGTAAAGTCCATTTTTCCTCACGGCCCATCCCAATCGTCTTCCCCGATCGTAGGTCCTGTATAACACAAACATGTCTCAGAAAAATGGTGATAAAGAACGAATCATATGCCAATTTGCTCACAGATATCAGGTTCAGATAAAACGATGGAACACATAGGACATTATGGAGTGTGAAGTCCGATGTAAATTGTACTGTTCCAACATGTGTAACTGTGACTTTGTGACCAGACAGCAATCGAACAGTGTAGTTCACTGCCGGCTTAGAGTAAGTAAGCAGTGTTTCATTGCATACAATATGATCAGTAGCGCCACTATCAATGATCCATGTATCTAAGTCACATTGTGAAATAATCTTACCCGAGAGCTCTTCATAATTCACTTTACCAACTTGGTTAGCCGAGGCAGTGGTGGCGTCCTTCAAGATGCTGAACAATCTGTCACATTCCTCTTTCGAGAAGGTAAGGCTCACGTTCTCATCTTTGGCCAAGACAAGGTTACTGGCAGCCCGACTGGAACCTTCTCCAGCCGCCCGACTGGGAACCTCTCCAGCTGCCCGAATGGCGGCTTTTCTCTTCCTGCACTCATCATAAGTGTGGCCATTGCCGTCACAAAAGGTACATGTGAGGTGAGCCTTGCAATTCTTGGTTGTGTGATTTGTTCTACCACACTTTGCACATTTTGAACCATCGGCCTTGTTCCAGTAGTTCCTCCCTGTGTCCCGGTTTTCTTTGCTGGAGTAGAAGGCCGCTGCTTCAGTGGAGGATGCTCCTTTATTTGCCGACACTGCTGCTAGCTTTTCTTGTCTCAATACCATAGCATAGGCCTTGTTAAGTGTAGGCAATGGATCGATTCCAATGATGGTGCTTCTCACCGCAGCATAGTCATCACTGAGACCCATTAGAAACTTCATTGTTCTCTGTGTCTCAAGGGCGATAGCGGCCTCGGCTGCAGCCGCACATGTGCACGGTGTAGATGAGCACAAGGCATCCTTCTCATCCCAAAGCTCTTTTAGGTTGGTGAAGAATGAAGTTACCGAGTTTCCTTCTTGAACACACTCATGGATGGCAGTCTCGATATTGAAAAGATTCACAGTATTGGTTTGTGAAAACCTTTCTTGCAACTCAAGCCATACACTTCTTGCATCCTTGCAGTGCACAACTGATTTGCGGATCTGTTTGCTTATTGAGTTCTCTAGCTAGATTTTCACCAAGGCGTTGCAGCGAGTCCACTGCGTTCTTTCTTCCTCGTTCATCTGAGGACAAGGTAGGGTTCCATTGACAAACCCTATCTTGTTCTTGATCGTCAGGGCAGATGTCATGGATTGTTTCCATTCAACATAGTTGTCTTCCTCCAAAGCTTGCGGCACAAGAATCGCGCCTGGTTGATCAGAGTGGTGAAGGTAGAGCGCATGGTTTGAGTTTTCCCATGCAGGTGCTTGGTTTGAGGACTTGGTGTCCCTGGTGTCTTTGGTTTCGATGTCTCCTGTCATTAGGTTAGGGCTTTGGTTTGTGGTGGTGGTTGTTTAGGTCCTCAAGAACTTGGTTGCTCTTGTACCATATAGAAGTTTGTGTGTAAAAGCTTCTGTATTACTTAAATGAAAAACAACTACAAGAGGTGCCTTATATAGAGACAGCTAGGTGTGCAAACCCTGTAGTAATAGGGTTTCAGTATACTATAGGATTTCGGTATACAATTCTTAGTTGTAGTAGGAAACTTATTAACTAGGAATGATTCTTTCCTTCAATAGATTTTTTAGAATTAAATTCAGTTTACCGAGACAACTTCATGTTAGTTTTTAAACTTTCAATTTCATCAAAATGCTTCTTAAGCTTTCTAATTTAATCAGTCGTACCCAATTTAACAAACTCTGTCTAAATTAGATGATAAGTCTATTAATATAGCCCATTGAAAGGGCTAGAATGGTCATTTTATTTGTAAAGAAAAAAACACACACCGCAATACTCTTTCTTCTTTGATTCCCCCCCATAAAATCTTCTCAAATTGCTCTTAAGGAGACCACACTCTCACTCAGTGGCCCGAAGGCCCAAGACATTTTACAGATTACCTACCAATGAAGGATTGTTGGTAACGGGAAATCGAACCTGTGTGGGTTTACACCTCAACCGCGCCCTTTGCCAACTGAACCAACCCCCATTGGCATCCCTTTTTCTTTAGTTCTTCTTTACTTTTTTTTTTCATTTTCTCAGTTAATTTTTTAGAAAATAAAGAGTATTTGTCTATTAACACACCCATTTAAAAGGAAAAAGATCACGGAAAAATCTTTTGTTCTCTCTAGAATTTTTCAGCAATTTTCTCTAAAAAAAACTTTCACATCTTCTACATTCACTTTGGTCGAGGAAGTTTTATTTTGTATGAAGGTCGCGTTGACTATCACATGTCAAGGAGAACGGTCGTGTCTCCATCGGGGTGATGGGACGGTCACCATCTCAGAGCAGCCCTTTGCATTGGGAAGACTTCTGTGCAAGAAGCAACTGCATCCAAAATGTTTTATGGCAACAATAACGTCAGTGGAGATCGTTTTTCCTGACTTTCACTAGAGAGGTAGACCGTTACAAGCTTATGACTAGGTAGCTAGGCATACTTAAAGCAGTTGTATATCGCCAGTTGGCATATCCTGTACGCATTCCTAGATTCAAAAGCCCACAACACTCGTGCAATGCGGTGCCTCATGAAATCGGTTAACTTATATCTTTGGGGCATTACATAAAATCATTACATTTAGTACAACAAACTACACAAGTGAAAAGCAAACATTGAGTTCTCGGAATGGTTAATACCTATATTCTCGAACGCCCCAGGTACAATACTTTGATTAATTCCAACTATATAGGCTTCTCATGTAAAATTAGTGTCTACAATCGCCTGACACTAAATTTGTATATGTGTCACCTTGCTCAGTGCCTACAATCGCCTGACACTAAGACAAGATACACTTATCGAACAAGAGCCATTGGAGACATGATCCTAGGTATGGCGTCACTCATCCTATTAGCATGCAAATCGTTTTACCCTACCATCCCATAGTAATGCCTAAGAATCAAGGCCTACAATCGCCTGATCTTAACCCTTAGGACACTACGGCACATTAAACTCCCCCCTTAGGAACACCTACGTCTAGATTACCTTCCGGTTCGATTATATGCTCGGGTAAACAATTAATCAATTAAAGTATTTTAATCACTGATAGGAGCATTTATGTGACGTTTTATAGTGTTTAGTATTATAGTGTTTTGGCCATATTTCTTATTTATCTTAGTTATTTATTTGATTTCTCGTATTTCGTAGGTTTCGGGAGCAAATATGGAGAAGTTGGCTTAATCCGTGACAAAGGAAGGAGTTCCAATCACTTGAGGAAACCTTGATGGACAAGGAAGACCGAAGCGTTCACATTTTAATCCATTGGGCTTTTCCTTGGAAGTTAAGAAGTCCACGACCATTAAGGAAGAGTCTAGGGTTGAGGAATCATATATAAAGAACCCTAATAGCAGCTGAAAAGAGGACTTTGGGGGCGGAAGGAAAACTTGTGACAGCCGAGGGAAGGAAAAGAAAAGGGCAGTCGCTGTGCACCCAGACGTGCACCTCGCGCGCACCAGCAGAGCACCAGCGCCCAGTCGCTGTGCACCCAGACGTGCACCTCGCGCGCACCAGCAGAGCACCAGCGCCCAGCAGCTGTGCACCCAGACGTGCACCTCGCGCGCACCAGCAGAGCACCAGCGCCCAGTCGCTGTGCACCCAGACGTGCACCTCGCGCGCACCAGCAGAGCACCAGCGCCCAGTCGCTGTGCACCCAGACGTGCACCAGCAGCAGCAGGGCTGTGCACCGGTTCTTCTTCCATCTTCATGTATTCTTTTGGGTTTTCGTTTACAGTCATGAGTAGCTAAACTTCTTGTGGTTAGGGCTAGATTGAAGCCCTAGACATGATTACCTTGATGTTTTGATATTCGGATTTATATAAGTGTTGTTTCCTGGATGATAACAATTTCATTGTTCGTAAACTGTTATTCTCTTATGTGTTTCTTTGATTCGCGACCTTAGGAGCATGTTTTAGGATCGACCAGCCATAAACACATGCGTGACGACCAGTATCATTGTGTTTTATTTGTGGCGCGACAAGAGCTGCGGTGCTTGTATGAAATTGTTTCAAGGATACTTAGGATACATACCATGTTCTAGGATTCTTGCTATGTTCATATTCTCTTAGAACTTAATGATCTCTGATGTGTTAAATCTGAGCATATACCAAGCAGGACTGCATGTTAGAGAATAGGTTATGACATTCATACCAAATGCTTAACATACTAAGTAAGAGAGAATGAATACGAGAGTGCATCCATATACCAAGGACCTTTCGTGAGCATAGTCATCCATGGGAATTCAATACTTGTTAATCTGAGTTCATGATGTTGATGTATGATTGTTTGGTGGTGGATTTCGAAACCCTAGCTTCTCCATCTCATTGACCTATAAAACTGTGCCAATTCTAGTTTTTATCATTTTCGTCAGTTTTCATTGTCTGTTTTCTATTTAGTGTTAAAAATATCAAATCAATTCAGAAAAATCTAAAACTTTGTCAGTAGTTAGTTTTACGTGTCTAGTTAGTTGTCTCCAAATTTCAGGTCATTTGGAGTAGTCTAGAGTCGTCAACTAGTCAGGTTTTCCTGACTGGTCAGTTCTGTCGTTTTTATTTGTTTTGAGTCATTGTAGTTGCAGCTTTATCCCAATCCCTTGCGGGTTCGATCCCTACTGTCATATACTATCTTCGACCATATATACCTTGTAGGGTAATTCATAAGTTATTTTTATGCACCTTAATTGGTGTGTGAAAATTCCTTTATCAATTTGGCGCCGTTGCCGGGGATTGTTTAATTTAGTTGCAATCTTTGTTTTTGTTTTGTTTCGTTTTCTTATCTATTTGTGGTTTAACGTTTTTGTGTCTTTTGTTTTCAGTTTATGAACACTCGTCGATCGCAGGACAAAGATCTTCTTTTTGATTCTGAGATTGAACGCACCATCCGCCTCAACCGTAAGGTAGCCACTTCGCGCACAGTTACGGATTCTTCTTCCACCACCCCATCTACACCACCATCACCGGGCTTGGAATCTCTCCTGGATCCACCTCCATTGATACATTCAGATATCGACACAGAGGAGGAGCGTAACCCACCTGTCAACGCAATGGCCGAAGACCCAAGGCCATTGAAGTCTTCCTTTGTTCCTCAAGGTGTTGCACAACCTTCGTGCATCACATTCACTCCAGCTGCCGGCACTTCATTCAGTTTGTCTCCACAATTGATCAACTCAGTTCCTCACTTTTATGGGAAGCCGAATGAGGACCCGAATGGCCACCTGAGAGAGTTTTATGATTTGTGTAGAACTCAATTTCCACCGGGATTGACTGCCGAGCAACTGAAGCTTATTTTGTTTCCCTTCTCCTTGAAGGATCATGCCAAGTGGTGGCTGAATTCATTGCCTTCGGATACTATTGCTACTTGGGATCAGCTATCTACGAAGTTCATCACCAAATTTTTCCCTGCTCAAAGAACTAGGCAATTGAGGAGAGATATCCACACTTTCCGCCAGAAGTCAGGAGACCTTTTTTGTGAGGCTTGGGAGAGCTTTAACGGGCTGCTAAGGAAGTGTCCTCATCATGGGTATGCAAAGGATGACCAAGCTCAGTTCTTTTATGAAGGTTTGAATGATGCAAATAAGGCTCTTGTGGATTCGGCATGTGGAGGAGCTTTCATGAATAAGACTAGTGATCAAGCATTTGATATCTTTGAGACATTAAGTGAGAATTCCCAGCAGTTCTCAACAAAAGGATTCCAAGAAGTAAAGCTCAAGGATACTTATGGGATGGAAACTAGTGGAGGAGACTCATCTAGGATGGCTGCCATTGAGGAAAAACTTGATATGATGATGAAGAGCATGGCGCTCCAAGGAGCGGCTCAAGTTGAGGTATGTGCTAATTGTTCTACTTATGACCATGTTACTTCACTTTGTCCTTACTCTGTGGCAGGCCAAGAGCAAATAAACTACATGGGGCAGCAAAGGCCAAGGAATGATGGGAACGTTCCAGTTGCTTTTCGTTGGGGTACCAACGCTGGTGTCTCTACTTATCAGCAAGAGTCAAATAACAATTACAGAGCACCACCTCCTGGATTTAATCAACCACCTCGGCCCCAAAACTTCAGTTCATATCCACCGCAACAACCTTCAAGTAAGCTTGAAGATATGGTGCTCACAATTGCGAGAAACACTGACACCATCATGAAGGATAACAAGGTCTTCAAGGATCGAACTGATGCCACTTTGCACTCTCATTCTAAAGCCATAGCTAATCTTGAGGTGCAAGTTGGTCGACTATGTGAGCAATACACTCAAAGAACGCCAGGTACGTTTCCCTCTCAAACTGAAATTAATCCTAAGGGAACTAACCGTGAGCAGGTTAATGCCGTCACATTGAGAAGTGGAAAGCAGCTTCCGGAGGACCCCGTGTTTCTTAAAAGGCCCAAGGGAGCATCAAAAGGGGGTCAAGACTTGTTGGATTCAGCATGGGAGCAGGTTAATGACCCAAATTCGACGAGGTACCCACTGCCGTTCGGACAAGAGGATGATGCCCGGACCCCCGCAAACAGAGAAGAAGGGAAAGCTCCAGACGAGAATTCCGTTCGGACACCGGAGGAAGCCGTCCGATCGTCTGGGACTGAAGATGCAAATTCCGGAATTCCATCGGGTTTAGGAGTAGCTTCGGCTCCCCCAACCAAACCCAATCCTTTTCAGGTAAACAAAAGTGGTTCTAATGCTTATGTTCCACCTATTCCTTTTCCTCGTAGGTTTGCCAAGCAAAAGAAGGAGCAAGGTGACAGAGACATTTTGGATGTTCTTTCGAAGGTCCAAGTGAACATTCCTCTTCTTGACACCATCAAGCAAATGCCCAGGTATGCTAAGTTCCTTAAGGAACTATGTACTAATAAAAGGAAGCTTGATGAAGCTGAGACTGTGGCCATGAGCGAAGAAACCTCTGCTGTGCTTCAGAGGAAGCTTCCACCTAAATTGAAGGACCCCGGACGTTTCACCATTCCATGCATCATTGGTGACACCAGGTTTGAACATTCTCTACTTGATTTGGGTGCTTCGATTAACTTAATGCCATACTCTGTCTATGAATCTCTTCAGCTAGGTGAGCTTAAACCGACTAGAACAGTTATTCAATTAGCGGATCGCTCACATGTGTATCCTGAAGGCTACTTGGAAGATGTGCTTGTGAAAGTGAATGACTTAATTTTCCCAGCTGATTTTCTTGTGTTGGAGATGGAACATGAACCTATGCCGACCTCTTTACCTCTCATTCTTGGAAGAGGATTTATGAGGACTGCCCGTACCAAGATCGACGTGTACGAAGGGACTTTGACAATGGAATTTGAAGAGAGGAAAATTAGCTTCAACATCTTTGAAGCCATGAGGTACCCTAAGGATGTCAACTCTTGTTTTTCCATTGACATTATTGATCACTTTGTGCAGGATGTATTCGATGCAAACGTGGGTGACGACATGCTCAAAACAGTAATTGAGATGGGTCTGCAGCAGCACTCCCATCCGGACGGAGCAAGGATGAAGTCCGGACGCCCTGATGAGCGAAACCAAGAGTCAACGGCTGCGGATTGGATTAGCAACGAAAATGACCTTGAGGAGATTTTAGCAGCCCTCGAATCTCGTCTAATACTCCCATGTAAGTCTTCTACCTTTATTTCCCTCCCTATTTCTAACGAAGAACTCGTGCCTTCTGTGATTCAGGCACCTACATTGGAGCTCAAACCATTGCCCGAGCATCTGAAATATGCGTATTTGGAAAAAGAGGAGACTTTACCTGTGATTATTGCTTCTGATCTGTCTTCGCTGGAAGAAGACAAGTTATTGCGAGTTTTGCGTAAACACAAGACTGCAATTGCATGGGGGATTGCAGACATCAAGGGAATTAGCCCAACTACGTGTATGCATCGTATACTTCTTGAGGAGGGAGCCAAACCTACTAGGGAAGCACAACGCCGATTGAACCCTCCTATGATGGAAGTTGTGAAGAAGGAGGTTCTTAAACTCTTGGATGCTGGAATTATTTACCCCATCTCGGATAGTAAATGGGTGAGCCCGGTACAAGTCGTTCCAAAGCGTTCGGGCATCACCGTGGTTAAAAATGCAGAGAATGAGCTAGTGCCACAACGATTGCAGACAGGATGGAGAGTTTGCATTGACTACCGCAAACTAAATGCCACTACACGTAAGGATCACTTTCCCTTACCATTTATTGATCAAATGTTAGAACGTCTTGCAGGTCATTCGCACTATTGCTTTTTGGATGGGTATTCGGGCTACAATCAAATCGCCATTGCTCCTGAGGATCAAGAGAAGACGACGTTCACCTGCCCCTTTGGAACGTTTGCGTATAGGAGGATGCCATTTGGATTATGCAACGCACCAGCTACTTTTCAGCGGTGCATGATGAGCATCTTTTCTGACATGGTCGAGAAAATCATCGAGGTATTCATGGATGACTTTTCAGTTTTCGGTGATTCTTTTGATTTTTGTTTGGATAATTTAGCTCTTGTTTTAAAAAGATGTGAGGAAACTAACCTTGTCTTAAATTGGGAGAAGTGTCATTTCATGGTTCAACAGGGTATAGTCTTGGGTCATATCATATCTGTTAGGGGAATAGAAGTTGATAAAGCAAAAATAGATCTTGTGCGCTCCTTACCACCTCCCACTAGTGTGAGGGAGGTGCGCTCTTTTCTTGGACATGCAGGTTTTTATAGGCGCTTTATCAAGGATTTTTCAAAGATCACAAGACCCCTATGTTGTCTATTGCAAAAAGATGTGTCATTCCTGTTTGATGAGGAGTGCAAGGCAGCTTTTGAGAAGCTTAAGGGGATGTTGACCTCCGCCCCCATAATCATGCCACCGGATTGGAGCCTCCCGTTTGAACTTATGTGTGATGCGTCAGATTATGCTGTTGGAGCAGTCCTTGGTCAAAGAGTGAATAAATTGCCTCATGCGATTTATTACGCTTCAAGAACTTTGAATGATGCTCAGTTGAATTACTCAACTACAGAGAAGGAGCTTCTTGCTGTTGTTTTTGCCTTAGAAAAATTTAGATCTTATCTAATTGGCACTAAGGTTGTTGTGTATACAGATCATGCAGCGCTGAAGTACCTTATGACAAAGAAGGAGGCTAAACCAAGGTTGATTCGTTGGGTGCTTTTACTCCAAGAATTCGACCTTGAGATTCGGGATAAGAAGGGCAGCGAAAACGTGGTAGCAGACCACCTTAGTCGACTGGTGAATGGGTCTAATGATGAGAAGGATTCTCTTCCTTTACTTGAAACTTTTCCTGACGAGCAATTATTTTCTATTGTGGTTTCTGACCCTTGGTATGCAGATATTATTAATTATATTGTCACCAAGCAGGTTCCAGCGGATTTCACCCGTGCTCAAAAGGATAAGCTCATCAAAATTGCCAAGCATTATGTGTGGGATGATCCATATTTATGGAAATATTGTCCTGATCAGTTGATAAGAAGGTGCGTTCTTGAAACTGAATTTACATCTATTCTCACCTTTTGTCATACTTATGCATGTGGAGGCCACTTTGGGGCGAAAAAGACTGCTCTCAAAGTGTTGGAGAGTGGTTTTTATTGGCCGACCTTGTTCAAGGATGCATTTATCTTCTGCTCTACATGTGATCGTTGTCAACGCACAGGTAATATAGGATCTCGAAATCAAATGCCTCAAACCCCAATTTTAGTTGTCGAAATTTTTGATATTTGGGGCATTGATTTTATGGGACCTTTTCCCTCTTCAAATGGCTTTATTTATATCCTACTTGCTGTTGATTACGTGTCGAAGTGGGTGGAGGCATCCGCCACTAGAACTAACAATTCTGCTTGTGTTCTTACTTTCTTAAAGACTAACATCTTTTCAAGGTTCGGAACACCAAGAGCTATCATCAGCGATGGAGGATCACATTTTTGCAATAAGTCATTTGAAGCTCTATTGAAAAAGTACAACATCACCCACCGGATTTCTACACCATATCATCCACAGACAAGTGGACAAGCAGAAGTGTCCAACCGTGAAGTGAAGCACATCCTTGAGAAGACCGTGAACCCTAGTAGGAAAGATTGGAGCTCGCGCTTAACTGATGCGCTGTGGGCATACCGGACAGCGTACAAAACTCCTATAGGGATGTCACCATTTCGTTTGATCTATGGCAAGCCATGTCATCTCCCGGTTGAACTTGAGCATCGAGCTTATTGGGCAATAAAAAAATTCAACATGGATATGAAGGCTGCGGGTGACACACGGCGGTTGCAATTGAATGAGTTGGATGAGCTTCGGAATGATGCATATGAGAGTAGCCGCATCTACAAGGAGAAGACTAAGGCATACCATGATAAGATGATTCTTAGGAAGAGTTTCGTTGTGGGACAAAAAGTTCTTTTGTTTAATTCTCGCCTGCGGTTATTTCCCGGTAAGTTACGTTCTAGATGGTATGGTCCCTTTATTGTGATTGATGTTTCTTCTCATGGTGCAGTTGAGATTGAGCATTGTACCAAGGGCGAGCGGTTTAAGGTGAATGGACATCGTTTAAAACATTATTATGAGCCCTTCGTTCGAGCACCCGAGGAGAAAGTGTCTCTCCTGAATGCTACTTATACTTGACTTTTGGAAAAGCGTCGGGCTGACGACGTTAAAGCAAGCGCTTTTTGGGAGGCAACCCAAAGGATGAGAGGATGACTGCGCTTCATCAGATTTGCTTTCTTCATCCCTCTCTTTTCTTTCTTTTCTTTGTTTCATTGTGGACAATGTTTGGTTTAAGTGTGGGGGGGTATTCTTTATGTTTTGTTGCATTTGTGTTTTCTTAGTGTCATTGGGATGTTCTCTTTCTGATTTTATACCCAAATTCGTGTTTTTGGTATCTGTCCGGACGCCCATCCCGTAAAAAAAAAAAGAGTCATTGTTTTGTTTATGTCTTAGGTACCTTCCACTACTATGATGAGATTGGGTTATATACATGACATTAAGAAGAGTTTAAACATCATTTTAGGTCTGGATGTTATTCTTTGGTTAATGATTATCTATGATTGTTATGGTCTAAACATATTCGCACTATAGCCTTGTCTTTGGTACAGAGAAACGCATGTTAGAATAAGTGAAATTCATATTACCTTTGTGAGATTTTGTGCCTTGTGCTTAATTTCTGTGAGAGTAATATATATTAATTCATGCTTTCTTGGCGATGACTTGTTGATCTCATTATCGTTTCACCTTGGTTACTACTTGAATGATGTGCAATATGTGAACTAAATGCTAGAACTCATCCTTAGACCTCTCGAAACTTTGTGTCGATGGTGTGGCACCTAGAAGATGATTAAGGCACTAGGATTACCACCATTGCCAAATAAGCCTGTGTCCCCGTAAAAAGAAAAATGTCCCCTAGTTTAACCCCTTTGAGCCTTTATTGTGAGCTTTTTCTTTGTTAACCCACAACTCCTTACCCTTGAGCTTAGTATAGTGTTTCCTTACCCTACCCTAAGGAAGAGTGGAGCATCTTTTGAGAGACTTACATTGGTTTCAAGGTACTTTAATAAGCAAGAAGGTTGACTTGTCTCAAAGAGCAAGTGTGGGGGAGATTTTCATTGTAAAAATTGTCTCAAGAAGAAAACAATGGCTGAAAAGATCGAAAGACCAAAAAAAAAAACAGCAAAGAAAGAAAGAAATTATGTCTTGAGTTGATTACTTATTGTATTGTGGAAAGGTTGTGTTCAAAAGAAATTAAAATTATTATTGCTTGCTTCAAGTTCCGTTGTTACTACCTTGAGGAGATTTCAAAGATTCTCATGTCTTTAGTTCTATATTGTGCTCTACAATTCCTTAGGATCCTTGTGATTTCCTATCCTCTCATTCATGAACCCTTAACTCTCGGCCCCATTACAACCTTTGTGAAGACCTTTTGATTTTAGGGGCTGCGCTATCAACTTGTGGAGACTTGTGTTGAGGGGTGAGCATATGGTGTCAATGGTTCCTCCATTCGAGTAGTGATATCCATTCATGAGATCATTTTTTAAAAAAAAAAAAAAATTCAGAAAGTGCTTTTATTCTTAATATTCATATGTGAGCTATTTGTTTCCTTATACATCATTCCTCTCACATATAACTTGAGTGCATATTTTTTTTGAATTAGCCAGAAAATCTGAGTGAAGAAAGAGTGAATATCCTTGTGAGATTTTTGAGTTTTCATTTGTTCGAAGCATGCACAGATATATTCACCATTGCTTGGCTATTTCACACTCTACACATGACCATGATGTTTATGGAGGGTTATTAATTGTCGAATGAATATGGACCTGTTGTGATATTTATATTACTCTTGATGCCATGAATTTTGAGACTCTCGGAGATGTGGAAGGTAGTAGGTCGTGTCTCGGTTTAGTTGGTTCGCTTGCGGACTAGCGAAGACCAAGTGTGGGGGAATTTGATAGGAGCATTTATGTGACGTTTTATAGTGTTTAGTATTATAGTGTTTTGGCCATATTTCTTATTTATCTTAGTTATTTATTTGATTTCTCGTATTTCGTAGGTTTCGGGAGCAAATATGGAGAAGTTGGCTTAATCCGTGACAAAGGAAGGAGTTCCAATCACTTGAGGAAACCTTGATGGACAAGGAAGACCGAAGCGTTCACATTTTAATCCATTGGGCTTTTCCTTGGAAGTTAAGAAGTCCACGACCATTAAGGAAGAGTCTAGGGTTGAGGAATCATATATAAAGAACCCTAATAGCAGCTGAAAAGAGGACTTTGGGGGCGGAAGGAAAACTTGTGACAGCCGAGGGAAGGAAAAGAAAAGGGCAGTCGCTGTGCACCCAGACGTGCACCTCGCGCGCACCAGCAGAGCACCAGCGCCCAGTCGCTGTGCACCCAGACGTGCACCTCGCGCGCACCAGCAGAGCACCAGCGCCCAGCAGCTGTGCACCCAGACGTGCACCTCGCGCGCACCAGCAGAGCACCAGCGCCCAGTCGCTGTGCACCCAGACGTGCACCTCGCGCGCACCAGCAGAGCACCAGCGCCCAGTCGCTGTGCACCCAGACGTGCACCAGCAGCAGCAGGGCTGTGCACCGGTTCTTCTTCCATCTTCATGTATTCTTTTGGGTTTTCGTTTACAGTCATGAGTAGCTAAACTTCTTGTGGTTAGGGCTAGATTGAAGCCCTAGACATGATTACCTTGATGTTTTGATATTCGGATTTATATAAGTGTTGTTTCCTGGATGATAACAATTTCATTGTTCGTAAACTGTTATTCTCTTATGTGTTTCTTTGATTCGCGACCTTAGGAGCATGTTTTAGGATCGACCAGCCATAAACACATGCGTGACGACCAGTATCATTGTGTTTTATTTGTGGCGCGACAAGAGCTGCGGTGCTTGTATGAAATTGTTTCAAGGATACTTAGGATACATACCATGTTCTAGGATTCTTGCTATGTTCATATTCTCTTAGAACTTAATGATCTCTGATGTGTTAAATCTGAGCATATACCAAGCAGGACTGCATGTTAGAGAATAGGTTATGACATTCATACCAAATGCTTAACATACTAAGTAAGAGAGAATGAATACGAGAGTGCATCCATATACCAAGGACCTTTCGTGAGCATAGTCATCCATGGGAATTCAATACTTGTTAATCTGAGTTCATGATGTTGATGTATGATTGTTTGGTGGTGGATTTCGAAACCCTAGCTTCTCCATCTCATTGACCTATAAAACTGTGCCAATTCTAGTTTTTATCATTTTCGTCAGTTTTCATTGTCTGTTTTCTATTTAGTGTTAAAAATATCAAATCAATTCAGAAAAATCTAAAACTTTGTCAGTAGTTAGTTTTACGTGTCTAGTTAGTTGTCTCCAAATTTCAGGTCATTTGGAGTAGTCTAGAGTCGTCAACTAGTCAGGTTTTCCTGACTGGTCAGTTCTGTCGTTTTTATTTGTTTTGAGTCATTGTAGTTGCAGCTTTATCTCAATCCCTTGCGGGTTCGATCCCTACTTTCATATACTATCTTCGACCATATATACCTTGTAGGGTAATTCATAAGTTATTTTTATGCACCTTAATTGGTGTGTGAAAATTCCTTTATCAATCACATAAACACAGCAAGTTTTATCTTTTGTTCATAACCTAAACATGCATTCTAATCGTTATATCACAAACAATCACATACATAAATCACAAAGAAGAATATATGAACATGTATGAGACATAAAACCACAAAACCATAATATATAGTCAATGAATTCGCATAAACACAGTAAATAACACAAAAACTTACAAAGATCCATACCTAAAACCAACTAGATCAATCGGCAAAGGATGGGGAAATCGGTGGCGGCAAGATATGTTCGGCAGTGAACAATGGGAATTGTGGCAGCTTTTGTGTTTCTCTAGTGTTTAGGGTTTTTGGGTAGAGCTTGGCTCTCTAAAAGTTACAAAGGTTGAAGACCCTAAACTAAGAGCTATACATGTCTATTTATACAGAAAATTTCGAACAAAACCCTAGGGAATTCGGGAGCTTCAAGGAGACACAACCTTTGTTGGACTTGGTTTCCTCCTTTCATCTTTGGACAAGGATTTCGACTTGGACCTTGGATTTCTGATTTACTGGACTCCTCTACATGTTATTGGATCCATGTAGGCCTCATACACAAGTTCTTGGGCTCATAGGCAGCCGAATCCATTGCTAGAACTCGGTAGGGACAGACTTTCCCAGTTTGACCGGGAAAGCTCCATACTTGGTTGTTTCGGCTGCCATGATGACTTTTTCGAATCTTCTTCTTCTATGCAGCTTCCCATGACTTTATTAAGCTTCTATTAAGTCCTTTGACATGCTTGGGAAGAATTTTGGTGAAGAAACATCCTCCCAAACTCGTGTGACATCTTAGGCAGAAACTGCCCAGTTTTGTAGCTTGAGCTCCGTCCATTGTTTTGATCATAACTCCTTCATCTAAACTCCAATTGATACGATTCTAGAAGATATGAAAACTAGACACATACAGCTTTCTATTAATATGTGGCTTGTCCTCAGATTCCTCCTGGATCTTTAGATATGATTTTCCGAAGTTGATGTAGGGTTTCTGGAAATTTCTGCTCGGATCAAAATCTTATGTTTCGGAGTACTTCTTTTCCATGGCTTCTTTTATTGTCCTCCGTGAATCCAATCTTCATGATTCTTGTTCTCATATGCTCATTTACATGTCATCTACACATTAAACCAAATTCATCAAAAATGACAATGTAAAGGTACGGTGAATCATAAGAGAAATAACCAAGTCTTATCCAAAATCGGTTTTACAACACTTAAGCACAAATTTCTGTATAAATACATGTTTTAGCCATTGCTCTACAGAAAAACCCTTTTGACTCAAAATAAGTAAAAACGACCTTACTAAGGAATAAACAAGGTACAAATGAGGGTAAAAACATAGCGTAAAACGCACTTATCACTAAGAACGGTAAGGTATGTTGCTAAGAGGAACGACATTCTATTTGCAATCGTGGTGTGTTGAAACCACGTTCAGTTTAAGATATGATCAGAGGGGTTATTAAGGTATGGCAGTGGATTGTGTAATCTAGGATCTGAAGTGGTAAATTTGATTTATTATGATGGCAAGTTATTTTCCTCTCTAGTTAGAATGGTAAGTGGTTGTGCATTTTGAATCTTACCGAATATAAGATGCGGTGGATGGTAAACGTTCAGAGCATGGATGCAGTTTTGTTTAGAAACTGTCTAGTTGTACGAGGTGCCTCGATGATGATCACGCACCCTATTTTTTATACTGAGTTTTAAGCCAATGAGATTGGCAAGTGTTGTTTTGTTTTTCGAAAGGATGATTTGAGATTATTTCCCAAGGAGGCATGCATAAATGATTTCTTAGAACAATAAGAGGGAGAACGTTAAATTAAAATATTTTCTCGCGCCTGGATTTTATAATTGTCCACTCACTCTAACGTCATGTATTTAAATGTTTTTCCCTGGGCCATTCATTTCTAAATGCCTAGTGTTGCAGGGTTGCTGAGAGGAGGTCATGCGTACTTTAGATGAGGCATAGTCAAATCATTCTGCTGTCGCTATATAGTCTATTTAGGTTTTGCTACCACGTAGAATGATCTGTTTACTCCAGCACAGTTTAGTTGAATTTTATTGTTGTGGAAGTGTTTAGTTGGATTGCATGTAAGGTTATCCATTTCAAGGGGGGTTTCCTGTAAAAAATTTTCTTGAGGTGGTCCCGACAGGGTTTACTTCGGGTTAAAGGGGTTAACCCGGGATGGGTCATGACATAAACTGTTGAGACTTTGGGTCTCGATTTTTCCCACACCAGGCGTATCTCGATGAACTACATGTTCAGAAGTAAAGTAGAGATGAAGGCAAATCTTTTGGAATTGGTGCGGCGGCCTGAGGAGGCATGACGGCAGCACACGGTGGCGAGGAAAGTTCAACAACGAAACCAGGACGAGAGAGAGCGCGGTAGTTTTTTGAAATTTTGACTTTTTACTTTCCACTTCAGGTAAATTCCTATATTTATACTACTTATCATGAACAATAAATTTTTGTTTTAGATCATAACTTCTCCATACGAACTTCAATTTGAGCGTGCTATGTCTCCACGAACTCGTATCAACGTCCTCTACGACTTTCATACAGAGCTTTTCCCAAATTTTGATTCTTGAAAAAAAGTCAACTCTACGGTCCTTGTACGGTTAAACGGTTACTTAAAATGGTAAAAGATACAAGTAACTAACCGTAAAATAATTTTAAGACCGGGATGTGACAAATTTTCTTAGCATATTTTGGCGTACATTGCCTCGGGGCGACATGTAGGCAAGCCAGTGTGTGCTGTACATATGGCAGTAGCGGAAACGATAACCCACAACGCAATTGGTATTCATACACCAATGTGTAACCCTCCGACGGGTTTCAGAAGTCTGCATCCCTAAGAGGTCGCAGTAACATTTCATCCGGTATATGCCAATTCGCCCTTAGCGCCATGAGCTCCCGCGATGTCAAACTCTCGTCAGGCGTGTGAAATGTCATCACCACTTGCCTTGACCTCATCATCACGAACTCCTATATTTTCTGCAATAGCGAGATAACAGAGGACTCGTGATAAATCATGTCCTCAGCAGGGCATCTATTCCCAATGGACCCTATCATATCGAGCATCTCATCCAAATCCTCATCCTCTGGTGCGAAGTGTCTGAATCCCAACTAGATATCTCAATCACCTCATTACTCGACACTCATGTTGGATCTGACATCTCCTACACCTAAAACAGAGTCAAACTCTCGCTGTCTCAAAACTTATACCTACGAATAGAGAGCTCGCCACCTACCCAGACTCATCCCCAAAACACAACCCATAAACATGCAATACAAATCAACCCTATAAAACATCTCATTTCAATCAATCAATCAAACAAAGATGAATACACAAGGAACACAAAAATCTTGCCTTTTATGAACTGGGTGTGTGTCGTGGATCAGTGATGTTGGTTGCAACAATGGATCTCCCAAACCGTACAGATACCAAGGAAGATAGAACGATCCCCATATTCACCTTGCACCGCCTTAGGTTGCTTCATTGGATTTCACTCGGGTAGTCTTCAATTCCCCTGCTTTATACTCTTTGTTATCTTTCTTCTCATTTTTCAAATGATACGAAAAATTATAATCTTCCACCTCTTTTCCTGTACCCTCTATTTATACTAACATAAATCCATATTGACTATTGAATCTAAAATGACTCATCGGTTCGATTTCTTCCACGTCAGCCTCAATCTTCGTGCGCATTAATCCACCACGCACATGGGCAACATACCCATTATAATGCGCATTGTAAACGCGCTTTTACTGCGCATAGTGAACGTTACCTGTGCCACGTGTCCCATAAATAAACACATGACCCTCATAGACTAGTCACCTTTGAAGGCACGAGAGATGTGGACCCGTGACATGTGACAAACTGTACTTTAAAAAAATATATATAGTGATTATTATTTATTTTATTTATTTATTTGGTATTTATAAATATAGGTGTAGTGTTTATTTATTTATGTTTATATTTGTGTAAACCAGCCTATTGGTTTTGTGTTTATACCCAAGTCCAGTTTTCTTTAAAGAAGCCAAGACCAGTTAGCTTATATCTATGTTGGCTCTTACAACAAAAGAGTTTGCTGAACTCAATTGGTCTCCTGCTCTCCTCACTCTCTTCACGTTCATCCTCCTCCATTCTTGTGCTCTCTACAAGCACCACTCCAACTAGGAAATCAGAGTCACCAAGGATAAGAGCAAACCTCGAAGCTATAGGTGTCAATTTTTTGAGAGAAGCCTTGGAGAGTCAGTAACCGGAAGCAAGAGGTGGCAATTTTGATTGAGCTGGCATCTAATTCTATTTTATCCCAAATTCAATACCGACCTGTTTGCCAAATCCTATAAATACCCAGGTTTGATTCTCTTATTTTTCATTGATTTTCTATTTGTTTACAAAACGAGAAGTGCCAGAGAGAATTCTGTGAACAAGGAGGTATCGGGAAAATAAAGCTTTAGTCTCCAAATTTAGAGTAGGGGGTCGTGAGGAACATCTGTAGTTTATTGTGTGTTTGGTTGTTGTTTTGTTATATGTGATGAACATCTGTGTAATTATATTTTTCTTGGTCTTGTTTGTGTTATATATGATTCTTCGTGTGTAATTTGATTGTTGAAACTATTTGTCAATTCCCGTTGCCACTCACAAGTTGTTACCATCTGTGAAACAGGCCCCAAATTTAGAGTTAAAACCTCTACCAGATCATTTGAAGTATGCATATCTTGGAAACGATGATACTCTACCAGTTATTGTATCATCAAAGCTGAGTAAACAGCAAGAAGAAGGATTGATCGCTGTGCTGAAAAGAAACAAGACCGCCATCGGTTAGACTTTGGCGGACATCAAGGGAATTGTTGGACTTTGGCGGTTGAACTTTGGCAGACATCAAGGGACATCAAGAAGAAGGAATCGCCAAAACCGACAAGAGAAGAGCAGCGACGTTTGCACCCACCGATGAAGAAAGTTGTGAAGGATGAGGTAATTAAATTGCTTGATTGTGGGGTGATTTACCCAATCTCAGATAGTCAATGGATTTCACCCATCCAAGTTGTGCCGAAAAAGAGTGGAGTCACAGTTGCCAAGAATGACAAGAATGAACTTGTGCCGCAACGTTTGGTGACCGATTACAGGATGTGCATCGATTATAGGAAGATCAATGCTACAACGCGCAAATATCACATGCCTCTACCTTTCATGGATCAAATGCTTGAGAGATTAGCCGGACACGAGTTTTATTGCTTTTTAGATGGGTACAGCGGTTACAATCAGATTTGCATTCACCCGGATGACCAAGAGAAGACGACGTTCACATGTCCCTTTGGTACGTTTGCCTATCGACGCATGCCTTTTGGGTTATGCAACGCACCGGGTACATTCCAACGTTGTATGTATTCTATATTCTCAAATTTTATTGAAAATATTATTGAAGTCTTTTATGGATGATTTTAGCGTTTATGGAAAAGATTTTGATATATGTTTAGAGAATTTAGAGTTAATCTTGGAAAAATGTGGAAAAAATGTTATTTCATGGTTAATCAAGGTATAGTTTTAGGACACATAATTTCGAAAAAGGGAATAGAAGTTGATAAGGCCAAGATTGATATTGTGTAACATTTACCCTCTCCCACAACTGTGAGAGAGGTCCGTTCGTTTCTTGGCCATGCAGGATTTTACAGGCGATTCATCAAAGACTTTTCTTTGTGGCAAAACCACTAAGTTCCCTATTGCAGAAGGATGTTCCATTCGTTTGGGATAAGGCATGTGAGGCAGCGTTCGTAAAGCTCAAAGAATTGTTAACAACAGCTCCCATTATGACGCCTCCGGACTGGAATTTACCCTTCGAATTGATGTGCGATGCAAGCGATTATGCTGTTGGAGCCGTGCTTGGACAAAGAAAGGATAAGAAGCCTTGTGCCATTTACTATGCCTCTCGGACTCTGAATGACGCTCAGCTGAATTATTCCACAACCGAAAAAGAACTCTTAGCTGTGATTTTTGCTTTAGAAAAATTTTGTTCATATGTTTTGCAATCTAAAGTAATAATTTATTCTGATCATGCAGCTTTGAGGTATTTGATGACAAAGAAGGATGCTAAGCCGAGATTGATTCGATGGATTCTCTTACTTCAAGAGTTTGACGTCGAGATCAAGGATAAGAAGGGGAGCGAGAACGTGGTAGCCGATCATTTGAGCAGAATTGTACAAAAAGAAGAGACCGTACCACGTCAAGAAACATTTCCCGATGAGCAGCTCTTTCGTTTGGACGCAGCAGAGCCTTGGTATGCCTACATTGTAAACTACTTGGTTTCTAGGACTTTTCCTAGTACCTTATCATATGCAAACAAGGCGAGGATGAAAAAGATGGCACGACACTACATATGGGATAAGCCGTACTTATGGAAGCAATGTAGTGATCAAGTTATTCGACGATGCGTTCCAGAAAATGAGCACAAGTCCATCCTAGCATTTTGTCATAGTGAGGCGTTGGAGGACATTTCGGACCGAAACGGACATCCCTTAAGGTATTTGATTGCGGATTCTATTGGCCTACAATCTTCAAAGATGCAAACATGTTTTGCGTTTCATGTGATAGATGCCAAAGAACATGTAACATCGGTCCAAAAGATCAGATGCCCCTTTCTCCTATTATCGTGGTAGAAATTTTTGATGTTTGGGGTATTGATTTTATGGGACCGTTTCCTTCCTCTAGAGGCTTTCTTTATATCTTATTGGCTGTTGATTATATGTCTAAATGGGTGGAGGCGAAAGCCACCAGGACTAATGACTCTAAAGTTGTTGCAGCTTTCTTGAGAACTAACATCTTTTCTAGGTTTGGAGTTCTTCGTGTTTTGATAAGCGATGGAAGTTCTCATTTTTGCAACCGTACAATAGAAGTTTTACTCAAGAAGTATGGAGTCACACACAATGTTTCCACTCCATATCACCCTCAAACAAGTGGGATGGCTGAAGTGTCGAATCGAGAGATCAAGCGCATTCTGGAGAAAACCGTCGGCCCAACAAAGAAGGATTGGATTGACCGCCTTGATGATGCATTGTGGGCTTACCGAACTGCATACAAGACACCTATTGGGATGTCTCCCTTTCGGCTCACTTATGGGAAATCTTGTCACCTTCCGGTCGAGCTAGAGCACAGAGCATGGTGGGCGGTGAAGAAATTCAACATGGACATAGATGCTGCCGGCCTTCATCGGAAATTGCAAATCAACGAACTTGAAGAAATAAGGAACGATGCTTATGATGCTGCATGGATCTACAAGGAAAAAACTCGAGCGTATCATGACAAAATGATCCGAGGCAAATCGTTTCAAAAAGGGCAAAAAGTTCTTCTATTTCATTCAAGAATTAAGCTTTTTCCTGAAAAATTACGTTCTCGTTGGGTCGGTCCATTTATCGTAACTAATGTGTTTGCTCATGGTGCCATTGAGATTCAAAGTGAAACAACAGGTACAACGTTTAAGGTGAATGGACATCGCTTAAAGCCTTATTACTATCTTTTTGAGGAGCACACGGTTGAGGAAACACAAGTGGAGGACGCACCAAGATCCGAATGAACATGGAGAAGAGTCTAGGCTAAAGGACTATAAACAGTTAAGCGCTGCATAGGAGGCAACCCATTTTAACCGTAGCTGTGGAGGAGCCATCACCGAGAGTTTGCATTTTCTAAATCCTTACACTCTTATGGTTGAGCTGTATATGTGTGAAACTGTAAAATTTATCATAAGCTTAGAAATTACAACACCATTTTCAGGTTTACATTGAGGACACACTACCAGGATAAGCACTTTAGCCGACGAAATTTTTTCGTCGGCCTGTTCACAATTTTCGTCGGCTATAACCTTAGCCGACGACACGTCGTCGGCTATAATTCGTCGGCTATGCTTATAGCCGACGAAATAAAGTCTGTCGTCGGCTATACTCCAAACCTTAGCCGACGAAATAATATAAAAAATTCGTCGGCTATAATCCAACACTTAGCCGACGAAATAATATAAAAAATTCGTCGGCTATAATCCAACACTTAGCTGACGAAATAATATTAAAAATTCGTCGGCTATAATCCAATACTTAGCCGACGAAATAATATTAAAAATTCGTCGGCTATAATCCAACACTTAGCCGACGAAATAATATTAATATTTCGTCGGCTAAAGTTTTAAAAATTAAAAATTAAATATAGAATAGCCGACGAAATTAGCACACTTTCGTCGGCTATGATACTTTTAGCCGACGAAAGTGTGCTAATTTCGTCGGCTAAAGGTTGTTGGAAAAAAAAAACTAGCATAGCCGACGAAATATGGTAAATTTCGTCGGCTATAGTACTTTTTATACTAGAAACCCAAACAAAATTTATACATTACCATCCAAGCAAGCTGCAAATTACAGAAACAATTTCATAACCAACAACAACACACCATCTAAAGTAACATAAACATTCTGCATTAAATTTTCAATTCATAAATTGTTCATAAACCTAAAAAGTAAATTAATATTTGTTCATAAACCTAAAAAACTAAATAAATAATTGTTCATAAACTTAAAAAACTAAATGAAATCGATATCGTCTAAATCAATATCTGCTCCAGGATGAGGTTGTTGGGGAGGTTGCGGCGGCTGAGGTAAGACAATAGGCGGGGGCATGGGCGGAAGCGGAAGTCCCTGCTGCTGTGCAGCTATAAAATCTTGCATGTACTGGTACATCTGCTGCTGCTGTGTCTGCTGGGCGGCATAGACTGCTACATTGTACTCCTGTAGAGCGGCAGTATATGCTGCTTGGGCGGCCTCTCTCGCGGCAGTATATGCTGCTTGGGCGGCCTCTCTCTCGGCAGTATATGCTGCTTGGGCGGCTTGTTGTTCCCGTAACATCTGAACTTCCGCCTCAAGCTGAGTCGTTCTGCTGCTGGTCGAGGCTCCTTTTTTCTGAAACCCAGGAGTGGTTTTCAGTACCCCCTCGCCCTTCTTTCCCAGGCCCGGACAGTAGAAGTTATTTCCTCGCGGTGGGAAGGCTGTGCCCATGATCCTGGCCCCAACGCTGAGATCTGAACTGTCGATCCGGGACATGGCTTCGGACATGTCTTCCTCTTGCGTGTCAGGCCATGTCTCCCTGACTATAGCAGCCATCACCTCGTCACTAGCCTGCCTCACCCTCGCCTAATTTGATAGGAAAAAAAATTAATTAACATTTTAAAATATATATATACATATAATTTACTAAATTTTAAAACATAAAACGACTTACAATATCCTCCTGGGAGTCAGGATATGCCTTCTCGTACGTATAGACGTACTGGTTGACCTCTGGATGTTCCCTGGCCGCCTCCTCCATCAACGATGCGAACGGTCTAGAACCGGCATGATGGTTCCTCATGTTGCATTGCCGGTTTTGAGCGTTCACCCGGGAAACGGCCTACAAAGGAATCAAATTAGTAAAATATTTTAAAACGTATTAAATATAATTCAATATAATAAATAATTATTTTTAATTACCTGTTTATGTGGGTTGTTGAATTCCGATATCAGAAGCCAACGCCACTCGTACTCCCTGAACTGGAACTCAAGGGGGGTGCCGGAACGTTCGTTCCCATGTGTAGTCCAGTGGGTCCGTAACTCGTTCTTCCACTCCTTGTACCTGTAATATGCAAAAAAAAAATATTATAAATTATACATAGTTTTTTTTTGTCCTTAACTTTGCAACGTACCTTCCCCCGTGCACAACGTCCGCCCAGGTGTTCCTCAGGTACTCGGGAACGTCAAACCACACCTGCATTCAAACATTTATTAGTTTAGACGTTCATAAATCTACAATGTAATAAATAATGTTAAATATGAATTTTGTTATACTTACCGACATGGCGTTGTGGACCATGTCCTTAACCTCCTGTGGGACCTCGCCCCAGTCTGACCACAACATAGGGACTCTATCCCTAATAAGCGCTCCCACGCGGCCAGAGTACATCCTCGTCTTGCCGCCCGATACTACGTTCCCATCCTCGTCAGTATCAATGACGATCCTTCCCGATGTACTCACTGTCTTCTCGAGAGCTTTCCCCGTGACCGGACCTCTCTTCTTCCTTGTCGGCTTGGCTCCGACGGTGCCTATCATAAATTGATGATTAGTAAATTAATTTTATTATAACATTATAACATAACAAATTACTTATATAATCATTACCTGAGGGCGTTGGGGCGGATGCGACGGACTCCGACTCTGTCGCCGACGATGATACCCTCGCAGAAATTAACTCTGTAGCAAACGGCACGAACAGATACACCGCTGATGGGGTCACCTGGGGGGGTAGTGGATATATCGGCGCCCCTGAGTCATCGACTGCAGGTATTGCCGGTATGAAGCGCGGAAGGAATAGAAGAGGCGGCGGCATCTGTACCCCGGAAGACCCACCCTCCGATGCACTAGGGCCCGGTGCCGGTGCCCTACGTATCTCAGGCATACGTGGTGCAGACACCTCTGCCTGAGTCGGAGGCCATAGCTGCCTCGAGGAGTGAGGGCCGCTGGGCTGCCTGGAGGAGCGAGGGGCGTCCTGCTGGCAGGAGGAGCGAGGGGCGCTAGGCTGCCTGGAGGAGCGAGGGGCGTCGAGCTGGCCGGAGGAGCGAGGGGCGCTAGGCGGCCTGGAGGCGGGAGGGCCATCTGGCTGCCTGGAGGAATGTGTCGGCTCTAGAAGAGACGCCCGTCGGGCCGTCATTAGCCCCTGAAACGAACCTCGAGGGTTGCTAGACGTTCCCTCTGACGATTCACCCCGGCCCTTCGAACTCTTGGATCTGCTGAATAATCCTTTCATCCTAAATAAAATAATTAATATTTTTTTAAATGTATAAAATTATAAAAAATGAACAATATACCAAATAAAAAATGAACAATATACCAAATAAAATAAAAAATGAACAATATACCCAAATACACCCAAATACACCCAAATATATTAAATATACTAAATACACCCAAATACATCCAAATATACTAAATACACCCAAATACATCCAAATACACCCAAATACACCCAAATATATTAAATATACTAAATACACCCAAATACATCCAAATACACCCAAATACACCCAAATTCAGTAAATACACCCAAATACACCCAAATATATTAAATATACTAAATACACCCAAATACATCCAAATATACCCAAATACACCCAAATTCAGTAAATACACCAAAATACATCCAAATACACCCAAATACACCCAAATACATCCAAATACACCCAAATACACCCAAATACACCCAAATTCACCCAAATACACCCAAATACAACCAAATATACACCCAAATTCAGTAAATACACCCAATATAATTCAACATTATCACAACATAATACAATTAAACATTATCACAATATAATTCAACACAATTCAATATAATGCAATATATTGAAAAAACAACCCAAATTTGTTCTATAATACAATATAAACATGAAATTGCATACCTAATTGGTTTGGGAGATGAGGGAGGCGGAGTGGAGGCCGGAAACCATCGAAAATGGCGAAAGAAAATCGAGAGGAGAGGGAGAAATTCGCCGGCGGAGTGGAGAAAGTGGAGAAGTGGGGTTCTGTCTCGCTGGGTTCGAATATATAGTAAGAACTATAGCCGACGAAATAAAAAATTCGTCGGCTATAGTCCCACTTTAGCCGACGACAAAACCCTAATTTCGTCGGCTAAAGTCCAACTATAGCCGACGAAATTTTTTTAGTAATTTCGTCGGCTATAGTTCAACTTTTACCCGACGAAATTACTACGAATGTTAGTAATTTCGTCGGCTAAAGTATATTTTATTCATATTTAGTAAGTTCATGCACAATTTATTTGTTTTATCTTGTGAAACGAAAAACCGACCGTCAGATATCATCATTATGTTGAAACATGTGTGAGGGTAAAATTTCAGCATCATCGGACACACGGTCGCGCTCGATCCGCACGGTCAATCCCGTTGGTCAAACCCCTAAACACAAACAAACGGTGATTTGGCCACCTAAATTACGTATTCTGTCCGGACCGTCAACTACAAATAGTTTCATATCGAGGAGACGCAACTAGCGGTATAAATTATTATTTTATTCATTTAACTTTAGCCGACGAAATATTAGGGTATTCGTCGGCTATACTTTAGGGTTTAGGGGTTAGGGTTTAGGGTTTAGCCGACGAAATATTAGGGTATTCGTCGGCTAAGATACTTTTAGCCGACGAAATATGATGGATTTCGTCGGCTAAAAGTATCTTAGCCGACGAAACATGTTATATTTCGTCGGCTAAAACTGTCAAATAGATAAAAAAACAGTTGGTTTAACCGTACCCATAACAATTTCCTGCATATATAACCAACATTAAGATACATTATGAATTGTAGAGCTTGTACCATATAAAACACATCAAATTGTAGTACAAATTCAAATAACTAAGAAGGCTCGTAATCAGAATCATCCGATGAGTCTTCTTCGGTGTCAGAATTAATTTCCGGTAATCTATGCATTTCTACATCACAAGAGTAGTCGTCTGTTTCTTGATTTGGATCCACATCAATAAGGCGAGCGTCTAAATCACGAATTCGAACCGAACGACCCGGTTTAAAATTATTAAGGCGAATTGTAGAGGAGTCAGGAATATCTATTGCACTGTGTTCTTGATACGCAACATTTTCTTCCTAGTCTTCGGCCTCTCCAAGTGTAGCCGCCCGGTAAATGTTTCGAGGGTGCACAAGATTGACTACTTTCCACGCGTCACCCTTAACAAGGTCATCAAGATAAAACACTTGTTTCACCGATGTCGCAAAAACAAACGGGTCATCTTCGTAACAGCTTGTGCCAGTGTTCACCGATAAAATCCCGTACTGATCAATCTTCATGCTCTGCGAGCTTCTAGTATCAAACCATCTACACTTGAACAGGTGCACGGTCATGCCTTGCCCATAAACGAGTTCCACCACTGAATCAAGAACACCATAATAATCAACTCCATTCCGGCCACCGTGCGCCATAACCCCAGAATTCTGTGTTCTTCGTCTGTTGTCTCTCATTTCACATATAAATTGCACGCCATTGACCTTGCACATCGGGTAAACTCTTGACATTATCGGCTTCATAGCTAGAAGTCTTAGTTCGTGAGACCAATTTGGGTGTCCATCAAATTGAATATGGTTCATCTGCAACCAAAGATTCAATGTATTATAAATATGAATAATTATGCAATCAAGGAGACTTGCAACATACAAAATTGGAGAATTACATACCTAATCGCCAAAATAGTTCGCGAACTCCTTGTTGTGGTAGTCGAGATCACCTTGAATGTCTGGACAGTGTAGATGGATGTCTTTCCAGTATTCAACTTCTTGACAGTTAATCAATACCCACCAATGGGCTATGACGAGCTCATGGGGTTGTAACTTGTAGGACTCTGGTAAAATTCCATAAACTTCAACATCATTTGAGACTATGGAAAGGTTAAACTTCGGTTCATCAACCGGCATGGTTTGTGGAGTTTCCTTCAATGCTCCTAGATACAACTTCATGTAGGTGACGCACTCGTGCGTAATATATGCTTCTGCTATACATCCTTCAGGCGCGGATTTGTTAGCCACATAAGCTTTGTAGTCTCCAAGTTGTCTGTAAATAAATAAATTTGTTGTCATATGTTACGATTATACAATGAACATGTACAATAAAAACATTAGGTGTAAAAAACATACCTTTCCATAGGATACATCCAAGTATAGTGTACTGGACCGGTAAGCAACAATTGCTCGGGAAGATGGATCATCAGGTGCGGCATGATGTCAAAAAAATTTAGAGGAAATATTCTCTCAAATTTACACATGATATAAATAATGTCCTGTTGCATTTCTCGGAGATCAGATTTTGTCACTTCCCTTGTGCATAACTTCTGGAAGAATCTTGACAACGCTACTAACGGCTCCACCACCTGACGGGGAAGGAAGGGTCGAATGAAAATAGGGAAGAGACGTTGTAGCAGAATATGACAGTCATGACTCTTTAACCCGTACATTTTATTGTCCCGAATGTTTACACACCGGGCTATATTTCCTGCGTAGCCTGAAGGATACTTCACAGAACTCAACCACCTGAAAATTACGTTCTTCTGTTCAGGCTTCACGGTGTACGGAGCTTGAGGCATTTTTTTCTTCCCTTCTTTCAACCACAAATGTCTTCGTATCTCCATTTTTTTAAGATCAATGCGTGCCTTCGGACCGTCTTTCGTCTTTCCCTCCAAGTTCAGCACGGTTCCCACCACACTGTCACACACATTCTTTTCTATGTGCATCACATCTAGGTAGTGCCTGATCAACAACTTACTCCAGTATGGGAGTTCCCAGAATATGCTCTTATGTGTCCAAAATTTATACCTGTCGGGTCTGTCAGGTATTGCCGCCACTATATTGGGATGATTGCTGAGCTGCCCAAAATCATACTCATTAAGCACTGCTAAAATTTCTTCCCCTGTCCATCTTCTAGGAGGCACACCAAGTTCTACAGTCCCATCAAATGTCTTGTCATCGAACCGTCATTCGTGATCATACGGAAGGAGAGTACGGTGACCCAATCTACATATCTTGTTGCAATGACTACTGCTCCCCTCATCGCTTAGGCACTCTGGACAAGCCTTGTATCCCCTAACAACGTTGCCCGACAACATCCCACGAGCAGGAAAATCACTAATGGTACCAACAACCATAGCATGCATCTGGAACATCTCGTGCATGAACTTATCATAAGTGGGATGACCAACGTCCCAAAAAAACTTAAGCTCTTCAATCAAGGGTCTCAAATACACATCGAGACACTTCCCTGGATAACCGGGTCCCGGAATCAACAAACTCAACATATTGTATTCCTTCTTCATGCACATCCATGGAGGAAGATTGTATGGTACCAAAATCACCGGCCATACACTGTATTGAAGACTCATGTAGCCAAAAGGATTGAACCCGTCGGATGAGAGCCCGAGCCTCACATTTCGGACCTCAGACGCAAAATGAGGAAACTCCCTGTCTATATGCTTCCAGGCCTCCCCGTCAGCAGGGTGTATAAGGGTATCTTCGCCTTGCAATTCCCTATCAGCGTGCCATCTCATAGATTTGGCCGTGTGTGATGACATGTACAACCGTTCCAGCCTATCCCTCAACGGGAAATACCGAAGTACCTTCATAGGTTTCCTATTGCCTGCAGGAGTCAACTTATACCTGTCACTCTGACATACTGGACATGTGTCAAGGTCACCAAGGTCATTCCCTTCTGGATCTTTACCCCAGAAGAGAACACAATCATATTTGCATGCATGGATCTTGATGTAGGAAAGCCCAAGATCTTTCAGTATACATCGGACCTTATGATGAGTGGTAGGAAGACGATGACCGTGGGGCAGCATCGAAGCAGTGTACTGTAGATACTCATCAACAGCCTTCACAGTCGATTTTGTCTCAACTTTAATCTTCATAACATCCATCACACTTTTAAGAACCGTTTTCTGACAACCGGGGTACACAGGGGTCTGTTGGAAAGCAAGTAGTTTGTTGTACCTGTCAATACCAGCAGTGTTGACAACTCTAGGGAAGGGCTGCACCGGGTCAGACATATACGGTCCTTCAGAGCATACACCCCTCTCATAAGGAAATATATCGTTGATGAAGGCCGTTGTTGGATCGTTGGATGTACTGCCCCGTCTCAGAAAATTGCCCATGATCATGCGGACCCCTTGATGATGTTTCACCGTGATATATCCAACATGTGTACTTCTCCCAAAACCCATTACTTTGAAGGTGCTGCCAAACCTTGTCAATTGGAAATTGATACATATCGCTGCGACACTGACATTTAGTGCACGGACAATAGAAAATTGTATTCCCTTTAGCATTATTGATCACATATTCAATAAAACTAACAACTCCTTTAGCATATCTTTTGTCCTATTTTGGAAGCGAAATCCAACTCTTATCCATATCCTGAGAAAAAAACATAATATATATGTATAGACGCTAATTAATTAAATTTACGAATCATTCAATTTATATTATATCTGAGTTAACGTACAATTAATATATATAATAATTACTAATTAATATAATCAAATTAATATATATATATATATATATATATATATCAACAACTTCATATATATTATCAAACCCAAATCGATCAACTCAATCACACTCAAAACACAATATAATCAACTCTAATTAAAACTCAAAATCAATGTGCATAACGAAAATAAAAATCTTAAATCAACTCAAAAACAAGATATATACATATACGTACCTATATATAGCGCCACAAACTAATTTCGGACAGATTTCGACAACACCCAACAATTTCGCCAACCCCAAAAATTTTTCTCCCGTTTTTTCTTTCAAATCAGCTAATGTCTAGATCTGGAAATATAAAGAATTTTAGCCGACGAAATTATATATATCGTCGGCCAAAGTTTTAAAATTTCGTCGGCTATAGTTCACAGACTATAGCCGACGAAAAAAACTATTTTAGCCGACGACACAACATTTCGTCGGCTAAAGTAGACTTTTAGCCGACGAAAATTTCACTTAGGCGACGAAAGTTTTTTTCGTCGGCTAAAATGGACTTTAGCCGACGAAAAAAAATTTCGTCGGCCTGTTAATTTTTTTTTCGTCGGCTATGATACTTATTCTGGTAGTGACAATGTAATTTTCTAAATGTGGGGTAGGGATTACATGATTCACATGTTTTTAGTTTGTTTTGTGTGTTTTTAGTTTGCTTTGTTTTGTTTCGAGTCTAGAAAAATCAGAAAAATCATTCCAAATAAAAATGTTTTGTTTTGTGTGTTTTGTTTTGAGTCTATGCCCCAAAAGTTGATGATGAGTATGTCTTTGAATGCATAGATGATGGTTTTGCATAATCATAAGAATTAAATTGTGAGTTTCATGGATAATGTGATTGGTATGAATATGTGAGATATTGATTGATATATGTAAAAGCATGCATGTTTGAGTTGGTTTTAATCCATAACAACCTATGTGAGCTTTTGAGCCTATATACTTTCTTAATGAGAGACAAAATTTTCGGCAAAAACTTGTTCCTAAATCTCATTATTCTTTGCATATTCAATGACTATGTGCTATAGCTTTTTGATGGACTCTAGAATGCTAGAACTTGCTCTTGATGATTTTTGAAACTTTTATTCATGACTATGCCTTGATTTCGAAAATGATTGAACAGATCTTATTAGGAATACCACCAAAGCCAAATAAAGCATTTGCCCAATTTGTGCCCGTCGTGTGACTCCTTAGTGTTAACCCCCTTTGAGCCTACATTTAGCCTTTCTTTCATCACCATCATACACATTCCCTTTGCTTAGAACAGAAATATCTTGACCCTTGTCGTTAAGACTTGATAAAGCTTGATTTGGATGCAGAACTGTGTTATGAAGTGATGATGTGAAACAAGTGTGGGGTGAACTTATCCAATTGTGAATGCAAAACGTGTGTGCTAAGTGAATGAAAAAGAAAAATCGAACAAACATGTGTTTCGAACCAAAGAAAAATAAAGCACGAAATGAAGAAAAATTGTGATGATTGGATTTAGTTCTTGCTGTGAATTTGGAGTTTGTACGTGATTTGAAGGTCTATCATTGTTATATTTGACCTTTGTTCGTTTTCATAAAGTAAGGGGAAGGAAAGAATTAAGAATTGGTCCAACATGATGAAATTCGGCCTATGGAGTGAAGTCATAAGGAGAATTGAGCTTTATTAAGTCTTGGTGACGTTTTAGCCACCACTATCCTAAATTCGAATACCTTGTGCCAAGCCCCATTATTATCCTTTCAAAAGATCTTTTCATGATTCTTAAAATGGGTAAACTTTGATCTGTGGAGATTTTCTCAAGAGTTAAGCATATGGTTTTGGTTCATTCTTGCACGTAGTTGTTAAATGAGATTATCCAAGAAAAATTTTTCACAAAGTGTTTTTATCTGTTGAAATATGCAAGTTATTTGTTGCTTTACAATCTTTTCTCTTGCATTTACTTGAGTGAATATAGTCATATCATGTGTGAACAGAAGAGAGTACGCCTAGTAAGGAGGATTAAATTAACTTAACATGCTTGCATGCTCATTTTCTCACTTCTTACTTATTCATACCGTGAAACATGTTTATGACACTTGGAATTTGTGCGCTCACATCTGAATGCTTAAACTTGAAATCTATGTGTTTAAAGATTCTGAGACAATCATTTAAGGGCAATTGTAGAGTCTTTAATTAGATTTGCTAAGGGACTAGCAAAGGATAAGTGTGGGGTAGTTGATAAGAGCATAAAATGCTACGTTTTTAATGTGTTTTTATCCCTATTTATACTTTGTTTAACTTTTAATTTTGTAAATTCGAGTCGTTAGATTGAGCCATGACTGTTTGGTGGAGAACAAGTGAAAACGTGCTTAAATAGAAGAAAATGTGGTGTTTTAGCAGAATCCTAATCAAACTAGGAATCCTAATCACACTAGGAATGCAAAGTCAATTTCGGCGTTTTTAAAACAACGAAGATTTTCAGAAGTTCATTGAAATGAGAATCCTTATTTAATTAGGAAGCCAAGTTGAGTTAGGAATCCTCATTGAATTAGGAATCCTTATTTAACAAGGAAACTAAGTTGAACTAGGAATCCTTATTGAATTAGGATTGCTAAGCTCTATATATACTCTTGTTGCTGATTAACAATTATTTCTCTCTCATTTACAGAAATATTCCAACATGTCAAAGGGAGAGATTGTATTCGAATTGAATTCCAAAAGAAAGGAGGTTGCGGCCAAATTAATTTCAAAAGAAGGTGGAGCCGAGTTGAAGTCCAAAGGAGGAGATTGTATTCGAATTAACTTCAAAAGGGAGAAAGCAGCTGAATTAAAGGCCTAAATCAACAAGAAAAGAAGCAATCCTTAACCTAAATGGAGAAGGATTGCAGCCAAGAGTCCAGCCCACAAAGGGAGTTGAAGCAAACCCTACTTCCTCTCTATATATATATATATATATATATATATATATATATATATATATATATATATATATACTTCAGCAGCTGCAATTGAAGAGGGGTCGACCCTCCTACACAACACAGCCTCCTCACCACATCACATCTCGTCCTCCTCTCATCACAAACACAGCAACATCTCGCCTCCAAGCAGCCGATTTCTACACCAAAAGTTAGTCCAAGATTCATGGTTGTTTTAATTTATGTTTACATTCAGTATGTTCTTTATGAATTTTGTAACGAATTGTGGATGTTCTTATGTTTTACAAAGTGTTTCTTGGATTCTCTTATGTGTTTCGAATGTTTCTTGGTTTAATTCTCAATATATGCATGTAATGGTTCGAATTTAAGTCTTAGGGCAGTAGATTATTGATCTAATTTATGATATAATTTGGTTTACTTTCAGAATTTGTGTACACACAAGTCATATGCACAAGGACAGCCTTGGCCATAGCTGTTCCTTATGTGTTGATTTCACATGCTGTTTGAATATAAATTGAATCATACACAAAGTTGGTTCAATTTGTGTTTATTCTAAGAGCTAGAATAATTCTGGAAATTCACATGTCGATGTGAGATGAGGTGACGCCATACTTGCTAACATGTTTCTAATTCGACTTACTGTGTTTATGTGCTTTTTGTGTTTAATTTCTACGCGAAGTGTCTTTAAACCAATTAGTACCATGTTTAGGATTATACGCGAAGTTAATTCTGAATATTTGTGAAGTCTTGAATGATTAGAATAACCGCGAATGCTCTAATTAAATTGGAACTAAATTGGATTTTGAAATCGGTTTTTAACCTGCTGCCCTATTCCTTTATTTGAGTTTGTTACATGTTTAGAGAGTTATGTGTTTTGTGTGGAGTGGTTGATCAACTGTACATAATTAGTTTTAAGGTTTTTGTTAAGTATTAGTTTCTTTAGATGATAAACTCTTACATCCCCCCTATATTTACTTAAGTATGTTAGCATTTTCTGTTTTCGATTACCCTTCAATATCCCGGACTGAACGATCCCTACTTAATCGTACTAATGATGACATTTTGTAGGGTTATAAAGTTGGGAGGCTTGATTTGATCACGTGTTTACATGCGTGTGACGTGAAAAATTCTCACCAGAAGAACTGATGGATCTAGAAGGACTTAAGGGTATTTTGGGGATAGTACAGACATAAGTTATTGGGTTTAGACTATAATGTAATCTTGTATGGACAAAAATGTTTGGGTGGACTTATAAAGGAAAAAATGTCTTAAAGGGACTTTATGAAATTGAGATAATGACATGCAACTACCTCAAAAAGATACAAAACACACATAGCCCACCTTCAAATAGATTTAGACAAAGAAGGACAAAAGCTCAGCCCAAAGTCAATGATACCATATATTGACTATAATTTTCGTTGTTAAATGACCAAAATATCCAATTTATAGACAGAAACCCTCGATCTTTCTATCCCAAAGACCCAAACCATTGATCTTTCCTCTCTCTCCCTCATATCTAAACTAGTGACGAATCCAAAAAATTTAGTCAGATAAGGCAAAACATAATAATTTAATAGCATTCTAATTGATCATGATCAATTTTAGTCTTCATCTCTTCAACGTAGTAATAGAGATACATGAAAGATCATCTCTATGATTGAGAGTTAGGTATGAGAAGAAATACAGCAGAATAGTCATATTGATCAAGGGACGCGTTGAAGCTCATCAATCTTCTTTCCTAAACACCTGGTTTTGCCCTAATTTATATCATTTTCACAAAGCTTGGATGCAATAAATCTAAATAATCCATGGTAAATTGAAAAGCTAGTCTAGGCAAGTGCCTAAGCTTGGCTCAATATGAATCCGTCCCTATCTAAACCCCTCTCTCTCTATCCAATACAACACATGACGCCTACTCGATCGAAGCCGCCACTCAATCCACTATGACGGCACTGGACTTTTGCTCGATCGATGCCGGAGCCAAAAGAGTTAGGTATCGACGTCAGTGTCGTTCAATCGAAGCAGAAGCATGGGGAAATAGTCAGCGATGCTCGGGGATCCAAGGTGGGGACTGGAAGATACCAAAGGGACATGGGAGATGACATCAGAGATCAAATCTACATACGTGAAGAAGCAGTCATCGTTGCTGACGGCGGATGTCAAGACCCACCCTAGGTTAACCTCTTTAACCCAGAGTAAATCTTACGGGGTCCACCTTAAAGGAAAGTTACTCTGAAAATTTTGACATCCCTATAGACAACATCCCAAAGGAAAACGAAAAATTCTAGAAAAACAACAACCACCCGCAACTCCTGGAGCCATCCCGCTCCCCAATAGACAACATCCGCCACAAGCAACATAAATCTCAAGCACAATCTTTAATACAAATAAACATCAAGTCAAAGGAATTCAGGAGTGTTAAGTCCCTACTACTAAGTTGGGATCAACTACACAACCGCAATATTAAAATCCCCGCATAAAGTTGTTGGAGCTCTAAAGACGATAGAAGGAAGCGAGAAAAATAACACAAGTAGGTATACAGGAATCTACTACAGAAAAATGGGAAGGCGGTAACTATGCCTTGCCTCCTAGCTATGGTCGAGCCGAACACTGCAATTTGGCATTTTAAAAACGAACAGCCCAGGGAAGAAACATTTAAAACGTTAGCGTGAGTGGACAAAAATAAAATTTAAGTGTAAAAAAATGACTATAGTAATGTTCTCCCTTTCTTTGATCCGAAAATCATATAAGCATGCCTGAATGGGGATACACTCCCAAATAACCATAAAGAAAACAAATAACGCCGATCTCATTGGCTTAGAAGAACAAAACTTAAAGAAAATAGGGGAATAGTTTTCACCATGATGGAGAGTCTCTCAGACTAGGGTCGTAAACTTTAAGGCTACTAAGTAATATGACGACATTTCATGACAGATAAATTCAACCATGACAATGAGCCTCTCAAGCTAAGGTTGGGACCCTCTAGGGCTACTATAGCCCTGCTCCACTTTCTCAAGTGGTGGGGACCGTACGGCTAGCTAGCAACTTTATATATATATATATATATATATATATGACGACCCTTCATGGTGAAGAAAACAAGCAAATAAGAAAATTATTATTATATGACTCCTCCTCCATAAATTAAAACATGCATGAGGCACGGTTCCCCGAACATCCTCAAAACTATGGCCATAAATAAGTAAATTCTAAATACAATCAACATAACATAAATTCCAGCCGACTAAACAAATGAGCTTACGGGAGGAGAGCAACCTGCTTTCTTGGCCCCACCAGCTCAACAAACAATTAAAAACACGTAAAGTACACATTTTTATAAATGTTGAAGCACACATGGCTTTAAAAACAAAGTCCACTCACCGAACTGCTAGGTCTGACGGCGATTCCTAGACCCCTCAGCAGAAGTTTCCGCACGTCCTATTTCAAGGAGATATATATATATATATATATACACATAAAAAATACTCGAGTTTCAAACTCTAAAATTATAAATAAATAAACTGAAACTGAGGAAAGCGTGCTACTTGTCCAACTAAGCCTAACCTCAACAAGTGCATTGACAACCCTTCAATTTTAGCATGGGAAACCACACGACCACTTCCTGACACGTTTCTGAAACCCAAACTAAGGTCCAAATAATTAATTTGCCTCCGCACAAGTATTAACTCATGGAAAATCCCAAAACTCCTTCAAAAAATATAAACTTCACTCCAAAAGTCTCCTTTTATTTTATAGGATTTTCCAGACAAGAAAACTGCCCAAAAGATGACGGCTCCGCAGGCAGGAAAATCTGGCTAAGCTCCGGCCACCACCAATCGACTCCAAATTTTCACAGTTTGTTCCTCTCATCAATCCGAACAACTTTCTAGTTCAACTCGAAGGCCAATTCCTAGCATGACTAGGTCGATCGAACAAAAAAAGTGAAAATCCGAAATTTTAAACTTCAAAAGTTCAATTCTTCAATTCTCCCTCCACACTCCAAATCAATTCACCAAACTTTAGGGGTAAGTAGTAAAACTCATCTTATCTATATAAAGAACTCATCAATTGGTGGCCTAGAGAGAGATAAATTCGATCTAGAATGCCTATTGTTCACTCGATGAACAAATCACAATTTCTCCCGAAATACGACGAGTTATGTCGGAAAGTTTACCTAGAAATGAAGTAGACTCGGAAGCCGTTCTTTTGGGACCGGTGCGGCGGTCTGAGGTGGAGCGACGATGGCGCTATGGCGTTGGAAAGATCCGGCAGCGAAAAGCAACAGAGAGAATAAAAAACTCGATTTGGTAAAACAGATTTTTTTAACTTTCTACCTTCAGTAAATTTTCTTTTTATAGATTTTTCCTGAAATAGTAACTTTCCGTTTTTAAACCATAACTCCTGCATACGAACTCCGATTAAGACGCACAGCATGTCTACGGATTCGTATTAACGCCCTCTACAATTTTAATGAAGGGAATTCCTCGAAATAACGATCCTAGAAAAAAGTCAACTCTAGGCCTTCTACGGTAAAACGGTTAAAGATTAAAGTAACCGACCGTAAATTAATTTTAGAACTGGGATGTGACAGCAGAGGTAAGAAGATTGTAGAAGACAATTTTGCTGCTACTGTTAAGATCTATAGAAAGGGTAGATTTACTGCTACTATTTAGATATGTTTGAAGAGTAGATTTGTTGCTACTTCTGAGATATGTGTTTGAAGAGAAATTTTCTGTTACTACCAGATCTGTTGAAAGCTAAAATTGCTTTGTTGAGATTTGATTGAATGGAAAATAGGCTAATGATGAATAGTAGTAGCCTCCTCTTAGTCGATCGACAGTAGCAGCTTCGTCATAATAGACAGTAGCAGGCTCGTCCTAATAGACAGTAGCATCGATATGTGCAATACTACTGGTTGCAGCCTCGTCCAGATCGACAATAGCAGACTCGTCCTAATAGACATTAGCATCAAGATGTGCAATATCAATCATAGTATTGTAGTAGCAGCCTCCTATAGTCGACAGTAACAGTAAGATATGCAATACCAGTCGACAGTAACAGCCTCCTCCTGATAGACAATAGCAGCGTGTTTTGATTTGTATTGAGAAAATGATTTTAAGTTATAAGGTTAATGTGGTAAAATTATCTCATGACATATGGAATAGAGAGATTAGATTGTCATTATTTGTTAAAAACTATCCTTATTTGTTGAACAATAACACAAGTTGGTTTATTTTTGTTTCAAATACTTCTCAATGAGGTATGTGTCAGAGCATCTCCAACAACTTCCTCATTTTTTCGATTTTGTCAAATTTGAAGAATATTGAGTATTTTTTAAGTCCAACAGCTCTCTCATCCCATTCCCTAAAATGAGGATGGAGAAAAAAATGAGTATTGCTTCTTCAAATTTGCAGCAAAGCTTTTATTCCTTAAATTTTTATTCTTCACGGGCTCTAACAAAATTTTTACAAAAATATAATATTTTATTAATTATTTTGTTGTTACAATAAAATATATAATCTCTTTTGGTCATAATTAATTATGATGTACCATATTTTATTGTTCTAATAAATGTCAAATCTTCAAAATAGAGAAGCTGTTGGAATTAGATCATAATATTTTTTGAATAATTTGGGTTTTGCTTTCTAATTTTGAAGAAATTTGAGAGAAGCTGCTGGAGATGCTCTCATATTCTATATAAAAAAATTTCTATTTGCAATACCTAACGTTCATGATACAAGGTTAATAATTATGAAGATTGAAGAAGCGAAGAACTCGATGAGAGCAATTCACACCAAGAAATCTCTTTTTTTTTTCAATGATTGCTATAATTATTTCACTCCTAAATTTGTTGATCGCACTAACGAATTAGGAACAAGTGAAACTGATATCGAAGCTTTGCAAAAGAAAAAGATATTTTGTTTTGGAAATCTGTAATGATATAACAAAAAATAATTATGAAATTATTCCATACGGCAGTGCCACATCATTTGACATATAGTTTCCTTAAAAAAATCATTTGACATATAGTTTTTGTATAAATTTTTAGGGTTTCAAGCATTTTCCTTTTCATAGATTAAGGATCGAACTATGAACCTCTTATTATGTCTGCCCTCTACGAACTATGCAGATCAAATCCATCGTTGATCTGTAACGTTTGAGTTATGGCTCTCTTAAGGTCAGACAAATAAGAATGTTGAATGTTGAACTTTAACTCATAGGTCTCAATATCTGATTATTGCCTTCATTAAGTTTTCCTATACGTGCTCAAAAATAAAGTTGGTTATTTGCAAATGACTAAATATCTTAGTGACCAAATCGTTCACAACTGCTCCAGCAAAATACTAAAAATTTCAGTTGTCAGTTAACATCCAGCCAACTTCCTAATAACAATAGACGAGTGAGCTAACAAAACACCCAAATAACCTATTTGGGTGAAAATAACGTTGAGGTGAAAAGGGAAAAATGTCAACAGTGAAAATAGGATCACATTCACGATTTTTCAATTAATAACCAAGAACTTGGGCATTAGAACCAAAGACGCGGGATGCCGAGAAGTCCAGTTGTTAAGTCATCAATGTAACTGACTTTACGTTTGTCTTTCACCCAAATTTTCTCTCTTCTCTTCTCTTCTCTTCTCTCTCTCTAATAGTTTTCCATAGCCATCTTCACCAATTCATAACACCATCATGGCGGTGAGATTTTAACTCTCATTGCTTTATTTGCAGTGTGCCAAGACGGTATGGTTTTTATGATTAATCAAACTCTCATTGCTTTATCACAGACGTATCTTTTTACATATTTGCAATGTATTCAATACAAGAGATTTTGTTTGAAATGATCTGATTTAATTGATGGGTTTTAATGGATGTAGGAAATCAAATTTGGGGTTGGCTTTATTCCTTGGCCCTGCAAGAATTCTTCTTCTTTTATTTGGTTTTGTTTGATCATTTGCTGTTGTGTGACCGATGGGATTATCGCCTGACAATATTCATGGACTCATTCTAGCCGTTTCTTCAAGTATTTTTATTGGGAGTAGCTTCATAATCAAGAAGCAAGGCCTTAAGAAAGCAGGCACCACAGGAGTTAGAGCAGGTTTAATTTCCTTCAAATTTGGCTTGTGTTTGATTATATAACAATCTTGAATGCTCAAGTTTAATTTTTCAATTTTTGATTAAAACTGGTTTGCATGAAACATTGTTTGGATCAATCTCAATACCTTTTGTTATAATTATTTCAGGATCTGGAGGGCATACATACTTGTCTGAACCTTTATGGTGGGCTGGGATGATATCAAGTGAGTTATTTTTCCCGTTTCCAATTGATTTTGTTTTAAGATCGATTCTTGTTTTCGTTTTTCTAAAGAATTATGTGGTTGCTTTTGGCATTCGTTTTTTCTTGAATTTTTAAGTTTTAACTTTATGGTGAAGTGAAATCATGTTCTTTTAATGTCGGTGAGCTGTAGTTTGATTGCTTAAGGTGTTTAACTAACAACTTTGAGGTCACATGTTCAAATTTCACTAGACATATATAAGATGTGTGAGTTATTAATAAAATATGTTTTTTTAATGTTGGTTGACACAAAAACAATGACCATTACCAAACATACCCCTAAATGGGGCGGATGAAGAGACATCATTTTATACACAAATTTTGACACTTGTCATTAGATTTAAAAAATTTCAATGGTTAAGATTTATTGTATGAATGACATCAATGTCTATATGACATGACACCAAATTAATTTCATAATAGAAAAATAAGATTAGATTAACTTTTTATTAAGAAATAAAATCAATTATTAAATAAAATGAAATTTCATAAATGGGAAACCCTAACTCCTGTGCTTCGTCTTCTTCAAGCATGAATTTGAGTCTGTTTTCCTTGCACAGTTTCATAATTTTTACAATTGACCAAAGCAAATACTTATATGAATTGTCAAAATTTATGTATAAAATGATTGATTCGAACCCATATAAAAGTCAAGAATAGATAAAAATTTGTCTTGATTCGAATATATGTTTGTCTTATTTTTATGGTTGAAGAAGTGGTTTTGGGTGGGTACGTAGTGTTAAGGTTTTTTCTTTTTCTTTATCAAACATTTAGAGATCTTCAACTTATACCCAAACAATATGGAAGTGTACGTATGAATTGCATCTGTTGAGGTTTCTCTACTATTTGCGTAAAATTCTGTGTATATAGTTACATGCTAATCTATATGTTTCTTCTATCTTCTCTTTTTTTGTTAATCCTCAATTTATTTTCTTTTACAGTGATTCTGGGGGAGGTAGCTAATTTTGCTGCTTATGCATTTGCTCCAGCACTTCTTGTAACTCCTTTGGGAGCATTAAGTATTATTGTTAGGTATGAAACATCTTATCTCTGACTTAGCTAGTGAAACAAAATAGATTTTGTTGTTTCCATATAATATTAGAGAAAATACTTGTGACATTCTATACTTTACTCTTAAAATCAGTTACGTCTCTTAGTTTTCAATTTAAACTAGTATACCCTTATACTTTGAAATTCTTAACTGGATTGCTCTTGCTGTCAAAAAAGTCCCGTTAAGTTACTTAAAAAAGACTAAAATGCCCTTATAAACAGTTATTTTTTTTATTTTCCTATTTTTTTTATTTCTCTTTCCTAATATTAAAAATCAATTTGTAATATCAAATTTTCTTCTACTATTAAAATCTTTATTTTTTCTATTAAAAACCGATTTTATTTATCTATTAAAATCAATTTAATTGTTTCCCCTTAATATCAAATTTTCTTCTAGCTACTATTAAAAATAAATTTTTATTTTTCTATTAAAAACCAATTTTATTTATCTATTAAAATCAATTTAATTGTTTCCTCTTAAATCAATTTTCTTCTACTATTAAAAATCAATTTTATTTTTTCTATTGAAATACAATTTTTCTTTTTTCTATTAAAATCAATTTTAGTTCTTCTATTGAAAATAATTTTTATTTTTCGTAATAAAAATAAATTTTATTCTTTCCTTTCTACTTTTATTATTTTTATTTTCTAATATATTTTTTTAGAAATAGGAAAAAAATTAGGAAAGAGAGGAAAAAATAAAAATAATTGTTAATATGGGCATTTTAGTCATTTTAAGTAACTTAACGGTCTTTTTTGATGGTCAACTGACGGTAAGGGCAATCCAGTCGAGAATTTAAAAGTATAGAGGTATACCGGTTTAAATTGAAAACTAAGAGACGTAACTGATTTTAGAGGTAAAGTACAAGATGCCACAAGTATTTTCTCCTATAATATTCATACAACTACATGCATTTACATTTTCACTAACACATTTACCAAATTTGTATATGTGGAAGCATGTGTGTGTTTATGTCCATATATTTGTTAGTGTATTCATAACATATATATATTGTTGTTCAACAAAGTGTTTGACCCAGTACCATTTGGTTTAGTGACATAAGTCTATTCTTATAAATAAGATGTCGTAAATTCGACTGACAGTATTGTAGCACATTAATTGTGCATTTAATATAAAAAAATACAGTGTTTGCCGATTCACCAAATTTGTATATGTTTTCTTATTAACACATTTACCAATTTTGGAAGCATGTGCGAGTTTATGCATATGTAGTTGTTAGTGTTTTTATAACGTACATAGTGTTGTTCAGTGCAGTGCTTGCTCATTTCGTTTTGGCAGAAAAATTACATATATTTGGAGTACTTGGTTGTGTTCTTTGCATAGTGGGATCTGTAGCTATTGTTTTGAATGCTCCACAAGAGAGCCCGATTCATTCGGTTAAGGAAGTATGGCATCATGCTACCCAATCAGGTAAATTCAACAATAATATAATGTTTGGTTCACTCTTGTTTACAACACTATGTACGCATTTCATTTTCACTGATGTAAACATATATACAATTATAATAAGAATCATGTGTGATGCTAGGTTTTGTATTTACATTTTACATTTAATATGGAATAAACAAATAACTACGCTATTTTATTTTTAGGTTTCATTGTCTACACAGTTTTCGTACTGTTTCTGATTGGCGTCCTTATATTCTACTTTGTTCCACGTTTTGGGAAGACTCACCTAATCGTATATATTGGAATCTGTTCTCTGATGGGGTCTCTTACGGTCAGTTTTTAACTTTAGAGTATTGATTTTTATTTTGTATGCACAGTCGTGTATGTATAAGATACAATGTTAATCATTTATAATAATTTATATGTTTGACCATTCATGTATCAATATTATATACTATAATCTCAATCGTTGATATGTGTCGTGCACATATACATGATCGTGTATAGAAGACACTCCGTTATTATTGTAAACCTTATATATTGACACAATTGCAGGTTATGAGTGTAAAAGCAGTGGGTATCGCTCTAAAGCTGAGTTTTCAAGGATCAAACCAATTTAAAGCGTATGAGACTTGGGTTTTTGTAGTGATATTGGTCGTCTGTTGTCTTTTTCAGATTAATTATTTAAACAAGGTAAATAGTTTTAAAGTTTCATGTTCATTTTCTTTGGAAACACGTAAAATTAGAATATATTATATAGATAATGTGTATAATTTGTTTTAATTGTCTCTTAAATTTAAAACCGTAATTCATATTATTGATTTGATTTGCAGGCTCTAGATACCTTTAACGCTGCTGTAGTATCTCCGGTTTACTATGTGATGTTTACAATATTCACCATTCTTGCCAGCGTGATCATGTATAAGGTAATGTAGTATACATGGCATGTACACTTTGAAATTTTTGTCAATGATTTGGTCTTCTCTTTCTTTCATGTAATTGAGATAAGTTCTTTAGATATTTGAAAGAAAAAAAAGAGTTCTATAGATGTTAATACTGCATTGTTCTATAGAGAATTTATAAGAAGCAAAAGTAAAACTTTTTAGCTATTTTTCTTCTTCAACTTCAACAACTTCAATATTTTGGAGAATTCATGATCATTCCTCAAATCCTTCTATAAAAGTATAGAGCTTGTTGTGAATATGAGGAAATTGAGTTTTTCTCTTTTCACTTTCTAGACTTTTGAGAAAGTTATATAGAACTTGTTGGAGCAAAACACCCCAAAATCTTTTCCGAATAGAGAAAATTGAGAAAATAGGAAAACTGAATGAAGATTCAATTGTTATGTATATTAAGAATTGGTATGTTAACTTGTGATCCAAATGCCAATAAATATTAAGGAAACCTATCAAAATTTAGTTGAAATTACTCATGTTGCATCAATTGTGATAGTTTTATGATGAAATAAATGATTCATTACTTGTGTGGTGAAATCTTACATTATCAAGTTGAATTGTTTTAGTTTTTTTAGTTTTATTATTTTTGGATTCTAAATACCACATTTGCTTTTCCAATTGCAGGACTATGAGTCCCAAAATGCGTCACAGATTGTTACTGAGCTGTGTGGTTTTGTTACTATTCTATCTGGTACCTTTCTACTTCACAAAACCAGAGATATGGGAAATGATCCACCCGAAGAACCTATATTCCAAAGTCCTCGTGTGTCAGAAACATCTTCATCTCCACTTCCTATCACTCATAGATAGTCAAGTGTTTCATCTCTGATCTCTCAGACAGTTATTGCAAGTGCCCATGCTTGTTAAGCAAAGATGTATAACTAGGTATTATGCCTAATTATTTTTTGGTCATGAGAAGCAGAAAAATGCAAGGTCTATACCGAAACAAGAAGATAACTTATGAAAATTAGATGACTTTTTTGATGCAAAGATCGATAATTAGGATTTTCGCTGTAATTAGTAGGGAGAGACTCACAGTTAGATTTTTTTTTCTTTTTCCCAAATTTGTCTTCTTATTTTTCTCCCGAGTACAATTTACCATATGTTGTAGGACACTTATTAGAGATGAATATTAAAAGTAATCATAAATACTGTTAGATTCTTTAATACAAAACACATCTTTCTTTAAACTTAAGTTTCATGTCAAGTTCATATATGGAGAGTATGTAATAGAATTCTTCTCACAATAAGTCAGCTGCAGAAGAAGGAGAAGGTACCCATTGACGTGCTTTGCTATTTTTGAAACTCTGCATTATAAACGATTGAACATATATCGAGGGGTTGTTCTTATGTTCATGAGACTCTTGCCTACACTGAGCTAGAAGAGTGCTTAGGTACATGTATCTGTAAACACGGATTTATCTGCGTAAATAACAAAACAACACATGTACAAAATAATATAATTTTATTAGTGAATTTGCGGGTTACAAATCTTTGTGAACTCCTCTGATTCTATCTCTGAATTTGGATTTGACTCAAGGGTGACAACGCACTTGTTCTTGAGGTGGAAAAGTAGTCACGAGAATTGATCACTTGACGAGTGTTTGGATTTGGTGAAGAATAGGCTATTTAGGAGTTTGGTTGTTCTTCGGAAGTGTTTTGAGACTTCTGAGCTCTCGGGAGCAATTTTCTCTTTCTGATCGGAAGTTCTCCTCTTGATATGAGAGGGGGTATTTATATTGTCGACGCTTCCCTGCATATGAAATGCAATGATGGCGCCCAATGAATTTCTTTCCTTATCGATAATAATTTAATCAATCAATTTTGATAATTAAATCAAATCACATTTAATTAATTGATTAAATTATTCCCGTTAAGGCATGATTTATTTGATTAAATATCTGATTTTAATTCCGACAATCAATTTAATGCGGTTGACAGTTGATTGATGGACGATATTTAATATTTGCTTTAGTCGAGATTTGACGGATCTGTTGTTGACCGACCAATCACACGTCGCCATGTGTACTTCCGGAGTGTCTTTGACTTTGATACTTTTCTGACTCACGTACACGATTTTATCGGGCCTACATGAGGTTTGAATATTCAACGATTTCATTTTCATTGAATTTTATGTGTCTACAAATGTCCCCACTTCAAGATGCGTCGTAGTCATGCCGCCGTCACGTGTCGGAGAGTCAACTTGAAGTTTATTGGCTTTTGATATGGACGAATTTGGGTTGGAATTTAAGTTTATCAGAATTCCTGAGTTTGTAGGGACTCCCAAATTTTCAAGGATTCCCTATATTCGTAGGGATTCCTTAAATTTGCAAGATACCCTAACTTGTAGAGATTTCTTAAATTTGTAAGAATTTTCAAATATTTGACTTGATTCGGTAAGACTTTAAGGCTCCGAATGAAAATAAACTTTTGATATATTCCCACTTTGATTGATTGATTATTTGTAATATTTTCCCAATCAATGATTTAATCATCAAATAATTTGACCCCATGTGATGTGACGGGAAAACTCTTATTCCCTCAATAATTTTTTAGTCTCAATCAGAAAGTTACTTGTAGCAAACTCTACTACCCCAATAAAAATTAGGGCTCCGGGTTCGAACATTCTTTATCTCAACCTTCAACCGTAGCCGTCTTAGAAAGTCTAGGACTTCGAGTAGTACACCTTCTTCTTCCTTCAATTTATTTTGACCATCGATTCAAATGTACAGAGTATTGAACCCTCTTCTTCCTTATTATATTGGCGGCAGGTTACAGAGCTTGGCTAACCCATCGACAGGGTTAGACACAGTGTAGACTCCTTCTCTGATAAGTTTGTGAGTTATCTTTGCATTTTGACAGCAGCGACAGAGCCCAAGGTATGTGACATGCCAACTTTTAAACTAATTTGTGAGTTATCTTTTTTCAACTTTTATACTAATTTCTTTTATTTGATAGCCTGACATGTCAACAATCCCACATACCTTTGAGGCAAAAACCATCTTTTTAGCTAGTGAGTGATGTCCTTCACGTGGGGGAGTAGCCTTGAAGAATTATTCATTCTTTTACTTTAAACAAGACTTGATTCATATGTGTGTATATATATAGCCACCAACTCCGTCAGGTTCTTATGTCTTCTTTAAACAAAGAAATCACTGTTTTCATGCATGATTGCCCTCTCAAGTGGGGAAGTAACATCACCTGCTACACCACCACTTCGTTTTTCTTTTTCTTTTTTTTTGTTTCTTTTTCTTTTTGACAACAACATGAATGATTAAGGTGGATTATGATTGTATCATTGGTTTCTTCCATTGACTTCGATACTTGCTCCTTTTTATCTCTACTGCAGGCTTGGTGAACCCGTCCTTACAACTTTCACTGCTTTTGGTATGCGACCCCTTCCTCTCTGTTTTATTTTATTTTCCTTTTTTTTCTTTTCCCTTTTAGTTCTCGGCAATAACAGGCCTAATCTTATTAATACCAATTTCATTTTTTTTTTTCAGAATTTTTGTGGTAATTGAAGAACGTGAAACATAACCGTTAGGTTTCTTCCACATCTTGATTGTGAGACGAACCATTCAAAGTGTTTAGGCTTTGCGTACGTTGGAAGCGATTTGAAGAACGTGATCCCTTAACCGGTAGGTTCCTTTCACATCTTGACTGTGGGACAGACCGCTTAAAGTGTTTAGGCTTCGCGTAAACGTACACCGTTCCAGATGGTAGTTTTCAAGAGTTTCAAAAAAAACATTGTCACTATCCTTGAAGAAGCTGAGGACATCTAAAGTCAAGGCACCACCCTTTGCACCTATCCTTCATTGATTGGGCCGGATGCCATCGAGACTCCCCCTCATGACAATTCAGGTCACCTTCCACGGTGGACTTTTCAACAATCCAGTCGACTGGGTACCTTTTCACCTTCCAAGGAGAAGCGAAGCGCAGACGTATAGATGTTGAAGTCTGCCCATCATGATCAACATGCCCCCCAGACACCATTTGTGCTTCTCAGCGATCGTGTATCTAAAGAATCTGTGCGATGGAGTGGGTTTCGTGCCAATGGAGCTTTCTCCCATACAGACTGTTATTGGGAATGGTTAGAAGACATCTTGGGACGACACGAAGTGTTCATCCGTAAAACCGGTCTCTATCGGGCAGTCTTTGCATCGCTTTTCAGCTATGACCGTGTAGCGCCTGTGGTACGGACCTTCTGCGAATATTAGTGCCCGAGCACCAATACTCTCTATACATCTCATGGAGAAATGTCTATCTCCCTCCGGGACTTGGAACGGCACCGGGGTTTACCTGTCATTGGACGATTTTATGATGAGGTGGTTCCATCGGTTGAGGAGTTTTTGGCAACATTCCAAAATGGTGAGCCGGTCATTCCCGTATTTTGTCGTCACCTATTCCTTGCCTACCACAAGCTTCACAAAGACAATAAAGGGCAGAAGGTGAAGATTACATCGTTGATCATGTATTGGTATAAAGGAATCCAGAGATACCAGAAGCCACCTCCCAAAAATGGCCTGAACAACGCTCCTCAACATACATTCAATCCATCAGGTGAAATTCCTGAGGTTCAAGAACAAACTAATGAGGACTTTATGCCTTTTCATGACTTAGGCGTCAGCGATGCGGATATAGAGACCACCTACTTGGCTGCTTTTTATGCATGCTGGTTGTACTTATTCGTCTTTCCCATAGATGGCACAGGTTTGATCCGTCCTGGTGTTTTTTGCGCCGCAAGTCAAATGTCCCAGGGACACTCATTTTGTCTAGCTGTACCTGTGTTGGCTACCATTTACCAAGGCTTGAATGAAATTTCTGCATCCAAAGACCTTGGGAATTGCTCACCCACATTATCTTTTCACTACGTGTATGCATGGCTGACGACCTATTTTGACACACATTCCTTCGCTCCTCTTCGTGATGAATTTACGCCTAGCGTGGTTCATTTTTCAGGGGCATCTTCAGTAAAACACTTCGAAGATACACAAGCTCGCTCCTTATTTACTGCATGCAACAATGTGCAGATGGACATGTTAGCCAAGACCCCTTCAGAGCGCAAGGTAATCTATGATAATTGGGACATTACACATGCATACTACACATATCTTGTTTGCCTTCGATCAGGGTTCCTCTCTCTTAGACAGGATAGACGATGAGTCGTTTAACCCTATAGCCCCCATCGATTCAGTCGACAGTTTGGTTATGTTCAAGACATTCCAACTAGCCTTAAGAAGAACAATGACGGTCGTGTGGATGCATTACCCTTGATGTATTGGCATTAGGAAAGCTTCACAAGGCGTGAGACACGAAGCACGGTGACTTTATCGCTTGAGAACACTATCACGGAGCACATGGTGACCCGTGACTATGTCGAATGGTGGTCTAAGGTGTATCGTTCCATGCCAGTGGAGACTACAACAAAGGAGAAGGCGCATCATGAGCCCATGAAAGCGAAAGAAGATAAGCTCACCACCCGCACTATGCTGAAAGAGGTTACGACAAAGTGAGAGGCCCAACATAAGCCAATGAGAGCGAAGGAAGGCCAAAACACCACTCGCACCGCGCCAAGGGAGAATGCAATTGATAAGTGTGTTTTACTCCATGATTTTAATGTGTTTTTACCCTCATTTATACTTGGTTTATTCCTTAGTAATGTCGTTTTTACTTATTTTGAGTCAAAAGGTTTTTCTGTAGAGTAATGGGTAAAACGTGCATTTATACAGAAAATTGTGCTTAAGTGTTGAAAATTCGATTTGGAACAAAGACTTGGTTATTTTCTCATGGTTCGTTATATTGTTACATTGTCAATCTTGATGAATCTTGTGCAATGTGTAGACAACATGTAAATAGGCTTAATAGATGAAGAATCATGAAGTTTGGACTCATGGAGGACAACAAAAGAAGCCACGGAAAAGAAGCCACGGAAAAGAAGAAACTCCGAAACATTGCATTTTGATCCGAGCAGAAAGTTCCAGAAATCCTACACCAACTTTGGAAATTCATAACTGACGATCCAGGAGGAGTCTGAGGACGAGCCATATACCATTGGAAAGCTGTATGTGTCTAGTTTTCAGATCTTCTTGCATCGCAGCAATTGGAGTTTAGATGAGGGAGATATGTTCAAAACAATGGACGGAGGTCAAGCTGCAAAACTGGGCAGTTTCTGCCATAGTTGTCACACAAGTTTGGGAGGATGTTTTTTCACCAAAATTCTTCCCAAGCATGTCAAAGAACTTAAAAAAGAGCTTAATGAAGTCACGGGAAGTTGCATTGAAGAAGAAGATTCGAAGATGTCATCAAGGACAGCCGAAATAACTAAGTAGACAGCTTTCCCGGTTCAACGAGGAAAGGCTGCCTCTACCGAGTTCTTGCAATGGATTCGGCTGCCTAGAAGCCCAAGACTTGTGCAATGAGGCCTACATTGATCCATCAACATGTAGGAGAGTCCAAAATCAAGAGGTCCAAGGTCCAAGTCGGAATCCTATTCAGAAAATAAAGAGAAGTCCAAGTTATATACAAGAAGGAAAACTTATCCTTCTGGAACAGGGACTCCTTGAAGTTGCCGAATTAGACTAGGGTTTTCCCTTAGTTTTCTGTATAAATAGGCCATGTATAGATCAGTTTTAGGGGTCTTTCAATTGCTCAAAAACCATAGTATAGCCTTACTCTACCCAAAAACCCTTAAACACAGAAAAACACAAGCTATGTCGCCACCAATCTCATCCACTGCCGACTGCCATCTTCCGCCGATCACCCCTTGCCTTAGCCGATCTGTATAGGTAAGTTAAGCATGAAATTCTTCATGGTTTTGTGTAATAATTTTCTGTGTAAAACAGTTCTTTATGATATATATATGTTTTGGTTTTTGGTTTTGTATAATAAGCATGTATATGAACTCTTCTTTGTGATTTGCACATGAATATGTTTGTTGTGTAACGATTTAGATTGCATGTTAGGATTATGATTTAGTTTAAGTTGTTTATGTTTTTGTGTTTAGTAGATGTCAAATTGATTAATTGCTTACCTGATCATTAATCGAACCTAAAGATAGTCTTGTGCACGGATGTTTCTAAGGGGGGAGTTTAAAATTGCCGTAGTAATCTAGGGTTGAGTTCACCGCGTCGGGCTCTCGATTCTAGTTGCTGTATAGGGTGGTAGGGTAAGTGATTTACATGCTAATAGGATGAGTGAGGACATACCTAGGATCATGTCTCCAACGACTCGTGAACGGTAAGTGTATTTTGTGTTAATGTGATGCGCGTCGTAAGCATTAAACAAGATGACACATAAACTTAGGATGATGCGCGTCGTAAGTTCTAAGTTACATGAGAAGTCATAAAAAGTTGGAATTAATTTGCATCTATGTTAGCATAAACATAATAACTTGATCTTTCATAAAACTTATGTGTGTTTCTAATCGGTGTTTGCTATAATTCGTGCTTGAGTAATGATCGACCGACCTTGTAGATATTTTTGTTTTGTTTTCTTTATGTTTCGAACAAATTCTCAACTCCCATATATTTTGATGTAAATATGTTTATATGTGTAAATAGTTCTAACGTTTTCATTTTGCAGAATAATAATCCTTCCCTAGTGTCCCCGGCTAGAACGATACACTACTTACTAACACTACAATGATAGGGTTTTAAATTGCAGGTCAACTTTTGACAGGTGTAGCTTATGAATCTTATGTGTAGCCGAGGCTGTACACACAGGTTTGTACACACAAGTCATATGCACATAACTTATGAATCTTATGTGTAGCTTTGATTATAAAGGAAGATCCACCGCAGTTCGTGAACAAGATGACATTCTCTGAAGCCACCATTGGCGGAGTTAACATCCTGGACACAAACCAAAGGCTTCGCAATATCCGCCTGCATGCTGCCACCCAAGTTTGCGAGCAAATTGAAGACATGACAACAAAGCACTCGATGACAACCATCTTATGCAAGAAGAAAGAGCTTGATGAACTGGTATCTGCACTTCAATACTATAGGGTCGATCCCACTTTAGTAAGGGGCAGGGTGGAGAGCTTGATGACTAGCGCTACTCAATACAATGCCACAAGGCTCGTATGCTTACAGAAGACAACTCCACGCACATGTGATCAACGCTTGACACTCACAGAATCCGAACTTACAAAGTCAATCGCATTCCGCGAAGCTGACCGTGATCAACGTCAAGTTGCGATTAACTCTTTGGAGAGCTTGAAGAACGAGCTACAGGTGTTGGAAAAGACAATAGCTTCATTAGACACGAGTCTTCTACTTCACGACAAGAAAATCACTAATCTAGAGAAGGAGAAAGCCCAAATCAAGGAGACTCACGTGTTGACTGCTGAGGTGTTTGAGGAGGCCAAAAAGTTGAAAGGAGTCTTTGAAGAACAGCGAAGCAGCTTCAAGGGTCTAACTTGGATGTGAAAGACCGATCAGTAGTAGTTCATATTCTGTTCTCTTGTCTTTTTTTGTTCTCTTTTAGTGACTGTAATATGTCAACTTTGACAATTAGAACTTATCATGCAATGAGCAATGAGCTTGTAATAAGTCTATTTTGACAACAGCCTTTCTTGAAATAATGATTTTGTTCTACCTTACTAGCAAACAAACCCTTATTTGTATTTTGATGTGACTGAACTCAAAAATGTTATTCTCAAGCTGCTTAAGTACCATTCTAAGGAAGGAATCAAGTCATCACGTAGTTCAACGGTTTATGGGAAGATGATGGTGATTTTTTTTCGTCCTTATTTTTTTTATGTTGAACTGCCCTTTCAGGTTTTCACCTCAACATATGGACGTTTTTTTGGGTGCCTTGTGCAGTTTATGCTCGTGCAGGCTAGGAGCGTTGTTCACTTGTTTCAGGCATAATACTTCTTCAAGAACTTGCCATTGATCGGACCAATTCGAAAGCTGTCTTGAGCCATAATCTTGTAGGCACCATTGGTGTAGACCTCACTAACAACATAAGGCCCATCCCACTTTGATTTAAATTTCAGACCAGTCTTGTGCGACATGATGATAGGTCTGCGTACAATAAGGACTAGTTCACCAACTTGGAAGGATCAAGGTCGGACACCTTTGTTGAAGGAACACGACATTTGAGCTTGGTAGCACTCCAAATGTTGTTGCGCATCAAGCCTCTTCTCATCGAGAGCTTCCAGCTCTTGAAGCCGTAGCTTAATGTTTTCTTCGTTTGTGAGACCTTCTTGTAATGCGATCCTCAACGATGGAATTTCCTTCTCTAGTGACAGGACAACTTCGATGCCATACACCAAATAGTAAGGTGTAGCGTTTGTGGCAGTTCGATATGTCGTTCTATATGCCCACAATGCTTCGCCCATTTTCTCATGCCAATCTCTTTGTGACTTACCGACTGTCTTCTTCAAAATGTTGCAAAGTGTCTTATTGAATGCCTCTGCCAAACCATTTGCTGGAGCGTTGTACATCGAAAAATAGTGTAGCTTGAAGTGATACTTCTTACTAAGTTTTTGCATTGCACTATTGGAGAAGTACTTGGCATTATCTGTGATGATAGAACGTGGCACACCGTAGCGTTGAATGATGTAAGTCTTGATAAAGTCCACGACTGTCTCTTTCTTTATCTCTTTAAGTGGTATTGCTTCTGACCATTTCGAGAAAGAATCTGTGACCGCCAGGAAGTAAACATAACCGGTGGAGGATTTCGAAGTTATAGGTCCCACAGCGTCAAACGAGTACGAGGCAATTGTAGGATGCAATGGCTCGGGCGGTTGATGGATGAAGTTCGCGTGGAATTGACAAGCTTGACATTTTTGTGCAAACTCCATACAATCTTTGACCATTGTGGGCCAATAATAACCCATCTGCCGCACTTAGAAGTGCAACTTAGGACCAGATTGGTGGGCTCCACAAACGCCCACTACCAGAATAAGTATCATAGCCGACGAAAAAAAAATTTTGTCGCCTAAGTGAAATTTTCGTCGGCTAAAGTGGACTTTTAGCCGACGAAATGTTGTGTCGTCGGCTAAAATAGTTTTTTTCGTCGGCTATAGTTCACAGACTATAGCCGACGAAATTTTAACACTTTAGCCGACGATATATATAATTTCGTCGGCTAAAATTCTTTATATTTCCAGATCTAGACAGTAGCTGATTTGAAAGAAAAAACGGAAGAAAAAGTTTTGGGGTTGGCGAAATTGTTGGGTGTTGTCGAAATCTGTCCGAAATTAGTTTGTGGCGCTATATATAGGTACGTATATGTATATATCTTGTTTTTGAGTTGATTTAAGAGTTTTATTTTCGTTATGCACATTGATTTTGAGTTTTAATTAGAGTTAATTATATTGTGTTTTGAGTGTGATTGAGTTGATCGATTTGGGTTTGATAATATATATGAAGTTGTTATATATATACATATTAATTTGATTATATTAATTAGTAATTATTATATATATGCATGTATATATATATATATATATATTAATTGTACGTTAACTGCAGATATAATATAAATTGAATGATTCGTAAATTTAATTAATTAGCGTTTATACATATATTATGTTATCTTCTCAGGATATGGATAAGAGTTGGATTTCGCTTCCAAAATGGGACAAAAGATATGCTAAAGGAGTTGTTAGTTTTATTGAATATGTGATGAATAATGCTAAAGGGAATACAATTTTCTATTGTCCGTGCACTAAATGTCAGTGTCGCAGCGATATGTATCGATTTCCAATTGACAAGGTTTGGCAGCACCTTAAAAGTAATGGGTTTTGGGAGAAGTACACATGTTGGATATATCACGGTGAAACATCATCAAGGGGTCCGCATGATCATGGGCAATTTTCTGAGACGGGCAGTACATCCAACGATCCAACAACGGCCTTCATCAACGATATGTTTCCTTATGAGAGGGGTGTATGCTCTGAAGGACCGTATATGTCTGAGCCGGTGCAGCCCTTCCCTAGAGTTGTCAACACTGCTGGTATTGACAGGTACAACAAACTACTTGCTTTCCAACAGACCCATGTGTACCCCGGTTGTCAGAAAACGGTTCTTGAAAGTGTGATGGACGTTATGAAGATTAAAGTTGAGACAAAATCGACTGTGAAGGCTGTTGATGAGTATCTACAGTACACTGCTTCGATGCTGCCCCACGGTCATCGTCTTCCTACCACTCATCATAAGGTCTGATGTATACTGAAAGATCTTGGGCTTTCCTACATCAAGATCCATGCATGCAGATATGATTGTGTTCTCTTCTGGGGTAAAGATCCAGAGGGGAATGACCTTGGTGACCTTGACACATGTCCAGTATGTCAGAGTGACAGGTATAAGTTGACTCCTGCAGGCAATAGGAAACCTATGAAGGTACTTCGGTATTTCCCGTTGAGGGATAGGCTGGAACGGTTGTACATGTCATCACACACGGCCAAATCTATGAGATGGCACGCTGATAGGGAATTGCAAGGCGAAGATACCCTTATACACCCTGCTGACGGGGAGGCCTGGAAGCATATAGACAGAGAGTTTCCTCATTTTGCGTTTGAGGTTCGAAATGTGAGGCTCGGGCTCTCATCTGACGGGTTCAATCCTTTTGGCAAAATGAGTCTTCAATACAGTGTATGGCCGGTGATTTTGGTACCATACAATCTTCCTCCATGGATGTGCATGAAGAAGGAATACAATATGTTGAGTTTGTTGATTCCGGGACCCGGTTATCCAGGGAAGTGTCTCGATGTGTATTTGAGACCCTTGATTGAAGAGCTTAAGTTTTTTTGGGACGTTGGTCATCCCACTTATGATAAGTTCATGCACGAGATGTTCCAGATGCATGCTATGGTTGTTGGTACCATTAGTGATTTTCCTGCTCGTGGGATGTTGTCGGGCAACGTTGTTAGGGGATACAAGGCTTGTCCAGAGTGCCTAAGCGATGAGGGGAGCAGTAGTCATTGCAACAAGATATGTAGATTGGGTCACCGTACTCTCCTTCGGTATGATCACGAATGGCGGTTCCATGACAAGGCATTTGATGGGACTGTAGAACTTGGTGTGCCTCCTAGAAGATGGACATGGGAAGAAATTTTAGCAGTGCTTAATGAGTATGATTTTGGGCAGCTCAGCAATCATCCCGACATAGTGGCGGCAATACCTGACAGACCCGACAAGTATAAATTTTGGACACATAAGAGCATATTCTGGGAACTCCCATACTGGGGTAAGTTGTTGATCAGACACTACCTAGATGTGATGCACATAGAAAAGAATGTGTGTGACAGTAATTTTTTATTTCGTCGGCTATAGTTCTTCCTATAAATTCGAACCCAGCGAGACAGAACCCCACTTTCTCCACTTTCTCCTTCTCGGCCGGACGCTTTCTCCCTCTCCTCTCGATTTTCTTTCACCATTTTCGACGGTTTCCGGCCTCCACTCCGCCTCCCTCATCTCCCAAACAAATAAGGTATGCAATTTCATGTTTATATTGTATTATAGAACTAATTTCATTTGTTTTTTCAATATATTGCATTATATTGAATTGTGTTGAATTATATTGTGATAATGTTGAATTGTATTATGATAATGTTGAATTGTATTATGTTGTGATAATGTTGAATTATATTGGGTGTATTTACTGAATTTGGGTGTATATTTGGGTGTATTTAGTGATTGGGTGAATTTGGGTGTATTTGGGTGAATTTGGGTGAATTTGGGTGTATTTGGGTGAATTTAGGTGTATTTGGGTGAATTTAGGTGTATTCGGGGGTATTTGGGTGTATTTGGTGATTTTTAATATATTTGGAAATTGGGTGTATTAAGTAAATTGGAAATTTTTAATATGGTTGGGTATATTAAAATATTGAATGGTATATTTAATATATTTGGGTATATTACAATTTTAATTGGTGTATAAAAATAAATTTTTGTTAATGTTGTTCATTTTTTATAATTTTATACATTTAACAAAATATTAATTATATTATTTAGGATGAAAGAATTATTTAGTAAATCGAAGAGTTCGAAGGGCCAAAGGGGTGAATCGTCGGAGGGAACGTCTAGCAACCCTCGGGGTTCGTTTCAGGGCCCAATGACGGCCTGACGGGCGTCTCTTCTGGAGCCGACACATTCCTCCAGGCAGCCAGATGCCCCTCCCGCCTCCAGGCAGCCTAGCGCCCCTCGCTCCTCCGGCCAGCGGGACGCCCCTCGCTCCTCCAAGCAGCCTAGCGTACCTCGCTCCTCCAGGCAGCCTAGCGTACCTCACTCCTCAAGGCAGCTGTGGCCTCCGACTCAGGCGGAGGTGTCTGCCGTACGTATGCCTGAGATACATAGGGCACCGGCACTGGGCCCTACTGCATCGGAGGGTGGGTCTTCCGGGGTACAGATGCCGCCGCCTCTTCTCTTCCTTCCGCGCTTCATACCGGCAATACCTGCAGTCGATGACTCAGGGGCGCCGATTTATCCACTACCCCCGCAGGTGACCCCATCAGCGGTGTATCTGTTCGTGTCGTTTGCTACAGAGTTAATTTCTGCGAGGGTATCATCGTCGGCGACAGAGTCGGAGTCCGTCGCATCCGCCCCAACGCCCTCAGGTAATGATTATATAAGTAATTTGTTATGTTATAATGTTATAATAAAATTAATTTACTAATCATCAATTTATGATAGGCACCGTCGGAGCCAAGCGTACAAGGAAGAAGAGAGATCCGGTCACGGGGAAAGCTCTCGAGAAGACAGTGAGTACCTCGGGAAGGATCGTCATTGATACTGACGGGGATGGGAACGTAGTATCGAGCGGCAAGACGAGGATGTACTCTGGCCACGTGGGAGCGCTTATTAGGGATAGAGTCCCTATGTTATGGTCAGACTGGGGCGAGGTCCCACAGGAGGTTAAAGACATGGTCCACAACGCCATGTCGGTAAGTATAACAAAATTCATATTTAACATTATTTATTACATTGTAGATTTATGAACTTCTAAACTAATAAATGTTTAAATGCAGGTGTGGTTTGACGTTCCCAAGTACCTGAGGAACACCTGGGCGGACGTTGTGCACGGGGGAAGGTACGTTGCAAAGTTAAGGACAAAAGAAAATTATGTATAATTAATAATATTTATATTTTTTTTGGCGTATTACAGGTACAAGGAGTGGAAGAACGAGTTACGGACCCACTGGACTACGCATGGGAACGAACGTTCTGGCACCCCCCCTGAGTTCCAGTTCAGGGAGTACGAGTGGCGTTGGCTTCTGATATCGGAATTCAACAACCCACATAAACAGGTAATTAAAAATAATTATTTATTATATTGAATTATATTTAATACGTTTTAAAATATTTTACTAATTTGATTCCTTTGTAGGCCGTTTCCCGGGTGAACGCTCAAAACCGGCAACGCAACATGAGGAACCATCATGCCGGTTCTAGACCGTTCGCATCGTTGATGGAGGAGGCGGCCAGGGAACATCCAGAGGTCAACCGGTACGTCTATACGTATGAGAAGGCATATCCTGACGCCCAGGAGGATATTGTAAGTCGCTTTACGTTTTACAATTTAGTAAATTATATATATATATATATATATATATTTTAAAAAATGTTAATTAATTTTTTTTCCTATCAAATTAGGCGAGGGTGAGGCAGGCTAGTGACGAGGTGATGGCTGCTATAGTCAGGGAGACATGGCCTGACACGCAAGAGGAAGACATGTCCGAAGCCATGTCCCGGGTCGACACTTCGGATCTCAGCGTTGGGGCCAGGATCATGGGAACAGCATTTCCACCGCGAGGAAATAACTTCTACTGTCGGGGTCGGGGAAAGAAGGGCGAGGGGGTACTGAAGACCACTCCCGGGTTTCAGAAAAAAGGAGCCTCGACCAGCAGCAGAACGACTCAGCTTGAGGCGGAAGTTCAGATGTTACGGGAACAGCAAGCCGCCCAGGCAGCATATACTGCCGCGAGAGAGGCCGCCCAGACAGCATATACTGCCGCTTTACAGGAGTATAATGCAGCAGTATATGCCACCCAGCAGGCACAGCAACAGCAGATGTTCCAGTACATGCAAGATTTTTCAGCTGCACAGCTTCAGGGACTTCCGCTTCCGCTTCCGCCCATGCCCACGCCTATTCCCTTACCTCAACCGCCGCAACCTCCCCATCAACCTCATCCTGGCGCAGATATTGATTTAGACGATATCGACTTCATTTAGTTTTTTAGGTTTATGAACAATTCTTTATTTAGTTTTTTAGGTTTATGAACAATTATTTATTTACTTTTTAGGTTTATTAACAATTTATAAATTGAAAATTTATTGCAAAATGTTTATGTTACTTTTGATGGTGTGTTGTTGTTGGTTATGAAATTGTTTCTGTAATTTGCAGCTTGCTTGGATGGTAATTTATAAATTTTTTTTGGGTTTGTAGTATAAAAAGTACTATAGCCGACGAAATTCACCATATTTCGTCGGCTATACTAGTTTTTTTTTTTCAACAACCTTTAGCTGACGAAATATGATAAATGCCGTCGGCTATAAGTATCATAGCCGACGAAATATTGTAAATTTCGTCGGTTTTTCTCTATTTAATTTTTAATTTTTAAAATACTTTAGCCGACGAATTAACTATATTTCGTCGGCTTTTCTCTATTTCATTTTTAATTTTTAAAAAACTTTAGCCGACGAAATATTAATATTTCGTCGGCCAAAGTTCTTCCTATAAACCGACGAAATATTGATATTTCGTCGGCTAAGTGTTGGATTATAGCCAACGAATTTTTTATATTATTTCGTCGGCTAAGTGTTGGATTATAGCCGACGACGGATTTTATTTCGTCGGCTATAACTTTAACCTACGAATTATGGCCGACGACTTCTTAGCCGACGACGTGTCGTCGGCTATAACCTTAGCCGACGAATATGGTGAACAGGCCGACGAAAAATTTTCGTCGGCTAAGATGCTTATCCTGGTAGTGGCCTGATTGAACTTCTTCCATGACCTTAACTGCTTCTTCTTTCTCCAAACATCAAAGGAGTAACCCATCGAATGATCGTCGGTAAAGAGTTTTCTTGTAATAGAAGAAACGTGGGGCTTTCCGCTTGATATCCGATCGCACTTTCGGGTCATCAGGAAGACTATGATGCTCAAGATAGTCAATTAAAGGATGCCTCAAATCTTAGACATCAATGACATAGACAGACACTGCATTGGAACTTTCACATAATTGAACGCTTATAGTTGGTACAACCCATCTTTGGTAAATAAGTAAGTTCGCTGTTTCATTGTTTGACAATGCTAAGGTTGCTGCTAGGTTAGCCAAGGCATCTGCCATTTGATTCTCCTTTCTTGGGACATGCGCTAGCGTGACTGTCTCGAAACCATCCACGAGTTGTGTAGCAATATGTAAGTAAGGGACTAAGTTCTCTTTCTTGACCTCATAGTTAGTCAGCAATTGATCGATGACGAGCTTTGAGTCTCCATATACTTCTAACCTTGTGATTCTCATTTCGGATGCTATTTGTAATCCCATGATCAAAGCTTGGTATTCTGCAACGTTGTTGGAGCACAATTCACCAAGAGTGAATGCGTAAGGTAATATTTGATTTTGTGGAGTGACGAAGACAATACCAGCTCCCGCTTCATGCACCGTTGAGGAACTGTCGAAGAACATATTCCAAGTGGAGAAGACCTCTGTAAGGAAAACTTCTTCGTCAAGTAAGTCATCTGAAATTTCCCAATCTGACGGAATCAGATAATCTGCTAGGAAGTCGGCTAAGGCTTGCCCTTTAACTGCCTTTGCAGGCACATAGACAATATCATATTGGTTCAGGGTTAATGCCCATTTGGCCATTCGTCCAGCTAAAACCTGTTTTGACATGACAAACTTAACTGGGTCAGCTTACGCCACCAAGTGCACTGTGTAAGCTTGCACGTAATGTCTCAACTTTTGGATCGTGAAGATGAGAGAGAGACATGTCTTCTCTATTGGAGGATAATTTAGCTCCGCTCCCGTTAGAGTGCGACTCAAGTAGTACAAAGTTTTTTCTTTCTTCTCCTCATTCTCTTGAGCTAGAAGTGCTCCGATCGATCTCTCTTGAGCTGCTATGTGGAGAATAAAGGGTTTTCCAAGTATGGGAGCACCTAACACTGGATGATTAGTCAAGTACTTCTTTATACCTTCGAAGGCGTTATGGCATGCTTCATCCCATACAAAAGGCACATCCTTCTTCATCAATCGACTAAAAGGTTGACATCGACCTGCTAGGTTTGAGATGAATTCCTTGTAGCTTTTTCAACTCACGCAAGTTGCTCGGCTCAGGCATTTCTTAAATGGCTTTAATCTTTAGTCGGTCAACTTCAATCCCCCGATGTTTCACAATGAATCCGAGAAACTTTCCGGAACTCACACCAAAAGCGCACTTTAAATGATTCATTTTGAGTTGGTATTGGCGTAGCCTATCGAACACTCTTCGTAAGTCTTGTAAGTGATCACACCTTCTCTTTGATTTGACAACTAGATCGTCAACATAACATTCAACATATATGTTAAGCATGTCTCTGAAGATCCTTTGCATAGCACGTTGGTATATTGCACCATCATTCTTTAGTCCAAATGCCATGAATTTATAACAGAAAATGTCTTTGGGTGTGCGAAATGCAATTAACTCTTCGTCTTCTAATGCCATCCTTATTTGGTTATAGCCAGACATCCCATCAATAAAGGATAGAGCTTCGTGCCCTGTGGTTGCATCTACCATGAGTTCAATGTTGGGCAGAGGGAAGTCATCTTTTGGGCATGCGGCATTCAAGTCACGGAAGTCTACACATATACGAATTTGCTTATTCTTCTTCTCTACTGGGACAATATTTGCGATCCATTTAGGATATTGCACTTCTCTAATAAATACTGCGGCGATCAACTTGTCCACTTCAGCTTCAATTTGGGTTTGCAACTCTGTCCGAAACTACCGTTGCGCTTGCTTGATAGGTCGAGCATTGGGTTTAACAATCAATCGATGAACTGCTACTTTTGGGTCAAGACCTGACATTTCTTTATACGACCAAGCAAAGACATCCTTGTACTCTAGCAAGAGGTCATAATATTCCTTCTCTTCTTGGGAACTTAATGACGCACTCAAAAATATTGGTTTTGGGTCTTCTTTTGTTCCCAGATTAAGCTCCTTAAGTTCGTTGACGGTAGACTTCACTCCATCCTCAAGTTCGGAAAGAGCTTCTTTAATTCACCAATAACCATGTTCGCGTCAATTACTTGAAACAAAGTGTTGGACTTTAATTCACCAATAACCATGTCTAGCCGAATTATTCCTATTGCTCTTTGTTCTCTTTGGTTGAAACCTTGGATCATGAGACGACTTTTAGACAACTCATTGACATTGATACCTAGCTTGGACATTGTCGATTTTGGCAAAATGTTTACCGAAGACCCTCCATCTATAAGCATGCGGTTCAACTTTTGTTCTCGCATATACCCTGTTATAAAAAGAGGTCTGTTGTGCGGCTTAGAGCCCAACTGTAAATTTTCTTCTATGAAGTGAATGACATCGCAACACGCAACACATGTCGCACATTCTCTGATGTCTGTGGTATGTTTGTCCACATCAAGTAACAACTGTGACAATGCACATCTTGCCAACTTGGGGAGCTGCAACAAGTCAGAGAGGCTAAGTTTTAGAGGTAAGTCTTCCAACTGCTTCAACACCTCGTTTTCTTCTAACCCTTGATTCATATTGACCGCACTTGTTTCAACCTTCTTAGAATCATGGGCACCTTTTTCATAACTTGTCGCCATCGAACTCACTCTCATACTCGTTCACGCCTTAGACTTGAACTTGGTCGATAGGTTTTGATTGAGAGGCTTGTGCGCACAAGGAGTGATCCATTTCACACCCTTCGCCTCATTCCTCACAAACCATTGACGAATCTCATGTGGCTCTTCGAGGTTTAGCCGAATTACTGGTGGACTTGACAACATATTCTTGCGCGACTTTCTCCTGGTCACCAGTATCCATTCTTCATCATCGCCGTATGAATCGACTTCATGTGTAGCCTTGAGAATTGGGTTTGGATCTTGGACTAGCTTAACCTTCTTCAACTCGTTTCCCTTGCAAGGCTCCTTTGTTAAATGGAATGACGCTTTCTTTGGCGTAGACGGTGACTCAAATGGTTCAAACAACCCAAATGATATGGTGGTGCAATTGACCTGAGCAACTTCATCAACATCTAGCTCAATTCTCCCTTGCCTGGCAAGGTTCATTGTCAAGTCTTTTAGAACAAAGCATTTCTCAATCGGGTGGCTGATAATGCAATGATACTTGTAATACTTCGGGTCGTTGACTCGATTCATCCCTTCTGGACGTTTGCACTCTGGAAGTTCTATCACTTTTTTTTCGAGCAAATCTTCCAACATACCTGCTACATCAGAATCTGGGAACGGGTAAGTCTTTCGCTCCAACTCTTTCAATGAGCGATTCCTTCTATCGTAGCCTTGAGTTGGCTCTTCTTTCCTAACTTCTTTCTTGTCTCGTGCAGTGATTCAAACTGGAGCAACATTTACGGTCATCACCTCCTTCATTGGTCGCTTCACCGCTTTGTCAATTTTGTCTCCAAAGACCTTATCTTTTCGTTGATCTATAACAGACTCCTTTCCTTTATGGCTAGCTAGGCTCGGCTCCATGTCATGCGCTCACGTAGCCAACTCTTCAAATGTTCGAGGCTTGATTCCTTGCAGGATGTATAGCAAATCTAAGTGCATGCCTTGAATACACATCTCGACCGCAGATATTTCAGACAAATGATCCTTATAATCAAGACTAAGTGAGTGCCACCTATTGATGAAGTCAACTGCCGGCTCATCTCTCCATTGCTTCGTGTTTGTAAGTTCCATCATGCTCATAGTACGCCTTGTACTATAGAAACGATTAAGAAAATCGCGTTCCATCTGGTCCCAATTGTCGAAAGACTCGGGTTCTAAATCAGTGCACCACTCGAAGGCATTGCCTTTCAGAGAGCGAACAAACTGCTTGGCAAGGTAATTGCCTTCTGTTCCGGCATTGTTGCAAGTCTCAACAAAATAAGCCCCTCGAATTGTTGGAATTTGGTGGTTGGTATCCGAATGACATCCTTAGGTTGTTGATCCCTTTGGTGTAGGGTTTGGAGTAGGTGAGAGAATCACGAGAAGTAGCTCTATATTGGGCTCTGATGGAGTTGGTGATGAAGTCCTGCAATTGTTAGAGGGGCATGGATCCAAGTGAGTCACCTTTGTCTTTGTCATTATTTTTGAAACTTTCACAATTTTGATCCTTCTTCTCCTTTTGCGTTCTTTTGGAGGAATTTTCTTCGTCTTCCTCTTGAAGTCTACTCAAAAGGTCAGCAATTTGCATGTCTTTCTCCTCCACTGTTTTAGTGAGCTTCTCGACTGCTCCTATCAGTTGGCTTATTTGTTCTTCAATTTTGAATGCTCCGGCCATCATAACCTGCATGAGGACAGGGTGAGAAGAATCACTTGATGGCATGCCATAAGTGTTGTTCTCATCCCTATTGGGACTTCCATTGTATGAGGTCGTGGTTGACTCATCATCAGAGACAGGTGACGACGATCGTTCCCTTGGCTTTCTTGGAGTTTCTCTCTCCTCACTTCGAGAAACATGTTTGCTTGGGCTCCCCATGGTGAGGATTGGTTGGTGAGGCTTCAAAGGCAAAGCCACGAACGTTGTCGGATGAGTCCTTGCCATGCTACGAGTAACATGACTTGAGGATTCACTACTTGACTTTGAGGTCATTGATTTGGACTTCTTCGTTGAGATGACTTCGGTGTTCTTGGAGGCCATTGCTCGAACGGATTTGGATTTTTTTCTTCAGAGAAGGAGATGAGAGGCAAAGATGTCCCACTAGGGGTGCCAATTTTGTAAACACGGATTTATTTGCGCAAATGACAAAACAACACGTGTACAAAATAATATAATTTTATTGGTGAATTTGCGGGTTACAAATCTTTGTGAACTCCTCTGATTCTATCTCCGAATTTGGATTTGACTCAAGGGTGACAACGCACTTGTTCTTAAGGTGGAAAAGTAGTCACGAGAATTGATCACGTGACGAGTGTTTGGATTTGGTGAAAACAGGCTATTTAGGAGCTTGGTTGTTCTTCAGAAGAGTTTTGAGACTTCTGAGCTCTCTTGAGCAATTTTCTCTCTCTGGTCGAAAGTCCTCCTCTTGATATGAGAGGGGGTATTTATATTGTCGACGCTTCCCTACATATGGCATGTAATGGCACCCAATGAATTTCTTTCCTTATCGATAATAATTTAAATCAAATCACATTTAATTAATTGATTAAATTATTCCTGTTAATGCATGATTTATTTGATTAAATATCTGATTTTAATTTCGACATTCAATTTAATGCGGTTGACAATCGATTGATGGACGATATTTAATATTTACTTTAGTCGGGATTTGACGGATCTGTTGTTGACCGACCAATCACACGTCGCCATGTGTACTTCCGGAGTGCCTTTGACTTTGCTACTTTGTTGACTCACGTACTACATACACGATTTTATCGGGCCCACATGAGGTTTGAATATTCAACGATTTCATTTTCATTGAATTTGATATGTCTACAGTATCGAATGGATTGAGAATAGTTATGCTTCTCATTCGGCTGAAGCTTTTAGAACTTTGGGGTATTTGGTCTATTTGGAAGGAAAGGAATATGTAAGTATGGGGAGAGACTATTCGGTGCATCTCCCTTTAAGGGGAGTGACACGGTCATAAATATGTCATCGCCGCTGAAAAATGATCCTCGCCGGCGCCACTTGTCCATACCGCCACTACTGCCACATCTGCCCCTTCCATACGCCACCGCTGCCACCTTCGTTAGAGTTAAAAAAACATGACATGTCATATACACCGACGGTGCATGAAATAATTTCTGAAGTATGGGATGGTAAAGCTCAGGGCGCATTACAAGTGCGAGTTGGTTTTGGTATCTAGCAGCTAACTTACCAAGCTGTTAATGTCAAAAAATCTAAGGCACTGAGGTGACTTATGTGTCCTTGGAAGCCTCCATCTGCTGGTTGGTTGAAAGCCAACACTGATGAGCTTTTGACAGTTCCAGTAAAACTAGAGGTTTGGGAATTAATACTAGAGGTTACTGTCTGGTGGTGGTTATGTTCTCGTTAGGCATATTCATAATCCATTGATGGTGGAAGTGTTGGCAGTGCGCTTGGCTTGTCAAGTAGCTACGCAGTTTCATTTATCTCCTACTATTTTTTAGTTTGATTGCTTGAAGATTGTGAAAGATATTAGGTTGTGGTTCAGTGTTGGAGGATACTAAGTTAAGTACCCGCGCCAGCGCGGGTCGAGATCGTCGAATGATAGCTATTGATGAGTGATAAGAATAATGAGCTAATAAGTTACAGTATTGTTTTGATATTCAAAGAAGTTAGGATGATAGCAAATACACTCACAAAATATAGGAAATCACATAATTGACTTATTTGCAAACCATTGATTTATAGAATAGCATGAAATATAGATAAGGTATACATCTTCTGTAACATGATAGATTCAAACTATGAAAGGTAAAATGCACCAAAGGTGTCTAGACTCTTAAAGTTTCAAAATAATACCTAAACTCTTAATTTGTTATCAATAAGATACCTACATGAAATATTTATTTAAGAATATTTTGTCATTTTCAGAAAATTACTATTTTAACCTTTATTTTGTGTGTTTTATTGTTTTCCTTTAAAATTTGACGGAGCATGGTGGGCCTAAGTCTATGAATTTGTTTATCTAGCATACTGCAAATATAAACTCATCCTCTCACTCGAAGGTAAACAGTTATTTTTCATCATCAAATAGTAAATTTAATAGCTACCGGGCTTAATTTATTAGCTTATGCTAAAATTTCTCGCAAAGAAATGCAAGACGAAAAAAGAAAACTAAGAACATTGATAAAATATAGAGATAATCTTCCTAGAAAAACAAAAAATTACTAGGATATTATCCTAAGAGTCCAACAAAGAATCAAACGAACAAAAGAACAAATTGAAGTTCTACAAGAAGTTTTTGATTACGATCAAGCTCTCCTGAACGTTTTGAGTCTCGGTTAGATCCGCCTCAGCTGGTATCAGAGCCTGCTTGGCTCAAAAGCAGGTTATCAAGGCTTATGCCACAAAGTTGACTTCTCTTGACTAACAAAAGAGAATCCAAACTAAAAAATTACCAGTCATTCTGTATTACAAAAGGTACTGATAAGTGGCAAAAGTGCTTTCATTCAAGGCATATTCATGAAGATCAATACTCGATAGAGTACATATGTAGAGTATTAAACACACTCTACGACGATCTTGTCTACCTCCAGAGAGAAGTTGGGGTTGAAGAGATTGATCCTTCCAGACCAAGCCTAATTGAATACCTAGATCATCTATCTAGGAACACGATCTCAGACAAGGTTGCACTACAACTTGAGAGATTTCATCTCAAGTTCAAGCAATTTGAAGAGATAAGTGCAACACTCAGAAAGCTTGAATTCAAGCTTGATTATCTCAAAGAAAAACAATATCTATTAGATATTAAAAGAAAGCTAGTTCGCACTGAGCATCTTGTCGACAACATTCGTCAGCAAGCAATTGAGCTAAAATCTTCTCAAGAATCGCTGAAAAAGCTTTAAGAAACTCTAATTACCCGATTGGGATGAATCACAGAGTTGAACTAAAAGTAAAACAGAAAGATGATAAAGCTCTAAGCTTTTTCCTTCCTACAAAAACAGTGCATGATAATATCAAAACAATAATTCATCAGCAGAACTACAAGATCGCTTATCTACAAGAGATGAGTATTGATCTCGAAAACCAACTCCAGGAGATAAACAGTAGGATAACAAGACTGCAAACAAGCATAGAAAAAATGAAGATACAAGAAGGAGAATGGATCAATGAAGAACAACTAGCTCAAAACGTAGCTAGTAAAATAATCATACCCCCTTTACCAAAATGAGAAAGTGAGTTTAAGTTTAGTGAACCTAAACTCCTTACATGGTCCTCGTCTAAATCTGCATCTTTAACTAGGAGATGTAAAAATGCTGAGTAGAATACTCAGTAAGAGAAATACTATGCCTGTAAAGCTAATTAACGTTCAAGAATTTGAGTAGAATAAAATTGAATCCAGTATGAGAGAAACATCTGTTCCCAGATTCAAACTCAATGAGATCTACATGAGAGAATCTTTCCTTATGGATTCTCACAGATTCAAGATTTTTGAACTAACTGTTCTTGCCAAAGGAGGAGAATCCGACATCAGGTTAATCACTTCAAAAGAAGTAAGTGAAACATCTCAGAAGAAATATTCTTACATGCATATTGGGGCAGTTCAAGTAGGAATAAAGCTTTTAGCCAGAGATGGTATAGACTGTTCTGTTCTATGTGTCTTACAAGATGATAGAATAACAGACTTTAAGAAAAGTTTGTTAGGAACAGTAAAAACTTCTTTGTGCAACCAGGTGAAGTTTTTCCAAACTTTACCACACATCTCAGAGATGCAGCACACTGTCTAAGATTGCGAATCAAGACAGATGGAATTTCTATGAAGAAAGGGATGATGGAGCTTGCGATAGATTATCCTATCTATTATAAGCTAATGAGCTCGAATGTAACCCCAAACACCAGATTTCTCAACAATCTCGGGATTACAACATCAATCCTCACCAATCCAAGAAATCATACTGAACAAAAACATATCACAAAATGGCATGAAGTAACATTCCCAAGAGAATGGAATCTGACACCTCCAGCTAGACATGTAGAAAATACCAATGCTTCTATTTATGAAGATATGAGAGAAAAAATAAGCCTACAATTTCATACTTATTCATTCGCTATAAAGAAGCTAGTACTTCTGGAACCAAGCCAACTTCTTGTATTGAAGAAGATGCTAAAAGACCTATGATGATGCTATAGTCAGAATGGCTGAAGAGCTTGTATGAACAAGCGGAAATTTGTGAATCTATAGAAGAGATTGAAAAAATTATGAAAAATATTTCTCAGGTGCAACTGAGAAAGAGCAAAAGAAAGATTATTTCTTATCAAACAACTAAGGAAGAACCAGGCGAATGGTCAACAATGGAAACTGAAAATATTCTCTAAGGAAGCACTGTAGTTCAAAATATCACGAACTACCTCACCTAAAATCAGTCTAAAGAAAGAGGTAAGACAAATATTCAAAAGTTGAGTATCTGCAACATGAGATACTTTAAAGATTATACTAATGAGTTCCAAAATTACTACTGTACCATTGGAGACCTAGATAATGAAGATCTGGTCAGAACATATTACAGGAAGTTACTAGAACCATGGAATGATGCAGTATCATAATCTTTGGAAGAAAATCCTTTGCCGTTTTTTACGGTAGGAGAAATTGCTGAAAGAGTCAGGGATCTCTTGAGAAAGCAATGTGTTGAAAATAGAAAATTCAAAACTGCTAAGAAGCAACTTAGAGGAGTGGAAAATATGTGTCCCAAGATATTAGAGACACCAACGCAGTGGGGATGTCACACAGAGAAAAAAATACAAGAAAAAGTTATCCAGCAACAAGCAGAGGAAAAATTTTGCTTCTAAAAAGAAATATAAATTCAGAAAAATCTCATTTAAAAAGAGCTCTGTAGGAGAAAGATCTCCTCCTAGGAAGAGATTTTTTAAAAGAAACAGAACCAATTCTTCGAATTCTTTTCGAGAAGTGAAGAAGTGCAGATGTTGGCTTTGCAAAGCCGAATGACATTATGCAACAAATGTCCTAAAAAGGACAAGAGATATGCGAAGGTTCTAATTGAAGAATGTTAATATATGCCTTGAACCAGTCATCCGGGGGTACCAGCTATTCAGGGATCTCGCTACCCGGTCAGCGAGTCGGGGTCCACGATACCTGTTATGCTGGGTTATGGTTTTCTGTTGGGCTTAGTATATAGGTTTTAGGGTTTATTATATAAACGTCATAAACCTAATTGTATTATGAATTCGGTGTTTGTTTTTCCTCAAGATAATAAAACTGTTCTCCTCTGGCCGTGGACGTAGCTAACACATCGTTAGTGAACCACGTAAATCTGTGTTCTTTCTTAAATTCGTTACAAATAAGAATATGATGAAGCAATAGAATATGCAAACCTAAAAGGTTTTGAGATAACCTATTCTGATGAAGAGAATGATTCAATATATTCTCTTGAGTTCCTATCAGAAAGCGAAATAGAAAATACTTCAGAAAGTTCTGAAGAAGAAGAGGATGGATCTTGTCCTATGTTTGTCTTAGAAGTCTTAAATTGGAAGGAAGAGGCTATTGATATTATCAGTAACTTCCACCCCAATCCAGGAAGATTTACATGTGATTACTGCAATTGCGATGATAGTAATTCAGTTCCCATATACTGTAAAAGTACACGTGAAACTTATCATCAAGAATGTCATTACAGAATTACAAAGGAAAACCAAAGAGAATAAAGCTCACATCATGGTAGAACAAGAATATAAAGAGTTCTACGAAGCTAAGGAACAACAGGGACATAACTTGGAAGAAAATTTGAAGAGAATGAAATTAGTAACTTCATTAAGTCAGAACAAAGAATTAAAATAGTCTTTTGATTCTATCAATGTTCCTGTAAGAAGGCAAGAAGAAGACATTATCACAGAACCTGTTATACAACAGGTTAAGCCTTTTGATCCCATCAACAAGTCCGATAAAAGAGAAATCAATCATTTCATTGAACTGTCTGGAAAAACTGTAGAAAGTAAAGAATAAGTAAAGCTGGTTCAGACAAGCAGATTCAACAATTACATCACTATAGGATTGAAATTTCCTAGATATAGGAAATACCATCTACATGCCTTTGTAGACAGTGGATCAGGGTATTGTCTTGCCAAAAGATATGCCATCCTAGAAGAATATTGGAAAAAGGCTCCAAGATCAGTTACTGGAATAGCCATGGGAGAAAATGAAATAATCATGGTTACTATAGCTTGTGACATTAAAGTTTTCTTGGACGGAGGAACTTTTGTCATAAAAATCATCTAGCAATGTAAAAGTCAAGGAGAACATGTGTTAATTGGAAATGACTTCCTTCTTCAATAAACAATAGTTCAGAATCCACAAATGATTGGTTTTAAAAAGAATAACAAATTGTTTTAGGAATCTCGTCTTCCCAACGTTGTAGGCGTTATAGGTCTGGGATTTGCAGACCAATATTAGAGATCATCAGCGAAGAGTGGTGATTATAAGTCAGTTTCAGAACCAGTTTTGCTGCTGAAAGACCATTTGAAGGGTTATATTGAAATACTGGTAAATGAAAGGATGAATTCAGAAGATTCTAAGGAAGAGTATGAATCACCTTTAGATGAGTCTGATTCAGATTCATTAGAATAAGATAGCTCAGACGGAGAAGAAGAATTTATGAGAGAGCATAACCTAAAGGTTTATACTAACAAAATCGAGCAGAAGAGAGCGCCAACTATTGCAGAAATAGAAAACTTGCTAAAACCAGTAATCAGTGAATATCCTCAGCTGTATTGGGAAAAAAATCCAATTTACAGTCAGCTCAAAATGCATGATGCAAATACTATTTGCCATGTTAGAGCAATCTCTCATTACAGGGAAGATGACAGAAAAGAGATGGAAAGTCAAATTCAAGAGTTGCCCGAAAAAAAGTTGATCAGACCTTCTAATAGCCCTCATCATGCTCCAGCCTTTTTGGTAAGAAATCATGCAGAACAAGTAAGAGGAAATACTATAATGGTAATTGAAATCATGCAGAACAAGTAAGAGGAAATACTATAATGGTAATTGACTACAGAGACGTAAACAAAAAAACGGTCAAAGACGGTTACCAGATAGCTCAGGTAAGAGTGTTTATCAATCGACTCAAAGGAGCCAAGATCTTCTCTAAATTTGATGCAAAATTAGGATTCTGGCAAGTCAAGATGCATCCAGACTCTATTGATGTAACACTATTTGGAACACTTCAAGGGCATTATGAATGGCTGGTCATGCCATTTGGCCTAAGCAGGCCCCGTCTGTTTTTCAAAGGAAAATGGATAATATTTTCAAATCCTACTCAGAATTCTGTATAGTTTATATAGATGGCATTCCTGTCTTCTCACGAACATCTGAAGCATCTTGAACAAGTATGAAAGTTGATTGTCCAGATAGGAGTCATCCTTGGACAAAAAAAGATTCACCTCATAAAAGGAGAAATCGATTTCTTAGGCATTCATGTTAAAGATGGAGAGATTCGTCTCCAAGATCATATTGTAAAAAAATCAGTCAGTTTTCAGATCATATTTCTAATGCAAAGTCCTTGCAAAAGGTTTTTAGGAGTTGTCAACTTTGTGAGAGATTTTAATTCTCAAGTTAGTGGTCTTACTGCTCTACTCTCTCTAAAGACAAGCTCCAAAAAATGGTCATTCACAGAGGACGACAATAATACTGTTAGAAAAATCAAAGAGCTAACCAAGAACCTGCTTCCTTTACAGTTACCTGAAGAAGGAGATTTGATCATTTTGCAGACTAATTCAAATGATTATTACTAGGCAAGAGTTGTCTTGGCTATTGCTCCAGATACAAATCATGAAAAGAATTTTAAATTTCTTTCAGGAAATTTTAACGCAGCAGAGCTAAATTATTCTGCTGACAAAAAAGTCCTTGCTCTTATTAAGAGTATAAAGGAGGCTGAAGCCTTTTTGGGAAACAAATTTGTAGTTAGGATAGACAATAAAAGAGTAAAAAACTTCAAAAACTACAAATTAACTGATGCTGCAGATAGAGGAAGAGTGCTGAGATGGCAAATGTTTTTATCTCAGTATGAATATGATGTTGAAATGGTTGCAGATAACAAGAATTTCCTACCAGACGCCCTTACAAGAGAAATAGTAATGTTTCAAAGAGATGACAGAGATGAAGGACGTAACCCAAGAAACAAAAAACCAGAATCAAGAGGGAAAAATCTTTGGGAAAGATACAAGAGCGGTGATAAGATGGTAGGTCCTCTCCATGACGGTCCAGGTTATCAATTAATTGTATCCTATGAAGCAGCTGAAACAAGTCAAGCAACAGGTCATAACATGATAAATTTAGCAGATTAGGATAAAAGCTCAGAACTATCTTTGCAAGAAAGTCGATCCAAAAAATCGGTTTAAGAAGAAAAACTCACTTAGGAGTATTTGTAGTATCCAAAAGATACAACCTCAACTGACCGATCTCAGGGTAAAAGATCGGCTAGCCCGTCTCAAACGGCAGACGATAAAGACATATCAAGTCCGTTAATGACTGCTGCTTTGCCAAAAAGCAGAATTGCCCATTTTAGGGGAAACAGATTGCATGTGGTTACATGAAAGAAAACCGTCCATGGTCAGTCTCTGAAGATTTTTAAAGAACCAGTTTTCCAGACAAAAAAATTGTTAGCATTCAAGCAAAAGATTATCATAGATAACATTCTTTATGCATTCCATGAAGATTATCTGTTTGGAACCCTTGAAGCACTTACAGAAGAATTGTATGGAATCCATGCAAAAGAGAAGGAAAAGATCCCTATGACAACAATGAAGAGGTCCGAATGGTTCAAATTCCTTGAGCATTTGGGAAATGGAAAGATGCTTACACCAACTTTGTCTGCTGTTTCTGGCCCATATTATGGGAGGTATCTAGTTAATGTCCAAGCTGAACATCCTCAGAAACAAAATCTATGGTTACTGGAGAATGGTTTTGTATATAATCTTTGGACAAAATGTAATGAAAATTTAGAGGGATTCCCCGAATTGATAGTTCAAGCTGTCAAGAACATTAGGCCAGACGGATGTATCCTGAGATTAAAGTTCATATCAACTCCACCAGAATGGATAATGCTGAAAGAACAAATGAATTATATCTTTCCTTATCATTATGCCAGGATAATTCAAGGTCCGATTAAAGGAGCAAGCAGGATGAGTGGAAATGACAGTTCTAATCAGAGTATTTCATGGATGAAAGCCATGACAATCTTGTGTATCAAAAACATGGTGCGAAGAGATTATGAGTCAAGCCTTCTAGAAAGTGGAGAAAAAAAATAATGGTTTCCTGCTACAATCATCCTCCACTTGTGAATTGTAATTTTTTCTCAGCCATTATGAGGAATGAAGTATACTGCACCCTAGCTACTACAGAATGACTAGAAAAAGTAGAAAAAGAAAAAGGATATATGATTCTTTATCCTTTTCCTTATGATTCAGACTTAGACAGTGAGAAAAAGATGAAAAAGCATTAGAAGAACAAGAGGGCCAAGATTCGTTGGCTGATTATGATTGCACTGATGAATAATACTACAATATAATAAATATGACAGAGAAATGAGCGGTGACCGACGCATTAAGACAAAAGACTTTTCTTTTGTTAAAATTAGTGGGCTCACATGATAAGAGAAAGGAACGGTGGCTGACGCATCACGACAAACTACTTTTCTTTTGTTAAAGTTAGTGCGTTTTTCTTTTTACTGCCGACGCATGAAAACAATGAACTTTACTTTTGCTAAAGTAAAGTTGATTCCTCTTGTCCCTCACTTTCTCTTAGCTGTATTCAGGATTGAAGTCCGAGTGCTATATAAGGAGCTTCAAGCTTTCGAGAGAAGACATCGAAAAACCTGAAATAAAAGTTGAAAACACTCTCAACCTTCCTCTCGAAGTCAGAACACCAGAGAAATAGTGTGTGTAAACAGTGTCTCTAGTATAAGAGTGTGAGTATAAGTACTGTGTGAAGATTTCAGACCGTAATCATTCTGTTTGATGTGCTTTTATTACAAGTAAGTATCTTATGCTTGTAATTATAATTATGAGTAGCTAAACAGCTTATAGCTGTTTACCCAAGAGCGAGACTCTAGGTTATGTATTTGTTGTTATGTTAAATAAATTCTAGCGTGTGCCCATAATTCCGTCACAAAAATAATTTTGTTTTAGAATTATTTTACTTTAAATTGTTAATTTGAATTTGGTGTTTAAGATATTTTTGCACACTAAAATCTATGAATCTTAAATACAATAAAAAAGATAATTTTATCCTTTTATCCCTAGCAGGTTTGTCTTTGATACTAAAAGAAGAGTCTGAGTACCATATTAATCACTTTGTAAGTTCAGGTACTATATTAAAAGTTCTCTAAGTGTTCAGACACTGTAAGTAATAAAAACACAACTATAAATGGATTAAAAAACAATTCCAGCCCACATCAGTACACAATATTCTCTACCATTAAAACAGATGCAGGCTATAAGACTTCCCCTACTTCCACGTGTGACATTGTTTGAATGGTGGAATGTTTGTAAGTAGAAACAAATCATGGATGAGCAGCTGACAGACATTCGGTTCCATTATTCCAAAAAATTGTAAATTTTACTGATATCTTTTTTTTCGTTCTTTAGAGCTCCTATAAATTTTACTGTATCATGGCCTTCTATCATAACACTGGCTAAGGAGTAGTTATTGAGTCATTATTTTCATCTGTTTTAGTCATTTAATAACATAGCACCTATACTTGCAGTACTAACCTGGACCTAACAGAACAGAAAAATAGAGAACATACTTTAGGATGTTGCTGCCCGACTTGCCGAACCAATATATCAGAGGGCAATTCTCATCATATGATGACATCCCCAATCAATTAGCATGTACCAGGCAACTTTTAATAATTCAATATGTTTTGTAGAGTACCATCTGAAAACTTAAGTTCAAATTCATGCATAACAAGTTAAGTAACACATTATGAACCAAGATGAATTTTGGTGGTTCTTATAAGCCAAATCATTCACATGGAGGGTCTGGAGGTGTCATCCGTAACTCTCAGGGACAGTTCAAAAGAGCTTTCTCCCACGGGACGAGGTTTGTTAGCTCACCTCTTACATTGAGTTGTTTGCTATCAAAAATGGGTTTGATATGTTATAGAAGCTGAATGTACGCAAAGCACTTGTTGAGACTTACTGTCTTGTTGTACAAACTATCACAGTTCCAGTTGTGGAACTCTTCCTTCTACAAAAACTCTTTTGTAGGTAAGAGGTCGTGAGTTGGATTAACGATAGAGAGGACTGGTCGTAGCATTTCAGTGATAAAAAAAGTAAAAAAGAAACTTACCCCGGAACCGATTTTAGACAACAAAGTCTGGTTGTGTCCCCCCGACTTTACTCTGGTTGTGTTTGCACACAAACTCCGTGGTCAGTCCCCCAACTCTCTGAATCAACGGCTTCATAAACCCCCCGCCCTTCCCTCATCTTCTCCATCCAACAAAACCCACCTCCACAACTTCCCAATCTCCTCCTCCAAGGTAACCCACTCACCCTCTTCTCTACTTTACTGCGCAATCCCCATGTATGAACTTGGTTCCGACCAAGATCGAGGCTCTCAGCTTGTGAAGACCAAAATGGTGCCGCCGAGGAGGAAGAAATGGACGGAGGCGGAGGAGAGGACCTTGATCAGCAAATACGGCGAGATGGTCGCCGATGGGACCTTGGCTAAGATGAAGACTAGGGAGAAGAAGTTCAAACCCATTGCTTACTATGTGAATTCCGTGCACTATGTTCAAGACCCTGTTGCTTATCGCTGGCAATGGTCTTGGAAGGACGTTTCGACCAAGGTGCAGAACATGAGGCATCAGTATCTGCTTGTGAAGCAGAAGATCAAGAAGCAGCAGCCGGAGAGTAACTCCGGCGGTGGGGATAGTAGTGGGGAGTGTGGTGTGGAGGAGTTTGATTGGATGGAGGGGCTTACGCATTGGGCTAACTTCTTGAGGTACAAGGAGGTTTTTGGGGATATTGTGAGTAGTAATGGGAATGAGTTGATGGTGGGTTGTGAGAATGTTGTTGGGGGGTTTGTGGGGGGTGGGACGGTTTCGGAGTTTGGACAGATGGGGCATTCGGATGGGGATTTCGGGGGAGGGATTGATAATGGGATGATTGGGTTGGGGTTTGAGTATGATGGGGAGGAGGGAGGGGAGAATTTTAATGGGGATGTGAGGGTGAGGGAGGATGGGGATGGGAGGTTTGTGTGTGAAGAGGTGGAGCAGAATGGTTCTAGTTTGAAGACGAAGAGGAAGAGGGAGGTTTCGGGTGGGTTGGGGAAGAAGGCGTGGGGTTTTATTGGTAATCAGTTGGGGAAGTTGAGGGAAATGGAGGCTCGGTTTGAGCAGCGTGAGGCGGAGAGGGAAAGGGAGAGACAGAGGGGTGAGAGTTTTAGAATGCAGTGTGAGCAAGAGAGGGAATGGAAATGGGAGGAATGGGTGAAGAAGAAGGAGGAGAGGGAAAAGGCAAGGGAGCAGTTGAGGAAGCAGAGGATTCAAGAATGGGAAGCGTTTGAGAAGGAAAGTGATGAGAGACAGAGAAGAAGAGAAGAAGCGTTGATTCATGAGAGGGAATGGGAGGAGAGGATGAATAGGAGGAGGTTGGAATGGAAGAAGAGGATGGATGATATGTTGGGTCACCACCAGGCAGAGATGGGTCAGATGCAGACTCGCATTCTTCATGAGCAGCAAAATCTTACAAGCCAGTTACTGGCGATTGTCTCTCAGTGGACTGCTCATCCAGCCGGACTGTCTGATCATACCGGTGCAAGCAACCATTACTTATCACAGATGATGCAGAATTTGCACCATGTGAATAGTTTGGATCATGATGATGCTAGGGTTGATGGAGACAATCAAGATGATCAGTTCATTGTTGACGGATGATGTCTTTTGTATTGCTCTCTGCATGACTGCATGTATGCAATAATCTCTGCAGTGGTGGTGGATATGTAAAGGTTAGAATGTACTCTGATGAGCACTTTGTTCAGTTATGTATGGTTCTATACTGATCTGTTAGCTTCAAATCAAGTCAATAAGGGCTATTTATTTGTCGATCCAATTTTTATTGTAACTATCTCGCTTAGAATGAATAAAGGTTCCTTTTCCCCCATAATATTTTGACACTTTGAGTGTGAGATCAGATATTTTGGTACTGTATTTTAATTTGTAGGATTTTGAGGTGGCAGGGACATTTCTCTTTTCTGTGAAGCTCTATTTTGCTGGGTTCGACCTCTTTCAAAATTAATTAGCTTAGGTATAACTCTCCTCTATTGTATTAGTTTTTTCTACAAGTATCTTAGTCAAGAGAAAAAGCATTAGCAAAATACCGCTTCCATCTGAACTGCTTTAGACATGTTTAGTATTTTCTTAAGACACTTTGCTGCAGTCAAAACATGGTCCTAACTGCTCAAAGAATTCAATATCCGGATAGAATTCATTATCGATCTTTGTATGCCATAAGCAAAATCATGTCATAGTTCGTTTTTAATATATGCGTAGGACAGACCATTCTTATGTGTTTTAAATATACAAACATTGATGGCCCAAAATGTACTATCTCTTGGCCGAGTTGGTTTCAAAAAGATAGTATGGGTGAGTTTAGTTTGGCTTTTCATCATTCTGTTCTTCAAATGTACAAATATTCCTCGCCCAAAATGATTTTATCTTAAATTCGTATTAGATGTGGCCATTCCAAATCTCAGCTAAGCCTTTAGCCTAGATGATGCCACCAGTCCTACCGAAATAGTTTTTTGATAGTCTTTACTTGCTAGTTATAAACCATGTTTTGTGCTATCCTTTTGAAAGAAGAGAATGAGGATTGGTCAAATGAAGGGGATTCAATACACGATACTTTCTGCATTTAAGGTGATGAGCAATGAAGATAAGAAACTAAAATACGAGGGTCTTCAGTTTTGTCTTCAGATTTCTCATATAAGCTATGTGAACATTTTCCAAACTGCAAATCAGTCACAATTGAGCCAGTTGTTGGGTATGGGATCTTTAGAATTTGACCACCACCATTTTCTGGGCTTGAGCCTGACATCTGTTCCCAAATGTTAACTTGGACCTTGTTTGATGCATACAATCGGATTGGATTTGTTAACTTGTTACATTCAAGGAAAAAATGGAGGCTGATTTCTAATTTTTTTGCAAGTTGAAGTATGAATATGATGGTTAATGCTGTCACTATTACTTCCCTAATTTCTGCTCATGCAAGTCTAACAATAGGAAGAACCTGTACAGTTATCTGAAAACGCGACTGGTGGCAGTCTTGGTTTGTTCCTTTTAATGGTGATTTGGATGCTTTATGCAAGGGAAGCAGTAGGGACACCTTTTTTGTGCAAGAAACGATTGATAGAGGTAAAGCCTGATCCTTGCAACTATCACTTACTGTTGTTTAGTCCTTTAATTAATGGTATGTGCCATATAGGTCAATATGGACAAGCTCCAAGGTTGTTTCATGAAATGGAATTTTATTTGATGACATAAATTTGACAGTACTTTTGGATACTCCTCTTTAATAAGGATAACAGCAGAGGCTCTGATCCCATGTTGGGGCACTGCGTTTGGATACTCTTCAAAATAAGGATGACAGCAGAGGCTCTCATCCCTTGCTGAGGCAACAATCCCATATGCTGATTGCTAATTATTGTCTGAATAAGCATTTGATAGTTAAAGGTGATATCCCCACATCTGATTTTGAAGCTTGTTTGAATTATTGACTTATTGACCTTGAGCAAGACTGGAATTTTATTTTTTATTTTTTTAGTTTTATTTTTATTTTATGGTGTTTTTCTTTTCTTTGCTAGTTTGATTTTGGATATATATATATATATATATATCCAGATATTGATGATTATATATATATATATATATCCAGATATTGATGTTCATAATTTCCATGTATGCAGTCCTAGTTCTTAGTATTCTTGTTGTCCTTAATCACTGTAGGAGGTTTATATTTCTTGGGGATTATACTTTTGAACACTTGGTTTAACTTTTGGTGTATCTTTTAAAATTGGTTCTGTCTGAAATTTGTATTTTCTTTGCTTTAGTACATATCATGAACATAGAGAATACATGAACATGAGGAATCAAGGATAATGAATTAAGGTTTAGTTTTGATGATTTTCAGTCAAGGTGAGTCGCCTGATTGTAGGTTATTATTTTGTGCTGTAAACTGAACTAGTTATAATGAAACTAGAGATTGATGGGGTGTTCATCATTTTTCATAGAGAGCTGCTATACGTTTTTGTACACATGATCAAACTGCTATTATGTTTATATATTTGAAATTTGTTGTCAAATGTTTGTGAGTAACTGGGAACTTGATGACTTGTGTTGTTGAAGCTTGGTTCTTTTTTTCTTTTGAACAGGGTTGAAGCTTGGTTCTTTTTTTCTTTTGAACAGGGTTGAAGCTTGGTTCTTAATCTGTGAATTTTTAGACAACAGAAAGGCAATGTTGGTATAGTTCAAAATACTTTTTATTTGACCATGATTAACGGCCCAATAATTGGGCCGTGGTAGCTAGGGCTTTGATAGCCAGACATAGTTAATGGCCCAATAATTCTATGGTATCTAAATCTTTCAGTAGACAGCAAAGATATGCAGGAATTTTAAGCTGTCTTTTTGTGTTCTTTTTAATTTCGAGACTATTCTTTTACTGTTGAATTTGAGACCTTTATAACCCATTTAAGAAGCTATTTGACAATCTCTGTTTTTTTGCGTCACGTGGTCAAAACTGGTGTGTGGGACTGAGCGTCACAATGGAGACTAGACAGTGTGGACTCATTGTCATTCTTACTTTACAGAGATGGGTTGTCATCCACTCCTTGTACTTTTGCTCTATCATTGTGAAACGCGACAGAAAGGAAATTTCCCCCTCAACACCTTTTACTGCTTTAGGAGCTATTTGAGATTTGAGAATCCAATGAACTCTGCCTATTTCTTCCACAAACTCCAAAAACTCTTTCAGTCTGTCTGGCTAATTATCTCACAGCTTTCAATGGTGATCATCAAAAGAAAGTTCCCATGCATGGAAATACCATGTCCTTTTGAGTTTTAGAGATGAGAGGATACCAATTTCAATCACAGAGGTCCCTTTGGGGAGGCACTTTCTAATCATGAATGCAGATTCAAGAACCAGGTCCAGGAATGGAAGAGTGCTCTCTCAGAAGCACCTCATTTGTCAGGGTGGCCTCTCTTAGATGAGTACGTTATTTTCTATCCATTACTTGGCTTTAAATTGCCTTCTGTGCTTCAGTTTTATCTTTATATCCAACTTTATTGTTTTGCCAAGAGATGAATTAATCCTTATATAATGTTATACAAATGACAATACTATTATCAATAAACATAACTACGTGGTAAACTGAATTTGCTGTAATTACATTGTATAACAAACCATATATTTTATTGTGTGTGTGACTGTAAATCTGAATGTGTTTTTATATTCTCGATTAAATGTTGATTCTGTGCTGTTTATTTCCAATTTTAAATGTAACTCTTCCTTATTATGAATTTCCTTTTTCCCGTGATTAAGATTGGCTGAGTTCTCTTTTGTTTGAAGCTCTTTTTTACTAGTTTTGACTAGCTAGTAGATATAAACTAGCTTAGTTATAACCTTCCTTTATCTTGTATTAGTTTTTTCTACAAGTATTTAAATCAAGAGGAACTAGTTTTAGCGAAGATACCGCTTCCATCTGAATTGTTTCAGACATGTTTAGTGTTTCAGTAAAATGCTTGCTGTAGTAAGCAAGGCCCTAGCTGTTCAAAGCATTCAACCTCCTCATAGAATTCACTATTAATTGTAGTATGCCATAAGGAAAACTACTTCATAGTTCTTTTGTAATATATGCGTAGGACACGCATCCTTATGTGCTTCAAATGTACAATGATTGATAGCCCCAAAACTGTTACCTCATGGCAGAGTTGTTTCCGAAGCATAGTATGATAGATTCAGTTTGGCTTTGGCTTCGCATAAATGTGATAAAATGTGACAATTTTCAAATCCCAGCTAAGCCTTTGTCCTAGTTGAATCCCTCAAGTCCTACTGAACTAGTTTTTTGCACCATGTTTTGTTCTATCGTTTAGGAAACAACTCTATTTACTAAATCAACAATTTTTACCAAGTTGAGAAGGTAAATTGACACAATTAGAAGTTAGGGTGTAAGTTGACAATTATAGCCAAATTCAGGGTGTGTTTTAGCTATTTTGCCATAATTAAACTCTTTTATTACCAAATATATACATTTTAATTATAATATAATCACCACATATATATACCTATTTAATTATAATTACAACATATATATATATATTATAAATACATAACAATTAATATATACACTACCAGGACAAGAACTTTAGCCGACGAAAAATTTTCGTCGGTCTGTTAATTAAATTCGTCTGTTATGGTTTCGTCGGGAAAGACTCGTCAGTTATGACTTTAGCTGACAAAACTAGAAGTCGTCGTCGGCTATAGTCTGAAACTTTAGTCGACAAATATTTTATCTGTTTCGTCTGCTAAAGTTTCATACTATAGCCAACGAAACATCATTTCATCGACCGTAGTTTGAGACTTTGGCAGACGAAACAGATAATATATTCATCGGCTAAAGTATTTAATAAAAAAATAACTTTAGCCGACGAAATTATAGAGAAATTCGTCGGCTAAATACTACTATAGCCGACAAATTATAGCAAGGTTTGTCGGCTAAACACTACTATAGCCGACGAAACTTGTCATAATTCGTCGGCTAAACCTTAAAAAATACTATAGTTGACAAATTATAGCAAGGTTTGTCAGTTAAAGACTACTATAGCCGACGAAACTTGTCATAATTCGTCGGCTAAACCTTAAAAAATACTATAGCTGACGAATTATGACAATTTTTGTCGGCTATAAGTCAATTCAGTAAAAAAACCTTGAAATTTCTAAATTATCATTCCAAGCAACATGTAAAATATACCAAAACAATTCCATATAAATAACAACACCAATAATGGTGACAACACGTTTTTCATTAAAAAAATTTAAATTGTTTATAAACACATAAAACTATATAATCATTTAACTACACAAAATCTATATCGTCTAAATCTATATATGCATTTGGGGGCTGCTGCTGAGGAGGTTGGGGCGGTTGAGATAGCGATATATGCATATATACGCATGGGTGGAGCCAGAAGTCCCTGAAGCTGGGCAGCTGAAAACTCCTATAAGAACATTTGTTGCTGCTGGGCCTGCTGGGAGGCTTATATCGCGACATTATACTCCTGTAAAGCGGCATTATAGGCTGTCTGGGCGGTGATCTTGGCAGCATGAGTGACTTGGTCTTCCAGTAGTCTCTGAACTTCCGACTAGCTGAGTCGACCTGCTACTGGTCGAGGCTGCCTTTCTTTAAAATCCTTGAGTGGTCTTCAGAACCCCCTCACCCCTCTTTCCTAGACCCCGGTAGTAGAAGTTGTTTCCTCATGGTGGGAAGGCTGTGCCCATGATCCTCACCCAACCCTAAGATTCAAAGTGTCGATCCTGGACATGGCTTCGGACATCTTTTCCTCCTGCGTTTCCGGCCATGTATCCCTCACTATAGAAGTCATCACCTCGTCACTAGCCTGCCTCACATTCGCCTAATTGGATAGAAAAAAATAATTAATTAACAATTTTACATATATATAAGTAAAAATAATTGAAAACGTAAGATAACTTACAATATCCTCTTGGGCGTCAGGATATGTCTTCTCGTACGTATAGACGTATCAGTTGACTTCTGGATGTTCCCTGGTCACCTCGTCGATGAACATAGCGAATGGTCTACAACGACATGATGGTTTCTTATGTTGCGTTGCCGGTTCTGAGCGTTCGCCCAGAAAACAACCTTCAAAGAAAAAAATAAAATATTAGTAAAATATTTTAAAACGGACGTACTTAATGACAATTTAATCAATTAATTTTTTTAATTACCTGTTTATGAGGGTTGTTGAATTCTGATATCAGAAGCCAACGCCACTCATACTTCTTATACTTGGAACTCAACAAGGGTACCAGAACGTGCGTTCCCGTACGTAGTCCAGTGGGTCCGTAACTCGTTCTTCCACTCCTTGTACCTACATATACATCAAAAATATTAGAAATATTATTAATATCACATACAATTTTTTTTTTCATTAACTTCCCAACGTACCTTCTCCCATGCACAACGTCCGCTCAACTGTTCCTCAGGTGGTCGGGAACGATCACACCTGCATTTAACCGTTTATTAGTTTAGTTTTTCGATAAATCAACAATATAATACATAATATTATTGAGTCATTTTATAAACTCACCGACATCGCGTTGTGGACCATATCATTAACCTCCTGCGGGACCTTGCCTCAGTCTGACCATAACATAGGGACTCTATCCCTAATGAGCGCTCCGAAGCGACCAGAGTACGTCTTCGTCTTCCTGCCCAATACTATGTGGCCATCCCCATCAGTATCGATGACGATCCTTTTTGAGGTACTCACGGTCTTCTCGTAAACCTTCTCTGTGACAGGGTCTCTCTTCTTCCTTGTTGGCTTGGCTCCGACGGTGTCTATCACATGATACCCAATACCTAATAAATGAGATCTTATCAACCGATTAAATAATTTTGTCATCTTCTCTAAATTTGATTTAAAATATGGATTTTGGCAAATACAAATTCATGAAACATATAAATATACAACAAGATTTGTTACCCCTTTCGGCCATTATGAATGGAATGTAATGCCCTTTGGGTTTAAAAACGCCCCCAGTGAATTCCAAAACATTATGAATGACATTTTCAATCCCTATAGTCACATCATCATTGTCTACATTGATGATGTTCTCATCTTCTTGTAATCAATTGATCAATATTGGAAACACTTAAATAAGTTATTTCACATAATTAAATCCAATGGTCTGGTGGTTTCAGCCACTATAATCAAACTCTTTCAAACAAATATTTGATTCTTAGGATTCAATATTCACGAACTCCAAATCACCCCAATTAATAGAGTCATCCAGTTTGCTGATAAATTTTCAGATGTTATCTTGAATAAAAATCAACTCAAACGATTTTCGGGATCATTAAATTATGTGGCAGATTTCTATCAAAACTTAAGACAAAAATGCAAACCACTATTTGATAGATTCAAAAAATCTTCCTCTTTAGACACCGACTCATACTACTATTGTCAAAGAAATTAAGGGTCAGGTCAAAACACTTTTGTGTCTAGGAATCCCTCTAGCCAATTCATTCAAAATTGTTGAAACTGATACCTCTAACATTGGTTATGGAGGCATACTTAAGCCACAAATTTCTCCCAGCCATCCATAGCAAATTGTCTGATTCCATTCAGGAATATGGTCACAATCACAACACAATTATAGTACAATTAAAAATGAAATTGTATCCATTGTTTTATGTATAAGTAAATTTCAAGATGATTTATTAAATCAAAAATTTTTATTCGTGTTGATTGCAAAAGTGCTAAACATGTTTTAGAAAAAAATGTTCACAATATGGCCAGTAAACAAATTTTTGCTTGATGGCAAGCTATTTAAATATCTTTGATTTTGAAATTGCATTCATTAATGGCAGTGACAATCACTTATCATATTTTCTAACCTGTGAATTTCTCCAGGGTTCTCAACATTTTTCCCAAAATGCAGCACAAAACGTCCATGGCAAGGCAATCCCGAAGCTCATCTGAGCCAAAAGTTAGTCATTAAGCAGTCAAAACAGAGTCACCTAATTCTTCTAGTATAGTCCCATATCTAGGTTATCCTACAATCCCAGTCTATTCCAGGCCCTTACCCAACTATTTTGGTACCACCATTGGCCCAAATAAACCCAATTACTAGTCAGCCTTAGTTTATCCCTATGATCCTTTCAAAGTCAATACCCCCAGTTCTTCTAGGCCTAATTTTTGTCAAACATCGCCATATGTTTTACAATAGTCAAGACATTTTTTTATGTTGAGTCACACATGAGTCACTTAAAAAATCCAATCTGCCTAGTCAAATATTACTTCCTACCAAGCTACTTCTTTATTCCACATCACCCCAGTCATACTCTCAAATTTTTTCAGAGATATTCTTTTCGCAATAGGATCAATCATAATCAAAAGGATTTTACGATCCCAAAGATTCATCCAAGCTACTTTATCCTTATACATAGTCAAAATTATTCATTTATCTGAATGGAAAGATCCCCTTACATCTTTCCATAAAGAAAGATAATTAATATTTAATTATTATGATTATGAAGATGCATGGTTCAAAATTTGCATGCATCAAAATGATGATTTTAGTCATTCTTAGTTTCATAATTTTGACCACAAATTCAATGACAAATTCCCATTGTGGTTTAAAGACTGATGGAGTACTTTTGGATGTCCGATCGGCATTTTTTCCCAAGCTCTTCAAGATTCAGTCACCTGTTTTTCTAAGTCAAAAAATTTCTCTGACTATGAGAAACGTTTTCTGGTCATCCTATATTTCATCACCAAATACAAAATCCCTTGAATTTTCAAATGACATTTAGAATTGCAAGACTATATAGTTAGCCGAAAGTATCTCGTCAAGTGGTGGAATAAATTAAAATTTGATCGCATCATTGATGCCTTTAATTTTGAATTTTCGGTCCAAGTCACACCAACATCAGTCATTCCTCCAGTTATTTCAGTTCCACCTCCAGCCACTACTCCATCAGCACAAATTACTCCTCCACAACCCTCAAAATCAAGAGGGTGAGCAGTTGCAGAATCATCCAAATCTAGATCCAGGACCAAGTTATCTAAGCCCAAGTCATCATCATCAGAATCATCAAAATCCAAGCCCAAGTCATCATCCAAGACCAAGTAAAAGCCTAAGTCATCATCTTAGTCAAAGTCCAAACCATTAACATCAATAGAAATTAGACAGTTGACAAATTAGTTAATGGCCTAAGCAACAAGCCTTTAAGAAGATGGAGGCCCATCTCATGAAGAAGATTCTGAATACTCTTCTTTTTCGGTCCATTGCCAACATGATCATTTTGAGGGTTCAAGGAATTCAATAACAAAAACTAGTTCATTATTATCAAGACAGTCAAGATCCCTATGAGATGTAAATATAGTCATCATGAATAGTAAAATCACTTTTTATTGTTCACTAACATGGCAAAACAAAGCTAATCGTGCCGCTTCCTGTTTTGTCCATTTTTAAGAAAAGAAAACAGTAAAAGCAGATTTCCCGACAGTCATTAAAGCAAAGCAACGTAATTCATGGAAGTAACAGTCCATGCCAGCAGTTTATATAAGGAGCATTCCTTCTTCATCGAGGGGCTGACTTCTTTTTCCTTGGCTTTCTCCAATTTAGTTCTCTTTAAAACAATCAGAAGCTCTCATTTGTTGAGATACTTCTGATTTAGTCAATAGTTCCCACTTCATTTCTTGTAAACATTACCCTCAAAACCCTACATGCATGTTTTGGTTTTGAATTAGTATGTTGAATTTCAATTTGTATTTCAAGTTTTAAACCCAGCGGAAGTTGATAATATAAAACTTGAAATACAACTTACTAATTCAAAACCAAAACATGCATGCAGGGTTTTGAGTGTAATGTTTATAAGAAAGAAAGTGAGAACTATTAACTAAATCAGAAGGGTCTTAACACATGAGAGCTTCTAATTGTTTTAGAGAGAACTGAATTGGAGAGAGCCAGAGAAAAAGAAGTCTGGCTCTTGATGAAGGAGGAATACTCTTTATATAAACTGCTGGTATGCACTGTTACTTTCGTGAATTACGCTGCTTTGCTTTATTGACTGTCGGAGAATCTTCTTTTACAGTTTTCTTTTCTTAGAAATGGACAAACCAGGAAGCAGCACGATTAGCTGTGTTTTGCCATGTGAGTGAACTGTAAAAAGTGATTTTACTATTCATGATGACTGGATTTACAGCTCATAGGAATCTTGACTGTCTTGATAATAATGAACTGGTCTTTGTAGAGAATTTACTGAATTGTTTGAACCCTCAGAATGATCCTGTTGGCTATGGACCAAAGAAGAAGAGTTTAGAATCTTCTTCATGAGATGGGCCTCAATCTTCTGAAAGGTATACCGCTTGGGCCATTAACTGATTTGCCAGTTATCTAATTTCTGCTGATGTTAATGGTTTGGACTTTGATGAAAATGATGACTTGGGCTTTGACTTGGTCTTGGATGATGACTTGGGCTTGGATTTTGATGATTCTGATGACGATGACTTGGGCTTAGATAACTTGGTCTTGGATCTGGATTTGGATGATTCTGCAACTGCTTGCCCTCTTGATTTTGAGGAATGTGGAGGAGTAATTTGTGCTGATGAAGTAGTGGCTGGAGGTAGAACTGAAATAACTGGAGGAATGATTAATGTTGGTGTGACTTGGACCGGAAATTCAGAATTAAAGGCACCAATGATGCGATCAAATGTGAATTTATCCCACCACTTGACGAGATACTTCCGGCTGACTATATAGTCTTGCAATTCTAAATACCATTTGAAAATCCAAGGGACATTGTATTTTGCGATGAAATGTAGGGTGTCTGGAAAACGTTTCTCATAGTCAGAGAAATTTCTTAACGTAGAAAAACAAGTGACTAAATCTTGAAGAGCTTGGGGAAGAATGCCAATCGGACATCCAAAGTGGTATTTCAGACCACATTGGGAATTTGCCATTGAATTTGTGGTCAAAATTATGAAACTAAGAATGACTAAAATCATCATTTTGATGCATGAAAATTTTGAACCATGCATCGTCATAATCATAATAATTAAAGGTTAATTCTCATTATTTAAAGTGTAGGGGGATCTTTCTATTCAAATAAATGAATAATTTTGACTATGTTTAAGGAATGGTAAAGTAGATTGGATGAATCTTTGAGATCGTAAATCCCTTTGATTGTTATTGATCCTGTTGCGAAAAGAATATCTCTGAAAAATTTGAGAGAATGAGTAGGGTGATGTGGATAAAGAAGTAGCCTGGTGGGCAGTAATATTTGACTAGGGAGATTGGATTTTTAAGTGAATCATAGTGACTCATCATAAAAAATGTCTTTACTAGTGTGTAAAACATATGTCGATGTTTGACGAAAATTTGGCCTAGAAGAAATGAGGTATTGACTTTGAATGGATCATGTGAATTAACTAAGGCTGTCTGGTAATTGGGTTTATTTAGGCCAATGCTGGTACCAACATAGTTGGGTAAGGGTCTGGAATTGACTGGGATTGCAGGATAACCTGCATATGAGACTATACTAGAAGAATTAGGAGACTCTGTTTTGACTGCTTGATGACTGACTTTTGGCTCAGATGAGCTTTGAGATTGCCTTGTCGTGGATGTTTTGTGCTACATTTTGAGGAACATGTTGAGAACCCTGGAGAAATTCACGGGTTAAAAAATCTGGTATGTGATTGTCACTGCCTTTATTAAATGTAATTTCAAAATCAAAGATATTTAAAATAGCTTGCTATCGAGCAAAAATTTGTTTATTGGCCATATTGTGAACATTTTTTTTCTAAAACATGTTTAGCAATTTTGTAATCAACATAAATTATAAATTTTTGATTTAATAAATCATCTTGAAATTTACTTATACATAAAACAATGGATAAAATTTCATTTTTAATTGTACTATAATTGCGTTGTGATTGTTACTATGTTCCTGAATGGAATCGGACAATTTGCTCTGGATGGCTGAAAGAAATTTGTTGTTTAAGTATGCCTCTATAACCAATGTCAGAGGCATCAGTTTCAACAATTTTGAATGAATCGGCTAGGGCAATTCTTAGAGATGGAAGTGTTTTGACGTGACCCTTAATTTCTTTGATAATAGCAGTATGTCTGTGTCCAAGGGGGAGGATTTTTTTGTAATCTATCAAACAATAATTTGCATTTTTGTCTTAAGTTTTGATAGAAATATGCCACATAATTTAATGATCCCAAAAATCGTTGTAGTTGATTTTTATCCAAGATAACATCTGAAAATTTATCAGCAAACTGGATGACTCTATTAATTGGGGTGATTTGGAGTTGGTGAATACTAAATCCTAAGAATCGAATATGCGTTTGAAAGAGTTTGATTTTAGAGGCTGAAACCACCAAACTATTGAATTTAATTATGTGAAAGAACTGATTTAAGTGTTTCCAATGTTGATCAATTGATTACGAGAAGATGAGAACTATGAGACCTCGTTAATTTTATTTAATTTTCTGACACACTTACGGTTTAATTCCGGTTACTTTTCGGTATGTCGTAATTCTGGTCTAACACTTTTACGTTAGAACACACGTCGCCACATGCGTGAGAGTATTTACGGAATATTTTTCGGTAATTCATGTATTTTTCGTACAATTTTTACGTTTCAATGATTTTTCAATGTTTTTTTGAAAATGAATTTGGTTTAAAAATTATTTTAAAAGTTTGGTTGAATTGTGGCCGTTGATTCGATCGTTGAATCGTGACCGTCCATTTTTCTATAAAAACATTTTCTCCTCCTTATCTTCTTATCTCTTTCCCTTTTCTCCCCACATTTCCTTTTTTTTCTTCTTTCCTTTTCTTCTCTTTCCCTTCTGGTTAAAGAGAGAGTTTCTCTCTCTCTCCCTCTCTTTTCGACAAAGCAGCCCAGCTGCTCCGCTCCGGCGGGCATCGACCTTCAATGCCACCACCAACGGCCTCGCACTGCCTTGACGACCCAGCTTAGGCCACCAACGCCGCCCAACAGTGAAGAGAAGGAGCTCGAGCACTGTGTATTCACCATTGAGCCAAACCATTCCACCAGAGGAGGAAGGAAGCTACCAAGCACTACCAGAAGCTGCCTAGGAGCAAGGAGGAGGCCAGCAGAGCTCTGTCAGAGGTGGTCTGCCGGAAAACAGAGAAGAAGCTTCGAGGTTGCTCATCCCTATATCTTTTCTGGTCTTCAGCATCCATCACTAGAGGAGCTCGTGGAGCGGCGTCGGTCACCGTGCACTTTCGCTTTCGGGGACACCCATTATGGTGTGGATTCCATTTCATGTGATTTCCGTATTGAAGTTTTTAATAATCTGTTGCATACTTTGACACTTTTGGGCTTGTTTATTCCTTGTATTATATTAGTCTCGGGTATTTTTATTTGCTACAATCTGCTTGTAAAATATTTGTATGCTTATCCGCACATTTGTCATTTCATATTTGACATTCATATCATTTGTATGTTGATTATTTTATTCATAGCCTTGTAGTTTCGGTCTAGAGGGTAGTTAATACGTCAATTGACGTATTGATTACTCGCTAGTCCGGGATTAAGGCTGTTACCGTCATGTTCCGGGGCCGGAAATAGTCTCAGGATGCGACAGTAATTACTTGGTATCAGAACATCTTTTTAGTACCTTCCATGTCATTGTTGTGCGACTAATTTGTTTCTTCGAGTCGTTAGTGTGCAATGCAGACGTCATTGCATGACCTCATGTTGTATTCCTTCTAACAGAGATCAAAAGTTCATTCATGTTTCGGTAGTTGACATTCTTGTTATCTTTATTTACTGAGGCCTGCTGATACGGTTTCTACTGAGGAGCCTGTAGATAAGGCTGCTGTTGGGAAGTATGCTAATAAGGCTACTAAACTTGTGGCGCATGGCTCGAGGAACCTGATGCTGAAGCCGTACCACGATACTTGTTGGGGCAGTGCCAACGAGTATGTCTTGGCTGACCACAGCTATAACAAGAGTAAGGTGCTGACCGGCCGCCTGAGGACCCATTACCACTGCTACCAGCACTGGCGTTACCACCAAAATTTCTCCTATTGCTCTTCCTGGCCGATCTTCTATCCCTGATCCGAGACTAAGATCTGTTACCCTACCCATCTCTGGCCTGAAAGTGTGTCGCCTGATCACTCTCAATCTTGTAGGCGGCACTGACAATATCCTGATAAGTGCGAGTAGTGTTGGAGAGCAACTCGTGACGGATGGAATCTCGAAGACCGGACTCAAACCTCTGGGCCTTCACCTTCTTAGTGAGACTTGGAACATACTTGAGTAGTGACGTGAACCGTACCACATACTCATGAACTGTCAAGCTCCCCTGTGTCAGATTGAAGAACTCGGACATCTTCTGATCTCTCAAAACTAGGGGAAAGTATTGATCAAAGAACAGCTCCTCAAACTGCTCTCAAGACATCTGATCTGCATCATGTCGGGCTGCAATCGTCTCTCACCAATTGTCCCTCTCTATTGAAGCAGTGAACTGCAAAGGCAACTCTGTACTCTACAGGGGTATTAACCGTCCGTTGTAGCTTCTTGATATGTTTCAACCAAATCTTGGCGTCTACAGCCTCAGTAATGCCGGTAAAGTTAGGTGGCCTAACATTCAAGAAACTAGATAAACAGCTAGATCTCCTCTCTAGCTCTAACTCCTGTGGAGTAGGGGGTGGAGTATCAACTCAGATCGTAACCCACGTTTCACTTCCAAGCTTTGGAAGTTATTGCAGTAAGAGTTGGGCACAGATGGACAGTCCAAGCGTACGATTCATACCATGGAGGACATGCTTTGAGCGTGTATTGTTGATTTTGGTGAAAAGTGGCATGAGTGCTTGTCACTTGCAGAGTTTGCGTATAATAATAGCTACCATCGTAGCATTGGTATGGCTTTATTTGAGGCACTTTATGATCGACTATATAGGTCCCCTACGTGTTCGTTGGACAGAGAGGACAAGGTTTTACTTGGTCCTGATGTGATACAGGAGACTTCAGAGAAACTTCTAATTGTCCAGAAGAGGCTTAGGGCAACCCAGAGTAGGAGTAAGTCATATGCAGATACACGCCGAACACCCCTTGAGTTTGCAGTGAGAGACTTTGTGTACTTGAAAGTCAGTCCCCGCAAGGGAGTTAGACGTTGTGGGGTTAAAGGAAAGTTGGCCCAAGGTTTGTAGGGCCCTTCCAGCTAGCTCAGAGAGTTGGATCTGTTGTTTATCGGATTCATTTGCCACCACGACTGCAGCATATACATGACGTGTTTCACATCTCACAGTTACGGAAAAGCCCACCGGGAGCCCCACAGAATATTGTTTGGACAGATGTGCAGCTGCGCAGTGATGCTTTTTACGAGGAGAGACCGTATCGCATCTTGGATCGTGATGTGAGGAAGCTCAAGAGTCGTGAGGTTCCAGTTGTAAAGGTGCAGTGGAATCATCATAGTGAGGAAAAGGCTACTTGGGAGCTTGAGTCAGTCATGCGGCAGGCTCATCCGCACCTCTTCCGATTACTTTTCGGTACGTCGTGATTCTTGTCTAACACTTTTACGTTAGAACACATGTCGCCACATGTGTGAGAGTATTTACGGAATATTTTCCGGCACTCCACGTATTTTTCGTACAATTTTTACGTTTCAATTTGACATTTGGTTGTATTTAAATGATTTTTCAAAAATGAATTTGGTTTAAAAATTATTTTAAAAGTTTGGTTGAATCATGGCCGTTGATTTTTCTATAAAAACCTTTTTCCCCTCCTTATCTTATCTCTTTCCTTTCTCCCCACCTTTCTTTTTTTTTCTTCTTTCCTTTTCTTGTCTTTCCCTTCTGGTCGAAGAGAGACAATTTTCTCTCTCCCTCTCTCCTCGACAGAGCAGCCCAGCTGCTCCGGCGCACGTTGACCCTCACCGCCACCACCAGCGGCCTCGCACTGCCTCGGCGACCCAGCTCAGGCCACCAGCCGAGCCAGTCCGGGATTACGCCGGTTACCGTCGTGTTCCGAGGTCAGAAATAATCTCGGGATGCGACAAGAACATCATCAATATAGACAATGGAGATGTGACTATAAGGATTGAAAATGTCATTCATAATGTTTTGGAATTCAATGGGGGCATTTTTAAGCCCTAAAGGCATTACGTTCCATTCATAATGGCCGAAAGGGGTAACGAATGTTGTTTTATATTTATCTATTTCATGAATTTGTATTTTCCAAAATCTAGATTTTAAATCAAATTTAGAGAAGATGACAGAATTATTTAATCGGTTGATAATATCTCTTTTATTAGGTATTGGGTATCTAATCTATTGCAAGACTGAATTAAGGGGTTTATAATTAATAACTAACCGAGGTGTGCCTCTTTCTAGTTCAACATTCTTTTGAATATAGAAAGCAGGGCATGACTAAGGGGATTTACTATGTTTTATTATTCCTTTGGCAAGTAAATCTTTGATTTCTGAACATGACTTCTTTGTATCGGGCGTGCATTCATAGGAATATTTTTTCATTAAATTCTTTAGTATAAGGGAGAGTAACTACATGTTTTTTCCTATGCCCGAAGGTAGCTGCGATATCTGAGCATAATTTTTTTATAATTTTTTCTTCAAAGTTTGTAATCTTATGTTGAAGTGAAAGATTTTAGATTTGTTCGGCTATACGTTTGAAGCTTATTTCTTCTTTGAGAAAACTAACTTGTTTTTGTTTGGATTGAATTAAGTTGATTGTTTTTGAAATTGAATTTTCTTGAAATGCCTTTAGGGTGTGAATTTCAGGATTTGAAAAAATGGTAAATTTAACTGGCTCACCAAATGGGTAAATAATAGTCATCGTATTCTATGGTAAAGGGATAGAGAAGAGTTATAAAAAGGAGACCTAGAATTACTTTATCAGTTAAATTTTTTACTAATACAAATGGAGTTTTAAAACAGACATTATTTTGATATATATGTGCTTTGGGAATTTCATAGTTAATATCCATTTTAGTGACATTAGCAGATCCAAGTGACTCTTTTGTTTTGTTAAAATATTTGGAAGAAATCAAACCTTCTTGGATGCAATTTACATCTGCACCAGAATCTTCAATTTGTAATTGGATTGTAACATACCATTTCTTAATGTTAATTTATTTAATAGTACTGATGGTGACATGTTCTGAAGTGCCTTCATCGTGAGGTAATTCTAGATGAGTAAAATCATTTGAGATTTGTTGTAATTTAAGAAATTTGGTATCAATTTTTAGTATATTTATATCATGTTTGATATCTTTATTATCGTTACTAAGTTATTTTTGTTGTTGTAATAAATGTATTCGTCTCTTTATGGTCTTCATTTCTTGTTGTAAATCTTGAATGATGAATTCTTTGTTTTTATTTTTAAATTGATCAAAAGTTATTGTAAGAGATATTTATGATTGAGGAGTCTTAATGGTATGTTCATCAGTGATTATTTTTTTTTAATTTCTTAAGATATTATGTTTTAAGGTCTGGATTATCAATTTTTCCAATCAAATTTAATAATAATTCTTCTTGTTCTTCTTGTTTAGAAAGTACATTAATTGTTTTACAACAAATATCTTTATATCCAAATGAAACATCGGGCGATGAAGAATCATCTGATTTAGAAGAGGAAGAACTGGTTGGTATAAATTCATCTTGACCGGATTCAATTTCTCAGTCTGTGTTCTTGAGGTCTGAAAGTTGAATAAGTTTGTTTTGTTCATCTTGACTAGTTTTTAATTGTTTGATAGTATTTTTAACTGGACAGTTATTGGCAAAATGACCGGATTTGTTACATTTTTAACATTTTGATTGATTTTTATCTTGGAATTTTTTTCTTTTGTGATGGATGTTTTTGACGTGATCGTTGAAAGTTGTTTTTAAAATAAAATTTATTAGGCTCAAAATTAGTTTTATTTTTAGAATAGAATTTATTACGAGTGAAGTTTTTTGTAGGATAATGACTCTTTTTCTTCTAGAAGGAGGAAGTGAAGGTAAACCATATTGTTCAAAAATTACCTAATTCGTAATTAGTTGTTTTCTTATCAATTTTGATTTGAGCATTTAATTTCATGTCTCTACACATTTTTAATCATTCTTTTGGATAACTGTGATTATATTTCTATAGGTAAGAGAATCATGATTAATATATCATGATTCGTTACTAAGAACTTGTCTTATTTTATGGGAAAATAATTTAGGCAATTCATTTATAAATTTTTCTTTCTAAAATGGTTGGTTGATATCATCTCTAAGCATTATTCGAGAAATAAAGACATCTTTGTACCATTTAAAATCACTTAATGTTGAATATCTGAAGTTACTTAATTGATCATAAATCCATGAAGTAATATGACTAGGTGTACCAATAAAATTGATAAATGTTCAAAAATGCATATGTATCATTGTTATTGCTGACCTATTTCGTACATCATTGGCCTAACTTGATCTAATTACCTCATATTATTTGATTTAATAGGCTAGTTATTTAATGGTGGACTTAACTTACAAACCCATACAAAGTTGCTGGAAGTTGAACTTAACTTGGTGATGGATGTGTTGACTTTGGTCAAATGGATGTTAAACTTAATTGTTATAAGGGAGAGGGTGCCAGGCACGTGTCTCCACCAATGTTTTTAAAGGCGAAACGAATTGTGGAAGCCTTGTGAGGCGAAAGCATTAAGGCGACGGGGCAACCGTCTTTCTAACAAATATTAAATAAATACATTATATATATATAATCTCAATACATAACAAAATATATTTTAAGCTCTTCGATTATTAGTTTTTGACGGAGAAGAACACACATTCCAAGCCTTAATGCTGAAAGATTAGGAGGTTAACTAACAAGTGGCTTTCCATTTAACTCTATCATATGAAAGAAATGCCATAAGGTTCACCTAATTTTACAGGATATGAAAACATTGACGCCACCACACCAGCTGGGTTCTATACTATGATCACTATTTGTGCATATATAATTAAGGAGAACTAATACACAATTGGTCATGCAGATAGAAATTCTAACTACCCAATTAAAAATGTGCTCTAGTCATCAAATCAGAATGGTAGGTGCAGAAATCCCAAAACCCAGTTGACCTCTGCAACTCCTCAGTTTCTGTGTCATATTATCCAGATTATGGGCCTCATTGTTGCATTTAGGAAACACAGACTAGGAGAGGCACTTAGATATGGGAGATATTCTCTGTCTTGGATCAAAGCTTCTGTTAGTAAAGATTAAGGCTTTAACATGGGTGATTTTTTAGATTGGACAAAGCAATCCCATTACATAACCAGAATGAATGAATCACATCAGAAAAGCAATTTCCAGAAATCTGTAAAGTAACCAGAATGAATGAATCACATCTGCAGTCGAGTCATAGATGATTAACTTACCCGAAATATGAGAGAGTGGGAGTCAAGCAGGGGTCTGAAGAGGCAGATCGTGCTGGCGGCGCAGAGATTGGGGAGGCAGAGGCGCGAAGAGTTGGGGAGGCAGAGAGATGGAGAAAATTGGGTGTGTTGGGGTCGACAACAGGGTTCAATCGAAGGAGACAACAGGGTTCATCAACTGATAGAAGGAACGGCGTCGTTTTGAAAAAAAAACCAAAAAGCGTCGTTTTGACGCGGAAAAAACCAAAAAAAAAAAACTTCAGCGTCTCGCCTCGCTTCTGCAGCGCCTCGTCGCTCCGACGCTCGCCTTTCCAACGGCGTCCTGGCGAAAGAACCGACGGGGCTTTTCTCCCTCGCTCCGCCCTAAGGCGCGCCCCACCACCGCCCCGAAACGCCTTTGAAAACATTGGTCTCCACCACCTCTTCTTTCCACTGATGAACCTCATTCCTCTGTAGCATGACAACATCTCTAGTTTCCCCAGCTTCCTTCAAGACAACATCTATTCTTAATTGAAGAGAGTCAAGGAGAAGAAATCAATCATGACGATCCCAACTTCATGAATTCCTTGAGGGCACCAGAAAGCAAGTTCGAATAAAAATCAATCATCTTCATCAATTGGGGAGATTTGGCCTTCATGAAATCGGGAAGATCTCCTTAGGATATGGAGGAAGTTAGAGGGTGCAATATAAAGGGGGGCCTAGAGCAGATCGTTGTGGGCTCTCTTCTCTCCCTTCTTCTCTGGACCCTCTCTCATGATCGAGACTTCATCAGTAGCTTCGAAATTCTCAATTTTTATTTGTTCTTAATTACTATTATGGATAACTAATATCCTAGTTAAGGCTAGAGGAGAAATCTTGGATTGTTTATGTTGTTTTTATTAATTCGATTCGACAATGAACTTCAATGTAAATTTAGTTTTAGTTGTTCAAGTTTATTTTCTATTTATACTGCTCTTTCGATTGATGGATATTTGATAATCTATTTCATAGGTTCAGTCATGTTTTTCCTATTGTTTGGTAAAAAAATATTCATGCTTTCAATATTAAGTATTTAGCAGGTGATTGATAATTTCGGTGGAATTGTATCTTAATAGGTTGTTGTCGTAGGTACAAGTTATGTTTGAGAAATTTCTATGAAATTATTTGGTTATTGAATATGAACAACCTTGATTGAATTAATCTTTATAGTCATATTTTTTTGAATAAGTTTCAATGAAAAGAGTCGAATTAATATAACTGCATAAGTGATTTAAGATGAAACCCGAACCTTAGTGTTTCTCATAATTGAACTTTCTCTTAAATTAAACTCATTCAATTGTTTTCTATTTCAGTTTACAATCATGTGTACTTTTTTCATTGCTCTCGGCGAAAACGACACTCGTACTTCGAGTCTATACTACTACGCGCTCCTGCACTTGGGATTAGCAAGCATTTTTTGGCGCTGATCGTCGGGGATCATTTGACGAAGCACACATAATTTATTTTCTCCATTCGTTCCATTTTTATTTAGTGTTGGTTAGTGTTAGTGTTAGTTTATTTTTATTTTTTCTAATCTTTTATTTTCTTTTATGCGGCAAAGAGACCATCTAGGTAGATTTGCTAAGAAACCTAAGTTTGAATAGAAGCTAAGTGTGCAACTTTATTTGGTAACTTGTTTGAGTCTTCTAGTTCTTCTACCTCATCAGAAAAAATGGATGATAACAATGAAGAAAATAACGTTCTGAATAACAATGTTCTAAACAACAATATTAACAATAATTTACTTCCACCACCTCCTGTTAGGACTTTGCATAATTACTTGCATCCCGCACTTAGTGCTCAACCCTCTTGGTTTATGTTACCACCTAGCATTCCCAATGTTGATTTTAGACCTGGTATTGTTCAATTTCCTCCTGTATTTCATGGTTTAGAAAATGAAAATCCATATGTGCATGTTAGAGCATTTGAGGAAGCGGTTGTTGCATTTTATGATCAAGTTGCAGATGTTGATTATGTCAAGCTAAAATTCTTCCCATTTTCTTTGAGATACAAAGCTAAAACTTGGTTATATTCGTTGGGAGCTAGATCCATAGGTTCTTGGGCTGAAATGACTGAAGCATTCTTCAATGAATATTTTCCTAATCATAAGACAATTGCTTTAAATAGAAAAATTTCTACTTTTGCTTAAAATGAAAATGAATCATTATATCAGACATGAAAAAGATTTAAAGAACTTTTGAGTTTATGCCCACACCATTGTTTTGAAAGTTGGCGATTGGCCAACTATTTTTATGAGGGACTTCTCCCTCGTGATCGTCAGTTTATTGAGTCTATATGCAATTAAAATTTTATGCGAAAGGATCCTAATGAAGCCATAGCATTTTTAGATGAAATATCATGAAAGCCCACCAATGGAATGACCCTTCTGTTTTTGAGAGCACTGATCACTCTAGACCTTCTTTAAGTAATGGAATTTATCAATTAAAAGAGGAAGTTCATTGGAAGATGAAATATGAGTCTTTGGGTGCTGGTTTGAATAAATCTCATGTTCCTCAAAATGCTTTATGTAATCAAGTTTGTGATTAATGTTATGAGATTGGTCACATTGGTCAAAATTGTCCTTCTTTACATGTTATAAATGAGCTACAAGTCGCTGCATTGGAAAATTATCAGCGACCATATCCACCATATTCAGAGGCTTATAATCATGGAACAAGACATAATCATCCAAATTTTCGTTGGATGAATAATCCTCAACCCCAGGTAAGTGTCCCTAACCCTAAATTTTCAGCACCTAATGCATTCAATTTCAAGCCATCACTGAGTGACACTTAGCAAATATTCATGCAAGAGCAGCAGAAACAAAATCAAAGGTATGATGCAATGTTTGGTCAGTTGGTTGAGGAGAATAAGGAAATTAAGGGTCAAATCTCTAAATTAACTAATTCTCTAGCTTTTAATGAAAAATGGAGGTTTCCTTCCGGTATGAACCAAATCCAAAACGTGTCAATTCAGTTAAAATAGTTGAACATGCTGACTCTTTTACTCTTAGGAATGGAAGAATTATTGATAATGGCTCGCCTATGAAAGAGATAGAAAAACCTAAGGATAAGAATTAGTTGAATGAACCTAAGGAAAACAAAGTTGCTGAAAATTACCATATACCTGCACCGTTTCCTAAAGCTTTGCTTCCTTAAAGAAAATGAATCAAAATTCTGAAATCTTTGATATTTTTAGGCAAGTAAAGATAAACATTCCTTTGTTAGATGCAATCAAGCAAGTTTCATCTTATGCTAAATTTTTGAAAGATCTATGTATTGTGAAAAGGAACCATAATGTGAAGAAAACTACATTTTTAGCTGCTCATATTAGTTCAGTACTTCAAATTATGATTCCTCTAAAATACAAAGATCTTGGTAGTCCTACTATTTCTTGTATCATTGGAGATAATTTTATTGATCGTTCTTTACTTGATTTGGGTGCTAGTGTGAACTTACTTCCTTATTCAGTGTACTTGCAGCTAGGTCTTGGTAATTTGCAGCCTACAGAGCTTAAATTGTAGTTGGATGATCATTCTATTAAAATTCCAAGGGGAACAATTGAGGTTGTGTTGGTCCAAGTGGACAAATTTTTTTTACCCTGGTGATGAAATTGCTGAAATAAGTTCATACGTTGACTCTTTTCAGGTCCAAGAAGTAAATTGATGGATACCAAAGTTTGAAGAGCTACGACCACGAATCGAAAGCAAACCATCAAGTGTTGAGGTACCAAAAGTAGAGCTAAAACCTCTTCCACCAGGTCTGAAACATGCCTTTCTAGGCCCAAACGACACATTTCCTGTAGTAATATCTTCTTCTCTTACATCTGAGCAGGAATGTAACTTGTTGAATGTTTTGAACGCTCATAAATCTGCCATTGGTTGATCTATTGCTGATACTAAGGGAATTAACCCTCTTGTTTGTATGCATAAAATTCTTTTGGAAGATGATGCTAACCTATCAAGACAGCCACAACGTAGACTAAATCCAACAATGAAAGAAGTTGTTAAAACTGAGGTTTTGAAACTATAGGATGTCGGTATTATTTATCCGATTTCTGATAGTAAATGGGTTAGTCCTACACAAGTTGTACCTAAGAAATCTGGAATAACTGTGGTGAAAATGAAAAAAATGAGTTGGTTCCTACTAGGGTTGTTTCTAGTTGGCGCATGTGAATAGACTACAGGAAACTTAATTCGGCAACTAGAAAAGATCATTTTCCTTTGCCCTTCATTGATCAAATTTTAGAAAGGGTTGCAGGTCATAAGTTTTACTATTTTCTGGATGGTTACTCAGGTTATTATCAGATTAAAATTGACATTGATGATCAAGAGAAAACTACATGTCATTTTGGCACTTTTGCTTTTCGTAGAATGGCCTTTGGTTTGTGTAATGCTCCTGCCACATTTCAAAGATGTATGATTAGTATTTTTAGTGACATAGTAGAAGAATTTGTTGAAGTTGTCATGGATGATATAACTGTTTTTGGTGATTCGTTTGATGAATGCATGTCTAATCTTGAAAAAGTGCTAATAAGATGTGAAGAGAAAAATCATGTGTTAAACTGGAAAAAATGTAATTTTATGGTCTCTTCAGGAATTGTTCTTGGTCACATTGTCTCTGCTAAAGGAATTGAGGTAGACATGTCTAAAATTGAATTAATTGCTAAATTGCATGTTCCAAAGAGTGTGAAAGATGTTAGATCATTTTTAGGACATGCTGGTTTTTACAGGAGATTTATCAAGGATTTTAGTATCATATCTAGACCTTTGTGTAATCTCTTGTCTAAAGATACCCCATTTTTTTGGACTGATGCTTGTCACGTTGCCTTTGTTAGGTTAATTGAGTTGTTAACTTGTGCTCCTATTGTGAAGCCACCTGATTGGAGTTCGCCTTTTTAAAATTATGTGTGATGCTAGTGATTATGCAATTAGGACTACCAGAATAACTATTATAGCCGACGAAAAAAAATAACAAGCCGACGAAAAAAAAAAATCGTCGGCTATAGTTTACAGACTATAGCCGACGAAATTTTAAAAGTTTAGCCGATAAAATATATAATTCCGTCGTCTAAAAGTCCTTAACCGCCGCAACCTCCTCAACAGCAACCTCCTCCTGGCGCGGATATAGATTTTATTTAGTTTTATAGGTTTATGAATAATTTATAAATTAATAATTTAATGCAAAACGTTTAGACTACTTTTGATGGTGTATGTTGTTGGTTATATGAAATTGTTTGTGTAATTTGCAGCTTGCTTGGATGGTAATTTATAAATTTTGTAGTTTTTTTTAGTATAAAAAGTACTATAGCTGACGAAATTTATCATAATTCGTCGGCTATAGTATTTTTTGGATTTTCTTTCAACGTTTAGCCGACGAAATATGGCTTAATTCATCGGCTATAGTTGTATTTTAGCCGACGAAATGTACTATATTTCGTCGGCTATATTATTTTAATTTTTAATTTTTTAAAATATTTAGCCGACGATTTATAGTACATTTCGTCAGCTTTAGTTTTTTAAATTGGCCGATGAAATATTTATAGTTCGTCGGCCAAAGTCTTAGGTTGAGGCCAACGACAATTTATTTCGTCGGCTTTAATCTTACTTTAGCCGACGAAAAATTGAAAAATATGTCTTCGGCTAAGTGTGAAACTATAGCCGACGACCACTTTTATTTCTTCGGCTAAAGTCTTAGCCGACGAGTCTTTGTCGACGACATCTTAGCCGACGAATTTGGCTTACAAGCCGACGAAAATCTTTCGTCGGCCAAACTAATATTCCGATAGTGTAGGGCTGTTTTAGGGCAAAGAAAGGATAAGAAACCATATGTCATTCACTATGCAAGTAAAACTCTAGATAGTGCTCAAATGAATTATTCGACAACTGAGAAAAAACTTCTTGCTGTAGTGTTTCCGGGGATGCTCGTGGCCCCTTTAACGGGTTGCACGGTTCCAGAAATAGCGAACTTCCTTGTACTCCCGAGTTTTCCTGTGTAAAGAACAAACACGTCAAAGGGCGTCCCCGGGTTTACCGAGGGAAGCCACTCCGATGCTTAAGTCAGACACTGTCAGATAAGCAGAAAACTCAAGAGTAGTTAAGGTATTGTCCGTCCTCTTACCGGGAGGTCCTCACCGGTATTTATAGTAGCATTAAAGGCTGCACTTTGTCTTTTTCCAATGTGGGAATGAACTCCCTTGCTTTGCCTCAAACTTACAATGAACTGGGCCCTGACAAAGGACCCAGAGTGGCTTCTCCAGTCTGACTGGCCTTTGGCCCTGTAAACAGTAGTTCAAGCATAATAAACGATGCATATTTAATAATTGACCATACTTGGTGTTATTTCTTGAATTGTAACCCGGTAAAGGAGAAATATTAGGTTTCACATATAAACAAGTCCCCCAAGTCCTCAGTCAAGGGGTACGCTTGGGTGGGGACTTGAAACCATTTCTTTACCGGGTTACAAGGGTATCATCCAGACCCGGTGTACCCAGTCCCCCAAGTCCGTACGCAAGGGTGCCCCGCAGACACGTTGACTATGGGAACTGAAAATGACATCTCCGTATTGTAGTGGGGGAATATGAAAAGTTTTCGGTTTGAAGTGGGGGAAAACGAAAAGTTTTCGGTTTTAAAGTGGGGGAAACAGAAAAGTTTTTCGGTTTTGGGACGCGGCATGCGCGACACGTGTCGATTTTCTCGAAAAACCGAAACGTCCTTTCTGTGTACGTCTCTCAAACGTCGCTTCAGTGTACGTCTCTTAACAGTATAAATAGGGGTTGAGGGTGACAGTTTTGTCGTACCTTCGAAATCGAAAACTTTTTCGTGCCTTTGCTCTCGTCCTCTGTTGTCGCTGTGCTTGTTGGATTTCCAAACGCAAATCGACATCCAAATCCTTTGAAACCCTTACAAGTAAGGTACTGTTCCCTGTTACGATGTTTTTGAATGTTTTGGGTCGATATTGTGTACTGTTTTCTGGGATCCAAACTGGGTTGCTGCGTTAGTGTGTGCGTTCATCGTTGTGGTCGCCGGGTTTATCTGGGGTTTTGACGATGTCCCCGTGTTTCTTGTTTTGCAGATGACAAACCCCGCAATGGATGCTCACGTCCCCGAGTTTGCCTCAGTTACCTTCACTGATGGTACCGCTCTTGACCCTCCCGGGTACTCGCTGACCGCGGAGGAGATTGTGGAGCTAAGGAGCAACTGGAAGATTCCCGAGTCTGTTGAAATTCGGACTTTAGAACCCGAGGATCAGTTCTTCGCTCCCGGGGATGGGTGGACGCTATGCCACGAGTACCAGCTACGTTGTGGTCTGTCACTCCCGCTAAAGGTGGAGGTGCAGTATCTCCTGGCTGCGAGCAACTTCGCCATCGGGCAAGTTGGCCCGAATATGTGGAGGCAGCTGCTGGGATTGTGCGTGATGTACAAAGTGTTGAAGCAGCAGATGCCGAGTTACCACGAGTTACACGCCATGTACCGGGCCGAGTACTCCCGGAAGGCGGGTTTCAGTGGGACCATCCAACTGAAGTCCAAAGGGGTCTTCAAGAAGATCGTGGAGGACCTGCCTACCTCTGTGAGCCGGACCTGGAGGGAAAAGAGTTTCTTGATAAGAAACTTTCAAGACCCGGGACACGCGTTTCAAGTACCGGGTGACTTCCAGCCACTGATGAGTAAGTCCTTTCTCTCCGGATTTTTCTTTCCTTTATCTTTCCCGGGTTATAATTATATTGTACGTGTTGCAGATGTTCCCGACATTCCTCTGGAGCCGGTGATGGAGAAGAGGATCCGGAGGATGCTATGGGCCTTCAGAGGTCAAGATGACCGGAGCTCGTACCGGCTTTGCAGGCTGTATGTGTACAGCCGTTGCCGATTGATGGAGCTTCCAGGTTTGTCTCGTTTCCTTTACAATTTTTGTTTACATGCCCCGGTCTAACAGGTTAGATCTTTTGTTGCAGCTCTTCTCCCGATGGAGTTCACGAAGCGAAAGAACCCGGGAATATACGACGGGTTCGAGGACAAGGCTGTATGGGCCGGGATCCGGGCGCAAGGCACGGAGGGGCTGGCGTACGATATCGACCTGACATCGAAGGCGGCTTTTCTGCGCCCAGACACCGAGCAAGGGGAAACTCGGCAGTTCCACGTTGACGTCTCCTACTACAACGAGGTTCCCGCGTACTTGGCTGAGATTCTCGGGCCGGAAGTCTACCCAGAAGGAGAGGAGGTTGAAGGGAGTCCCTCGGAGGCGGACGACAACCCGGTATTTGCAGAACCGTTTGCCGATGAGACTGAAGAACCGGTGATGAGCGCGGTTCCCTCGTCTGTGTTCCCGGGCGAGGAGGAATTTACCGAGGAGGATGACGAAGGGGGTGAAGAGGTCGGAGGGTTGGAAAGGGAAATAGGTAGTGAGAACCCGGAGGGGAGTGAGGGGAGTGACGAGGTTCTTGAAGTGGAGCCCGTGCCTTCTCGCAAGCGTACCCGGGAGGCATCCAGCTCGGGGAGGTCCGAAAGGAGGAAGAGAAGGAAGGAGAGGAAGGAGAGGAGGGAGAGAAAGCAGCAGCGGGACACTACTGAGATAATGGAGGAGTTGGCGAGTGCAGGAATGGCGGACGCGGCCATCCAAAGGATGGTAGCGGATTTGAAGAATTGCGCCGCTGACTCCTATGTCCTGGAGCACGAGGACCCGTTGACTGTAGCCCGGAGGGCGCAGGAGAAGCTGATGCGGGTAAGTTAGTCTTCTGCTGTAACTCGTTATCTTTTTGTTTTTGGTTCCTTGTACTAACCCGTTGTTTTATTTGTGTAGGCTGTCAGGTTGTCGTACTTGGCGACTGACCGGCTCATAACCGAAGGCATCCCCGAGCGAGAGAGAGTCCTCAGGGATGATCTCCGGGCCGCCCGGGACCAGGTGACGGCAAGCGAAGAAAACCTGGCTCGGGTCCGGGAATTCGCAAGCGCATCAGCGATCGCGTCGAGTGCGAAGTTGGCCGAGGCGGAAGAACACATAGCAGACCTGGTGGCCAAGAACTCTGAACTGGAGAATGTTATCGAAGGTCACCGGGAGGACCGGTGTGCTCAAGACGCCGCGATAGCCCAGCTGACCGAGCAAAACCAGGGGCTGCAGCAACAGGTCACCTCCCTGGAGCAACAAAAAGGAGACTTGCTCCAGGCAGTTTCCCGGGCCAAGGACTTAGCGGTCTCCGAGTTTCTGGCGAGCGCAAAGTTTGACCTGAAGCTGCGGTCGGCCAGGGCCGAGGCTCGTGCCGAAATAGTTAGCGCTGGTATTCGCCAAGGCTGGCTGGACAAGGCGGGTTATGACGGTCATCAAGGTCATGTTAGACCCGACGAGGCTGCAGGCACCTCCCGGTCGACTCCTGCCGTGGCTGCGAACCCTAGGGCTCCTGCGAACCCGGCTCGGAGTCCCCCAGTTCGTTCTTCAGCAGCCGGGAGAGGTGCTTCCCGTGGTGGGATTGTGGGTGGTCCTAGGAATCGGCCACCTCTGCGTAGGGGTCAGTTCATCATACAGCCCCGGGGAGGTCGTGGCGGTTCTAGCACTGGCCGGGGTAGGGGGTCGTCAACGGAGCCTTAGGATATTTTTCATTTCTATAAGATTAGTCTACCAGTAGCGGTTTGCTACTTTTTTGTAATCGATATTTTTGAAGTAATAAAATTTTTCCTTCTCGCCATCCTTCCTGTGCCAAAACACGGTAACCTGATAAGTACAAAAATGTACATATAACGCCGGTTTTCTGTGTGAATAAAGATAGTGTCGCTAAGGCTTTAAAGGTCTAGGGCTTTATGGATCCGTTAGGAATTCCAACCCGATGCATAACCTGCAAGTGTTGATAAAATTCACACATATAATGCCGGTTTGTGGGAAATAAAAATAGTCCCGCTAGGGCTTTACGGGTTCATAAGGACTTTCAACCCGATGCATAACCTGCAAGTGTTGACAACTTCACACGTAGTGCCGGGTTGGCATATTAACATTATAAAGTGAAAGTAGGGGCAGTAAGGCTTTACGGGTCCGTTAGGACTTCCAAGGGCGTCTTTGCCAAACAACACGGTAATCTGATGCAAAATATGCAAGTGTGATAATTTACACATATAATGCCGGTTTAGCATGTAAGTAAAAATAATGCCGCTAGGGCTGTATGGGTTCGTTAAGACTTTCAAAGACTAAAACAAGGCCGTGATAGGCTTGCAATATTTCAAGTTATGGAGATTACCAGAGATTATTAGAGATCTATCGGAGCTTGCCGAGTTTTGATCATGAAATAAGGCCGTGAAAGGCTTGCAATATTTCATGTCATGGAGATTATCGGAGATTATCGGAGCTTGGCGAGTTTTGACCATGAAATAAGGCCGTGAAAGGCTTGCAATATTTCATGTCATGGAGATTATCGGAGATTATCGGAGCTTGGCGAGTTTTGACCATGAAATAAGGCCGTGAAAGGCTTGCAATATTTCATGTCATGGAGATTATCGGAGATTATCGGAGCTTGGCGAGTTTTGACCATGAAATAAGGCCGTGAAAGGCTTGCAATATTTCATGTCATGGAGATTATCGGAGATTATCGGAGCTTGGCGATTAAGGCATACAAGTAGGGCCGCTAAAGGCTGCATTCACTTCAACAAACTCTTTAATAAAACATAACCCGGTAAGGTAATTCATGCATTGTGGGCCTGAAAGGCTTTATATACAACATCATAAACAATAAAATTGGACATTCATAGATAACTCGGTACCTATTTGGGGAAGAGATGCAGATGTTGGGCGTTCCATGGTCGCGGAAGCGTAACTCCATCTGTACCCCGGATGTAAAACGTTGCCGGGCCCACGACTTCAACGATTTCATATGGACCCTCCCATGGAGCTTTAAACCCCGTTGGCTTAGGGATAACCTCCTTCATTACCCAATCCCCGAGTTTGAGTGGGCGGTTGATAACCCGGGAATTGTAGTGTTTAGCCACCTTTTGCTTCTTGTTGATATTTCGGAGATGTGCACGCTCCCGGCGTTCCTCCAGGAGGTCCATGTTAAGGCGGATGCCTTCATCGTTGGTTTCCCTGTCAAACAGTTGTACCCGGTCACTCGGGACTTCCATCTCTACCGGGATCACTGCTTCAGATCCAAAAGTCATAAGAAATGGGCTCTCCCCATTGGCTTCTGTTGGAGTTGTCCTTAGTGCCCACAAAACCTCTGGAAGTTTCTCAGCCCATAAACCCTTTGCGTCCTCCAGCTTCTTCTTCAGAACTTGCTTGATGAGCTTGTTAACGGCTTCAGTTTGTCCATTAGTCTGCGGGTGTGCAGGGGAGGCATATAGGACCTTTGTCCCATTAGAGTGTAAGAATTCCCGGAACTCATCGTTGTCAAACTGCGTCCCGTTATCTGTGATAAACGTCTCCGGGATTCCAAACCGGCAAAAGACATTGTTCCAAAGGAATTTCTTAACATTTGCGGTCGTGATCCGTGCCAGGGGTTGAGCTTCTATCCACTTGGAATTATAGTCCACTGAGACAATGGCATGTTTGAGCTGTCCCGGAGCTGTGGGTAGCGGTCCGATGAAATCGATCCCCCACATGCAAAATGGATATGGAGAAATTATTACTGATAGTGGGACTGATGGTGCACGTGGAAAGCTTGCAAATCGGTGACATTGAAGACAGGAATCTACGACAATTCTGGCATCGTGTTCCAAAGAAGGCCAGTAATATCCCATTCTTAGGGTTTTGAAAGCCAGGTTACGGGCTCCAAAGTGATTTCCACATACCCCGCTATGAAGCGACTGCAAAACCCGGTCTCCTTCCTCGGGTGTAATACACTTCAAATCAGGAAAAGTTTGTCCTCGTCTGTACAGTTTCCCATCATGGATACTATACCGAGCCGCTCGAACCCGTAGTCGTTTGGCCGCTACCGGGTCCTCAGGTAGGGTTCCATGTTGGATGAAGTTGATGAACTCATCCATCCAAGACGGTGGCGGGTTTGCCTCTACCGCGAAAATCTCAGAAAAGGAGAGTGAGATGCTTGGTTTCTCCAATGTCTCGACCAGTAAGCTTTTAAACTCGGTATTGGAATCGTCCCCTGTTGCAATCCTAGCCAGGGTATCTGCTCTCACATTCTGCTGCCTCGGTATCTGAGTAACCTCAAAGCTATCAAATTTCTCCAGCAAGAAAGCCGCTAACTTTTGATAGGACGAAAGATGTGCTTCCTTTGCCTGAAATCCGCCGTTAACCTGCTGCACTACCAGCTGTGAATCACTTAGTATGCGGAGATGCCGGGCGCCCATATCTTTAGCGAGTTGGAGCCCTTTGATTAGAGCTTCGTACTCAGCCGTGTTGTTTGATGCTTTGAAGTTAAAGCGTAAGGCATAGTCAAACATATTACCCTCCGGGTCTACCAACGTAATGCCTGCTCCACATTGTCTCTGATTGACTGATCCATCTACAAATATTTGCCAACTCTCCGGTTCAGCTTGTGTAGGAAGAGTTTCAGCAAATGTTGAATCTGCTGGGATTAACTCGGCAATGAAGTCTGCTGCTGCTTGCCCTTTGATTGCCGTTCGCGGTTTAAAGTGCAAATCATGCTCCCCCAACTCAATTGCCCATTTGACCAATCTGCCCGAAGTTGCCGGGTTTTGCAGAACCTGCCGTAGCGGTTGGTTGGTGAGTACATGGATGGAATGTGCTTGAAAATAGGGTCTTAACTTCCTTGCTGCTACAACCAAGGCCAGGGCCAGTTTTTCAATATCTGGATAACGAGTTTCAGGATCATTGAATCCTTTCCCAGTATAGTAGACCGGCAGTTCTTCAGAGTCTGGCTTCCTTATCAAGGCACAACTGACAGCTGTTTGAGACACCGCCAGGTACAGATAGAGTATATCCCCAGGGTTTGGTCTGGATAAAGAAGGGACTGACGCCAAGTATTCCTTCAACTTTTCAAAAGCTTGATTGTGCTCTTCCTGCCATGCAATCCGTTCGCGGTGTTGACTCTTGAGAATTTTGAAGAAGGGGGCACATTTATCTGTTAACCTGGATATAAACCGGGATAAGGCTACCAGCCTGCCAGTAAGTTGCTGAACTTCATTCCTGGTTTTCGGCGGTTGCATGGCCAGGACGGCTTGAATTTTGTCGGGGTTTGCCTCAATTCCCCGAGCGCTGACCATGAACCCGAGAAACTTTCCTCCTGAAACACCGAACACACACTTCTCCGGGTTTAACCTCATCCCCTTGCTCAAGGCAATGTCGATGACGGTCTCCAAGTCATCCGGGTGTTTGCTTGTTTCCCGGCTTTTGACCAGCATATCGTCTATATAAACCTCCATAGTATCCCCGAGTTGGTTTGCAAACATGCCCACTACGAGGCGCTGGAACGTGGCTCCTGCATTCCGGAGTCCAAAAGGCATCACTCTGTAATAATACATCCCCTTGTCTGTTGTAAAAGATGTGTGCTGTTGATCCGCGGGATTCATCGGAACTTGGTTAAATCCCGAGTATGCATCTATAAAGCTCAACTGGGGGTGGCCCGCGGTTGAATCCACCAGTTGATCAATCTTTGGAAGGGGAAAACTATCCTTCGGGCAAGCCTTATTCAGATCTGTGTAGTCGACGCACATCCTCCACTTTCCGTTTGCCTTCTTGACCATCACCACATTGGCCAACCAATCCGGGTATGTTGCATCTCCAATGAACCCGATGTCTTTAAGACGTTTAACTTCTGCTTGAATGGCCTTGTACTTCTCTGCGCAAAATGCACGACGCTTCTGTCTTACCGGTTTAACACCCGGGATAATATTGAGGGAATGTGTCATAACGTCTGGAGAAATCCTGGGCATGTCTGCATATGACCATGCGAACACCTTCTGTTTCCGGGTTAGCAGCTCAACCATTCGGTTTCTGACCTCGGGGTCAAGGCCTGTGCCAATGCAAATCTTCCTCTCCGGGTATTCTTCTGAAATATGAATCCATTCTGTTGCTTCAATTGGGGCTGGCCGGGGGAACTTGGCAGGATACTTCTGGCTCTTCTTTTGTGCCGTCTTGCTGATGGGCAAAGAATCCGGGTCATCCCTGGGGTCATCGGGTTTGTCAAATGGAGACAAGGAAAAACCGGCCGAAAACATCTCGTGCTGGGACTGAGTTGCTATCGCGTTGCATCTGACAGCGGCTTCTTGGTCTCCGCGAATTGTAACCCAACCCCCGGGTGTAGGCACTTTCATAAGCAGCATGTGACCCGCTATAAAACTTTGTAGGCCCCAGAGTGCATCTCTCCCGAGTATGGCATTGTAGGAGGATGGGCAGTCCACAATTATGAAGGGAACTACAATTCTTGTGGACTGGTGGCCGGTTCCAACTGTAACCGTTAGTTGATCAGACCCCAACGGTTGAGTCGTCTCTCCTGAAAAACTGATCAATGGCTCGTGGTTCCTATAGAGCTTATCTCGTCCTCGTTTAAACCCCTTATAGCAACTGCTGAACATGACGCTGACAGCGGCTCCCGTGTCTATTAGAACCCTCCGAGTTCTCCAGTGGTCAATCTGAAGAGTGATTATGAAAGGATCATTGTGATGCACTTTCAGCGTGTCTTCAGACTGAGAAAATGACACGGTATCCCAAGGAACCAGCTCCTTGCGGCATTCTTGACGAAGCTGCATTATCTCAAACTCCGGGCCTCTTGGGCAGAGTCTTTTGGCCCGGTGACCGGACACCCCTTGGGTGCCACCCCCGTGAATTGTCATTATCTCCCCATATACTTCAATGAGGTTGACACCTGTGGCGGGTGATTTATACTGCTGTAGTTTGCCGTTCTGGATCATGTACTCAATGGCGTTCCGAAGAGAAAAGCACCGGTCGGTCGTGTGGCCAGACTCGTTGTGATAGGCACAATGTTGCCCGTTGTCCGGCCCTGTCCTTTTGGGAAACTTTCTTTTTGGAGCCGGGGGAACTTCATTCCTATGGCGGTTCCAAATTTCTTCATAGGAGGCAGTCAAGTTGGTTAACACTTCATATCGAGGGATGTAAGTGTTCTTTTCCTCCCGGGTTGGATGACGAAGGTATGGAGCCTCTCTTGGTTTCTCCCTTGGTCTGTTTGAACTTTTGCCGTAGTATCCCTGGCCACTCTTATGCTGCCCTTCCTTTTTCCATCCATCAGCTCGCTGGCTTGTGAACCCGGTGTTCGTCCGGCGTTCCCCGAAGGTGTCGTACTCGGCTTGAGCTTGCCGAGTTACTTCATTAATTAGATCGTCGTAGCACCTGAACCGCTGCTTCCTGAGCTCTACCACAAAGCGGGTTGGTTTGAGCGCCTGTAAGAACGCCTCTGATGCTACTGACTCGTCCAGGTGCCCACACTTGGAAGTCGTGGACAGCCAACGGGTTACGAAAATTTTCAAGCTTTCATCATCCCTTTGTTGGACTTTGAATAACGAAGTGGTGCTTCGATTGGCACTTGACAGCAGGATAAACCGGGACAGGAACCTCTGTGTCAACTGACCATAGGTCTCTATTGACAAAGCCGGTAACTTGAGGAACCAACTCAACGCCTCCTCACTGAGTGTTTCCTGGAAAGCATGGCATGCTTGGGCGTCTGTGAACCGGGTTGAATCTAACTGAGACTGGAACAACTCAAGGTGTGCATACGGGCACCCCATTCCGGCATATCTCTTAATCTTAAATGGCTTTGCTTCTGGTGGCTTTTTGTCTGCTTGAACCCGTGCGGAGAATGGGCTCGCACGGGTAATAAAGGGTTGATATTGTTGTGGTCCCGTTCCCGAGTTTAGCCGCTGCTCAAGTTGGGTCACAGTTTGTGTCAACTGTAACAGCAGCTGGGTCTGGGCATCTGCTGGGGGAAGGGGTTGATTTAACAACGGCTCTGGGGGTGGAGGAGGTCCTGTAAGATTGTGATTAAACAAAGGATTGGAGAGATGGATCATTTGTGGATTTGGGTTAGGGTGGGCAGTGGTTGGGAGAATAGCGGGTGGTATGTATGTACCGTCAAAAGTTCGCGGGTTTCCACAACCCGGAGGATTCCCTTCTGGGGTGATGATATCAGCAAGTCTGGCTGACGCCCCCATGGCATTCGCTCTTTGAGTTAAGGTTGCTTGAAGAAGCCCATGCTCGGCCTGGATAGTCGCTAACTGCTCCCTTACCGTTATCAACTCAGCATGTTCTCGAGTAGATTGCTCCTTTTGAGCGAGAAAGTCCTTTTTCAAGAGCTCGAACGCTGCTGCTAAATCTGTTTGGCCAAACTGGGTCCCGGAGGTCCCTGGGTTATCATCCCCTGAGAAATTAAGCCTTCCAGTTGGATCTTGTTCTCCTGCCATTTCCATCGTTCTTCGAAATACGTGTTTGGGAGGCCTTGAGTTCGACTCTCAACGAGAGCACCAATTGTTTCCGGGGATGCTCGTGGCCCCTTTAACGGGTTGCACGGTTCCAGAAATAGCGAACTTCCTTGTACTCCCGAGTTTTCCTGTGTAAAGAACAAACACGTCAAAGGGCGTCCCCGGGTTTACCGAGGGAAGCCACTCCGATGCTTAAGTCAGACACTGTCAGATAAGCAGAAAACTCAAGAGTAGTTAAGGTATTGTCCGTCCTCTTACCGGGAGGTCCTCACCGGTATTTATAGTAGCATTAAAGGCTGCACTTTGTCTTTTTCCAATGTGGGAATGAACTCCCTTGCTTTGCCTCAAACTTACAATGAACTGGGCCCTGACAAAGGACCCAGAGTGGCTTCTCCAGTCTGACTGGCCTTTGGCCCTGTAAACAGTAGTTCAAGCATAATAAACGATGCATATTTAATAATTGACCATACTTGGTGTTATTTCTTGAATTGTAACCCGGTAAAGGAGAAATATTAGGTTCCACATATAAACATGTAGTATTTGCCTTGGATAAATTTCGGGCTTACCTTGTTGAATCCCCTATTGTTGTTTTTACTGACCATGCAGCTTTGAAATACCTTCTCACCAAGAAGGATGTGAAAGCTAGACTCATTCGGTGGATCCTACTACTCCAAGAATTTGACATTACTATCAAAGACAAGAAGGGAGTAGAGAATGTAGTGGCAAATCATTTATCTTAATTGGTTCTTCATGAAAAACTAGACTTGCATCCTATTAATGACTCTTTTTCTGATGAGCAACTTTTTGCTATATCTGAGTTACCAGGATTTGCTAATATTGTTAATTACCTTGTTACAAGTAACATCCCTCCGGATTGGAATGCACGAGATAAGAAAAAGTTTCTGGTGGAGGTACGCAGTTTCTTTTGGGACGATCTCTATTTATTTAAGTATTGTGCTAATCAGATTTATAGGAGATGTGTCCCTAATAATTAAATGCATGATGTGATCTCTTTTATCCATGATGAAGCATGTGGTGGCTATTTTTCTGTTAAAAAGACAGTTGCTAAGATTTTGCAATGTGATTTTTATTGGCCAACTATATTTAAAGACACAAATGCATATTATCAAACATGTGAGCGTTGTCAAAAGTTAGGAGCAATAACTCGTAAAAATATGATGCATTTGAATCCCATTTTGGTCATTGAAATATTTGATTGTTGGGGCATTGATTTTATGGGTCTGTTTCCTGCATCATTTGGATATCTGTACATCTTAGTTGGTATTGATTATGTTTCTAGATGGATTGAAGTTGTTCCTTGTCGGAAAATGATTATAAAACTGTTTTAAAACTTTTGAAAGAAACATTTTCTCTAGACATGGGGCACCACAGGCTATTATTAGTGATGGGGGTAAACTTTTGTACTAAGCCTTTTGAGGCATTGATGAAGAAATATGGAGTTACTCATAAGGTAGCTACCCCATATCACCCACAGACTAGTGGACAGGTTGAACTTACTAATAGGGAGATTAAACGAAATTTAGAAAAAACTGTAAACCCAAACCGTAAAGACTAGTCTTTAAGATTAAATGATGCACTTTGGGCTTCTCGTACAGCTTATAAATCCTCATTTGTCATGTCCCCGTATAGACTAATATATGGAAAACCTTGTCACTTACATGTTGAATTGGAACATAAAGCTTACTGGGCTATTAAGACATTCAACTTTGGTCTAAATGATGCAAGTTCTCTTAGGAAACTTTAGCTCAGTGAGCTAGAAGAGATTCTGAATGACACATGAAAATTCTAGGATTTACAAAGAACGAATGAAAACTTTTCATGATAAGAAAATTCTGAGAAAAACTTTTGAACCTGGCCAAAAAGTTCTTTTGTATAATTCTAGAATGCATTTGTTTCCTGGTAAACTTCGCTCTATGTGGACAGGTCCTTTTGTGGTTAAAAGAGTTTTCCCCTTTGGTGCTATTGAAGTTGAGGACCCCAAGAATGGTAATGCTTTTAAACTTAATGGGCAGCGTTTGAAACCATTTTGGAGAATATTGTTCTAGAGGATGAAACCATCTCTCTAGAAAATCATGTCTATGAAGAATAATGTGCTGGACTCCATGTCCACTTCTTGTAAATTGTAATATTGTGTTAATTTGCTTTTATTTTCTGTTTTGGTCGCTAACAAGTTGCAGAGGCTTGCTTATAAATGTCTATTTTCCAGGTGCACTCTTTCCTACTCACTCTTACTTTTGATAACTTGTCTGTTATCTTTTACTATTGATCATCACATTGGGAACAATGTTTATTTCATATTGGGGGGGAGTAGCAACTTGTTAGTCTTGTTCAATTTTCGGTTGTTCAAAAAAAATGTTTTTGTTTCTGGTTTTGTGTCGTAGGAGCCCTTAACAAGTCTGGGATGATATTAATCTTCTGAAATCATGGCTTAAGATTATCATTATATTAAGATGATGAGCATAACATTCTTTGGTTAATCGAGTCTTATGTGATACAGACGTACTTGTAGTAGATATTGTTTGAGACTTTGGTACAGAATGAACATGTTAGGACAAGATTCAATTCATATAACCCTTAATTGTGAGGTTTTGAGCCCTTTTATGTGTCTTTTTCATTGGAGACTATAATGATATAATTCTAATTTGCTTGGCTACCATTTTGTAACCTAATTATTCTTTCTCGTGATTGCATGTGATAGCTTTTAAATGGACTATAGAGGTTAACTAGAACTTACTCTTGTGAATTTTGAAACTTATAGTCACTATATGCCTTGATTTTGGAAATGAAAAGAAGAACTTTTTAGAATTATCACCAATGCCAAATATACTTGTGTGTCTATTTGTGTGTGTAGCACACCCCTTAGTTAAACCCCTTTGACCCTATGTTAAACTTTTCTTTCATCACTCATATAATCTTCACCTTGAGCTTAGTACAAGAATGGCTCTACCTTTGTCCTTAGAGCCTAGTAGAGCATGATTACGTGATGTAATGTATGGAGGATGATGAGAAACAAGTGTGGGGAATGGGACTTGTCTAGAACAAAAGTGTGCCGTAAAAAAAGATAAAAATGGATTAAGTCCCTTGTTTGTGAATTAAGCGTTTTGTTTATATTTGAAGACCCAAAACTGAATATTTGATCTTTGTTCTCTTTTACAATATTTGAAATGATGTGTGGGCCAAACAAGATGAATTTTGGCCCTCGGTATGGAGACATAAGGTGGTTTGTAAATGCTCTGCTAGGTCTTTAGGATATTTTATGATTCCTTACCATTCATTTTATACCCCTAGGTTATCCCTATATTTTACCTTTTGAAGTACCTCTCGATCCTTAAAATAGGCAGTCTGTGGTCTGTGGAGTTTTTCACAAGAGTTGAACATATGATAAGTCTATTTGAGCATGTTAATCGTATTCTTTCATGAGGTTTTCATATATTCTCTCTCAAATGTGCTTTTGTTTCATAATTATGCAAGCTTCTTGATGTCTTAAAACATATTCTCTCGCATACAATTTTTGAGTGATTGAGCCAGAAAATCTGAGTGAAAAATGAGTGCATATCATGTGAGAATTGAATTGATCTTATCCAAAGTATGTTGAGCTTTAACCATCACTAATGCTCTCTTCTAAGTCTTACTTTTGCTATGTTAAACATATGTTTTTATTAATTCTCGAATGTGAGCTTGATTCTTGATTGAGTGATATTTTTGGTGCTATGATATGAAGGGATCGTTGAGACAATTTAGTAAGGGCATTAGAGTTGTTTTCTAATTTTGCTTTGTTTTGAGTCGCTGTCATTTGCTAGGGACTAGCAATGAGCTAGTTAGGGGTGTGATAAATGGTCAAAAATGCATATGTATCATTGTTATTGCTTAGCTATTTCGTACATCATTGGCCTAACTTGATCTAATTATCTCATATTATCTGATTTAATAGGCTGGTTGTTTAATGGTGGACTTAACATAGAAACCCAAACGAAGTTGCTAGAAGTTGAACTTAACTTGGTGATGGATGTGTTGACTTTGGTCAAATGGATGTTAAACTTAATTGTTATAAGGGGGAGGGTGCCAAGCATTTGTTTCCACCACCTCTTCTTTCCACTTTGATGAACCTCATTCCTCTGTAGCATGACAACATCTATTCTTAATTGAAGAGAGTCAAGGAGAAGAAATCAATCATGACGATCCCAACTACATGAATTCCTTGAGGGCACCGGAAAGCAAGTTCGAATCAAAATCAATCTTCTTCATCAAATGGGGAGATTTAACCTTCATGAAATCGGGAAGATCTCCTTGGGATATGGAGGAAGTTCTGGCTGCAATATAAAAGGGGGCCTAGAGCAGATCGCTGGGGGCTCCCTTCTGTCCCTTCTCTGGATCCTCTCTCATCATCGAGACTTCATCTGTACCTTCGAAATTCCTAATTTTTATTTGCTTTTAATTACTATTATGGATAACTAATCTCCTACTTAAGGCTAAGGGAGAAACCATGGATTGTTTATGTTGTTTTTATTAATTCGATTCGACAATGAACTTCAATGCAAATTTAGTTTTGGTTGTTCAATTTTTTTTTCTGCTTATACTGCTATTTCGATTGATGGATATTTAATAATCTATTTCATAGATTTAGTCATGTTTTTTCTATATATTGTTTGGTAAACAAATATTCATGCTTTCGATACTAAGTATTTAACAGGTGATTGATAATTTCGATAGAATTGTATCTTGATAGGTTGTTGCCGTAGGTACAGGTTATGCTTGAGAAATTCCTATGAAATTATTTGGTTATTGAATATGAACAACCTTGATTGAATTAATCTTTATAGTCATACTTCTTGAATAAGTTGCAATGAAAGGAATCAAATTAATATAATTGCATAAGTGATTTAAGGTGAAACTTTGAACCTTAGTGTTTCTCATAATTGAACTTTCTCTCAAATTAAACTCATTCAATTGTTTTCTATTTCAGTTTACAATCTTGTGTACTTTTTCATTGCTCTTGACGGAAACGACGCTCGTATTTCGAGTCTATACTACTATGCGACTCTTGCACTTGGGATTAGCAAGCAAAAATGTTAGTTAATAGTATAGAATAAAATGTCGGAAACACCAATTCCAATTTTTTCATCAAAGGTGGGGTTGCCATCTTCATCATGTTTGACTGCATGTTTAATAGCTGATCGTAACTCTGCAGTTAAATATTTTTTCCACCAAGAATGAAGCATTTCTGTGAAGCCAGTGGCCAGAATGTCAACAATTTCAGGTTGGTTAAAATTATAATTTGTGACATAACTATTAGCGATCATGGACATGAGATGTAATTTGTTTAAAATTTCTTGTTTTGATAAATTATCTTTGTTCCATTTATATGTTTTATCAGAAGAGACTAAGAATTGGTTACTCGTGATATTAGTGGGTTGAATATCTAAGGGTAAAGGATGTTCAGTCCATTATTTAAAAGGTTTTTTCGTTGGATATTTAATTCTAGATAATTGAAGGTTTTGAAATATTTGGTTTTTTTAGAGATTGTGTTAGAATCATTATCAAAAGAATTTGATATTTCATCGCTAGCGTGGATGACTAAAATATTGTTACTAGGTTCAGGTTTTAATTCTTTTAACATTTGTTCAATTCTTTGTGTGGTAGAGCTAAGTTTAATTGTGGGTTTGTTAAGGTTACTAAAGTGAACTAATAAAGGTTCAGATTGTTGTTGAGGAAGTGTACTTACTTTTGAACAAATTGTATCGATTTTAGTTTCTATTTTATCAAGTTGGTGACCAATAGTGACTAAACTTTGATTAGAATAATTTTTTTATGATCTGCATCATAATTTTCATCAGGAATTTTAAATGGTGAAGCCATGACATATGTTAGGAGGTGATCAATAGCTAGAGTTTCAACGGGTAGATGAGTTGATGTGATTACTAATTGGTGGTTTTCCATTTAGATTTGGTTAATGTTTGTATTTTTTGTTTAATAAGTCAATATAATCGGGAAAGAATATTTCAGCTTGATTTTGACGCATATAACTTTTCTAATTTTGGAATAATTGTTTTCTTTGTTCAATTAAAGGATACTGTTGTCGATAGAGATTACGACGAGGAATGTTTTTGTTAGATTCTAAATCTTGGTCTAATCTGGTGTAATAAATTTAAGTTGAGGGTTAATGGAGGAATAACCTCAAAAATCTCCGGTCGTATGGGTAGGAGAAGTGTCTCATTCTTCAGTTTGATTTGAGATGTCAGTTTCCACTTAATAAAGATAGCTAATGTAGAGTCGGCGAAAGAATGCATGGCGGAGACGAAAGAATTTTGAGATGACTGACCTAATTGTCTTGAAGATTGTTCTAGCTCTTGAATTCTGGGATGTTGATTATGTCTGGAATTAAGGAATTTTATTTTAACTGTATAATCATTGGATTGTTGAATGAAATTTAAATCAGATATATTATGCTGAATGTTGATAGGATGATTTTCACAAGGGACCATTCTGAAGAAAGTTGAATTTCTGACCATTTGATTGTTTGTGGAACTCTAATATTGTTGTCTTGGCTACTTTGAATTAATAGTGTTTGGTTTTTTAGAGTAAGGCAAAACTAAATGAACAACATAAACATAAATATAATGATGACTATACCTCTTCTCCTGTACGTCCAACCTCTCATAAGCTGACCTGTAAACTGGGCATTTAAAATGAAAGGCTCAGGGGAAACTATTTTAAAACACGTTAGAATGAGTGGATAACATAACTGATTTACGTAACTGAAAACGTATTTTTATACCTTCCCAAACGTATGTGCAGTAAAAACCTTAAATGCATGCATCATATAGCAATTTCCAAAACAATAGTTTAAAATAAAATAATCACGCCAATCCCATTGCTCAAAAATCGATATATAAATAGAGAAGTGAGAAAAATACGAAGCAAAGTCGTAAACCAATCTCATTGGTTAAAGAAAATACGACAAAAGTGGGGAAGAGTTTTCACCATACGAGGAGCCTCCCAGGCTAGGGTCGGAGCCTTACTACTACCTCTATATCACTCTACCTAACAGGCTCTGTAGCGTCCAACGCTAATAAGGGCTAGCTAGAAATAATATATATGACAACTCTTTTTGGTGAAATAAAACAAAACAAAACCGAAATCCATAAAAGACTCTTCCCCACCAATAAAACGGTGCATCCCATACATCATGTACAGTTCCTCGATCGTACTCATAATATAAAAGTCATAATCAATAATATCCCAAAATAATTATGAATTTACCCCATGTCCAACATGTTAAACAATCATTGAAAATAAATTACGGAAATTCAAGTAAAATTCATGAGAAAGGTAAAACCTTCTTTCCCAGCTCCTTTTGTCTAAAGAAAGTAATAAAACTTGGGATCATCTCAAATCATATTTTCGAGGAGCCTAAAGCATATATAAAACTCAATAAGTATTCCCAAATCTCACATTTGAAATTCCAAGCTTAAAAACAATGATCCCTTTGTCCACAATAAAAGTTATAACTTGATATGGCCATATACAATTTAATACGAAATCCGATGAAAATCTCATTTTCGAAAGCTTCTCAAATCACAAGGTTTCCCAGTAAAATGTGGCCATATTCGTCTGAAAATAATTTCATGGAAAATAATTCATAAAAGAAAAGGATCAATATCATTATGTAAAGATCCACGAAAATAAATCATGAATTTAGAATAAATTCACTGCATGCATTTAATTTAAAATAAAGGTCCACTCACAATGACTGATTCAGTTATTTTAATTACCGAGCCGGGCGTCCGAAGTCAAGCGTCCGAACATCAACCTGGATTCCGACACCAACAACGTTAACAATTTTTCCCTCAAGACTTGAGAAACACTCGAAACTAATTGTTCGCACCAAATTATTAATATCAAAATAATATCATTTCCAAGAACACAAACCAATTACTAATCTTTCCATCAACAATTACACGTACAACTCAACCTAGAATGTCTATCTTATTTACTCAACAACTTCTGTCTGGTTTGTCTAAAACAATATTATACTTCCCTTTTCCAATCCCAATTCCAATACACTTGTTCAGCACATTCATGACATTGTGATTCATCTTCTTTTACTATGGACACCCATAGTGATACTTATGCTATGATTCCAACACAGGACATAACCCTGCACAAAACTTGACCCATCATCAACACCAATACAATGTTAGCACCATACAGAACCTATCAAATCGAATTCCCTCATAACTCCCAAGATTACTGTAATTATCATAACAACACAATTCAATATTCTGCTGTTGCTCCTATTCAACTGTCCAAATTCCATCAACACCAATACAATGTTAGCACCATACAGAACCTATCAAATCGAATTCCCTCATAACTCCCAAGATTACTGTAATTATCATAACAACACAATTCAATATTCTGCTGTTGCTCCTATTCAACTGTCCAAATTCCACTTCATTCTTATTAACCCGCAATTAACAATTTCACAAATAGCAATCATCCGCAAGAATGGTTCCAACATATGTGTGTGTGTGTATATACATACACGCGCACTCAAATATCACAACAAGCTCAGGTTCCTTACCTTTCATTTTCTCCAAACTGCAAACCAGCAGGCCCCCTGCTTAACTCAACCTGTCGAACCTCCACCAATTCCCAGCTTCTGTCTTGGACGCCAACTCCACCAATACACCAACACATCATTTTAGTCCTCTCAAGCCAAGCACACCAGACCTCTACTTCGACCCTGGTAGGCGTGTGTTGCTCCCAACACTTCTCCAAAAGGCCACTAGACCTCAACTGAAGGCCGTCGAGCTCATCAGAGCTCAAAGAACATGTCTTCAAAACCTTCAAACGGCTGAAATCGAGAAAGGCAGCCGCTCCTCTTAGTTTGGGTGTAAAATATACTTTCTCGGACGGGCCTTGGTCTGAACCAGTTTAGTGGTCTGTTAATTTGTTTATCGGGTATCTCGGGAGGTATCCATTCGCCAATTGGCAAAAATCAGACGCCCAAACCAAAATTGGGCAATGGCCAAACACCAACGATGCCGAAACTCAATGGTACCACCAATGCCGCAGCAAAGATCTCGCACGATGGCAAGCCGTTGGAATTGCTGACTCCATCGACCTCTGTTTCTCCCTGAAGCCTGGCTGTAACAGAGCTCCCCTGACAGCAACAATCTGTTTCTGGGACACATCCTCCAATACCTTCCATCTCCCAGCAGGCCCGTTAGGCATCACCTTACTGGACGTGTATACGATTACTGGGCTTCCTTTCTCTGACGCACCAAGCCCTCTTAACGACCTCGCGTTGGAGCATCAAATCCCTTCTGATCAGTCTCGCCCCAACTCCTACACCGCATGGGTCAGTCGCTATGGGAGCTCTGATGATGTCCTTAGTGGCCTAGCATTCCTGGAATTCTGGCTCCTAAAGTATGTTGAATGCAGCGCCACCAACAAACCCACCATTGCTTGGGCCAGAACTGCTGAGCTGCTCTATAATGGTATCCCTCTCAACCTCTTAGAGCTAGCTACTGGGTTGTTATACAGGGCGTTACACTTCCTGTCTTTAGAACCTTTTAAACACAAATCTGTTAGTGGTCCTCTTTGGATCTTAGATTTGTGGCTACAAACCTACTTTCCCATTTTCCGCTCTTCTTCTATCACCAGCTTCCTGAAAGACAAGGTCTTAGGCCAAACCATTGTATCTGCCTCACATCCTCCAGCCATCAGCTATTTACGTTGTTTCCACTATCTGTATAGCATGAAAGTTCTGCCTTCCGATTCCATTACCCTTATCTGCAGACGCACATACCCTTCACTTTTAGATGAAGGCTTTATTCACAGTGATCGCCAAAACATCCAGCAACTCTTTTTCTTCCTACGCCTCCTCTCCACTCGCGATCTCAAACTGCCAGGCAGGACAGGAGTCGAAGTCTATGCACCCAACTTCTTCGCTAGACAATTTGGAATGCACCAAAAAATTCCATACCCCCCATTGGCTAGCCGCAACCATTTCACTTCGTGGCGAGAAACTTACAATGCTGGAACCGATCCTGAATCTATTCCCTCCTGCTTCAAGGATATCATACGGCCTGTGAACACCTATCCCAGCGGTGGGGTACGTTTAAGCCCTGTTGCCACTGATGAGTTCACTAGGTGGTGGACTTCAATTAACGAGGGCAGATGGAACTCGGATCACCTGCCTGTGTTCAGAAAGATCTTCCAGCCGTATCAGAAGCACTTCCGTCATGCTGAAGACCTGGCTGTGTTTACTATTGAAGGCCCTCGCCAAAGCGCTGAACTCTCCTTGGTTCCTGAGGTGCGAACAGAAGTACTCCCTGCCCCCAGGTATTTTTAAAACTTTTCAACTGTAATGATCAACTTCCTGATTTTTATACATTTTCCTGATCACCTTCTTTCCTTGCAGCGTCCTCAAAGAACCAAGAAGTGTGCGAACAAGATTGGAGGTCGCCCTCTCAAGAAGCTAAAACCAAGTCTTGCTACAGAAGAAACTGTTTCTCAACCCCAGGTATGGGTTCATTCAATCTGGAACCTCGTATGTTTATGTGGACAAGTCAACTAATCCTATAATTGCCCTATAGGTGGATCAGCCTATGCAGTCTAGCCCTGAAGCCGTGCGATCCCCTGAAGAATGTGGCCAAAATCCTGTTGTTTCCAGCGCCCCAAACCTAACCGTTCTGGCTGAAGCAACCTCTACCGTGGCCCAGGAGGCAGCTCCCCCTTCAGTCAACTTGGCCACTGAAATTCCTACTGAAGCAGTTCCAAAGGTATCCCCTAGCTAATCCACTCAATTGGAAATATCTTGAAAACTTGAGCTCAATTATGCTTCTTATGTTTCAGGAATCAATCCCTGTATTTGAAGTTAGTTCCTCCTCTGGGTCAGACTCAACAGCTGCTTCTCACGAGATTGCCGCTATGATGGGAGAAATCTGTAATGGAAGTGCTAAGCTCGTCCCTCTCCAGACTGTTGCTGCGAGCGAGTCAATCCCCCGCGAGACAGTTTCCTGCTCGCCACAGAGTATAGTGGCTGATACTCGCGCGAAGAACATTCCTCCCGCAAGCGAAATTCCTTCCGCGAACGAAAGTCGTGCGCAGGACCTTCCTCCCTCGAGCGAAGTCTCTCTCGCGAGCGAAACTGCTACCGCGAGTGACAATCGTGTGAGTGATATTGCTCAACCAGTGCTTCAACCAGGGTTCCCAACTGAAACTAGCTCAAAGGTAAATTTCTTCTTTATTCTACGGTCTTTGTTTGTATCTTTACAAACACTAACCCTTTCTTTGCTTACCAGGTTCCAGAGAACCTCCCAGTTACCTTCTCTTCCGGTCATGCTATGCCCTCCATTGTAGAGCAAGTTCAACAAATGCTGGACCCTTTTCAGGCAGACCGCTCAATTTCTGACGCGAAAGCATTCCTTCGCAACCTGGAGCACGAGGATCTTCTTCACCCACACACTAGAATCCAAGTTGAAGATGCCATTCGTATCCTGAGAGTTCAAGCTGACGAAAGACTCTTGAAGAAATTGCGGCGTCTATGGGAATTCATAACCAGTGCTGCAACTCTGTCTGAGCGTGCCAAAGTAACTCGATTGGAGGCCTTTCAATACCGTCAACAAACTGAGAAACTCCAAACTGAACGGGCTGCCAAAGCTACCAGTCTTACTGGACTTATCCATAACGCTACTCATGTGCTCCCTGACCGAATTGTTGAGCTTAGACGACAAAAAGCTGAAATTGAGACTCAGCTAGCAGTTGCAGAGGAAGAGGCCCAACAACACTTAGGAGTCTTGGAACAAGAAAAGAATTCCTACCAAACTCTTCAACAGGCGATTGACAAGGTGGAAGACAGAGTCGAAGATTCCCTGATTAACGAAGAAAATGCCCAAAGGGCCCTCGATGCTGCCTTAGCTAATATTAAACATATCAGCAAATTTATTTGACTAACCATCTGTATCAACTCTGCTCGCGAGTATTACTTTGAATGCAAAAAGTCTTTATGATTAATTCCATATCTTTGACCTCTCGAAAACTGTCCCACGCTTTAACTGCAACATTGCACCATTAACTTGCGCATTTACCGCATTCAACTAACTCAGCACGCGTGATAAATGCTAGCCAATGAATGAACAGCAAACCATCCAATCCCTTAGGTGAAAACCTAGCATTTCGCTTATAAATAGTGACCAACTCTTCCCATTACCTTCAGCAACCAAAACATGGATTCTCCTTACAGTCTCAAAGCAGTTCCTCCAGACCTCTTTCTTCAATCTTCCCATCCTTTAGGCTTCACAACCAAACCTCATATCCTGGGTAGGTTTCACAACCTAACCTCAAGCATAAGATCTGATATGCCTGTATCAGATTTCTCTTCAAGCTGCACCATTGGAACCAAATTCTGCTTTGGTGAGGGAATTGACTTCTGATATGGGAAGAAAGGCTTCTGTGCAGACAGGATTCCTCTGCCGAGCCTTTCTTGTATTATCAGGTCTGCTCAAGTCGCTCCAACTCCACCATCCTCGGCTCACTTTCAACATGCTGGCCGAGCAAGGTGTGAGTGTCACTAAGACTGTAAAAGTTTGAGGCCACAAAGCCTTATGAAAAGAGTTGTAATAGATTATCGTTCAAGCATTTCTGTTCTTGTTCAACACTGTATTTGCTGAATTCATATGTATCTATGAGTATCATGAATCAATAAACATAAATTGTTTATGTTCAATGTGTAAACCACAGGCATTGGTTCAAAAAAATAAATCAGGACTTGAAAAACACAACTTGTTTTCCCCAAAAATTTCAAAAAACCACATTAATTGGTTCATGTATAACTATGGTGCCCCCCAGTTTTATCAGGTGCACAAAAAGCAAAACCTCGAATAGGTTAAGCGTTGAGCAACATGAATGAAACTGACAAGACCCCAGTTATGCTATAAGTCAAACGAACGAACCCTAAGGCCCCAAACTCTGCCCCCCTTCTTGGGAAATAGGCTGTTCTGTGTTCTGTGGAGGCAAAGGATCGTCATAAGCCCAAACACTTGGGAAATACTGTTTCAGATGCCTTCCATTAATAGGGTTATTATGGACTTCTCCATCCAAATCTCGCAAATAGTACGCACCTTTACCCACGATCTGATCAATCACAAAAGGCCCTTGCCACGTGGGAGACCACTTACCCCTGCCGCGAACATGCTCGCCAAAGGGAAGTACTGCTTTCCAAACCAAATCGCCAACTCCAAAACTCCTGCCACGTGTCCTGGCATCATACGCGTGAGCAACTCGTTGCTTCTCAACCATTATATGATCTAGGGTTTCCAAACGCGTAGTATCCAACTGTTTGTGTTCTTGATACATGGCCTGAACATAATCTTCCCCTACTAACTGATGTTGCTCGCGAACCCTTAAGGAATTGACATTTATCTCCATGGGTAAAACTACATCATGCCCAAACATCAAGGCATAGGGTGTGGTTCCTGTAAGTGACCGCTTAGATGTTCGATACGCCCACAGAGTATGATCAAGCTCATTGTGCCAATCTCTAGGATTATCAACCAACATCTTTCGTAAGATATTGATTATTACTTTGTTGCTAGCCTCAGCCTAGCCATTCGCCTGAGCGTAATACGGTGTGGAGTGTAGAAACTTAATCCCATAGTCAGCAATGAAGTCTTCAGTTTCCTTGGCTAGGAATGCTGCCCCCCTGTCTGCGACTAAACACTCTGGAATGCCATACCTACTAATGATATTGCTGAAGATGAAGCTACAAACTGTACGAGCAGATGCATCTTTTAAGGGTACAGCCTCCACCCACTTTGTGAAATAATCTGTTGCCAACAGGATGAACTTATGCTGTTGAGACGAAGCTGGATGAATAATTCTTATGAAATCCAACGCCCATCCTCTTGCTGGCCAAGGTTTAATAATGGGCTGCATAGGCACATCTGGAACATGCCGCACTGGTCCATGCGCTTGACACTCCTGACATCCTTGAGCAAACGTAATGCAATCTTTTAAGATTGAAGGCCAAAAGTAACCATAACGACGAATAAGCCACCTCATTTTTGGTCCAGCCTGGTGTGAACCACAAACTCCTAAATGTACCTCCCTCATCACTCGCTTAGCTTCTTTTCCAAAGTTACATCTAAGATCAACTCCATCCTCTCCTCTTCGTAGGAGCTCGCCACCTCGTAACGCATAGTTAGTGGCAAAGTATCTGACTTGCCTATCCACTGGAGCAGATGGATTATCCAAGTAATCAATGAGTGGCTGACGCCAATCTGTATCAATAGTCTCTACTGTAGCAATATACCATTCATCCGCGTCTACCCTACGAGCCATGAAGGAAGGTAATGTTCGCCTTTCAACCTTCAAAATTCGCTCGTAGACTCCATCAGTTAATGTTATGCCAGTGGCAATTTGTGCCAACTCATTCGCTGCAAAGTTGTGTGCCCTTGGGATGTAATCTAAAGTGACATCACTGAATTGTTCCAGTAGCTCTGTAGCCCTTTCCCAAAATGGTACCAAGGTGAATGTTGTACACTTGTATAAGCCCTTAAGCTGATTGATCACCAACAAAGAATCGCCAAACACACTTACCACTGTTGCCCCCATCGCGAGCAACATTTCCAATCCGATTATTAGCGCCTCATATTCAACCTGATTGTTGGTACATTTCCATTCCAGTTGGAAAGAATAAGCGTGACGAACCCCCAGAGGGCTTACCAGAGATATCCCAGCGCCAGACAAACTTTCAGTGCTGCTCTCATCAAAGTATAACTCCCAAGGCTGCATTAAAATAGCCACTACGTCTAACTCTCTGTACTGCAAGTCCTGTTCCACGGGATGATGAAGCAAAAAATCTGAAACAGCCTGTCCGGTTTGTGCCTTCAATGATGTATATTGTAGCGAGAACTCAGACAATGCTAATACCCATTTGCCAATACGACCCCTGAGAATAGGTCGGGTCAGCATGTATTTCACCAAGTCTGTTTGTGCCACCACTACTGTTGTGAAAGATAACATATAATGACGTAACTTGTAGCCAGCAAAATACAACGCGAGACACAACCGTTCTATGTCACTATATCTGGTTTCTGCATCAATTAATGTCCTGCTAAGGTAATATACAGCATGCTCAACCACCTTATCATCACCTTGGCGTTCATCTTGTGCTAAGAGTGCAGCAATTGACGTCTCACACGCTGAAATATAGAGCTTCAAAGGGTGACCAGGCCGTGGAGGCATCAGAACTGGCGGCGAAGTTAGATACTGCTTTATCCTATCAAACGCTTCCTGATGACTCGCTTCCCAACGAAATTCCGTATCTGCTCTCAACTTTAACAGTGATGTAAAGGACTGAATTTTTCCTGCTGAGTTCGAAATGAATCTGCGCAAGAAGTTAATCTTTCCCAATAACTGCTGCAATTCCTTCTTGTTAGTTGGAGCTGGAGCTTCTATTACCGACTTGACTTTGTCCGCTGGAATCTCAATGCCACGCTGATGAACCACAAACCCTAGGAAATCGCCTGACTGAACCCCAAAGACACACTTAGCTGGATTCATCCTGAGTTTATGTTTCCGCATTCTCATGAAGACCTTTCTCAGATCCTCTATGTGGTCTGCCTTAATCTTGGACTTCACTACCACATCATCAATGTAAACCTCCAATATCTTCCCCAGTATGTCATGGAAGATAAGATTCATCGCCCTTTGATATGTGGCGCCAGCATTCTTAAGCTCAAAAGGCATGACTTGATACTCAAATGCTCCTGTAAAGCCTGGACATCTAAAAGCTGTCTTGTGCTTGTCTTCTTCCTCCACAGGAATCTGGTGATATCCTGCGGTTCCATCCATGAATGACAAAAGCTCAAGCCCTGCTACTGCATCAACCAACATGTCCGCCATTGGCATAAGATACACGTCCTTGGGTGTGGCTGTGTTTAAGTTTCTGTAATCCACGCACACCCTCATCTTACCATTCTTCTTTCTGACTGGCACTATGTTAGACAACCATTTAGCATGCATTTGCCTAGGTTCTTGCCTGACTGGCCGATAACCGTCCATAATTGGTAGTTTATGACAAACCAACTCTGGTGCTAGTCCAGGCATGTCTTCGTACTTCTCCGCGAAGCAATCTTTGTATTCGTGTAGCAACTCAATGAGCCTTTGCTTTTGTTCAGGTTCCAAATATACACTTATTCCAACCTCCATTGGTTCCTCTGGGGTCCCTAGGTTGACTTTTCTACTGGATCCTTAACCTTAGGTGGAGTATCATCCAAGGCAGCCGGAGCTGGTTGGATAATCTCCTCCTCTTCTTCATCATACTCCAAAACATCATCATTAACGCATTCTACTGCTGCCACATGTTGGTAAGCCTCTTGCTCCTGCCTAAAAATAGATAATCTCTAGTGCAGGGAAGCGTAGGCTTCCAACTCCTCCTTGCTGAGTTGTGGCTTCATGGATTGTTTTGGGGTAAAACCATGGAGATTGGTCTACTGGCGTCTGCTTGGAGTTGCGCCAATCCCCATTGTGTAAGTTCAGTGGAGGTCACCCCATATGAATGTCCTTTCTTTGTAACATCACTGATTTTCAAGGGCCTCATATCCTCACAGTAATAACTTGCCTCAACAAAGCAAGCTGCTACTGAGAATGGTCTAGGGTCAGCCTTTATTAATTTGGACTTGTCAGTTTTTGGGTTCCAGATAGCAAGTTCTTGATGGAGAGACGATGGAACACAACCAGCCTGATGAAGCCAATCTCTACCCAGAATTATAGTATAAGGAGCTGTGCCTTCAGCCACAAAGAAGGTCTGATACATCTCTGATGGACCAACCTTAACTTTCAATATCACCACTCCTAATGCCTGGGCTATGTTACCAGCAAAACTTTTTACCTTCATCTTGCTTTCCAGAATCTTTTCCTTAGGGATCTGAAGATAATTCATGGTCTGCACGGTAAGCACACTTACAGCAGCCCCTGTATCCACCAATATCTTACTGACCCTTTTGCCCATTATGTCAGCAGACACATACAATGGTTGTAAATGCTACCTCCTGGCGAAGGTGGGCTTGGAGAACAAAACGTATTTCTTTCTTAGCTCAGGATCAAAGTCTACCTTATCTTCACTCGCGGCAAGCTCTTCCCCGCGAGCCGATGATTCCGCTCCATTCTCTCCCGCTGACATGTTGAGGAAAACCTCAGACGAAATTGGCTCGTCCAATGCGTACATAGAAGGTAAGACATACACCATATTGCAATAAGCGTCTTTTTCTGGGGTAGGCATCGTAGCTTCGGTTGTCACGTAAACCTGGGCAGACCCTGATTGGTCTGTGACCATCTCACCGTGCTCATTCTCTACGTAAAGCATGCTGCATGGTAAACTTTTATCCATGCCCTCAGTTTCTTCTTCGTCTTCCTCCATCTCGTCTTCTATAACACGAAGTGCACCAATTTCTGCGTCCTCTTCTGCACGGGCAAACGCTTCAGCCATTTGCTCTACTAATGAAACCTCTGGAGAAGGTTTCTGCTGCTCAACCTCAGTTATAGGTTCAGCCTTACTTGTTTCTCGAGACCCTTGCTCTTGACGCTGAATTGCTTTTGGTCTCCATTCAAACCTCGTTTTCGACATCTCCCTCTTATCATCGTTTTTAGGACCTTCTGAGATCCTAACCCTTTTTGCTGGAGACGCCTCAGGTGTCTCATTAGAGGTGGAAGTAGATGTTTTATCCACCACCTTTTGACCTACGCGCGACCAAACTGATCCCCGTGTGTGTTGACTTTTGTCAACGCCAACCCTTGACCACACAGACTTTCGCTCGCCGCTATGTTCTTCTCGCGAGACTCTCTTCTGTCCGCTGTGTTCCGTGGTAGCAGTCTTGGGAATACTACTAACATTCCTGACAAGGCAATAAGGTCTGGCTGACAACAAATCCAGCTTTCGCTTTAACTGTTCAGGAGTCTCTCTGATTCGGTCTGGCTGACCAGACCCTTATCCAGCGCTTCCAAAAGCCTCTTGGTCTTGCCATACCTTCGCTGCACATTCCTAGTCTGAGTAGGAGTAGCCTCTACCACCTTTCCTTTTTCTCTGACCATCCAGACGTTGTCCTTAAGTATATTCCGTGAAGCTGGCGGTATGTAAGGTTTGGTCACGATGTCCTGTGGGTTGACCATTGGCTTCTTCCCCTCCATTCTTGCCTGGCGCAAACGAAGGTAGAGGTTGGAGTCCCTCTAACTAGGACTCGCTGGTCTTATCGCCCGTTTTGGACTGTGTGGCTGATACGCTTCGGGGGGTGTAATAACAGCACTCCTCTTCTCCTGCCGTGGCTTTTCAGCAATGCCACACTCAGTTTTGCATCTGGCACACAACATGACTGCTGATGCACCTTCTCCTGACTCTTTCTGCTTAACAACTTCCTCATCTCCATTTCCTGTACTCAGGTCAAGAGTCAGCTTTCTGTTACCCCGTACCAGATCAACTACAGCAATATCTGCTACTGCTGGATCACAAAAGGTAGTGGACCCCTCATTGACCCACTGTTGTATTTGGTCCTTGAGCTGCATACACTGAGAAGTCTTGTGAGTCCACAGGTTATGATATTTACAATAAGTCTTACCAGCTATTGCTTCTTCTGGGGGATAGACTCCCCTTGGGATGGCCACCTCGTTGGCTGCAATCAGCTTGTCCAAAATAACATGAGCCCTACTAGCATCATAGGTGTACTCCTTGAACTTTGGCTTTACTGGCAGTGGCTTCTCCTTCTTCCCATCACACGGCACTAAGTCAACCATATTGATTGTGGGAAAAGGATCAATGTCCACCCAAGCTGCAGTCTTTTCCTCATTCGCTCCAAGTTTTTCCTCGTTGATCCATGTCTGGATAGCGTCCTTCAGGCGAATGCATTCTGATGTATTATGGTTCCAAAGATTATGGAACCTGCAATACTTCTTTCCCTTGAGCTGCTCCTGGGTAGGGGGAGGTCCAAAATCATTCCTCACTTTCCCTAACGCTGTCAAATCCTCCAGAATCTCCGGCGCCTTGTGTGCATTATACGTGTAAGACTCGTACTCCTGTTTGGCAAAAGCGGCGAACGAAATCTTTACTGGCTCCTTGGACATCTTTAACACCTGGGACTTGATAGGCTGTCTCCCTGCTAACTCCACTGCTGCTACTTCTTCCTCATATCCCATCATGTACGGGTCTGCATAAGGCATAGCTTGTGAAGCCGAGTAGTAAGGATCCATGTGGGAATAGATTGCCCCTACTGTCCTATGCCTTGTTGGAGGCATTCTAGGCTTCAGTGTTCCTGGGATGAGAGCCAAATTGTTCCTGGAATTGTTGGCCTCCTCATCTAGCTCATTCAAGAAATACTGGTAACTGCCAACCCTGTTCATTAGGTCAGCCATGCTAGAGAACACTCCATCGTGGTGTTTTGCTCTCTGCCTCTTCTCCAACCCCCGGATTGCAATTTTAATCAGGTCAGGTTCTGGGATTGGGGTCTTGCACTTGGCCTGTTGTACTTTGAACCTCTTGAGGAACTCTACTGATGATTCCATAGGTTGTTGATACATAGCGGTCAAAGAAGACAAGTCAACCTCTGGCTCTACAGTTCCAAATGTGGTTCTAAACATGGTCTACATCATGTTCCAGTCAGGAACTGATCTTGGTATCAACTTGGTGTACCATGTCAGTGCTGACCCTGACAATGAAGCCCCAAACGTACGCAGCTTAAAAACAGTATCTGCACCATACGGTCCACACTCACCTGTGAACCTTGCAATGTGGGTGGCTGCATCTTCAGACCCTTCTCCTGAGAATGAGGTGAATCTTATCTTTCGATAATGCTCTGGCCATGGGTTCTCAGCCACTCATTCTGGATATGGATGCGCATACGCAGTGTTCACAGCAGCAACAATGAGAGTTGCCCTTATTGCTTCCTGTATCATATTTTGAACTGCATCCCAATCAAGCTGAGGTCTCCTCTGAATAGGTGTAGGCGAACGACGTGGTTGTTGCCTTGGAGCCCTCTGTCTCCCTCTAGCTCCTCCAGGGTTCTGGTTATTGTGCACCGCTAACTGGTCATCACCCACACGAAGTGGGCCAAATCCCTCTCGGTGCACAGTCCTTCTATCCACCTGGTGATCTACCTCATCTAGCAACTCTTCTTCTTGAGGCTGTTGGTGCACTACCAGAAAAAAGACTATAGCCGACGAAATATCTAAAAACAGGCCGACGAAATTTTTTTTCGTCGGCTAAAGTGGACTTTAGCAGACGAATTTTTTTTTTCGTCGGCTAAGTTAAAATTTTGTCAGCTAAAGTGGCATTTTAGCCGACGAATTTTTTTTTCGTCGGCTAAACTAATTTTTTCGTCGGCTATAGTTAAATTTTAGCCGACAAAAAAAAAAATTCGTCGGCTAAAGTGTTTTTTTCGTCGGCTATAGTATGTGAACTTTAGCCGACGAAATTTGAAAAGTTTAGCCGACGAAATTAGGGTATTTCGTCGGCTAAAGTAACTTTTAGTTATAAAATTGTACTACAGATATTTCGGTGTCCGATTGACTATTGTGATACCAATCTGGAAGCAGAACGGGCCCAGGAGTAAAACACATAGCTTTGCTATGATATACAGGCTTTTTTGGCCATCCGAGTTCGTTTAAGGCTTCAAAATGAAGTTTTTCTAAATGCTTAATACACGAAAATGTCCATATCTACACCTATATGAGGTATTTTGGCCGAACCTTCAACACAACAAACACTCACCATAATGAGACGCAACTGTCCATCTAAAAATTTTGAGACATTTACCCATCCATGATAGGCCTCCCCGTATAGATAAATAATGGTAAATAGTAGGCATGTTGTGATTCCAGTCATCAAAATTCACAAACAAAAATACGACCGTCAGATATCATCAATATGTTGAAATATATCTCAGGTAAAAAATTCAACTTTATCTGATAAATTTAAGGACTTCATCTAGACGGTCAATCTCGTAAGTCAAACCTTTATATTGTATTGACTCCAACTATCGGCACCGAGACTTTACCGGAATTACGTGATTTTTCATCCGTAGGCGTATTTCTTTTCTCTTTTTGTAGCACCATCACCATTCATTCTTTTTTTGTGTCTTGTCTACTGCTACAAGCTTTGAAGGATTCTAATTTCAGCTAACCCTTTTTTTGTGCAGGTATGAATGAAACAAGGGCATAGTATCAGAACAATTTGTCATAGTTCCTGTGTTTGAATTTTGAGGGTGAGCCTCTGTTATTGTTTCTTTTGGTTTCATTGCACAGTATGTGAGTTGGTGCTATTTGGAGAGGTATTTGGCCATCGTAGTAAACATGCATTTGGCTATGGTGATTAACAGAATGGATAATTAAATGGGTATATATATAGTGATTATATTAACAGCAGTGGGAAAAGCCCATGGATAATTATGTTAATTATGCCCATGGTGGATTTATATAATTACATGGTAGTCATTATGTTATATTTATGTGATTAATAATTATCGGTATAAAGTATGCTAGGGATAATCCGGATAAAAAGCTGGTTTAATGTTACCTCAGCGGAGGGGTTAAACTCCAGATAAACGATAGATGTATGCTAGCGTTAATAACTTTTTGACCTATAAATAGAAAAGTCAGATTTTTCCGAGTATGATGTTAAAGTAGATAAGAGTTACATGTGACTTGATCCCTGCGTACAAGATATGTAGGCAGCCTGACCGAGATTCAGGTGCAGTCACAAATAATACTTAGACCTTAGGTCCTCTAAAGTAATTAGTATGAAAATCCAATTCGGTAATCGGAATAACCTCAGGTCAACTGAGGTCTATTTCGGTCTCGTTTTGACTGTTTAAAATGGTTTGAGTAAAGGGTTATCCCTCATCGGGATGGTCCCGCACGTTCTATCCCAGGTTTAGAGAGGTAAACTCAGGTCAGGGCGTGACATGTTAACTTTGTGAGGGACTTTATCCCTTAAGTTAGTTGTTTTAGTGCTCTATTCTCTCCTAAAACAAGCTCCAAAAAGAAATGGTCATTCACAGAAGATGACAGTAATACTGTCAGAAAGATCAAAGAGCTAACCAATAACCTGTCTCCTTTACAGTTACCTAAAGAAGGAGATTCGATAATTTTATAAACTAATACAAATGATTATTATTAGGCAGGAGTTGTCTAGGCTATTGCCCCAGATATAAATCAGGAGAAGATTTGTAAATTTCTCTTAGGAAAGTTTAACGCAGTAGAGTTAAACTATTCTACCGGAGACAAAGAAGTCATTGCTCTTATTATGGAGTATAAAGGGGGCTGATGCATTTTTAGAGAACAAATTTGTAGTTAGGACTGATAACAAAAGAGTAAAAACTTTAAAAACTACCAAAAATTAACTGATGTTGTAGATAGGGGAAGAGTTCTGAAGTGACAAATATTTTTATCTCAGTATGAATATGACGTTGAAATGGTTATAGATAATAAGAATTTTCTACCAGACGCCCTTACAAGAGAAATGACAATGTTTCAGAGATGACAAGGATGAGGGACGCAACCCAAGAAACAGAAAATCAGAATCAAGAGAAAAGAATCTTTGGGAAAGATATAACAACAGTGATAAGACTGTAGGTCCTCTCCATGATGAACCAGGTTATCAATTCATCATATCCTATAGAGCAGCTGAAACAAGTCAAACAGCAGGTCACGACAAGTTAAAACCAACTAATTGGGATAAAAGCTCAGAATTCAACTTGCAAAATGAAAGTCAGTCCGGAAAGTCCGGTGAAGAAGAAAAACTCACTCACGAGTATTTGTTGAATCCCAAAGATACAACCACAACTAATCAGTCTCAAGGAAAAAGACAAGCTAGCTCATCTTAAACGGTAGACAGTAAAAAACATATCAAGTCCGTTAATGACTGCTACTTTGCAAAAAAGCAGAATAACCACTTTTAGGGGAAACAAATCGCATATGGTTACATGAAAGAAAACTGTTCATGGTCAGTCTTTAAAGATTTTTAAAGAACCAGTTTTCTAGACGAAAAGGTTGTTGGCGTTCAAGCAAAAGATTATCATAGATAATATTCTTTATGCTTTTCATGAAGAAAATGAAGAGCATCTGCTTGTAACCTTTGAGGCACTTATAGAAGAATTGCATGGAATCCATGCAAAAGAGAAGGAAAAGTCTAAGGTAGTATACCTAGAAAATCCAGAAAGTGCTAAGATCCCTATGACAACAATGAAATAGTTCGAATGGTTCAAATTCTATGAGCATCTGGGAAAAGGAAAAATGATTCCACCAACTTTGTCTGTTGTTCCTGGCCCATATTATGAGATATCTGGTTAACGTCCAAGTTGAACACTCTCAGAAACAAAAACTGTGGCTAATGGAGAATGGTTTTGTTCATAATATTTGGACAAAATCTAATGAAGACTTGGAGGAATTCCCTGAATTGATAGTTCAAGCTGTCAAGAACATTAGGTCAGATGGATGTATCATGAGATAATTCAAGGTCCGATTAAAGGATCGAGCAGGATGAGCGGAAACGTCAGTCCTAATCAGAGTATTTCATGGATGAAGGTCATGACAATCATGTGCATCAAAAATATGGTGCGAAGAGATTATGAGTCAAGCCTTTTGGTAAGTGGAGAAAATATAATGGTTTATTGCTATAATCATCCTCCACCAGTGAATTGTGACTTTTTCTCAGCCATTATAAGAAATGAAATTGACTGCACCCTAGCTACTACAGAATGACTTGAAAAAGTGGAGAAGGAAAAAGGATATAAGATTCCTTATCCTTTTCCTTATGATTCAGACTTAGACAGTGAAGAAAAAGATGAAAAAACATCAAAAGAGGAACAAGAGGGCCAAGATTCGTTGGCTGATTATGATTGCACTGAGGAAGAATACTACAATACAGTAAATATGAAGGAGAAGTGAGCGATGACCGACACATCACGACAAAAGACTTTTCTTTTGTTAAATTTAGTGCGCTAACATAGTGGAGAATTGAGTGGTGGCCGACACATCAAGACAAAAGACTTTTCTTTTGTTAAAGTTTGTGCGTTCTCTTTATTGCTACTAACACATAAAAACAAATAACTTTACTCTTGCTAAATTAAAGTTTGATTCCTCCGGCCTCCAACCTTTTGCTGTGTTTAATTCAAGTTTGGAGTCCGTGTGCTATATCGCCTCAAGCTTCCGAGAGAAGACATCAAAAAACTTGGAATAGAAGTTGGAAACACTCTCAATCCTCCTCTTAGAAGTCAGAGAATTAGTGTGTAACCAGTGTCTCTAGTATAGAAATAAGAGTGTGAGTACTGTATGAAGATTTCAATCAGTAATCATTTGATGTGATATGCTTTTATTATAAGTAAGTATCTTGTGCTTGTAATTATAATTATGAGTAGCTAAACAACTATAAACTGTTTACCCAAGAGCGAGGCTCTGAGTTCTGTATTTGTAGTTATGTTATGTTAAATAAATTTTACCTTATGCCTATAATTCCGTCACAAAAATATTTTTGTTTTAGAATTATTTTCCTTTCAGTTGCTAATTTAATTTTTGTTTTTAAGATATCTTTGCACACAAAAAACTATAAATCTTCCACCTTAAGACAACAATGATTCCGTCAGTATAGTAACTATTTAGACAAGAAGTCACTAGATGAAGTTTTGGCATGTTGAAAGCTAGTTCTTAAGTTGGTAGGTGAATATGTTTTAGGTTGTGAAATATCCTAAATACTTTACCTTACAAAATTGAAATTATACTTTTATTTCTAACAAGTATGTCTTTGATACTAAAAGAAGAGTATGAGTACTACATTTATCACTTTGTAAGTTCAGTTACTATATTAACAGTGTTTCAAGAGTTCAGACACTGTAGGTAATTAAAACTCGTTAAGTTATGCATCAAGCTAGCTAAAAAGACACAAAGCTAGTTGTTCTTTTTAAAAAAAATATGTATAACTCATCTGTTTTAGTTTTACAATGTCTACATAAAAGGCATTCTGTATGTTTAGCTATTACTTCCTACGTTATAATTCAATTACTCCACATATTATTATTATTACTAGGGAATTTGACCTAATTTTATTTTCTCAGTTACAGTATGCAACTCGAAGGTGCACTAAACATTTCGGCATGTACACAGGTAACATTGTAGAGCTACTTTGTTTGGGTTAATGTTTCTATATTAATTAAAGAAATAGAGATTCATGAATTTCAAGGGCAGACGAAAATCTCAATTGTCCTAAGCTCAGCTAAATTAAAAGTAGAAAGTTTTTAGTTTTTCTTGTTCCATCACTAAATGGGAAAACGAAATCAATACTCAACAGTTTCTTAGAATCAAGTCACTCAACTTTTGTTCTTGGAATAATCTTCAGTCAAATTAAAATTGCAAGCTTGTCCAACAGACAGGTGTCGCCTTCTAATTGGGCAGGAAGAGATTTATCCGTTACATCCATGTTTGAGCATAGAGGCTCCAGCATCGTCTTTCTTCATCTCATTCTGTTTTGAATCTCAAGTCTCTCTCTTTAAGACTTTTGAAATTCAAAATTGGTTTGGGATCTCCACCGCCGCAAGGTAAAGCCTTCCCCCATTTCTCTTCTCTCTTAGTTTCAGTTAATCGTTTTTGTAAATTGAATTCCTTGATTCTATTTCAATTTCATTCTAGGGTTTTGATTATGGTTTTGATTGATTCAATTTCAGATCTTTTCGAGCGGTGAGCGGGTTTCGGATTCAGATCGATCTATTCACGGCGGTGGGTTTCCAACGGTGTGGGTTTCAAATGGGTTTTCATAATCAATCACTGAATTGATTTCGATCAGACCCTTGGGTTTGTCTCGGTAAATCTACGAGTTATGATGATGAAACCCATTAATATATCTGAGAGATGCATGCGTTAAATTCTAATTCAATTTATTGGTGCTCCTTCTTTTCAAGGGGTTGAGGAACCATTTTTGAATTGGTTTCATGCTGTTTTTCCTGATTTCATATGGGTTTCTTCTTCCATCACTCCCTTTATTATTGTTACCAATTGTGCCAAGGTTGCCATTTGATCTCATCTAAATGAGGGTAGATGAATGTTTTGAAAGACTAGTCGGAATTGGTCTCTAATTGTTGCCTCTGAATCAGTCCCTAATTGTTGCCTATGACAATAAAGCATTGTGTGTATATCGTATAAGCATTGTTGCCTTGAATTTGGTCCATAATTGTTACCTATGAAGATAAAACACTGGGTATATCGTATAAGCATTGTTGCCTCAGAATTGGTCCCTAATTGTTGTCTATGAAAATAAAGCATTGTTGGGTTTATCATTGTTGCCTTGGAATCAGTCCCTAATAGTTGCCTATGAAAATAAAGCATTGTGGGTTATCGTATAAGCATTGTTGCCTTGGAATTGGTCTCTAATTGTTGCCTATGAAGATAAAGCATTGGGTATGACGTATAAGCTTTGTTGCCTAGAAATTGGTCTCTAATTGTTGCCTATGAAAATAAAGCATTGTGGTTTTATCTTATAAGCACTGTTGGCCCGGAATTGGTCCCTAACCTATTTGATTAAAGCATATATTGCTGGGGAAAATACTGATAATGTTACCTTGTCGGTGTATATTATAAAGAATGCAAACAAGACATTGAGGTGAGTGTTGGGATAGTGAGATTTGCCCAGCTTGGGGTTTGGATAAATAAGTTATTGTTGCCTTTTAAGGAAGGAATGATTAGTTATGATAAATACCTTATTGTAAGATTACATCACTGATGCAGATTATTACCATCCTTCTGTCTCATGGATTCACTCTCCTAATGTAGGTTTTGGAGAATTGGGGATGGCATGATTGTTCAGTTTTGGACTGATCATTGGCTCAGTAAGTTTTGTGTTGCTATCAAGTTAATAGTTGGTGCTTTTGGAATAACAATGGATGAGACATAGATAATTTACATGATATGATGAAGAAACTAGTGATCTGAGAGAGATATGCCCGAAATCTCAAATCAAAATATTGGTGCTCCCTCTATTCATGGGGTTGAGGAACCATTTTTACCATTGTTGCCTCAGAATTGGTCCCTAATTGTTGTCTATGAAAATAAAGCATTGTGGGTTTATCATTGTTCCCTCGGAATTGGTCCCTAATTGTTGCCTAGGAAAAGAAAGCATTGTGGGTTTATCATGTTGCCTCGGAATCAGTCCATAATTGTTGCCTATGAAAATAAAACATTGTGGGTATATCGTATAAGCATTGTTGCCTCGGAATTGGTCCCTAATTGTTGCCTATGAAAAGAAAGCATTGTTGGGTTTATCATTGTTGCCTCGGAATCAGTCCCTAATAGTTGCCTATGGAAATAAAGCATTGTGGGCGTATAAGCATTGTTGCCTTGGAGTTGGTCCCTAATTGTTGCCTATGAAAATAAAGCATTGTGGTTTTTATCTTATAAGCACTGTTGGCCCGGAATTGGTCCCTAACCTATTTGATTAAAGCATATATTGCTGGGGAAAATACTGATAATGTTACCTTGTCGGTGTATATTATAAAGAAAGCAAACAAGACATTGAGGTGAGTGTTGGGATAGTGAGATTTGCCCAGCTTGGGGTTTGGATAAATAAGATATTGTTGTCTTTTAAGGAAGGAATGATTAGTTTTGATAAATACCTTATTGGCAGATTACATCACTGATGCAGATTATGCTCATCCTTCTGTCATGGATTCACTCTCCTAATGCAGGTTTTGGAGAACTGGGGATGGCATGACTGTTTAGTTTTGGACTGATCATTGTCTCAGTAAGTTATGTGTTGTTATCATGCTAATAGTGATGATAATGTTGGTGCTTTTTGGAATAATAATGGATGAGACATAAATAATTTACATGATATGATGAAGAAACCAGTGATCTGGGAGAGAGACATGCCTGAAATCTCAATTCAAAATGTTGGTGCTCCCTCTTCATGGGGTTGAGGAACCATTTTTGATTGGGGATTTCATGGGGTTCATTTTTTGACTTATCTTTGGCTGAGTAAATTTTCTCATTGATGTTGTTTTGTGTTGTTATCATGTTAATAGTGATGATAAATTGATAGTGTTGATGCTTTTTGGAATAAAAGTGTATGAGACAGATAATTTACATGATATGATGAAGAAACCGGTGACCTGGGAGAGAGAGATGCCTGACATCTCAATTCAAAGTATTGGTGCTCCTTCTATTCATGGGGTTGAGGAACCATTTTTGATTTGGGATGGCATGAGGGGTAAGTTTTTTCTCAGTGATGTTTTGCCTAGTAATCTTGTCAATAGTGATGATACTATTAGTGCTTTTTGGAATAACAATGGATGGGACGTAGATAATTTACATGATATGATGAAGAAACCAGTTTATCTGGGAGGGAGAGATGCAAATGTGTTAAGAAATCAGTATCCCAAATTTTCATATGCAAATGTGATAGGTGCATTGGCCTTCAAAACGTTGTTGCTTAGCCTCTAAAGCAAACTTTTACAACCCTACGCCACACCCACTCCCACTCCAAAGTCCAAAGAGTGCACCTAATCTGTTCATTGGATTTGCCGTAAAGTCCTAAATAATGAAAATATCTATGTTTCCTTTAGAAAAGAAAATAATTAAATAAAAACAGGGAGGAAAACCCGCAACGACGTCGTTTCCCACCTTCGAAGTTTCTATCGCCCAAACTTAGAACACCACGCGCTTCTGTTCCCCAACTCACCACCCTGTCAGTCCTACTTTTACCGTGAACCACACGCGCGCGTGTAAAACTCCCGAACTCTGTCCTTTTCCGTTAACAAACGGGAAATTTCTGACCGCGAATCCAACCCCAATCAGTCCATCACTAACTCCGATCTCCTGATTGGGTCAAAAAACAGACCCGGACCAAATCGGGCACGAGGACGATCCGAGACACCCACGCTGGTCCCCCTATTTTCTCGGACCCACTCTCACGTGCGGCGCGTGCTGCCTCCTCAATTCAAAGCCCCCGGCAAATGAAAGCTAGACAAAACACACAAGGACAAACCAACCTCAAAAAAAACCTCTTCCTCTATGCTCTTCTTTGTCTTCCAATCTCTTCACTCTTCTAGATCTCTCTCTCTCTAAAGCTACAGGGTTTTTACCTAGCTAGCTGACATTTATACTGATTCCTTTATGGTCTTGGTCTAACAATAGCAGCCTTCCTTTCTTTTCTGCCTCATTCATTTTGTGTTTTTGAGAGTCAAATTTTGAGGAGGTAATAGAGATTAGGGAGGCTTGAGCTGAATTTCTCTCCTATTTTGCATCTGTTTTTTTACTTAACCCTGATCACCATGATTTACACATCAATTTCATATGAAAATCCATGGGCAACAGCAATCAATCCGAAAGTGATGAACTTTTCAAGAAAGCAACTTCACTTAAAACCACCCATCATTTGTTTGCATCGTCAAACCCCAAATATCACCACCATTCACAACCCCAAACAACCCAAAATCCAGCTTAAAAATCCAATCTTGGTCACCCCGACTCAGGTTGTTTACAGAAAGACCAAGAAAAACAGGGCCAATGTGGAAAGGAGAGGACTTCCCAAATTGGGAAGCCAACAAACGATGATTTTGTGTGGATTTGGGTATTGGGTGCAAGGCTTTAGGTGCTTTCCATGGTTGGCTTTGAACTTTCATATGGCTCACAATCTTAATATGCACCCTTCAATATTGCAACTTGTGCAACATTCTGGTAATCTTCCCATGGTTGCTAAACCCTTGTATGGACTCCTCTCTGATGCTCTTTATATTGGTGGTGCTCATCGAATTCCTTATGTTTCCATTGGAGGTTAGTTTCGAATCCCTTGCCTTGTCTCTTTCATTCTATTAATCTGAATTCTGTTTTATTAATGTAAAGTTTTTATGCATTTGTGTTTTATCTATAGAAGGATGAAAGGCTTCATCTTGGTGGTTTTCTATTGAGACTGTACTTTTTATTCCTTTCTTCATCTTTCAGCTTAGGTTCTGTTTCTTTATTTCCCATGTTCCCAAAATTCCTTTGATTCTTTAGAAGTAATGAGATTCCTTAACATAAGTTAGAATATCTATCCAATTTATAGATTCTGTTAATTTCTAGCACTTGGCGGGGATCAATTTCCCAACATTCTCTTCCAAAAACATCTGTTAAACAATTAATGTTTAACTCCTCCCATCTAGGTTGAGCCATCTAAGACAAAGGATATGAAAATAAAATTAGGAAATACATGTTATACAAAAATAAAATTGAACTTGACTATAGTTTCATTGTCTCAAAAGCCACGGAAAACAAGTATTTGTATGAGACAATTACACAGAAGTCTATTTTGAGACATTTTCTCTTATGGAGGTCCACCCAAACATTTTTGTTCACATAAGTCCACCTGAGCTTAAATAGAGTTTTATATTAGGTATTGAAGTTTAACAAAATTATAGACTGTCATCCAACTAAAAACAATTAGATTATTTCTCTTTATTTTTACAAAATACAATTTCTTCTATGAAAAGTCTCCGGTCGACCTCCAGCGAGGTCTCTGGCCGACCTCCAGCGTGGTCTTCGGCGACATCCGGCGAGGTCTCCAGCTGACCTCCGGTGAATTTTTCGGCCGACCTCTAATTAGGATTCTGGCGACATTAAAAAACTACACCGCTGGCAACAAAATATACTACTGCTGATAACAAAAGATACTACCATAGGCAACAAAAGTTACTAGCTCTAGAGTCAAAAATTACTACCAACATAAACAAAAGATAATATCACCAACAACAAAAGCTACTATCGTCAGCAACAAAAACAACTACTACAATGACCAAAAGATACTGCCTACTACTACATAAACAAAAGATACTATCACCAACAACAAAAACTACTATCACTAAAGTTGAGTTTCTATTTTTAGAAAATCTATAAATTAAAAAGTTGTGGGATAACTTTTAGAAAACCTAAAAATCAGAAAATCTCTCTCTCCCTACCGACTCTGAGCACGCCCTCCTCCTCTGTCGATCTAAGAACAAGGCCGTCAGGCCACCACCAGACCTGAGTTTGGTCTCTTTGGATTGGCAAGGGCCTCATCTTCAATCATAGGTAGTTTTTACTAGCTATCTCGAGTTAGAGGAAGGTTTAGGAGAGGAGCACAATGGTGCCAGATTCGCCTTGTCAGAGTTGTTGTTCTCAGTGGCGCTAGGGTCTGGAAACTTGGTGTTTTGAGTTAGTTTCGTCCTTCTGGTGGTGTTGGTACTGGCAAGAACTGGTTGCAGATTGGAGAAGGAGAGCTTCCGTGTTGGTTGAGTTGACTCGGGGAGTTCATACCGAGTTCAATTCATTTCTGGTGAGTTTTAGCCTTCTAGGTCGAGTTCAATGGTTTATGTCCTCATCTGAATGTCCTTGCTGGATTGAAAATGAGTTGGTGTTGAATTTTGGAATCCAAATGGTGTAAGTCTGAGGTGGGAGTTTGGTCAGAGTTCTGTTCGGATTTTGAGACGATGACAGGTATTAAGGAGGCTCATTTCAACTTATTTAAGCTTGTGGCAGCTACAAGGTAGTGTTGAGTGGGTTTTAGGACTCCAAGGGCAGCCACTGCCGTCGGTGGTGGCGACTGTGGTGGTGACTCGGTTGGCAGTTTGTAGTGCAGGTTATGGTTATGGTTGATGTAGTAGTTTTTGTTGTTGTGGTTGATGTTGTCGTTGTTGTAACATTGTTGTTGTCGTAATGTGTTGTTACTGTTTTGTTGACTGAAGGAATTGTTTCTTATTGATTTAAGTTGATTTACGATTTCTTCGTTTTTTTCCTTTTTGTGCAACCTTGAGCTCGTGAACTTGAGAAGTGTGAGTTTAGTGGTGAAGGATCCGAAGACCATGGGTGGTCGCCGAGGAAGGTCGTTCTCCGGATTGAACGTACTTTCAGGTTAAGAGGTGGTTGAGGGGTTAAATCGGACTCTCGAGTCTATCACTAACAATGACAATTATTTTGTTTAGGTAATTGTGGTGTGTAAAAGGTTAAGCGATCGTCTTAATTTTGTGAAGACGCAGCAGGAGTTCTAAAGGTGAGTAAAATCTCATAAGGTCGCTTGAGACCCATTTTTCATTTTGTTCACATAAATGCGTAGTTTGTTCCTAAGTAAATATAATCTTATTGTTTTAAAATAAATGATTTTGATCGACAATGGCCCATCGATAAGTTAAAATAAATGTTTTATGAGATGAGTGATCATAATAGTGGATCCATAAATTGTTGTTCACGTGTGAATAATTAGGGACGTGTATATATATTGGGTCCATGTATAGATATATTTATATATATGTTTTTCAGATAATTATGGTGTAATATCCTTGTGTGGGCTTTAGACCTTCGGATCGGTCACAGTAGGGTGATGTTTTGTTTGGACCTTTGGGTCAGTCACAACAGTGACGATTTGGCAGTATACCGGGAACCAATGTCTTAGGCCTGGTGATTGGTTACGATTAGTTAGAGCCCTAGTCTGTCTGTCGTTACATGCCACGAGACCCTTCATGTAGGGCTATAGGATGCATATTTATTTTCGTTGAGTGGAGTTTGACCTTATTGTCGTTGTATGTCTTGAGACCCTTTGTGTAGGACTCCGGGATATATGCTTTATTTTTCGATAGAGTGAAAAATATGATTGTGAAGTGTGATAAGTGTTGGTGATTTGCAGAGCATTTAGTGACTAAAATTTGTATTTCTGCTTGAAATATTGTTGTAAGTAATAATTTGAGTTAGCGCATTGTTTTACTCATACGAGCTTTTTAAGCTTTCCGGGTGTGTTTGTTTGTTTACAACTCGGTGCATCATTTCCTGGTGTAGAGGTTGGCCCTGTAGGTGTTGACCCACAGGCGTGACTTAGAGACTTGTCTGGATTTTTTGTGTGGGAATAATCTAGTTGTAAGATCCTGAACTAGATGTATAGGTAGTAATTTCGACTATGTTTTTCGTTTTATTTGAGGTGACTGTAATACCAGAATTGTAACTAGTATAGACTGATTGACGAAGTCGGCACATTTTTTCCCTGTGTCGATGACGTACACGGTTGATGCCTTGTGCAAGTTGTATGTGAAGGAGATAGTGAGACTCCATAGAGTGTCCATTTCGATTGTTTCGGATCGGGACCCATAATTTACTTCTAAATTTTTGAGTGGGTTTCAAAAATCAATGGGGACTAGCTTGGATATAAGTACAGCTCTTCACCCTCAGATGGATGGGCAAACTAAGCGGGTGAACCATGTTATGGAAGATATGTTGAGAGCTTGTGTCATGGACTTCAAGAGAAGTTAGGAGGATCACCTCCAATTGATTGAGTTTGCCTACAACATCAGCTATCACTCTAGTATTGGCATGGCGCCTTATGAGGCTCTTTATTGATAGACCATGTAGGTCTCTGATTTGTTAGGCAAAGGTTGGTGATAGCAAGATTTTAGGACCGGAAATTGTGCAAGAGGCAACAGAGAATGTCTCGATTATTCAAGATAGAATCCGGACAGCGCAAAGTAAGAAGAAGAGTTATGCAGATTTGAAGAGGAGGCAACTAGAGTTTGATGTTGGTGATCATGTGTACTTTAAAGTCTCACCTACCAAGGGGTAGTGAGATTTGGCAAGAACGGTAAATTGGGTCAAAGGTATGTAGGACCTTTTGAGATTTTGAAGATAGGAGATTTGGCTTATCGACTTACCTTACCTTCTATTATGTCTGGTGTGAACAATGTGTTTCACGTATCTATGTTGAGAAAGTACATCCCGGATGCATCACATGTGATCGATTTTGGTTCCATCAAGGTGAATGCGGATGCAACCTATATTGTTGAATCGGTTCGTATCCTAGATAGATCAACCAAGAAGCTTCGGAGGAAGGAAGTTGATTTGATCAAGATGTGTTGGAGTCACCATGATGAGGGTAATGCATCTTGCGAGTTAGAGTCTGACATGAGAGCTAAATATCCCGAGTTGTTCTCGGATTAGTATACTTGAATTTTGGGGCGAAATTCCTTTCAGGGGGTGGATTGTAGTGACCCCGATTTTCATAGAAATTTTCAAAGTAATAATTCGATTGTATAGAAGGATTATTTCGAGAAATTTTAAATATTAAAGTCATCAACTAAAGGGCTCAAAAAGTTGACTTTCTTATTGTTATATTATTTTCAAAAACTTCATTCACAAAAGTTGTAGTGTTCGATGGTACGAATTCGTTGACATGCGGTACACTTGAAAATGACATCAAACGAGGAAGTTTTGATCAACAAAAGTTAGGTTTCTATTTTTAGAAAGTGTATAAATACAAAAGTTGTGGGATAACTTTTAGAAAATCTCTCTCTCCCTCCCTCCCGACGCTGAGCGCGCCCTCCAACTCTGTCGATCAGAGAACAAGGCCGCCAGGCCACCACCAGAGTTGGGTTTGGTCTCTTTGGATTCGCAAGGGCCTCGTCTTCAATCCTAGGTAGTTTTTGCTAGCTATCTCATATAGGAGGAAAGTTTGTTAGAGGAGCACAGTGGCGCCAGATTCGCCTTGTCGGAGTTGTTGTTCTTAATGGCGTTGGGGTCTGGAAACTTGGTGTTTTGAGCTAGTTTCGTCCCTTTGGTGGTGTTGGTGTAGGCAAGAACTGGTTGCAAATTGGAAAAGGAGAGCTTCCGAGTTGGTTGAGTTGACTCAGGGAGTTCATACCGAGTTCAATTCATTTTTGATGAGTTCTAGCCTTCTAGGTTGAGTTCAATGGTTTATGTCCTTATCTGAATATCCCTGCTAGATTGAAAAATGAGTTGGTGTTGAATTTTGGAATCCAAATGGTGCAGGTCTGAGGTGGGAGTTTCGCCGGAGTTCTGCTCAGATTTTGAGACTGTGGCAGGTATTAAGGAGGCTCATTTCAACTTATTTAAGCTTGTGGCAGCTAAAGGGTAGTGTTGAGTGGGTTTTAGGACTCCAAGGGCAGCCACTGCCGTCGGTGGTGATGGCTCGGTTGGCAGTTTGTAGTGTAGGTTATGGTTGATGTAGTAGTAGTAGTTGTTAATGTTGTGGTTGATGTTGTTGTTGCTGTTGTGGTTGATGTTGTCGTTGTTGTAGCATTTTTGTTGTCGTAATGTGTTGTTACTGTTTTGTTGACCGAAGGAATTATATCTTATTGATTTAAGTTGAATTATGATTTCTTCGTTTATTTCCTTTTTGTGCAACCTTGTTGAGCTCCTGAACTTGAGAAGTGTGAGTTTGGTGGTGAAGGATCCGACGACCATGGGCGGTCACCGGGGAAGGTCGTTCTCCGGATTGAATGTACTTTCGGGTTAAGAGGTGGTTGAGGGGTTAAATCGGACTCTCGAGTCGATCACTAACGATGACAATTAGTTTGTTTAGGTAATTGTGGTGTGTGAAAGGTTGAGCTCGTCTTAATTTTTTGACGACGCAGTGGGAGTTCCGAAGGTGCATAAAATCTCACAAGGTGTCTTGAGACCCATTTTCCATTTTGTTCACATAAATGCGTAGTTTGTTCCTAAGTAAATATAATCTTATTGTTTTAAAATAAATGAGCTTGATCGATAACGGCTCATCGATAAGTTAAAATAAATGTTTTATGAGATGTGTGATCATAATAATGGGTCTATGAATAGTTATTTACATGTGAATAACTAGGGATGTGTATATATATTGGGTCCATGTATAGATATATTTATATATATGTTTTTGAGATAATTGTGGTGTAATGTCCTTGTGTGGGATTTTAGTCCTTCGGGTCAGACATAGTAGGGTGATGTTTTGTTTGGACCTTAGGGTCGGTCACAACAGTGACGATTTGATAGTATATTGAGAACCAATGCCTTTGGCCAGTTGATTAGTTACGATAAGTCAGAGCACTAGTTTGTCTGTCGTTGCATGCCATGAGACCCTTCGTGTAGGGCTCTGGGATGCTTATTTATTTTCGTAGAGTGGAGTTTGACTTTATTGTCGTTGTATGTCTTGAGACCCTTTGTGTAGGGCTTCAGGATACATGCTTTATTTTTGGTAAAATGAAAAATATGATTGTGAAGTGATATAAGTGTTGGTGATCTGCAGAGCATTTAGTGACTCAAATTTGTATCTCTGCTTGAAATATTGTTGTCGGTATTTAATTTGAGTTAGTGTATTGTTTTACTCACACGAGCTTTTTAAGCTTACCGGGTTTGTTTGTTTACAGCCCGGTGTACCATTTCCTGGTGTAGAGGTTGGCCTTGTAGATGTTGACCCACAGGTGTGACTTGGAGACTTGTTTGGGTTTTTTATGTAGTAATTTTGAATATGTTTTTTGTTTTATTCAAGTGATTCTACGACCACGAATCGAAAGCAAACCATCAAGTGTTGAGGTACCAAAAGTAGAGCTAAAACCTCTTCCACCAGGTCTGAAACATGCCTTTCTAGGCCCAAACGACACATTTCCTGTAGTAATATCTTCTTCTCTTACATCTGAGCAGGAATGTAACTTGTTGAATGTTTTGAACGCTCATAAATCTGCCATTGGTTGATCTATTGCTGATACTAAGGGAATTAACCCTCTTGTTTGTATGCATAAAATTCTTTTGGAAGATGATGCTAACCTATCAAGACAGCCACAACGTAGACTAAATCCAACAATGAAAGAAGTTGTTAAAACTGAGGTTTTGAAACTATTGGATGTCGGTATTATTTATCCGATTTCTGATAGTAAATGGGTTAGTCCTACACAAGTTGTACCTAAGAAATCTGGAATAACTATGGTGAAAATGACAAAAATGAGTTGGTTCCTACTAGGGTTGTTTTTAGTTGGCGCATGTGCATAGACTACAGGAAACTTAATTCTGCAACTAGAAAAGATCATTTTCCTTTGCCCTTCATTGATCAAATTTTAGAAAGGGTTGCAGGTCATAAGTTTTACTGTTTTCTGGATGGTTACTCAGGTTATTATCAGAATAAAATTGACATTGATGATCAAGAGAAAACTACTTTTACATGTCATTTTGGCACTTTTACTTTTCGTAGAATGGCCTTTGGTTTGTGTAATGCTCCTACCACATTTCAAAGATGTATGATTAGTATTTTTAGTGACATAGTAGAAGAATTTGTTGAAGTTGTCATGGATGATATAACTATTTTTGGTGATTCGTTTGATGAATGCTTGTCTAATCTTGAAAAAGTGCTAATAAGATGTGAAGAGAAAAATCATGTGTTAAACTGGGAAAAATGTAATTTTATGGTCTCTTCAGGAATTGTTCTTGGTCACATTGTCTCTGCTAAAGGAATTGAGGTAGACATGTCTAAAATTGAATTAATTGCTAAATTGCATGTTCCAAAGAGTGTGAAAGATGTTAGATCATTTTTAGGACATGCTGGTTTTTACAGGAGATTTATCAAGGATTTTAGTATCATATCTAGACCTTTGTGTAATCTCTTGTCTAAAGATACCCCATTTTTTTGGACTGATGCTTGTCACGTTGCCTTTGTCAGATTAATTGAGTTGTTAACTTGTGCTCCTATTGTGAAGCCACCTGATTGGAGTTCGCCTTTTTAAAATTATGTGTGATGCTTGTGATTATGCAATTAGGACTACCAGAATAACTATTATAGCCGACGAAAAAAAATAACAAGCCGACGAAAAAAAAAATCGTCGGCTATAGTTTACAGACTATTGCCGACGAAATTTTAAAAGTTTAGCCGATAAAATATATAATTCCTTCGTCTAAAAGTCCTTATATTTGCAGATCTAGACAGCAGCTCATGTGAAAAAAACGAGAGAAAAATTTTGGGTGTTGGCGAAATTGTTGGGTGTCGTCGAAATCTGTCCAAAATTAGTTTGTGACGCTATATATAGGTACGTATATGTGTATATATATCTTATTTTTGGGTTGATTTAAGAGTTTTATTTGAGTTATATATATAAATATTGATTTTGAGTTTTAATTTGAGTTGAATTATATATATATATATATATATAATATTGTTATATAATTAGTAATTAGTAAATATATGCATATATATATATATATATGTATGTTAATTATTAATTTGTTATATATTAATTAATTGTACGTTAACTGTAGATAGAATACTAAATGATTTGTAAATTTAATTAATTAGAGTTTATACATATATATATTATGGTATCTTCTTAGAATATGGATAAGAGTTAGATTTCGCTTCCAAAATAGGACAAAAGATATGGTAAAGGAGTTATTAGTTTTATTGAATATGTGATGGATAATGCTAAAGGGAATACAATTTTCTATTGCCCATGCACTAAATGTCAGTGTCGCAGCGATATGCATCGATTTGCAATTGACAAGGTTTGGCAGCACCTTAAGAGTAATGGGTTTTGGGAGAAGTACACATGTTGGATATATCACGGTGAAACATCATCAGGGGGTCCGCATGATCATGGGTAATTTTCTGAGATGGGCAGTACATCCAACGATCCAACAACGGCTTTCATCAATGATATGTTTCCTTATGAGAACGGTCTATGCTCTGAAGGGCCGTATATGCCTGAGCCGGTGCAACCCTTCTCTAGAGTTGTCAACACTACTGGTATTGACAGGTACAACAAACTACTTGCTTTCCAACAGATCCCTGTGTACCCCGGTTGTCAGAAGACGGTTCTTGAAAGTGTGATGGACGTTATGAAGATTAAAGTTGAGACAAAATCGACTGTGTAGACTGTTGATGACTACCTACAGTACACTGCTTTGATGCTGCCCCACGGTCATCGTCTTCCTACCACTCATCATAAGGTCTGATGTATCTTGAAAGATCTTGGGCTTTCCTACATCAATATCCATGCATGCAGATATGATTGTGTTCTCTTCTGGGGTAAAGATCTAGAAGGGAATGACCTTGGTGACCTTGACGCATGTCTAGTATGTCAGAGTGAAAGGTATAAGCTGACTCCTGCAGACAATAGGAAACCTGTTAATGTACTTCGGTATTTTCTGTTGAGGGATAGGCTGGAACGGTTGTACATGTCATCATACACGGCCAAAGCTATGAGATGGCACGCTGATAGGGAATTGCATGGTGAAGATACCCTTATACACCCTGCTGACGGGGAGGCTTGGAAGCATATAGACCGTGAGTTTCCTCATTTTGCGTCAAAAGTCCAAAATGTGAGGCTCGGGCTCTCATCCGACGGGTTCAATCCTTTTGGCAACATGAGTCTTCAATACAATGTATGACTAGTGATTTTGGTACCATACAACCTTCCTCCATAGATGTGCATGAAGAAGGAATACAATGTGTTGAGTTTGTTGATTCCAGAACCCGGTTATCTTGGGAAGTGTCTCGATGTGTATTTGAGACCCTTGATTGAAGAGCTTAAGTTTTTTTGGGACGTTAGTCATCCCACTTATGACAAGTACATGCACGAGATGTTCCAGATGCATGTCATGGTTGTTGGTACCATTAGTGATTTTCCTGCCCGTGGGATGTTGTCGGGCAACGTTTTTAGTGGATACAAGGCTTGTCCAGAGTGTCTTAGCGATTAGGGGAGCAGTAGTCATTCAACAAGATATGCAGATTGGGTCATCGTACTCTCCTTCCGTATGATCACGAATGACAGTTCGATGACAAGGCATTTGATGGAACTGTAGAAAACGGTGTGCTTCCTAGAAGATGGACAGGGGAATAAATTTTTAACAGTGCTTAATGAGTATGATTTTAGGCAGCTCAGCAATCATCCCAATATTGTGGCGGCAATACCTGACAGACCCGACATGTATAAATTTTGGACACATAAGAGCATATTCTGGGAACTCCCATAATGGAGTAAGTTGTTGATCAGACACTACCTAGATGTGATGCACATAGATAAGAATGTGTGTGACAGTGTGGTGGGAACAGTGCTGAACTTGGAGGGAAAGATGAAAGACGGTCCGAAGACACGCATTGATCTTAAAAAAATGGAGATACGAAGACATTTGTGGTTGAAAGAAGGGAAGAAAAAAATGCCTCAAGCTCCTTACACCGTGAAGCCTGACCAGAAGAACGTAATTTTTAGGTGGATGAGTTCTGTGAAGTATCTTTCAGGCTACGCAGGAAATATAGCCGGTGTGTAAACATTCAGGACAATAAAATGTACGGGTTAAAGAGTCATGACTGTCATATTCTACTACAACGTCTCTTCCCTATTTTCATTCGACCGTTCCTTCCCCGTCAGGTGGTGGAGCCGTTAGTAGCGTTGTCAAGTTTCTTCCAGAAGTTATGCACAAGGGAAGTGACAAAATCTGATCTCCAAAAAATGCAACAGGACATTATTTATATCATGTGTCAATTTGAGAGGATATTTCCTCCAAATTTTTTTGACATCATGCCGCACCTGATGATCCATCTTCCCGAGCAATTGTTGCTTACTGGTCCAGTACACTATACTTAGATGTATCCCATGGAAAGGTATATGTTTTTTACACCTAATTTTTTTATTCTACATGTTCAATATATAATCATAACATATTACAACAAATTTATTTATATATAGACAACTTGGAGACTACAAAGCTTATGTGGCTAACAAATCCGCGTCTGAAGGATGTATAGCTGAAGCATATATTACGCACGAGTACGTCACCTACATGAAGTTGTATTTAGGAGCGTTGAAGGAAACTCCACAAACCATACCGGTAGATGTACCGAAGTTCAACCTTTCCATAGTCTCTAATGATGTTGAAGTTTATGAAATTTTACCAGACTCCTACAAGTTGCAACCACATGAACTAGTTATAGCTCATTGGTGGGTATTGATTAACTGTCATGAAGTTGAATACTGGAAAGACATCAATTCATACTGTCCAGACATTCAAGGTGATCTCGACTACCACAACAAGGAGTTTGCGAACTATTTTGGCGGCTAGGTATGTAATTCTTTATTTTTGTTCATGACTCATTCATTGCATAATTATTCATATTTACAATACATTGAATATTTGGTTACAGATGAACCATATTCAATTCGATGGTCACCCAAATTGGTCGCCCGAACTAAGACTTCTAGCGATGAAGCCGATATGTCAAGAGTTTATCCGATGTGCAAGGTGAATGGCGTGCAATTTATATGTGAACAGAGAGACAACAGACGGATAACACAAAATTATGGGGTGATGGCGCATGGTGGCGGAATGAAATTGATTATTACGGTGTTCTCGATTCAGTGGTGGGCAAGACATGACAGTGCACCTCTTCAAGTGTAGATATTTTGATACTAGAAGCCCGCAAAACATGAAGATTGATCAGTACGGGATTTTATCGGTGAACACTGCTACAAGCTGTTACGAAGATGACCCGTTCATTTTTGCGACATCGGTAAAACAAGTGTTTTATCTTGATGACCTTGTTAAGGGTGACGCGTGGAAAGTCGTCAACCTTGTGCACCCTCGAAACATTTACCGGGCGGCTACACTTGGAGAGGCCGAAGACGAGGAAGAAGATGTTGCGTATCAAGAGCCCAGTGCAATAGGTATTCCTGACTCCTCTATAATTCGCCTTAATAATTTTAAAGCGGGTCGTTCGGTTCGAATTCGTGATTTAGACGCAAGGCTTATTGATGTGGATCCAAATCAAGAAACAGACGACGACTCTTGTGATGAAGAAATGCATAGATTGCCAGAAATTAATTCTTATACCGAAGAAGACTCATCGGTTGATTCCGATTACGAGCTTTCTAATTAGTTTGAATTTGTAATACAAATTGATGTGTGTTTTATATGTTACAAGCTGTTGAATTCATAATTTAGTTTAATTTGGTGATATATGAACAGGAAATTGGTATGGTTACATTAAACAACCTGTTTTTTTTATCTATTTTTCATTTTTAACCGACGAAATACATCATATTTCGTCGGCTAAGATAGTTTTACCCGACGAATATATCATTTTTCGTCGGCTAAAACTATCTTAGCCGACGAAATATGATGTATTTCGTCGGCTAAAACTATCTTGGCCGACGAAATATGATGTATTTCGTCGGCTAAAACTAACTTTAGCCGACGAATACCCTAATTTTTCGTCCAGTAAACTATAAACCCTAAACCTTCTACTATAGCCGACGAAAAATTAGGGTATTCTTCGGCTAAAGTTAAATAAATAAAATAATAATTTATATCACTGGTTACGTCTCATCCATTTGAAACTATTTGTAGTTGAAGGTCCGGACAAAATACGTAATTTAGACGGTCAAATTACCGTTTCTTTGCGTTTAGGGGTTTGACTCACGGGATTGACCGTCCGGATCGATTCCTTAACTTTGTCGGATCAAGCTGAAAATTTACCGACACACATTTTTCAACATAATGATGATATCTGACGGTCAGATTTTCGTTTCACAAGATTGATCGTCACAATCACAACATGCCTACTAATGTTGTATAACTAATTTACTAAGTGTTAAGTAAGTGTTCGGTTTCAAAAACAAACTATACGTAGAAGCTTCAAACGAAAAAATGTCGTGAAATAAGATATGACCGGAACGATGAATTATGTTTAAGATTGACAAATCACGTAATTCTGATTAGTTTCGGTGCCAATAGTTGCGGTCAATGCATTTTTTCATTCTTTCTCTCTAGTGGTAGCCCTATCTCTGATGGTTATTTTTCTTGTAATTTTTGTACCACCAGTTGCGTCTCATCGATTTGAAACTATTTGTAGTTGAAGGTCCGGGCAGAATACGTAATTTAGACGGTCAAATTACCGTTTCTTTGCGTTTAGGGGTTTGACTCACGGGATTGACCGTCCGGATCGAGTGCTTAACTTTGTCGGATCAAGCTGAAAATTTACCCACACAAATGTTTCAACATAATGATGATATTTGACGGTCGGATTTTCGTTTCACAAAATTAAACATATAAATTGGACATAAATTTAATAAATTAGTATAAAAAGTACTATAGCCGATGAAATATTAATAAATTCGTCGGCTACAGTATTGTAACTAGCCGACAAATTTTTTTAATTTGTCGGCTAAAGTGGAGTTATAGCCGACGAAACATATACTTTTAACCGACGAATTTTTTATCTCGTCGGCTATAATTCTTCCTATATATGTAAACCCAACGACAAACCCTAACATTTTCTCTTCTCCTCTCGACAAACCTTTCGGTCTCCACTCCATCTTCTCCATCCACTCATTTTTTTATCTCCTCTCGGCCTCCACTTCGCTCCTCCGCCTCCCACAGCCACTGTCTTCTCCCAAGCAATTAAGGTATGTGATTCGATGTATATATTGAATTATATAATTATTTTCAATTATTGATGTATATATTGAATTATATGAATTTATTGATGTATATATTGAATTGAAATTTTGGTATATTTAATAAATTTGGTATATTAAAATATTAATTGGTATATTTAATATATTTAATAAATGTTGTTAATTTTTATAATTTGGTATATTTAATAAATTTGGTATATTAAAATTTTAATTGGTATATTTAATATATTTGTGATAATGTTGTTAATTTTTGATAATTTGGTACATTTTTGTATTAAAATAGTAATAGTAATTAATTGTACAAATTAAAAATTCTAATTATTTAATAAACAGAATGAAATGCTTGTTTAGTAAATCTAAGAGTTCAAAGGGCCAAAGGTCTGAATCGTCTGAGGGAACGTCTAGCAACCCTCGAGCGTCGTTTCAAGGCCCAATGACAGCCCGACGTGCGTCTCTTCTGGAGCCGATGCAGAGACAGCCGTGGGCCACACATTCCTTCAGGCAGCCGTACGCCCCTCGCTCCTCGAGGCAGCCGGATGCCCCTCGCTCGAGGCAGCTGAACTTAGGCGGAGGTGTCTGCACCACGTATGTCTGAGATACACAGGGCACCGACTCCGAGCCCTACTGTTTCAGAGGGTGGGTCTTCTGGGGTACATATGATACCGGCATTACCGGCAGTCAATGACTCAGGGGCGCCGATTCATCGACTGCCCCCGCAGGTGACCCCATCAACGACGTACCTGTTCGTGCCTTTTGGTACTGATTTAATTTCTACGAGGGTATCATCATCGGCGACAGAGTCGGAATCCGTCGCGTCCGCCCCAACACCCTCGGGTAATGATATATAAATAATTTGTTTTCTTATAATGTCATAATGTCACATCCCGGTTCTAGAATCCATTTACGGTCGGTTACTACCCAAGTTACTTTGATCTTTAACCGTATCGTAGTAACCGTTTTACCGTGAAAGGTCAAAAAGTTGACTTTTTGTTTGGTCAGGAATTTGGGGAAACTTTCTTCATGAAAGTTGTAGAGGGCGTCGTTACGAGTCCGTGGACACGTAGCACGCTTAAATCGGAGATCGTATGAAGAAGTTATGGTCAAAAAACAAAAGTTACTATTTGAGTGAAAAGCCTATATATAGTGAGTTACTGGGGTAATTCGGTGAAAAGGTGAAAATTGGAAAAGTTACTGTTCACCTCGAAAAATCCCTCCGAAACCCGATTTTTTTTCGCCGGATTTCATCACCGGATTTCTCCTCCGTCCGGCGGAGTTAGGGCGCGTGCTAGGTACCAAATTGAAGCCTGCAGCGCCACCTTCAAGTTGGTGGTGGCCATCGGAGCTGACCCGCCGCCGTTTGAGAGAAATCACGGCGAGAAGGGGGGACCTGTGCACTGTTCATTGACGCCGGATTTCTCCCTCCTCCGGCCACCTCCCGGTGAGTTCTTTATATGGTTTTGATGGGTTTGAGGTGTACATTAAGCCCCTAGAATTTGGTAGCTAGATTTGAAGTGTGTAGGAAGAATTATGGATTTGAAGTTTGGGTTGACTTTTGGATTCGGATTGTGTATTTCTTGTCGATTGACCTAGTTAGGGGCCGAGTTGGCCTTCGAGTTGAACTAGAAAGTTGTCCCAAATGTTGAGACGAAGCTGCTGGTAAAATTTGGTGGCGATCCGAGGTCGCCGGAATTTTGGCCGGATTTTTCTGCCGGCGGCCGCCGCCGGCGGCGGAGCCGCCACTTTTTGGGCAGTTTTCTTGCCCATTTAAATTGTAAAAATTAAGGGAAGTCCATTAGGGGCAGTTGCTAATTTTTAGGAATTTATTTGAGGTGTTGAGTACGTTTGGAAGGTTTGGGATTATTATTTGTGTAATTAAAGGTTAATCGGTCGTTTAGGGAGAACCGGCTAGGCGTGAGAGCGTGTTTAAGAGTTTGTACGCTATTTGGAGGGTTAGAGGCCGACACCCACACTTTTGATAAATGGTTAAGGTTGAACGCTATGGGTAGAGCGTGTTATTATTGCCCTCACGATGATTATGGGTTTAAGACCTGTTTATATGTTTTGTACAGGACGTGGGGGAGCTCTAGCTGAGCAGCCATCTAGTAGCCGGCAGACCTAGCGGCATCTGTGAGTGGACATTTGTTTCAATTTAAATTGCATGCTTTATACTTTAATTGATTTCTCCTGCATATATGATTTCCTCCATTTATTATGTTTTACGGTGATTTGGGAAAATGGGATTTAAGGATTTAAAGGCAAACAAACCGGGAAAGCGGTTCATACCCTTCCCGTGATTCTAAAGGATTTTCCCGGGGTATGTTATTCTTGATTATCACCGTTTTGGGATTATGGAGGGGGATAATTTAAAAGGAGAAATTTGGCTCACGGAATTAAAGGGGTTTTCGATTTATTATTTCCACGAGATTTTACAGGTTTACAGGTTTTCAAGGGATTTTGGAAAGGGAAAAGGATAAAGGGAAAAGGATTGTATGCTAGCATGGACCCTCTCCGGTTGAGCTGGTCAGTAGACCTTCCCGGATAGAGCAGGTCGGGGACCCTCTTCGGTTGAGCTGGTCATTAGACCTTCCCGAATAGAGCAGGTCGGGGACCCTCTCTGGTGGAGCCGGTCACTAGACCTTCCCAGATAGAGCAGGTCGGGGACCCTCTCCGGTGGAGCCGGTCATTTGACCTTCCCGGATAGAGCAGGTCGGGATTTCTCGTGGATAAGGTTAACACCCCACATAAATGTTTATAAATGAGCCAAGGCATTATTTATGTTTTATTTGCATGCGGATTTTCTTAGAAATACTAAGAGGGAGGACATTAAAGAAATTTAGAGCTTTTAAATGTTATTATTTTCGTCCACTCACTCTAACGTTTTCAATGTTTCTCCCTTGGGCCTTTCGTTTTTAAATGCCCAGATTGCAGTGCTCGACCTATCTAGACCACTTGGAGGCCAAGCATAGTTACCGCCGTTTTCCACACTAACAGTAGGTTCCGGGTTAACCTACTTGTAATAACTCTATGTTTATGCTTTTATCCTAGACGCTCTGATACACATCGGGTAGTTTGTTTGTTGGAGAACTCTTAGGGACTTGGAATGTTATGTATCATTTACATTTGGGATGTTGAATTAATTGTTGGATTTTTATTAGATGTGTGTCATGTGGAGTTGTTGGTTATTGGGGAGCAGGATGGCTCCAGGAGTTTCGGTTGGATATTGGTATTAGAAGTGTACTGTGGGTTATTGCAGGATTAGGGTTGTCCACTTTTCAAGGGAGACTATGTCGATTTTTCGGCAGAATCTTCTTTGGGAGGTGGTCCCCGCAGGATTTACTCCGAGTTAAAGGGGTTTAACTCGGGGTGGGTCCTGACAATTGGTATCAGAGCATTAGGTTATCCGATTCCTTCATACTACTATTTGTACTTAGGAGTATCTAGTATCTATAGAGTGATGGTTTGACCATGGCAGACCATTAGCATTTATGCATAAGATACTGGGTATTCCTTGAGTATTTGTAGTAGTTAATCCAGTGCTGATGTTATACATGGTACTAAATGTTTTTCTTCCTCAGGTAACTATGCGTCGTGGTCGTAGTCGAGCCCGTAGGGGAAATCCTCCTAGTCCTCCCAATCCTCCAGAAGGAGGGGATGCGGGAGCACCAGCTGATGGTCAATTGGAACAATTCTTCAGGCGACTCACTACCTTTGCCTCAGACATTAATTATGAGAAGGCTCGTAGGAATGGAGCCCGGATTTTCTCCCATGCCAATGAGCCGTTAGATGCTCTCAACTGGTTGGAGTGTATGGAAAAGATGTTTGTGCAGGCTGAGTGTCCTGAGAGCAAGATGGTGACCATAGCTGTTCAGTTTCTGGAAAGGGAAGCTTGGCATTGGTGGGTGGATTTGAGCAGAGGTTTGGGCGATGGAGCTCAGAATATGACTTGGGGTCAGTTTACCGTTCATTTTAAGGAGCGTTATATCAATCCAGCCCACATCAACCTTATGAGGTTGGAATTTCTGAATCTGAGGAAAAGTAACAATGTGACAGTGACAGCCTTTGAGCAGCGCTTCAGGGAGTTGGCATTCTATGTACCTGACTTGGTTAAGACAGATGAGGAGAAGATTTACTACTTTGTCCAGGGACTTGGCGGTATATATGCCAGTCAGATGACAGCCGTACCTTACCAGACTTTCCAGCAGGCCTTGATGTTTGCTATGCATATTGAGGCGCAGGAGTTAGCAGTTGGTCCCCTACAGAGTTTTGGTGATTCTAGCCGAGTTCCTCCTAGGCGGGGGACATCTACCTCGGGTTCAGGATCCTCTGCTGGCAGTGGATACAGTAGTCATTCGAGTTCTGGTTCCGGAGTGCGAGGAAAGTTCAAGAGGTTTGGCAGGAGACATCCTAGGAACCGGTCTGGTGGACGCTTTTCTGGACAGTTTAGTGGTGGATCTAGTAGCCAGAGTGCGGCCTCAGGTGGCCAGTCATTTCAGGTGGGGCAGAGTCAGCAGCTGACTGTGGGTTGTTATCATTGTGGTCAGCTAGATCACTATAAGAGAGAGTGTCCTATCCTGATTCAGAGATCCATGTTTGATCCTACTCAGTCATCGGGTCAGTTTCCAGCGAGTGCTTCTGGCAGCGGTGCTCGCATGTGGGGTCCTGATAGAGGCAGTGCTCAGCAGAACAGAGGCGGCAGAGGACGTCCCACCACTACTCATGCTAGAGTGCATGCCATGACTCAGCAGGAGGGTCGTACTTCTCCAGAGGTCATTATTGGTACGTTATTAATCTTTGGTCAGCCTGCTTTTACTTTGATTGATCCGGGTGCTACGCATTCCTTTATGTCGAGTAGATTTTCACTCCATGCCAATGTGCCAACCTCCCCACTCCCAGGTGAGTGGCGTGTATCTCTGCCTTCTGGAGATACAATGGAGATTAACTGGGTGTGTAGTGGGTGTGAGGTGTTAGTAAATGGACTTGTATTCGAAGCTGACCTAATTCCTCTGGATATGATAGAGTTCGATGTAATCCTGGGTATGGATTTTCTGGAAGCCCATAGGGCCATGGTAGATTGTTTCCAGAAAGAAGTGGTATTTCGTAGTCCAGGATTGCCGGAGGTTATATTTCAAGGAGAAAGAGAGATTCTCCCAAAGTGTTTAATTTCAGCTGTGGCCGCTAGGAAATTGCTGAGTAAGGGTTGTCAAGCCTACCTAGCACATGTGGTGGATACTAGTATGGGGGAAGTAGGTTTGAATGACATACCTATAGTTAAGGAGTTTCCAGAAGTTTTTCCAGATGAATTGCCTGGATTGCCACCCGAAAGAGAGATCGATTTTACGATTGAATTACTTCCTGGAACCGCACCTATTTCTCAAGCACCATATAGAATGGCCCCTGCTGAATTGAAGGAGTTGAGAACTCAATTGCAGGAGTTGTTGGATAAGGGATTTATTCGGCCAAGTTCCTCTCCTTGGGGTGCCCCGGTGTTGTTTGTTAAGAAGAAGGACGGTACGCTGAGACTTTGTGTGGATTACAGGAAGCTGAATCAAGTTACTGTAAAGAACAAGTATCCCTTGCCCCGTATTGATGACCTGTTTGATCAATTAAAAGGGGCAGCAGTCTTTTCGAAGATTGATTTGAGGTCGGGGTATTATCAATTGCGGATTCGGGAGAATGATATAGCCAAGACTGCTTTTCGGTCACGTTATGGCCATTATGAGTTTGTGGTGATGGCTTTTGGGCTTACCAATGCACCTGCAGCCTTTATGGACCTCATGAATAGGGTGTTTAGCCCATACCTTGACCGGTTTGTTATCGTGTTCATAGATGACATTTTGGTTTATTCCAAAAACGCAAAGGAACATGCAAGGCACCTAAGGTTGGTCTTACGGACTTTGAAAGAGGCTCAGCTGTACGCAAAGCTCAGCAAGTGTGAGTTTTGGCTTGATAAAGTGGGGTTCTTGGGCCACATTGTGACGGCCGAAGGTGTTAGTGTGGACCCCCAGAAAATAGAGGCAGTTGTGAGTTGGAGGAGACCCACTAATGTAAAGGAGATACGGAGTTTCTTGGGTCTAGCTGGGTATTACCGTCGCTTCGTGGAAGGCTTTTCCAAGATTGCGGCTCCTCTTACTAGATTGACAAGAAAAGGTGTAAAGTTTGAATGGTGTGAAAACTGTGAGCAGAGTTTTCAAGAATTAAAGAATCGTTTGGTGAGTGCTCCAGTTTTGGCATTACCTGATGATAGTGGTGAGTTCGTGGTGTATAGTGACGCATCTGGACAAGGTTTGGGTGGTGTGTTAATGCAACGTGGGAGAGTCATTGCCTATGCTTCTAGACAATTGAAGTTGCATGAAGGAAATTATCCCACCCATGATCTAGAGCTTGCAGCGATAGTTTTCGCGTTAAAGTTATGGAGACACTATCTTTACGGAGCTAAGTGTCAGATTTTCACTGATCACAAGAGCCTCCGTTATGTGTTTACACAGAGGGATTTAAATCTGAGGCAGAGGAGATGGATGGAACTACTGGCAGATTATGATATTTCCATTGAGTATCATCCAGGAAGGGCCAACTTAGTGGCCGATGCACTTAGCCGCAACCCTTCCGTCTCTTTGGCTCATATGAGAGCGGTTCGGGTTCCGCTTCTCTATGAGTTGCGGGCTACTGGTGTTGAACTTTGGGAAGATGAAGTAGAAGCCTTGGTGGCTAGTTTCCAAGTGAGGCCAGTTTTAATTGATAAGGTGCGAGAGGCACAGTATAATGATCAGTCAATAGTACGGTTGATTGAGCGGACACTTGATGGGACAACAGTTGACTTCTCGGTTAGAAAGGATGGAACTTTGATGTTCAAGAACCGACTTTGTGTTCCAAAAAGGAATGAGGAGCTTAAGTTGGAAATTTTAGAGGAAGCTCACAGTTCCGCATATGCAGCACATCCTGGAAGTACAAAAATGTACAAGACTTTGAAGAATCATTATTGATGGCCGAATATGAAGAGAGAGATTGCGGGATTTGTGAGTAGGTGCTTGATTTGTCAACAAGTAAAGATTGAGAGACAGAAACCTGCTGGTTTACTTCAGCCTTTGCCTATCCCCGTGTGGAAGTGGGATGACATTGCTATGGATTTTGTCTTTAGTCTACCACGTACTCGAGATGGGCATGATGGTATTTGGGTGATCGTTGATCGATTGACCAAATCAGCACACTTTCTGCCGGTGAACAAGAAGTATACTGTGGAAAGATTGGCGGAATTGTATGTCAATGAAATTGTGAGACTACATGGGGTGCCAGAGACTATAGTGTCAGATCGGGATCCTAGGTTTGCCTCCCGATTTTGGAAAGCTTTACAGGCAGCTTTGGGCACCCGATTGCAATTCAGCACAGCCTTTCATCCTCAGACCGACGGGCAGTCCGAAAGGACTATCCAGACTTTAGAGGACATGTTGAGGTCGTGTGCCATGCAGTTCTCAAGAAGCTGGGACAAGAATGTAGCTTTAATGGAGTTTGCTTACAACAACAGCTACCATTCCACCATTGGTATGTCTCCGTTTGAGGCACTTTATGGACGACAATGTCGTACACCTTTGTGTTGGAATGAAATTGGCGAAAGAGAGTTGTGTAGCCCTGACTTGATTCATGAAACGAATGAGAAGATCAAGGTTGTTAGGGACAAGTTAAAGACAGCTCAGAGTAGACATAAGAGTTATGCAGACAACCGAAGGAGAGACCTTGAGTTCCAAGTGGGTGATTTGGTATTTCTGAAACTATCACCTTGGAAGGGAGTAGTACGTTTCGGCAAGCGGGGAAAGCTTAGCCCAAGGTACGTAGGCCCTTATGAGGTCATTGAGAGGGTTGGTCCACTTGCTTATCGGTTGGACCTACCTCCTGAGTTGGCGAAGATACATAATGTCTTCCATGTGTCTATGCTTCGTAAGTATGTTGCCGATCCATCCCATGTGTTGCAAGAGCAACCGGTTAATTTGAAAAGAGATTTGACTTATGAAGAATTGCCGGTGAAGATCCTTGATAGGAAGGAGCAGATACTCAGGAACAAAACTATTCCTCTAGTGAAGGTACTTTGGAGGAGCCATGAGTTAGAAGAAGCAACATGGGAACCAGAGGCTCGGATGAGGCAGCAGTACCCCCATCTCTTCGAATGACAGGTATGTAATTTCGAGGACGAAATTTTTATATGGGGGGGAGAATTGTCACATCCCGGTTCTAGAATCCATTTACGGTCGGTTACTACCCAAGTTACTTTGATCTTTAACCGTATCGTAGTAACCGTTTTACCGTGAAAGGTCAAAAAGTTGACTTTTTGTTTGGTCAGGAATTTGGGGAAACTTTCTTCATGAAAGTTGTAGAGGGCGTCGTTACGAGTCCGTGGACACGTAGCACGCTTAAATCGGAGATCGTATGAAGAAGTTATGGTCAAAAAACAAAAGTTACTATTTGGGTGAAAAGCCTATATATAGTGAGTTACTGGGGTAATTCGGTGAAAAGGTGAAAATTGGAAAAGTTACTGTTCACCTCGAAAAATCCCTCCGAAACCCGATTTTTTTTCGCCGGATTTCATCACCGGATTTCTCCTCCGTCCGGCGGAGTTAGGGCGCGTGCTAGGTACCAAATTGAAGCCTGCAGCGCCACCTTCAAGTTGGTGGTGGCCATCGGAGCTGAGCCGCCGCCGTTTGAGAGAAATCACGGCGAGAAGGGGGGACCTGTGCACTGTTCATTGACGCCGGATTTCTCCCTCCTCCGGCCACCTCCCGGTGAGTTCTTTATATGGTTTTGATGGGTTTGAGGTGTACATTAAGCCCCTAGAATTTGGTAGCTAGATTTGAAGTGTGTAGGAAGAATTATGGATTTGAAGTTTGGGTTGACTTTTGGATTCGGATTGTGTATTTCTTGTCGATTGACCTAGTTAGGGGCCGAGTTGGCCTTCGAGTTGAACTAGAAAGTTGTCCCAAATGTTGAGACGAAGCTGCTGGTAAAATTTGGTGGCGATCCGAGGTCGCCGGAATTTTGGCCGGATTTTTCTGCCGGCGGCGGAGCCGCCACTTTTTGGGCAGTTTTCTTGCCCATTTAAATTGTAAAAATTAAGGGAAGTCCATTAGGGGCAGTTGCTAATTTTTAGGAATTTATTTGAGGTGTTGAGTACGTTTGGAAGGTTTGGGATTATTATTTGTGTAATTAAAGGTTAATCGGTCGTTTAGGGAGAACCGGCTAGGCGTGAGAGCGTGTTTAAGAGTTTGTACGCTATTTGGAGGGTTAGAGGCCGACACCCACACTTTTGATAAATGGTTAAGGTTGAACGCTATGGGTAGAGCGTGTTATTATTGCCCTCACGATGATTATGGGTTTAAGACCTGTTTATATGTTTTGTACAGGACGTGGGGGAGCTCTAGCTGAGCAGCCATCTAGTAGCCGGCAGACCTAGCGGCATCTGTGAGTGGACATTTGTTTCAATTTAAATTGCATGCTTTATACTTTAATTGATTTCTCCTGCATATATGATTTCCTCCATTTATTATGTTTTACGGTGATTTGGGAAAATGGGATTTAAGGATTTAAAGGCAAACAAACCGGGAAAGCGGTTCATACCCTTCCCGTGATTCTAAAGGATTTTCCCGGGGTATGTTATTCTTGATTATCACCGTTTTGGGATTATGGAGGGGGATAATTTAAAAGGAGAAATTTGGCTCACGGAATTAAAGGGGTTTTCGATTTATTATTTCCACGAGATTTTACAGGTTTACAGGTTTTCAAGGGATTTTGGAAAGGGAAAAGGATAAAGGGAAAAGGATTGTATGCTAGCATGGACCCTCTCCGGTTGAGCTGGTCAGTAGACCTTCCCGGATAGAGCAGGTCGGGGACCCTCTTCGGTTGAGCTGGTCATTAGACCTTCCCGAATAGAGCAGGTCAGGGACCCTCTCTGGTGGAGCCGGTCACTAGACCTTCCCAGATAGAGCAGGTCGGGGACCCTCTCCGGTGGAGCCGGTCATTTGACCTTCCCGGATAGAGCAGGTCGGGATTTCTCGTGGATAAGGTTAACACCCCACATAAATGTTTATAAATGAGCCAAGGCATTATTTATGTTTTATTTGCATGCGGATTTTCTTAGAAATACTAAGAGGGAGGACATTAAAGAAATTTAGAGCTTTTAAATGTTATTATTTTCGTCCACTCACTCTAACGTTTTCAATGTTTCTCCCCTGGGCCTTTCGTTTTTAAATGCCCAGATTGCAGTGCTCGACCTATCTAGACCACTTGGAGGCCAAGCATAGTTACCGCCGTTTTCCACACTAACAGTAGGTTCCGAGTTAACCTACTTGTAATAACTCTATGTTTATGCTTTTATCCTAGACGCTCTGATACACATCGGGTAGTTTGTTTGTTGGAGAACTCTTAGGGACTTGGAATGTTATGTATCATTTACATTTGGGATGTTGAATTAATTGTTGGATTTTTATTAGATGTGTGTCATGTGGAGTTGTTGGTTATTGGGGAGCAGGATGGCTCCAGGAGTTTCGGTTGGATATTGGTATTAGAAGTGTACTGTGGGTTATTGCAGGATTAGGGTTGTCCACTTTTCAAGGGAGACTATGTCGATTTTTCGGCAGAATCTTCTTTGGGAGGTGGTCCCCGCAGGATTTACTCCGAGTTAAAGGGGTTTAACTCGGGGTGGGTCCTGACACATAATAAGAATAATCTATTAATAATCAATTTATGATAGGAACCGTCGGAGCCAAGCCGACAAGGAAGAAGAGAGGTCCCACGGGAGGTTAAGGACATGGTCCACAACGCAATGTCGGTAAGTATAAAAAATTCACAATTAACATTATTTATTACATTATGGATTTATGAAAAACTAAACTAATAAACGTTTTAATGCAGGTGTGGTTTGACGTTCCCCAGCACCTGAGGAACACCTGGGCGGACGTTGTGCATGGGGGAAGGTACGTTGGAAAGTTAATGAAAAAACAAAATTATGTGTAATTAATAATATTTATAATTTTTTTTCGTATCTGTAGGTACAAGGAAGAACGAGTTACGGACCCACAGGACTACGCATAGGAACGAACGATCTGGTACCCCCCTTGAGTTCCAGTTCAGGGAATACGAGTGGCGTTGGCTTCTTATATCTGAATTCAACAACACTCATAAACAGGTAATTAAAAATAATAATTTCTTATATTGTTATTAATTGGTACGTTTTAAAATATTTTCTAATTTTTTTCTTTGTAGGCTGTTTCCCGGGCGAACTTTCAGAACCGGCAATGCAACACAAGGAACCATTATGCCGGTTCTAGACCGTTCACATCGTTGATGGATGAGGCGGCCAGGGAACATCCAGAAGTCAACCGGTACGTCTATACGTACGAGAAGACATATCCTGACGCCCACAAGGATATTGTAAGTCGTTTTACGTTTTCAAATTTTTTAAATTATATTTATATATATATATATATATATATTTCAAAATGTTAATTAATTATTTTTTCCTATCCAATTAGGCGTGGGTGAGGCAGGCTAGTGACGAGGTGATGACTGCTATAGTGAGGGAGACATGGCCAGACACGCAAGAGGAAGACTTGTCCGAAGCCATGTCACGGATCGACACTTCGGATCTCAGAGTTGGGGCGAGGATCATAGGCATAACATTCCCACCGTGAGAAAATAACTTCTACTGCCGGAGTCTAGGAAAGAAGGGAGAGGGGTACTGAAGACTACTCCCGGATTTCAAAAAAGGCAGTCTCGACCAGCAGCAGAACGACTCAGCTAGAGGCGGAAGTTCAGATGTTACGGGAATAGCAAGCCGCCCATACAGCCTATACTGCCGCTTTACAGGAGTATAATGCAGCAGTATATGCCACCAACCAGGCACAGCAGCAGCAGATGTTCTAGTACTTGCAAGATTTTTCCGCTGCCCAGCTTCAGGGACTTCTGCCTCCGCCTATGCCTACGCCTATTCCCCAACCTCAACCGCCGCAACCTCCTCAACAGCAACCTCCTCCTAGCGCGGATATAGATTTAGATGATATAGATTTTATTTAGTTTTATAGGTTTATGAACAATTTATAAATTAATAATTTAATGCAAAACGTTTAGACTACTTTTGATGGTGTATGTTGTTGGTTATATGAAATCGTTTGTGTAATTTGCAGCTTGCTTGGATGGTAATTTATAAATTTTGTAGTTTTTTTAGTATAAAAAGTACTATAGCTGACGAAATTTATCATAATTCGTCGGCTATAGTATTTTTTGGATTTTCTTTCAACGTTTAGCCGACGAAATATGGCTTAATTCATCGGCTATAGTTGTATTTTAGCCGACAAAATGTACTATATTTCATCGGCTATATTATTTTAATTTTTAATTTTTTAAAATATTTAGCCGACGATTTATAGTACATTTCGTCAGCTTTAGTTTTTTAAATTGGCCGATGAAATATTTATAGTTCATCGGCCAAAGTCTTAGGTTGAGGCCAACGACAATTTATTTCGTTGGCTTTAGTCTTACTTTAGCCGACGAAAAATTGAAAAATATGTCGTCGGCTAAGTGTGAAACTATAGCCGACGACCACTTTTATTTCTTCGGCTAAAGTCTTAGCCGACGAGTCTTTGCCGACGACATCTTAGCCGACGAATTTGGCTTACAAGCCGACAAAAATTTTTCGTCGGCCAAGCTAATATTCCGATAGTGTAGGGCTGTTTTAGGGCAAAGAAAGGATAAGAAACCATATGTCATTCACTATGCAAGTAAAACTCTAGATAGTGCTCAAATGAATTATTCGACAACTGAGAAAAAACTTCTTGCTGTAGTATTTGCCTTGGATAAATTTCGGGCTTACCTTGTTGAATCCCCTATTGTTGTTTTTACTGACCATGCAGCTTTGAAATACCTTCTCACCAAGAAGGATGTGAAAGCTAGACTCATTCGGTGGATCCTACTACTCCAAGAATTTGACATTACTATCAATGACAAGAAGGGAGTAGAGAATGTAGTGGCAAATCATTTATCTTAATTGGTTCTTCATGAAAAACTAGACTTGCATCCTATTAATGACTCTTTTTCTGATGAGCAACTTTTTGCTATATCTGAGTTACCAGGGTTTGCTAATATTGTTAATTACCTTGTTACAAGTAACATCCCTCCGGATTGGAATGCACGAGATAAGAAAAAGTTTCTGGTGGAGGTACGCAGTTTCTTTTGGGACGATCTCTATTTATTTAAGTATTGTGCTAATCAGATTTATAGGAGATGTGTCCCTAATAATTAAATGCATGATGTGATCTCTTTTATCCATGATGAAGCATGTGGTGGCTATTTTTCTGTTAAAAAGACAGTTGCTAAGATTTTGCAATGTGATTTTTATTGGCCAACTATATTTAAAGACACAAATGCATATTATCAAACATGTGAGCGTTGTCAAAAGTTAGGAGCAATAACTGGTAAAAATATGATGCATTTGAATCCCATTTTGGTCATTGAAATATTTGATTGTTGGGGCATTGATTTTATGGGTCTGTTTCCTACATCATTTGGATATCTGTACATCTTAGTTGGTATTGATCATGTTTCTAGATGGATTGAAGTTGTTCCTTGTCGGAAAAATGATTATAAAACTGTTTTAAAACTTTTGAAAGAAACATTTTCTCTAGACATGGGGCACCACATGCTATTATTAGTGATGGGGGTAAACTTTTGTACTAAGCCTTTTGAGGCATTGATGAAGAAATATGGAGTTACTCATAAGGTAGCTACCCCATATCACCCACAGACTAGTGGACAGGTTGAACTTACTAATAGGGAGATTAAACAAAATTTAGAAAAAACTGTAAACCCAAACCGTAAAGACTAGTCTTTAAGATTAAATGATGCACTTTGGGCTTCCCGTACAGCTTATAAATCCTCAATTGTCATGTCCCTGTATAGACTAATATATGGAAAACCTTGTCACTTACATGTTGAATTGGAACATAAAGCTTACTGGGCTATTAAGACATTCAACTTTGGTCTAAATGATGCAAGTTCTCTTAGGAAACTTTAGCTCAGTGAGCTAGAAGAGATTCTGAATGACACATGAAAATTCTAGGATTTACAAAGAACGAATGAAAACTTTTCATGATAAGAAAATTCTGAGAAAAACTTTTGAACCTGGCCAAAAAGTTCTTTTGTATAATTCTAGAATGCATTTGTTTCCTGGTAAACTTCGCTCTAGGTGGACAGGTCCTTTTGTGGTTAAAAGAGTTTTCCCCTTTGGTGCTATTGAAGTTGAGGACCCCAAGAATGGTAATGCTTTTAAAGTTAATGGGCAACGTTTGAAACCATTTTGGAGAATATTGTTCTAGAGGATGAAACCATCTCTCTAGAAAATCCTGTCTATGAAGAATAATATGCTGGACTCCATGTCCACTTCTTGTAAATTGTAATATTGTGTTAGTTTGCTTTTATTTTCTGTTTTGGTCGCTAACAAGTTGCAGAGGCTTGCTCATAAATATCTATTTTCCAGGTGCACTCTTTCCTACTCACTCTTACTTTTGATAACTTGTCTGTTATCTTTTACTATTGATCATCACATTGGGGACAATGTTTATTTCATATTGGGGGGAGTAGCAACTTGTTAGTCTTGTTCAATTTTCGGTTGTTCAAAAAAAATGTTTTTGTTTCTGGTTTTGTGTCGTAGGAGCCCTTAACAAGTTTGGGATGATATTAATCTTCTGAAATCATGGCTTAAGATTATCATTATATTAAGATGATGAGCATAACATTCTTTGGTTAATCGAGTCTTATGTGATACAGACGTACTTGTAGTAGATATGGTTTGAGACTTTGGTACAGAATGAACATGTTAGGACAAGATTCAATTCATATAACCCTTAATTGTGAGGTTTTGAGCCTTTTTATGTGTCTTTTTCATTGGAGACTATAATGATATAATTCTAATTTGCTTGGCTACCATTTTGTAACCTAATTATTCTTTCTCGTGATTGCATGTGATAGCTTTTAAATGGACTATAGAGGTTAACTAGAACTTGCTCTTGTGAATTTTGAAACTTATAGTCACTATATGCCTTGATTTTGGAAATGAAAAGAAGAACTTTTTAGAATTATCACCAATGCCAAATATACTTGTGTGTCTATTTGTGTGTGCAGCACACCCCTTAGTTAAACCCTTTGACCCTATGTTAAACTTTTCTTTCATCACTCATATAATCTTCACCTTGAGCTTAGTACAAGAATGGCTCTACCTTTGTCCTTAGAGCCTAGTAGAGCATGATTACGTGATGTAATGTATGGAGGATGATGAGAAACAAGTGTGGGGAATGGGACTTGTCCAGAACAAAAGTGTGCCGTAAAAAAAGAAAAAATGGATTAAGTCCCTTGTTTGTGAATTGAGCGTTTTGTTTATATTTGAAGACCCAAAACTGAATATTTGATCTTTGTTCTTTTTTACAATATTTGAAATGATGTGTGGGCCAAACAAGATGAATTTTGGCCCTCGGTATGGAGACATAAGGTGGTTTGTAAATGCTCTGCTAGGTCTTTAGGATGTTTTATGATTCCTTACCATTCATTTTATACCCCTAGGTTATCCCCATATTTTACCTTTTGAAGTACCTCTCGATCCTTAAAATAGGCAGTCTGTGGTCTGTGGAGTTTTTCACAAGAGTTGAACATATGATAAGTCTATTTGAGCATGTTAATCGTATTCTTTCATGAGGTTTTCATATATTCTCTCTCAAATGTGCTTTTGTTTCATAATTATGCAAGCTTCTTGATGTCTTAAAACATATTCTCTCGCATACAATTTTTGAGTGATTGAGCCAGAAAATCTGAGTGAAAAATGAGTGCATATCATGTGAGAATTGAATTGATCTTATCCAAAGCATGTTGAGCTTTAACCATCACTAATGCTCTCTTCTAAGTCTTACTTTTGCTATGTTAAACATATGTTTTTATTAACTCTCGAATGTGAGCTTGATTCTTGATTGAGTGATATTTTTGGTGCTATGATATGAAGGGATCGTTGAGACAATTTAGTATTTGGTTTTTTTAGATATTGTGTTAGAATCATTATCAAAAGAATTTGATATTTCATCGCTAGCGTGGATGACTAAAATATTGTTACTAGGTTCAGGTTTTAATTCTTTTAACATTTGTTCAATTCTTTGTGTGGTAGAGCTAAGTTTAATTGTGGGTTTGTTAAGGTTACTAAAGTGAACTAATGAAGGTTCAGATTGTTGTTGAGGAAGTGTACTTACTTTTGAACAAATTGTATCGATTTTAGTTTCTATTTTATCAAGTTGGTGACCAATAGTGACTAAACTTTGATTAGAATAATTTTTTACGATCTGCATCATAATTTTCATCAGGAATTTTAAATGGTGAAGCGATGACATATGTTAGGAGGTGATCAATAGCTAGAGTTTCAACGGGTAGATGAGTTGATGTGATTACTAATTGGTGGTTTTCCATTTAGATTTGGTTAATGTTTGTATTTTTTGTTTAATAAGTCAATATAATCGGGAAAGAATATTTCAGCTTGATTTTGACGCATATAACTTTTCCAATTTTGGAATAATTGTTTTCTTTGTTCAATTAAAGGATACTGTTGTCGATAAAGATTACGACGAGGAATGTTTTTGTTGGATTCTAAATCTTGGTCTAATCTGGTGTAATTAATTTAAGTTGAGGGTTAATGGAGGAATAACCTCAAAAATCTCTGGTCGTATGGGTAGGAGAAGTGTCTCATTCTTCAGTTTGATTTGAGATGTCAGTTTCCACTTAATAAAGATAGCTAATGTAGAGTCGGCGAAAGAATGCATGGCGGAGACGAAAGAATTTTGAGATGACTGACCTAATTGTCTTGAAGATTGTTCTAGCTCTTGAATTCTGGGATGTTGATTATGTCTGGAATTAAGGAAGTTTATTTTAACTGTATAATCATTGGATTGTTGAATGAAATTTAAATCAGATATATTATGCTGAATGTTGATAGGATGATTTTCACAAGGGACCATTCTAAAGAAAGTTGAATTTCTGACCATTTGATTGTTTGTGGAACTCTAATATTGTTGTCTTGGCTACTTTGAATTAATAGTGTTTGGTTTTTTAGAGTAAGGCAAAACTAAATGAACAACAGAAACATAAATATAATGATGACTATACCTCTTCTTCTGTACGTCCAACCTCTCATAAGCTGACCTGTAAACTGGGCATTTAAAATGAATGGCTCAGGGGAAACTATTTTAAAACACGTTAGAATGAGTGGATAACATAACTGATTTACGTAACTGAAAACGTATTTTTATACCTTCCCAAACGTATGTGCATTAAAAACCTTAAATGCATGCATCATATAGCAATTTCCAAAACAATAGTTTAAAATAAAATAATCACGCCAATCCCATTGCTCAAAAATCGATATATAAATAGAGAAGTGAGAAAAATACGAAGCAAAGTCGTAAACCAATCTCATTGGTTAAAGAAAATACGACAAAAGTGGGGAAGAGTTTTCACCATACGAGGAGCCTCCCAGGCTAGGGTCGGAGCCTTACTACTACCTCTATATCACTCTACCTAACAGGCTCTGTAGCGTCCACCGCTAATAAGGGCTAGCTAGAAATAATATATATGACAACTCTTTTTGGTGAAATAAAACAAAACAAAACCGAAATCCATAAAAGACTCTTCCCCACCAATAAACGGTGCATCCCATACATCATGTACAGTTCCTCGATCGTACTCATAATATAAAAGTCATAATCAATAATATCCCAAAATAATTATGAATTTACCCCATGTCCAACATGTTAAACAATCATTGAAAATAAATTACGGAAATTCAAGTAAAATTCATGAGAAAGGTAAAACCCTCTTTCCCAGCTCCTCTTGTCTAAAGAAAGTAATAAAACTTGGGATCATCTCAAATCATATTTTCGAGGAGCCTAAAGCATATATAAAACTCAATAAGTATTCCCAAATCTCACATTTGAAATTCCAAGCTTAAAAACAATGATCCCTTTGTCCACAATAAAAGTTATAACTTGATATGGCCATATACAATTTAATACGAAATCCGATGAAAATCTCATTTTCGAAAGCTTCTCAAATCACAAGGTTTCCCAGTAAAATGTGGCCATATTCGTCTGAAAATAATTTCATGGAAAATAATTCATAAAAGAAAAGGATCAATATCATTATGTAAAGATCCACGAAAATAAATCATGAATTTAGAATAAATTCACTGCATGCATTTAATTTAAAATAAAGGTCCACTCACAATGACTGATTCAGTTATTTTAATCACCGAGCCGGGCGTCCGAAGTCAAGCGTCCGAACATCAACCTGGATTCCGACACCAACAACGTTAACAATTTTTCCCTCAAGACTTGAGAAACACTCGAAACTAATTGTTCGCACCAAATTATTAATATCAAAATAATATCATTTCCAAGAACACAAACCAATTACTAATCTTTCCATCAACAATTACACGTACAACTCAACCTAGAATGTCTATCTTATTTACTCAACAACTTCTGTCTGGTTTGTCTAAAACAATATTATACTTCCCTTTTCCAATCCCAATTCCAATTCCAATACACTTGTTCAGCACATTCATGACATTGTGATTCATCTTCTTTTACTATGGACACCCATAGTGATACTTATGCTATGATTCCAACACAGGACATAACCCTGCACAAAACTTGACCCATCATCAACACCAATACAATGTTAGCACCATACAGAACCTATCAAATCGAATTCCCTCATAACTCCCAAGATTACTGTAATTATCATAACAACACAATTCAATATTCTGCTGTTGCTCCTATTCAACTGTCCAAATTCCATCAACACCAATACAATGTTAGCACCATACAGAACCTATCAAATCGAATTCCCTCATAACTCCCAAGATTACTGTAATTATCATAACAACACAATTCAATATTCTGCTGTTGCTCCTATTCAACTGTCCAAATTCCACTTCATTCTTATTAACCCGCAATTAACAATTTCACAAATAGCAATCATCCGCAAGAATGGTTCCAACATATGTGTGTGTGTGTGTATATACACACACGCGCACTCAAATATCACAACAAGCTCAGGTTCCTTACCTTTCATTTTCTCCAAACTGCAAACCAGCAGGCCCCCCTGCTTAACTCAACCTGTCGAATCTCCACCAATTCCCAGCTTCTGTCTTGGACGCCAACTCCACCAATACACCAACACATCATTTTAGTCCTCTCAAGCCAAGCACACCAGACCTCTACTTCGACCCTGGTAGGCGTGTGTTGCTCCCAACACTTCTCCAAAAGGCCACTAGACCTCAACTGAAGGCCGTCGAGCTCATCAGAGCTCAAAGAACATGTCTTCAAAACCTTCAAACGGCTGAAATCGAGAAAGGCAGCCGCTCCTCTTAGTTTGGGTGTAAAATATACTTTCTCGAACGGGCCGTGGTCTGAACTAGTTTAGTGGTCTGTTAATTTGTTTATCGGGTATCTCGGGAGGTATCCTTGATCGGGGCCATATTAGGCCTATCTTGAAGGTCAAGCCATCAGGGTGCAAATATGGAGTGCTATCGATTATTGTGATTTTGGTAATTAATGGTGATTACTTGGCTATCAAGATGGAGTAGATATTGGAGATCCTATGAAGAGAAGGGCAACATGGACATGTGTCATGCTGGTTGAACTTTGAAGGTATAATTTAGATACCTAGATTGATGTCTTGATTATAGGAAGTCCTAGACGTACAAAGTTTGGGCCTTTGGTGCATGATGATAAATATGGTTACGTTCCTTGTTGATGAATGAGTATATGGAGTAGTAGATCATGACCAAAAGCATATCAAGATACAATTATTCTAAGAATTCATTCCTTAATGGTATGCATGAAGTGATTCACGTCTGGATAGCATTCATGAAGCAATATTACCTTGAAAACTTACATATCTAACTACAAGAGTTAGATTTGGGGTGAATATCTTCATCTATCTTAATTCTACATGGACCGATTCTTGCGGTCCAAGTAATTGTAAATATTTTCTTTTCATTTGAGGTCATGCTTGGCGAAGATTTGCAGTTGCTCAAAGATTTAATCTTTAAGAGATTTGATATTCCTTGATCCGCAAGTAAAAAAAAATCCTAGTGTTCACTATATAAAGGGGTCAAGGCATATGAAGAAAGGCATCACCAATCAATCAACAAAACAACTTCTGCACACTGCAAAACAACCCTCCCTCAGAGCACCTCTACCAAAAAGATTTCTTGGGTCTTCTTGTTCACTAAATCCCTACCTGTAGGCATTACTCGCTCTACTACTCGCCAAATCCCGATCCGTTGGCAGTTCCCGCTTCTATCTCACCAAGCCACATCCGTGAGCGAACAGTCCACCACCGCTTCCTAAAGCTATATCCGTAGGCGAATACCCGTAAAACCATTGTTAGGGTGAATAACCTTACCCGTAACTTTTGCACACTGCACTGCAATCCTGAGTTATAGCTCTGCTCAACCACTCCGGTTTGAGTAAGAAACGGCCGCTTCACGAGAAGAGGAGAAAAATCCTAGTTACCCTTCAGCTAGGTTTGTGAAGAACCTAAGTGCTAGCCTAACCAGCGCATGTACGACAGTTGTTTGAGAAGAAGTTATAAGACAAACAAGCATCAAGATCAAGGTTGTACCTGACCCATAGGTATTGGCACACCTCAAGCCTGGTTGTTCGAAGAAAAGCGATTTCCACACCGAACATTTGGCACGCCCGATTGGACATAACTTGTCAGGATTATAGAAGAAATATTTTACGTTTCGGATGATTACCAGAAGAATTAACACAGTCAACTGGCTGTAGTGAGGTGATCATGGACGACGAGTTGAAACGGATATTGAAGGCTCTCATTGAGCAATTTTAGAAAATCAATGTAACTGCAGCTCAGATAAATGCTTCCATGAATCAGTTTAACCAAGAAATTAATAAGGCAGCCAATGAGAAGACAACAAAGCTGCAAGATGATGCAAACCATGATGTTTGCAATACTAACCAAGAGGTTTTACAATCCCAAGAAGTAGAACCTAAAGCTGACGAAGATACTCTCGCCAAAGAGGTTGAATCAGTTTTTGATCAATCTAGTGGCGAAATCTTTTCTCTGGTCATGTCAGAAAAAAAATTGATTTGTCAATTTGTGGTGAATCTCATGAGGAGCACAACAATGAAGTCGACAACTAACAAAGTTGCTCAAAAGGCGAAGTCATTCCGTTCGCGCATGATACTGTGTATATGGACACATGTCAAGCCTTACAGTTGGTCCTCAATGATGTTTATAGAAAGAATATGTCTATGTCTGAGGCAGAAGTTAAGTCACCATTATGTAGTGATTGTTATTTTGATATTAACATGGAGACAACTGACGATGGTGATTATAGATTAATTCTTGGCTCCAATATCAGCAAGTCTCGTATGCAGGAGTTCGACTTGTATGATTCTCTTGTTTTCGAAGATATAAATCAGCAAGTGGTTTATTATGAAATCCAATTGGTGGCTGCAACTGTACATAACATGCACCATTACATGGTAGTCGGTGACAAGGGTGATTTCCATACTGAGCCATCTGTGAAGGTGCAATTAATGATCATGCTATGTCAAGCTACAACAAAGATGCATGGGGGCTTACAACATGCCCTTCGAGCTGCACTTGTGCTCAGTTCTTGGAAGTGCTCGCCGAAGTGAACACCGTGCTGCAAATCTCAAGATGTCAAGGCTTGGAGTGAAGCATTGGTGGCCTCCCCCATGGATATACGAAGGTTAACTAATCATGTTGAGTTTTCTTCTTCACTTTAATTCTTTACCTTTTTAGTTTCATTTCAATTCTTGCATTGAAAAATATAAAAAAAAAACTAAAAAAAGATTCTCCGTTTTGCTGAAATGCAAGACAATGTTCTTACCTGACAAATATTTGAATTATGTCCTATAATATTAGAGATCTATTTCAGAGGTCTTAGATGCAAGAAACAATATATGTGTTACAAAGTTACAACCATTTTGTTAGCAGAGTACAGAAGATTGGAAGCAAGAGTGTAGTTCAGCAAATTACAGCAACAGCTTCTGTGTTGCAACTTCACAAAATAAACTAAGAAGATCCAGAAATAGTTAAAAGGCAAACTTTATATGCCTGAAAATCCCTGGATGTCTACTTTCCAACGCAATTTACGTCTTGAAATCTCAACGGTCTAAGAAGGAGTTATGGTTGTTGGAGTCCCAGTAGGTCAGGAGGCGTAAAAATCTGAATTATGTAATGGTGGTTGCGCGAATGGATGTTACGAGCTCCTTTAATTTGGTGAATGCACACCTATGCAGTGTATATGTCTTTAAATGCTTGAGGAGCTTGGCCTGAAGTTTCTCTACCCCCGTTCACCTAGCTATTGATATCAAAATTGGAGGGTTTGCGAATCAGCAAGTTATAGTTACAACTTCTGTATAGAAACTTCGTGGAGTTTCTAGGAACGATTCAGAAAGAACCAACCAACAAGCCACATATGCACAAAGAGATCTAGATGTATACTATCTATAAAAATTTACGGCTCTAAATTCTGACATTCCTGGAGAAAGTTATAGCAGCTTGAGTCCTTACATGTCAGAAGGCATGTTTTCAGAAGCCTACAATACTGTGTAGCAATTTCACTAAATCACTGGTGATGATCTATAAAGAACTCGTCCTCAAGCTTCATATTGCTGGAAATATTTGGATGTTTAGTTTCTAACGCGATTTACGGTGCATGATTTGGATATTCCAGTAAAAAGTTATTGCAGTTTGAAGACAAGAATGTCAGGATGAACGAAAATTAGCAGCATGCGTATATACATGCGCAAATGGGCATTGAAGGTCTGGTTTGGCTGGCAAATGTATACTTATATATACCTTTATACATGTCCTTCTATGCTTAGGTACTTGACACTCGAGATTCGCTATCCTCCTTTGTCTAACTATGGACATCAAAACTAAACAGTTGCAGTTCAACCAATTTCAGTGGCAGCTTCTGTGTAGTAACTTTGCAGATATACCAAGGAAGATACATAGTGAATTAGTGGGAAAGCTGCATATGTATAGAAATATCTAGATGTCTAGTTTCTAACAGAGTTTTCGATTCATGATTCTGACATTCCAGTAGAGAGTTATAGCAGTTTGAATACCGAGAGGTCAGAATGCTCGAGAATCTGGGTCTTGTGTTTGTGACTACGGCGAACAGATTTGCAGGCACTAATAGCTTAGCGAATGCACACTAGAATGTTATGTATTTATGATTACATACTTAGGGGGGCTTGAATCAAGTTTTTCTCTCCTTCATTTGCCAACTTCGGACACCAAAACTGGGGGGCACATAGAGACAGAAATCAGGTACTCTGAAATTTTTGAAAATTTTGAATTCTTGTGCATATAGTTTTAGTACTGTCTTGGTATTTTTAAGACCAACATCTATGGCTTCCTAGTGTGGTTTGAGTACACACCATATGTATGCGTGAGGATGAGCATTGGTTCATGTATATATACTGGGACTATTGCTATAAATAAGAATGTTCTTATGTGATTCCTTGAAGCTGGGCATCATTCATTAAGGTCCATATGCAGCTAGCATGTTTCATGGCATTACCATGATTTCAGGCCTCATTAGTTACTACAAAGTCATGCACATATGTAAACACAGTTACAGCTGTGGATTCCTTCAAATTGTTGTATTTGGTGTATTAGTGGTAATTCAAAAATATTCGCAATATGCAAACAGTAGTGGTAAGTGATGATTAGCTACTGTATGTTTACATCCATCAAGACTTAAGGAGGCTTAGTTAGTTTGCTCAAGTGGCCTGATCATCATCAATACCTAATTTGCTTTGAAGTGCCAGAGATGGGTGGCCAAGACAAAGTTTTAATTTCCCATACTGGAGGGTTATTGAAAAATCCTAAGTGTAGTCATGAAGATACCTTGTTCAAGGAGCAAATCTCGTCCCTGAAACAAGGGAGAAACAGATGGGGCTGTTTTGCAGGTTTAAAATGTGTGCAGCATGTGTACAAGAGAGAAAATGCATAGGACCAAGGCCACACATAAGCTAATGCAAAAATATTGATGTTGAAAATCATGAAGCTTCTGGAGATTACTTGGTGGAGAAGTCATTGAGCTTATTTCAAAGTCCTAAGTGCCTTCATGAATTCACCTTATGTGAAGAATAGTCTTGAAACCAGTTGGCATACTTTATAGCAGTCATTCGCTAAAGGTTCTACTATACTGGGGGCTTCAAACCTCATGTTGGCAGTAAAGATTTTTAAAGAAGTCATTGTGTGTTTAATGTTACATCCACAACAAGATGGTGGAAGAGAGTCTGTAGCTTTGTTAAGGGTTTCTTGCATAAAGAAAAAATCGATTTATGACTAGTCCTATAGCATTCACTGTCACAATGAAGCAGAAGACCAGCAACCTTATCTTGTAATCAAGTCCATACTGGGGGGCTACAAGCTGCGAACCATATATTTCTGTGACAATTACAAACAACTTCTGGAGTTGTTGCCAGAGCACAATGAGTTTGGAACAAGACATACAATTTGACATTTGTCAGAAGAAGTATGGAGGACGCTCTGATATGTCTTTTGGAGGAATGAAGACAGAGTTGGCGACAATACATGAAGACCATGTCCATATATGGTTTGGAAAAACGTTCACAGTTACAATACGAGTATATTTATGACTGATTATCACAAGGAACTTGTAGCTTCATGGAGCCAAATTCACGCAGCATACAAACTAATCTCAACTCTACATATGTAGCTCGATTCTCTGCATCATGTTCTACTTGAAAAGCCTATACATGAGGCTTGCAAGTTCAAGTTTAATCGGTCTACGCTCATTCCATAACTTGACCGGTTAGTGGTTTCCATTCACTGCATCTAATTAAACTGGGGGGGGCTACGCTATACATATTCTGCCGACCCATGAGGCAAATTTTTAAATTTTTTTGAAACTTTTAGAGTTTAAGTATTAATCGCTTATTTCTTGAACCAACCTCTGTGGTTCTCCAAAATCAATTTGTGGTTTTGAAGTCTATTTAATCAATCTGTTTTGAGGTTGATCATCATCCATACAAGGTCAACACCTGTGACCTATTATTTTAAAAATATTAGTAGCAGCAAAATGTCATCAGTTTTTTTATGAAGTTTATTTTGGGGCTGGTTTCTTAGTCTTCTTGAAAGTTCTTTGTGAGGGAGTTGATTCATCTTGGAGGTTGTAAGAACAACGTCAAGTTATAAAACAACCAGTAAATGGTTGGTTCGAGTTCTCTTTATTCATCAAAAGTTGGCTACATGAAGTAGCATGGGGCTTCTCTACATCGAAGTGTTCAGCGAAAGCTTATGGCATGTTCTTATCAGAGTTTTTTTCCTAGTTCTCAAGTCCAGGACTTCAGGTATTCAAGTTAACTACATGATTGTCATCTGATGGTTATGTGAGTTGTTATATGGGTTTCCAAGCTACTGCTCATTGTCATTGAAGCTTCAAGAGTCAAGACATACATTTGAAATTGGTGTTTGTTAGTTGAGTCAGTGAGTGGCTTTCGCCGGTATGAATGATGTATAGGGGCTTCTCCATCAAGACCTCGGGGCTATGTTTGGGTGTAAAATATACTTTCTTAGACGGACCGTGTTCTGAACCAGTTTAGTGGTCTGTTGATGTGTTTATCGGGTATCTCGGGAAGTATCCATGATCTGGGCCATATTAGGCCTATCTTGAAGGTCAAACCATCATGATGCAAATATGGAGTGCTATCGATAATTGTGATTTTGGTAATTAATGGTGATTACTTGGCTATCAAGATAGCGTAGATATTGGAGATCCTATGAAGAGAAGGGCAACATGGACGTGTGTCATGCTGGTTGAACTTTGAAGGTATAATTAAGATACCTAGATTAATGCCTTGATTATAGAAAGTCCTAGACGTACAAAGCTTAGGTCTTTGGTGCATGATGATAAATATGGATTGCATTCCTTGTTGATGAATGAGTGCATGGAGTAGATGATCACGTCCAAAAGCATAACAAGCTATAATTATTCTAAGAATTCATTCCTTAATGGTATGCATGAGGTGATTCACGTCTGGATAGCATTCATGAAGCAATATTACCTTGAAGACTTATATATCTAACTCAAGGCCTAGGCGCCCGTCGAGGCGCCGCCTAGGCGCCAAGAGGAGCATGTCGTCCCGATTCCGGCCAAAAAGGAGTTTATGGGCGGATGGCCGATTTCTGACCGACTAATCAGCTGGGCGGCCGACTAAACGGCTAGGCGGCTTTTTTTTAATTTTGCTTTGAGTCCTGAGAAGAAGAATGAATTGAGAGCTATGATTACTAGTGGTGAGTGGAATGAAACGAATCATGCAAAGACTTCAAAGGGGAAGACGGCGATGAATATTGCTTTGAGTCCTTCATTTTGGAATGGAGTAAATCTTTACTTGAAGGTGTTTGCCCCTTTGGTCAAGGTGCTTCGCCTTGTTGATGGGGATAGGAAGCCATCAATGGGCTTTGTGTATGGAGAGCTACAAAAAGGTAGAGTAGAGATTAAGAACATATACAAAAATCAAGAAGCTCATTATCGTCCAATCCTTGACATTGTTGATGGGAAAGCTCGTGATCGTCTTGATAGTCCATTGCATTTAGCGGGGTGCCTCTTGAACCCTTATTTCTCATATGACGATCCAAGCATTGCAAATGATGAAGTGGTCATGGATGAATTTATTAATTGTATAGAGAAGTTCTTTGCCGATGACCTTGAGCTTCAAGATAGAGTGACAAATGTAGAATTGCCCAAGTTTTTGAAGAAAGATGGTCTATTCGGAAAACCAATGGCTTTGAAGGGATGCTCACAAGAAAATGAAAATTATAATCCGGGTAAGAAAAACTTCCTATTTTTTTTATTTTATCATTTGTATTGTTTTGTTTTTATAGTTTGGACTTATTCATAATGTTGTTGCCTTTATATGTTTTTAGTTACTTGGTGGAATATTTATGGAGACCAAATACCAAAATTGCAAAGTATGGCTAAAAGAATACTTGGTTTGACAATAAGTTCATCCGGATGTGAAAGGAATTGGAGTGCTTTTGAGGGGGTAATTATTATTTGCTTATTTAATTTAGTTATGCAATCATAGTCTCTTTATAATTAATATTTATGATAATTTACTTTTTTATTTTTAAATTTAGATTCATTCAAAGAAAATGAATAGACTTGATACAACAAGGTTGAACAATTTAGTCTATGTCCAATTCAATGCCAAGATTATGAACAAAAAGAAAAGAGAGAAAGAGAAAAATGTGGATGTTCTTCTTGCTAGTCAAGCTACTATGGCACAATGTTGGATTGTTGATGGTGGTGATGAGGATGTTTTGTCCTATCTTACTAGTGAAATGGTTAGAGATGATTTGGGAATGGATAGTGGCATAGAGCCTAGGATAAGTTCTAGGATTCAAGAAATAAGAGAAGTTCTAGGATTTTGTATCGGATGAAGAGGAAGAATAAGCTATGGATTTTAACTTTGAATCCGATACCGAAAAAATACTTGAAGGATGTGGAGAAGAAGAATTGGAGGAATAGACTTGCAAGAAGCTAAGAATGTATTTTCCATATTTGAATTTTTTTTCTTATTTTACTAAGGCCTTGTTGGTTAATTGTGTTTCTCATTTTTGGATTTTTCTAAGGACATTGTTGTTTAATTACGTTATTTGCATGCCAACGTTTTTGAATTGTGATTTTTATTTTCCTATGAACAATGTTGTTAAAGATTTTGAAGGACATGTGCTATGTATTTTCACTTTTTTCAGATGTTATATTTTATTTTTTCTTTAATTTCAGATTTTATTATATATATTTTAATAGTATATATATTTATTTGTTATTAAAAATATAAAATAAATATAAAAATACAAAACCGATAAATCCTCTGGGCACTGGTTCCCGGCTGTCTGCACGACTAGCGCCCAGCGATTTTTACAACCTTGATCTAACTACAAGAGTTAGATTTGGGTGAATATCTTCATCTATCTTAATTATACATGGACCGATTCTTACGGTCTAAGTAATTGTAAATATTTTCTTTCCATGTGAGATCATGCTTGGCGAAAATTTGCAGTTGCTTAAGGATCTAATCTTCAAGAGATTTGATATTCCTTGATCCGCAAGTAAGAAAAAATCCTAGTGTTCACTATATAAAGGGGTCAAGGCACATGAAGAAAGACATCACCAATCAATCAACAAAACAACTTTTGCACACTGCAAAACAAGCCTCTCTCGGAGCACCTCTACTAAAAAGATTCCTTGGGTCTTTTTGTTCACTAAAGCCCTACCTGTAGGCATTCCTCGCTGCTACTCACCAAATCCTGATCTGTCAGCAATTCCAGCTTCTACCGCACCAAGCCTTATCCGTGAGCGAACAGTCTACCACAGCTTCTTAAAGCCCTATCCGTAGGCGAATAACCGCAAAACCATTGTTAGGGTGAATAACCTTAACAAATATCCTCAGTTTGTCAAGGAACTCTTTGGCGAACGCACTGCAATCCTGATTTATAGCTCTGCTTAACCACTCTAGTTTGAGTAAGAAACGGCCGCTTCGCGAGAAGAGGAGAAAAATCATAGTTGCCCTTCAGCTAGGTCTGTGAAGAACCTAAGTGTCGGCCTAACCAGCGCATGTACAACAGTTGTTTGAGAAGAAATCAGAAGGCGAACAAGCATCAAGATCAAGGTTGTACCTGACCATAGGTACTGGCACGCCTCAAGCCTGGTTCGAAGAAAAGCGATTTTCACACCGAACACTCTTATTTTGCAATCTCCAAGGAATTGGCTTGTATGTTGAGTTCAAGGTCTGGGTTTGAAGAAGAGAAGAAGAACCTTACACTTTGTTGCCACTGTCGCCCTCAACCTCACCTGAAATTGATACGCAGCCGCGCACCACCTCAAACGCTCTCTCTCTCTCTTTTTCTCTCTCTCTCTCCAAAGTGGAAATATATGTTTGTGTTTCGATTGGGGGGTTTTGAAGTGGAAGACGAGAGGAACATTTGGTGGTGATTCGGTGGGGAGAGGTGGCGACAGCATCACTCCGTCATGGAGGCACCGGAGAAGAGAAGGAGGCCAAAGAAAAGAGAGAGAGTTCAGGAAAGTTCAAGAGAGAAAAAAATAGACTCGGGTTGACCGAGTTTGGTCTCTGACCATCTCTTTCCTTTTTATACTAAAACCAACGGCATAGATCAAAACTCTAGTTGATCCAACAGTCCAGAATTAAAATGCTAATTCTAAATTCAGAAAATAGATTTCTTTTTATACACACCCTCCTCTTCTCTCTCTCTAACCGTGCTGACTCATCCACTCTCTCTACCCGGCGCCTCCTAATCGAAACCCCACTGTTTTAAGTTGTAAAGTTAGAAAGTTAGAGGTGTCACAAGTATTTAACTCTTCTATTTATAACTAATCAACCATTTAGAATGGAAAACCAAATCATCTGCTTTTCCATACCATAATCTTTTACTAACTAAAGGGAACCTTAGAGGTTTTATGTTGTAGTTATGGATTTTTTCTGGTAATTGGAAAACAAAATCTAACGGCTGAGTTACTCTCTTATAAATATTAAGATAAATTGACACTTACAACAAAAATGAGCCGCGTATCATATAATTATAACCCATACAACTTTTGCTCATTTATGGCGGTGATACGTAACGCCCTATCCCTGACTTGATGTCATTGTTAAATCATCAAAATGTGATTACGGATGAAACCTTGACAAAGAGTGAATTTAACGATGCAAATTGAAATTGTCAAAAAAAAAGAAGTCAAAACATGGATATTTTAGACATTTTAACTGCATAAATTGTGGTAAAATTAGGGCTGCCATTTGGTTTGGTAAAATACCAAACTGATTGAAAAACCAACTAAATATTTTTGATTTAATAAATCAAAAATTGGTAATCAAAATCTAAATAATCGAAACCGAGAAATACCAAAAAAGTTGGTTTGATTTTTGGTAAACACTGAATTTACCGAAATGTTAGCTATTTAAACACTCATATTTGTAAATAAGGTTGACCACTTTAATCTAAGCAGAAACATAACAAAAAATATATAACTTTTCTACCCTAGCCGTATTTCATAATTCTGATCGTATCATATTTCACATGATTTTCAAAAATTTTACTTACTTTATATGATTGGTTCACAAAGATCTACACTTACACCTAGTTAAACAAGTTATACCATATTAGTAGACATGTTGTGGTCTCTATGACTAAAATATACAAAATTATAATTTGTCTGTTTGATTTGATCAGTATAATTAAATAAGACTAATGGAATAAATTCCACCTATTTTCGACTCATCCTTAATACGATGTCACTTATTACACGAAAACGCTATTATTTAGTCATTTATGTCTGTTTTGATCTATTTTTCCGCTCACACCCTCTCATATGAATAAGAAGTAATACTCCGTGTAAAAATATTGAACATTTTATATCTCGACAATATAGCTCCCTATAGGGAATCTTAAGAATAAATAAGGTTGATTGTTTTAATCAAGACCCAAACGTTACAACAAATATGTGATATTTTTTTACCATAGTTTTATTTCACCATACTGATCACCTATTTCAAAACATTTTCAAAAACTTTGCTTTCTCTATATGGTTGGTTTACAAAAATGTATGCTTGCATATAGTTATATCATATTAGTAGGCACGCTGTGCTTTCAATGACAAGTTTTTCAAAAACTTTGCTTTCTATATTGTTTAATTATATTATGAAAATATGTGTTGAAAAAGTTGGTAATACCGAAAACCGAAATACCGAATTTGGTAAAATTTATTTTATACCAAAAAATTTGATTGGTTTTTGGTAGTCATATTTCATTACCAAAAACTTTGATTTTAAAATTGGTAACACTCATTACCGATTCGAACAGACCGAATGACAAACCTACCAAGAATCTGCGGATGTATAATCTGTCGTTTGTAGACAAATAAACATAGTTAACAACACTACATTTGTGTGCTGCTGGGCGGAGGCCGTAGGGTCTAAAAAGAAAGGATTTGGGGATCCTGGTATCTGATATGTGGAATGAGGGGTTATAAACTTATAATTAAGTAGTGTTTTACTTCTTTTTGTTAAACAAGAATATTTTGTTACAAATGCTTGCAACTAAGTCTGTTATTACTAGGAAGACCTTTTGATCTTCATGTCCTTGGAAGTTCTCTCAGGATTTTTGCTGTTTCTAGTTTTCCTTTGGAAAATAGTTCCTCTGTCAGGGATCTAACAGCCTTCTATTTGTATTTTTGGAGTCAATGCAATGATCAGTTTAATACATTTATAATATATCTGAAGAGAAATGTTCAGTCTGCACTTTGCAATAACCTAACCTTTGTTTATCTTTACCCAGGTTGAAACAAAGAAACCCAAAGAAAAAGAACGTGACAAGAAGGAACATCAGATGAGGCACCGTAAAGAATCTTCAAAGCATCGGCACACATCTGATTCAGAAGATGACACAGCTGATATGGAAGGGAGGAAGAATAGTCATCGTAAGGCATCAAAATATGTTAAGCATTCTGAATCAGAGGATGAACCACATGAAATAGCACATCAAAGTGAAAAGAACCGTGCTAAGCAGTCAAATGTTGAAGATGAATCACGTCATAGAGCATGTCAAAGTGGGAAAACCCAGGGTAAGCATCCAGATTCTGGAGATGAATTGCATAACAAACAACGTAGTAGTGGTAACCATGCTAGGCAATCAGATTTGGAGGATACATCACGTAGCAGAGAACATCGAAGTGAGAGAAAGTATTCAGATTCAGAAGATGAGCTAAATAACAGAGGACGTTGAAGTGAGAAGAACCATGTTAAGCATGCAGATTCAGAAGGCAAGCTACGTAACACAGGTCGAAGTGAGAACAACCGTGGTAAGCATTCAGATATAGAAGATGTGCTACATAACAGAAGAAGTCGAAATGAGAAAAACCGTGGTAAGCATTCAGATTCAGAAGATGAACTACATAACAGAAGAAGCCGAAGGGAGAAAAACCGTGGTAAGAATTCAGATTCTGAAGATGAGCTACATAACAGAACAAGTAGAAGTGAGAAGAACCGTGTCAAGCATATAGATTCAGAAGACGGGCTACATAACAGAGCACGTTCTGGTGAGAATAATCATGCTACAGAAAGGGCAAAAGATGACAGTCAAGGTTTGGTCAAGGGAAAGCATGAAAGTTCAGAGCAAGAAAACTCTTACATGAGAGGTCAAAATGACTCTCACAACAGGCGTCGGTTTGTTCCTCCAAAACTTTCAGAAGAAGAAAGAGCTGCTCGGCTAAAGGAGATGCAGATGGATGCTGAATTGCATGAAGACCAAAGATGGAAACGTTTGAAGGCTGATGAGAATGATGCACGGGAAGCTACCCAGGCTGTTAGACCTGGTGGTAAGAATTTCTTGGATGCTACTAGTGTATATGGTTCTGGGATGGGGGGAAGCTCAACAATAGAGGAGAGTGTCCGTCGCCGAACACATTATTCGCAGGGCAGGTTTGAAGCAGGTGAAAGCAATGCATTTCGACGGTAATGCTGTTGCAGTCCGTTGGTTTATCAAGTTACTGTGATTCTAGCTGTTTGCTTTACTTTGTTCTACATATTTTAGACCCATAGTTGATTTCTCTCTATGTGCAATGATATGTGCAATGATTAAAATGTTCTCAAATTTCTTTCTTTTCCTCTGTTCACTTGATCAAGAAAAATAAGCCTCCAGACGTGGGGATATAACGTACGTGTAGGTACATGAAAATAATTTGGGGAACACTAACACAACTCGTTCTATACACGGATCTTAACCAATTACGGTTTGTTTGAAATGGTACGAGATCCATATATGTTAATGAGTAACACTGGTCTAAACTAGTCTTTCTAACAAAGACCTCTAAGGGAAGGGTTTTAAATTAATTGTTTATTAAGCAAAGTTTTTGATCAAATTTTAATATTTTAACTGTTGAAGTTATAAATTTATAAAAGTATATCATTCATACAAAATTTCAATCAAATTAATGATTGTTAAGAACTAGTTATAGATCAAATCAATAGACAAACCACATTTGTCAAACATGAACCGTTTAAGTTCATAATTGATAAATCTTACTTATAAATGCCTTAACAATTTTCAATTCAGTTGAAAATTTACAAAAAAGATCTACTCATAAATATTTATAAAATGAACGGTTAAGATGTGAATATAAGATCGAAAAACAGGATAAACTGAGAAGTTCTTAACTAGTCTTCAACTTAAAGGTTCTCCCGGCTCACGTATAAAGTATATTATTTCACTGATTTCAGCGATCTCTTTACAAATATCTCCGGATATAATGAGTCGGTGATCATTGTTTAACATACAGGAGCACTCGATGTTTAAATCCTGAACATACTTGGCATAGGGAAAAAAAGATTCAGAATCACATTCATTGGAGATTGAACAATGGCAGAGCTCGAGAGACCTTAAAGAATGCATCCACTCCTCCGACCATCTGAGATCATCTAATGTCTAGCGTGCTACAAGGAGTGTGACAAGAGTCTGCAGTTAGCGTGAAACTTCTGAAGTTTACAACTCTCTGTAATGTCTAAAAGGGTGAGATGAGAGGTTAAAAAGATGAGGAAAACAAGTATACCTTTTATGGTTTGTAAATCTATTAACCATTTGCAACAGTTTGAATGTTTTCTTTTATAAGTAACTAAAAATTTGGATTGTATCGTGGATGAAACTTAGAAAACAGAAACATTTACTAATTAAGTTCCATAACACTATGAAAGATTACTTAAAGACACAAATCATTTATCTGGGGCAATATTAGGACCATATATACTTACTACATGGTTAAAGAATTGTCACCTTCATTTATTTCCTGCTATTCACCCCCATATGCTGCTTAACAATTTTGTCTTGCACTTTTGTTACGAACCACTGCAATGAAGATTTACTGCAAAGTATATGGGATCTGTTAGTTAAAGGAAAAAAAAAGTTTTGTTCACAAAACACCATTACAGGAAAAACAAATAGAATATATGTCAATATCGTATTTATACTTATATACCACTTAATAGTTAATATTATGCAAAACAACCCTAAAATTTTTGTTTCCATGGACAGAGCACGTAAGATACATGAGCCCATTATAGTAACAAAGAAGAGCCAGCAACTAGTGCCTAAGCATTCAAGAGGAATTAAGTTGACACCTGGTAAAGAAACAAAACACACACACACACAAGACTTTGAAGAACAAACCCAGCTCAAAAAGTGGCTGGGTAGTGGGTACCCAAAGTGTGTGCGGGGTGATCAGCCAAAGGCTTTTGGTATCTGCACGGTCCTCAATTCAGATCCAAGGAAATATGCTTCTGATGTTTTCTCATAATTTCTTTCTAGTTAGTTTTCGTTTCTATTCAAGTTTCAGTGTTTTCCCGTCAGCATGTTCTGTAAGGCATATAGTACGAGATAAACTAGAAGGGGGAGATTTGACATTAAGAAAAGTAACAGTTAAAAGAATACAAAAAGGATGCTTGAAACTGTCAAGATTATTGCCAGTGGGGCAAGAAAATACTACATATTATAGGCAAGTGAGACAATTGGAATCTGTTTACTGTGAAGGAATTTTAGTTATCGTATACCAAGTTAAAACTATTGAAGCCCTAAATGTTCCAACAGCAAAAGATGGGATTGGGGGAACGGCAATATCTTATGATAGGGAAAGTAAACAAACCTCAAGGACTTCGCAGAATCAAGAACATCTCTTATACATACATCATTTGGAAAAATCTGGACATAACAAGAAATCTTTAGCATTTAAATGATCCAGAGAGAAGGCGCTTGCACTATTTTAGAAAGCATTAGTAATTCGCTTAAAATATTCACAAGATATGGTATACCACCTATAAGAATGTAGAGAATATTTTACATGACAAATAATTTTTTGTGATGTACAAATGCAGCAAACCCGCTCAACAAAAAAAAATTCTACAATATGAGACCATAAACAACAATATATAAAGCACTATAATATTCATCCAAATCCTGTTTCTGCTTAAGAAATCATCATAGAACATACATGTATTATTCCCTCCCCACCAACCCCAACACAACAGTTTCACATTTCAAACTATACAACCAAGAAATTTGTATAAGTATGCAGCTTTGGAGGTCAATTTTTAACTAATTAAACAAGATAACTGATGAAGATAAGCTGTGGATGATACCTCAGCACTCCTTAAGTCCATAGTCCCTTCCACGAGATCAATTAGTAGCTCGTGATTCACATATGTAGTATCTTCAATAATTTGTTGGGACAGACCTTTTGACTTTGGAACATACGTCCTCAGTGATAACCTAATACAGTTTCCCTCAAACGAAATGACCTTGATACCTGAAAATGCATCTTCGAAGTGTTCAGTGGCGTCAAGCCTGCATTCATAAAAATTAAGAAAACCAAATTAAAGATTAAAAACAGAAGAGTAAAATAATCGAACACTTCAAACACACATAAAATTTAAAAAGGGAACAAAAGAATACCACCACATGTATATCATTGTAATTGAAAATTATGAAATGAATTTCACAGATTCGCAAAGAGCCAAGACAAAGTGCCATAATTACCATTTAAGTTTGCTTTCCAAATCATGTAGAGACTTCAACATTACATGATTCTTGTCGATCTGATTTTCAAGTTCCAGTCGCTGCAAGGTAAAAATAAGAAATGTTATAGGCTAAAAGAGCCCATAATTGAAATCTCTTTATATAATAAGCTTCTGACATAGGGGTAACTAGCGACATACTTCAGATAAGAGAGATAAACTGTTGTTTAACTACATCTACAAAAAGCACTTCAAATGTATGTAATGAAAAAGGTTTCACAAAAAATAATGTCAAGTCGAGCAGAATAATAAAACAAAATCAAGATGCAAACTCAAAATGGCTGTTGAAGTCCTACAGTAAACATACAGTAAGATTTTGAATGTAACCTTGAATTTTTCTTCGTTCATATTCATCGGATCCAACTGATATTTTCCATATGTAGGGCAATCAACATCTGCACCCAGTTTTGCTTTCTCCAGATCCTACACGTGGTAGGCAACAATGACAAGGTAAGACTTCATATGTGATCAAAATTAAGCTCGATCAATCATGTGTGATGTGTGTATGGGCATATACCTATACATCACATACACACAAAAGCTGGATAACTGAATGAAAATAAAAGTAAAATTGAAGCAACAGGCAGGACAACATAAATGTTTAGTTTACTGCACGATGGAAACATGAGAACTTTGAAACCTCAGATATTAGGGTGACAACTTAAGAGCATTTAGGCAAATGGCTAAATCAAAATATGTATACAAACACTATAATTGGGACCAAATTCATTGTCTAATGCATAACCTCCATACAAAAGGATCTGGTTATAGGTATTCAATAAACCTGAAACCAGCAGCAATATGGAATGAGATGACCATATAGATGAACATGTTGGTTCAGCATAAGCTTAACCAGGAATTCAGTACCATTATTTGAATCCAGAATCTTTGGTAGGAAACAACCACCGAGCTTTTAAAAGGTTAAGAGTGACTACCACTACTAAAGGTTCTAAGATGCATATCTTGCATCAGAAGAGCTACGATGTTGATTGCTATCAAACCCCAAGTGCAACCAACTAAACCGATGTTTGGTTTTTAGAACAAAAATTTCTTAACAATCAAATGGACTGTAATTACATATATCACAACCAAATAGTCTGATACCATACTTCAACAATGTTTAATCAACAGAAGACCGACCTGCGATCCAACAAATTCCAATGAACATTTCAGCTGCCCAATATCCACATCAAGCCGATTCAAATCTGCAGACACAACAACAGAACCCATAAGAAACAAAAAAACACTATCCCATCACGAATCATTTACAATTCAACCTGCAGTAGCATGTCAGACCAAGACTATAGCCTCACCTTTCTCCTGGATTCTAACAAGTCCCTGAATTTCATCAGAAACCTTAGCGCTTTCTGCCTCCACGGACCTAAGCTCCTCCTCCAAACGTCCCATGTATGCCTCTGAAACATCAAACAAAACCACATCAAGCAGAAGCAAGTAAAATGTACCATATCTGACAAAAACCACACTGGTTCGAATGGACTAACCGAAATCTTGATCCCCTAAGAGAACGACGTCGGAGCAATCAGACACTATCATATCAACTCTACTCTGCAACATTCACATCCACAATCAGAAAAGCCCAACCAAAATCAAGAGACTGAACCAAACAAGCTGGAAGTTAAAATTCAAAGCTACCTGGAGAAACTGAGCGCAGTCTTTGAGTAAACCCTGGGAATCTGAAGCCGGTGATTCGGAATCATCGTCTCGGTGGGTTCGATCGAGAAGCGCATCGAGCTCAAGCACTTGTCTTGGGAATCGGAAAGAGGAGAAAAAGCGTTGGTTGAGGAGTTGAAAGAGAATGTGAAGAGGGAAATAGAGAGAGAATGAGACCTGTGGAGGGAGGTGAGGTCGGGCGGTGGTGAAGAAGGAGGTGGGCCTTCCATTTCTTTGCTCAGTGAAAGCGGCAGCGGAATTTGAAATGGCAGAGTAGGGGTGAGGGGAAGAAAATGAGGACAGGCGATTGTGGGCCGGGTATGAATTTCGACTTAGGTTAGGACCAACACAGTATCATTAAAAAACATTCATTATGTATCCTGGTACCTGAAGAAACTATTGACTTGGGTTCATTCTATTCTTATAGAAAGACGAAAAGAAATCCATATGGACCTGCAGTCCTCTACATCAATACACCAAATGATTATTTGGTTGGTCATTACAAATGTAAGGTATCCATGACCAATAGGTCGTTCTCAAACTGGTTATGTATTCATCATTGAGAACACAACAGTACCTTGTAATAAACATAGGAATATGGGGACGTTCCAAACACCCTTGATTAACGTAAAGATAAGGGGAAGTGCAGACTTCAGAGAGAGTCTAACACACATACACTAAAACAGGTACATTGTGTTTTTTTTCTTTGACCAAAATTTATTTTGTCCCACTAAGTTTTATTATTTGGCAACGTTTTTAATGAGGCAACATCTCATGAACTGTTTTAACTTTGGCTTGACACAAGGGGGAGTGTTGAAGGAAAACTATTTGAGATGTGTCTTCGTCAAAGTAACTGATGAAGAGCAAATTAGGAAGATATTGATCAATGGATGTAACAGTTCAATTAATAATATCAGTCATTATGTACATTGTTATTAGCATTGAATATCACTATTATGTGAGAGTAATTACCGATGTAATCGACCTCTATATAAAGAGCATTGTCAATAAACGAGTAGACCAATTCAATTTCTCATTTTCCGAACCGATTTTGAAATTATGTGCTTAGTGTTGTCAATAAAATGAGTAGACCAATTTCATTTCTCATTTTTCTAACCGATTTTGCATTTCATAAAATGCCAATGATATAGAGGGCAATCAGAAGGTTGAAGTAACTAGGCAGAGGCTATATAGACACCGTACGTAATGCTATGTGTATGGTTTGCTGGAAATTAACCCTTATAACTAAGCAAGTAAAGCCCCAATTTGATTATAGATATAATTTTTCCGAAGTAAACAACATAAATTGATAGGCAAATACCAGACTTGTTGACAATGAACCATATATATTATGCCACGCGCTGACTTTCGTAGAGGAATAAAAGTATGGTGAGGACGGTTACAATTTGATCATCTTGATGATGGGAGAACGCGTTGGCAATAAAAAGAAAACAAAGATGAACGTGCCAAGATGCTGCTTCACTTTATCTAATTTGCATTGACCTAGAGCCTTGAAGATGGCAGGAAACAGCATTGTTGTCTGTAAATGATCAAGTATTTATAACAAAGCTAGAAGTCAGACCACTCGTCTTTTCATTTATCGATTCGATCTGCAATCGGTTCACAAATTTCTCAACCTTTCTGAAAGCTAGCTAGCTAGGGTTTCCAATTTGATCGAAAAATTTGCTCTAAAAATGACAGAAATTGAAGCAGCTTCCTTGTCCAACCATCCACGGAAATACCAAGTCTTTCTGAGCTTTAGAGGGGAGGATACACGCAACAACTTCACAGGCCATTTGTGCAGCGCGTTGCGTCAGAAGGGTATCACCTCCTTCGTGGATGACAAGCTCACAAGAGGGGAAGATATATCAGCAGCTCTTCTCCAAGCAATTGAAGACTCGAGGATTTCAATCATTGTGTTCTCTGAGAACTATGCATCCTCCAAGTGGAGCTTGGATGAACTCGTCAAGATCCTCGAATGCAAATAATCAAAACAGCAACTGGTTCAACCAGTCTTACAAAGTGGATCCCTCAGACATAGGACACCATAGAGGAAGTTTTGGGGGGGGCTTTGTTAGTCTTGAACAATGATTCCAACCTAACTTGGAAAAGGTTCTGAACTGGAAGGAGGCTCTTTCAAAAGCAGCAAAGTTGTCTGGATTACATCTTTCAATCGAGTAATTTTCTCAACCCCAGTATAATAATATAATGTTCAATTTATACAATTATAACGTGATTAATTAACATCGTATGGAGTTACTTATCTTCAGAATGAAACTATATATGATGTAGCTAGTTCCTGGATTTTCCGGCATATATTCATTCTGAACGTGTCGAATGTAATGAGGTAGCTAGCTCATATACTTAGCTCACTTTAGTATGATGATGTTGATGATGGGATGGACTTGATTCTGTATGACTGTTGGAGACTTGATTACATCGCCTCATTTTATCAATCTTTGATAATGTCATCTATATGGTAGTAATGGCCTAACCTGCTTCATTTGTGATTTTCGGTTCACCCGAGAAAGGCGAAACGAAGGAGTAATTGGAAGTAATGCTATAGTTGGGATAAATGCATCTAATAATACAACTATACTTTCTTGAACATATTTGGTTTTCTCCAAGTAATATGTTATATGTGCATATTTAAACATATTTGTTTTCTCCAAGTCATTTGGAAGAAGCTTAGAGGATCTTCAGCAGCTTTCTTAAAATTTCTTCAAAATGAGAAAACAAAAATCAAAATCTTCAAAAATATTATGCTCTAATTCCAATAGCTTCTTCATTTTGGAATTTTCAACATTTATTAGTGTTTGGGTGTAAAATACACTTTTCCGGACTAGCCGTGTTCTAGACCAATTTAGTGGTCTGATGATGTGTTGATCGAGATTTCAGGAGATACTCATAATCGGGGCCATATAAAGCATATCTTGAAAGTCAAGACATCTTGGGAGAATCCCGTTAATTGTTGAGCTGTCATGGATTTTGCTATTAATGGTGGCTTATTGGGGTGTAAGATGGAGCAAATGTTGAAGATTGATCTTGTACAAGAGAAGGCATCCGGACGTGAGAATGGAGATATACAAGCAAATTAGGTTTGTTGCAATTAAGGCATGACAAGGTGTATATGATCTAATTAAGGAAGTGTGTTTGGTTTGAATTATGCAAGATACTAGTTTGCCTAAGAGTATTGACGGCAAGAGACGTATGTATCAAGATATCAAGGTCTAGAAGATATTGATTCTAGTTCATTAAGGTATATTCTCCTTAATTATATTTGATGCACATCTAGGAAGGCATGAGGATGATCAAGAGGTAATCTTACTTGGCCTAAAAAGAAATATAGCAAGACAAGATATAATTGTGATGACTTAAGGATTCATTTCTTAAATGGATGATTGCATATGATACAGCGGTCAGAGCATATATTGAAGCAATTATATTGTCAAGATGGTGTACATATCTAACAACCAGAGTTAGATTTGGGGTGAATATCTTCATCTATCTTAATTATACATGGACCGATTCTTACGGTCTAAGTAATTGTAAATATTTTCTTTCCAGTTGAGGTCATGCTTGGCGAAGATTTGCAGTTGCTTAAGGGTTTAATCTTCAAGAGATTTGATATGCCTTGATCCGTAAGTAAGAACAAAACCTAGTGTTCAATATATAAAAGGATCAAGGAGTATGATTCAGGGACATCTCCAATCAATCAAACACAACATTTGCATATTGAAAAACAGGCCTCTCTCGGAGCACTTCTACTAAAAAGATTCTTCGAGTCTTTTTGTCTACCAAAGCCATATCCATAGGCATTCTCCGCTGCTACTCACCAAAGCCAGATCCGTCGGCAGTTCCCGCTTCTACCTCGCCAAAGCCTCATCCGTGAGCGAACAGTCCACCACCGCTTCATAAAGACCGATCCGTTGGTGAATACTCGAAAAACCATTGTTAGGGTGAATAACCATAGCAAATATCCTAAGTTTGTCAGAGAATCATTTAGCGAACGACCCGCAATCCTGATTTATAGCTCTGCTCAACCACACCGGTCTGAGTAAGATACGTCCGCTTCGCGAGGGGAGGAGGAAAATCCTAGTTATTCTTCAGCTAGGTCTGTAGACCTAAGTGCAGACTTGACTAACGCCTGTACGACAATAGTTTGAAGAGAAGTCAGAAGACGAACAAGCGTCGAAGATCAAGGTTGTACCTGACCCATAGGTACTGGCACGCCTCAAGCTTGGTTGTTAAAGAAAATCCATTTTCACCCGAACATTTAGCACATCTAGTGGGACATTACGTGTCAGGATTGTAGAAGAAACGATTTCGCGTTTCGGATGATTACCAGTCAATTGGCTGTAGTGAGGTGATCATGGACGACGATTTGAAACAGAAATTGAAGGCTCTCATTGAGCAAGTTGAGAAGATCAATGCAATCGCGGATCGGATAAATGCTTATATGGATTAGCATAACCAAGAAATTAAAACAGCCAATGAACAGATAATAAAACTACAAGATGAAACAAACCATGATGTTTGCAATACTAACCAAGAGGTTTTACAATCCCAAGAAGTAGAACCTAAAGCTGACGAAGATACTCTCGCCGAAGAGGTTGAGCCAATTTTTGATCAATCTAGTTGCGAAATCTTTTCTCTGATCATGTCAGAAAAAATTGATTTGTCAATTTGTGGTGAATCTCATGAGGAGCACAACAATGAAGTCGGCAACCAACAAAGCTGCTCCAAAGGCGAAGTCATTCCGTTTCCGCATGATACTGTGTATATGGACACATGCCAAGCCTTACAGATGATTCTCAATGATGTTTATAGTAGGATTATGCCTATGTTTGAGACAAAAGTTAAGTCACCAATATGTGGTGATTGTTATTTTAATATTAACACTGAGACAACCTACGATGAATACGATGGTGATTATAGATTAACTCTTGGCCCGAAAATCAGTAAGCCTAAAGCAGATGAGTTCAATCACTTGGAGTCTCTTAGTGTTAAAAATATAAACCAGTAAATGGTTTACTATGAAAGCCAATTGGTGGTTGCAACTATACATAACATGCACCATGACATGGTAGTCGACAACAAGGTGGATTTCCACACCGAGCCATCGCGAAGGTGCAATTGATGATCATGCTTTGTCAAATAACAATGAAGATGCATGGGGGCAATGCAGCATTCCCTACGAGCAACAACCCTTTGCAAGTTTTCAAGTCGTTGATATTAAGCACATGTGCTCAGTTCTTAGAAGTGCTCTCCAAAGAGAACACCGTGCTGCAAATATCAATACGTCAAGGCTTGGAGTGAAACATTGGTGGACTCTCCCGTGGCTATACAAGGTTAACTAACCATATTGAGTTTCCTTATTCACCTTGCTTCTAGCCATTTTTATTTTGTTTCAATTCTTGATTGAAAAATAGAAAATACAAAAAGAGATTCTGTGTTTTGCGGAAATGCAAGACAATGTTCTTACCTAACAGAGGTTTAAATTATGTCCTATATTATTAGAGACCTATTTCTGAGATTTTAGATGCAAGAAAAAATATATGTGTTTCATAGTTACGGTCATTCTGCCAGCAGAGTATAAAAGATTTGAAGCAAGAGTGTAGTTCAGCAAATTTGCAGCAGCAGCTTCTGTGTTGCAACTTAACGAAATAAACTGGGAAAATCCAGTAAGAGTTAGAAGGCAAACTTTATATACACGAAAATCCTTGGATGTTTACATTCCAACGCAATTTGCGGTTTGCAATTTCAACAGCCTGTATTACGGTGTAGCAACTTCACTGAATCACTAGTGATGATTTACTAAAAACTAGTTCACGAATTGCATAATGTAGAAAGCCCTGGATGTCTAGTTTCCAACTAACTTTACGGCTTCTGATTCCGACTTTCCAATAAAAAGTTATTGCAGTTTGAAGACAGGAAGGTTAGGATGAACACAAAATTGACAGCATGCATATATGTGTGGCGAATAGGCATTGAAAGTCTCGTTTGGCTGCCGAATGTATATTTGTGCCTTCTACAAATGTTCTTATATGCTTAGGGAGCTTGACACTTAAGATTCGCTATCCTCATTCGCCTAACTATGGACATCAAAACCAAGTAATTGCAATTTAACCAATTTCAGTGGCAGTTTCTGTACAGTAACTTTGCAGATATACCTGGGAAGATCCCAAGCGAATCAGTGAGCAAGCTGCATATTGGTGGAAATGTATGGATGTCTAGTTCCTAACGTAATTTACGGTTCATGATTCCGACATTCCGGTAGAGAGTTATGGCAGTTTGAGTACCGAGAGGCCAGAATACTCGGAAGTCTGTGTCTAGTTTTTGTGATTACGGCGAACAGATTTGCATGCACTAATAGCTTGGTGAATGCACACAATAATATTCTCTATTCATGCTTACATACTTGGGGGGCTTGCTTCAAATTTTGCTTTTCTTTATTCACTCTATTTCGGACACAAAAACTTGGTACACATAAGGACATAAATCAGTATGAAGTGGTTCGAGTCGATAAAAGCTTGAGGGTTCTCTGATGTGCATATATAAGGATACTCATTGTAGGGAGATGGATGAAAAGAAGAACTGGTTAAGAGGAAAAGATAATTTCAAGGTCAAGACTCCATCTAAGTATGCTATGGTGTTCATAAAGTTAATCCTTGTGGTGCTAAGGTATGATGTTCTCTCTTGTGCCAATATATGTGGCATCTTTTTCAGAAGTTTAAAAAACAACTGTGTTTTTCCACAGCCGTTGGCGATAGTGGTTAGGTTGAGAAGAAGTGTAATTATAATTCCTCATATCTGAAGCATTGGCCAGAGTGTTTTAATTTAGCCAACACCTATGGCTAAAAATTCAAAGAGGGCATCACTATACTTCAACCAATAGTATCATCATGCACAACGACTTCACAAGAGTCAGTTTTTGCACCACAGTGGAGTCATCTAAATTTACACAAGTGGAATCTTTTAATCATATGGAAGGCATTAATACAAACCAAGACATGCATCTCGTGTTCTTGAAGAGCTCGTACCTTATTGTCTTTGTGATGTTATCATAATACCAAATCTCATTGGCCTAGTGCTTCAAAGACCAAGCTTTGTGGTCTTTAATTCTTCATTACTTATGTCAATTACCGTGCATGTAAAGTTGATTATGAGGAGATAAAATTCTATGCATCCAGTAACTGGATATGAGGGAGGTTTTGGCATAATGTTAGCATATATAGTATGTCTTGGAGGAATGGCGCATCAAAGTTGAAATTAAATGCATGACAGACATCTACTCAAGTTTTTTAGGTATTTATGGAGCCTCATGCATATCAGATATGCAGAAAGTAGCAACAAGATGAGACGAAGACTTTTTGCTGAGGTTGGATTGTTCTAATTCTTATACTAAGGGCTTCAAGTTTCATATGTAAGCAGCGGAGACGTTTCAGAAGTCATTGTACAAAGGCAATATCATTATTTATACTGGAGGTTGCGAACCGTGAGCTATAATCATTCTTAATTTATTCATACCTTTAATAACAACTTTTTGAGTTGTTACTAGAGAGCTCGAGGAGTTTGAGTTGACACAAAGGCAATTTGGCATTTTCTAGAGGAAGTATGGAGGATGCTCTGATATCTTTTGGAGGAATAGAGACAGAGTTGAGAACAATACAAGAAGACCATGTCTATATATTGTTTGACATGCCGCTCACAGTAACAACACAAGTTTTATTGTGTCTGATCACCACAAGGAGCTTATTCTATGGAGTCAAATTAGTGCAATCTGCAAAGAAGTAAGTTTTAACTCTACATATGCAGCTCAATTCCCTACATCATGTTCTACAAAAAAAGCCTATTCCAGAAGTATGGAAGATCAATTTAACCGGCTTATTCTCACTACATTCATTGCACACAATTAAAATGGGAGGCTAAACTATACATATTTTGCCCAATTCTTAGAGCAAATTTTTTTGAAACTTTTTGAGTTTTAGTATTCATTTTATTTTTGAACCAATCTTTGTGGTTCTCCAAAACCAATCCATGTGGTTTATCTAAACCAATTCGTGGTTTTTCATTTTATTTAGTCAATCTATTCTTGAGGTTGATCATTATAATTCAATGCCAACACTTGTAGCCTATTATTTTAAAAGTATTAGCAACAGTAAAAAGTTGTCAAGACTAAAGAAAGCTTGGTATCTTACTTTGTTGAGTAGTTCCAAGATTTTGGGAGGTTCATATCAAGCATCCAAGACTTTGGACATGTACTACTGATGTTAAGGAACATGTTTAGCCGCTCCAATATCCAGAAGTTACAAGATAAGCCCATGAAAATCACCAACCAAGTCAGCCCCTTCATAGGAGAAAATCTAAAAATTTCAGATTCCTATTAGCCATGCATTATAGTGAGGCCAGTATATTGGACTACAAGTGAGAAAAAGAATCATGTCATTCATTGTTTTAAGGAGAGAGTTACGAGGTTTACAAGTTGGCATCTTGAAACATTTTTCTAGAAACTGCACTGCAATGGGTTTTGGTGGTCTAGTTTCTTCATCTTAACATGTACCTATCACTAGAGTTTTTGTTTATACATCAAGTTGGGATGTTGTAGAGCATTTTAGAATCAATAATCATCCAAAAAGACCATAAGAAGACAAAGTTACAAGTTCTTCAAGTCGGCCAAATAATAAGGGAAAAGCTGGAATTTCCAGAAAATGTGTTTCCTGGGTCTATTTTGGGAGAACATTTGCGTCATCTTCCTGGATTTCTTTGGCCGTTCGCTTTATCAATCCTTCAAGTACATATATTGTACTACATTCTCAAGCCAAGAACCGATCAGAATCATCATTCGAACATGGTGCAAATCGTGCCTAAAGTTTGCCTCTTGAGCAGCAAAATGTCATCAGATTTTTTTGATGAAGTTTATTTTAGAGCTGGTTTCTTAGTCTTCTTTGCAGTTCTTTTAAGGGAATTGGTACGTCTCAGATGCTGTGTTGTTGAAGAACAACGTCAAATTATAAAACAACTAGTAAGTGGTTGGTTTAACCTCTTCTTATTCATCTAGAGTGAAGTACAAGTGTGTCTACCTTGAGGCTAAGTTTTCTTGATTCATTGCCATCAATTATCATCAAGACCAATGCTTATGGTCTTGTTACCATATTTAATTATGCATGCGGGCTTCTCTAAACGAAGTATTCAGCAGAAGCTTAAGGGCATGTTCTTATTAGAGTTTGCTTCATAGTTCTCAAGTTTAGAACTCTAGGTATTCAAGATAATTACATAATTTTTATCTGACGGTTATGTGAGTTGTTATTGGGACTTGCCTAGCTACTGCTCGTTACTATTGAGGCTGTGAAACGTACACCTGAGGTCTGTCTTTACATCCTCTCGAGCTTGGAGTGTTCTTAGTTTGGTGTTTGTCAATTGAGCCAGTGAGTGGCTTTCGCTGGTATGAATGATGCATTTGGGGACTATAGGTCTTTTCAGTCAAGATGCATGACTTCTCCTTCAAGACCTGGGGGCTATGTTTAGGTGTAAAATACACTTTTCTGAACGGGCCGTGTTCTGAACCAATTTAGTGGTCCGATGATGTGTTGATCGGGATCTTAGGAGATATTCGCGATCGGGGATATATAAAGATTATCTCAGGAGAATCCCGTTAATTGTTGAGTTGTCATGGATTTTGCTATTAATGGTGGCTTATTGGGGTGTAAGATGGAGCAAATGTTGAAGATCGATTTTGTACAAGAGATGACATCTGGACATGAGAATGGAGATATACAAGCAAATTAGGTTTGTTGCAATTAAGGCATGACAAGGTACTAGTTAAGGAAGAGTGTTTGGTTTGAATTATGCAAGATACTAGTTTTCCTAAGAGTATTGACAGCAAGGAGACGTGTGTATCAAGATATCAAGGTCTAGAGGATATTGATTCTAGTTCATTAAGGTATATTCTCCTTAATTATATTTGATGCACATCCAGGAAGGCATGAGGATGTTCAAGAGGTAATCTTACTTGGCCTAAAAAGAAATCAACGTCCAGTAGCATGCAATGATATAATTATGATGACTTAAGGATTCATTCCTTAAATGGATGATTGCATATGATACACAGTCAGAGCATATATTGGAGCAATTATATTGTCAAGATAATGTACATATATAACTACAAGAGTTAGATTTGGGGTGAATATCTTAATCTATCTTAATTATACATGGACCGATTCTTGCGGTTCAAGTAGTTGTAAATATTTTCTTTCCACTTGAGGTCATGCTTGGCGAAGATTTGCAGTTGCTTAAGGATTTAATCTTCAAGAGATTTGATATGCCTTGATCTGCAAGTAAGAACAAACCCTAGTGTTCAATATATAAAGAGATCAAGGAGTATGATTCACGGACATCTCCAATCAATCAAACACAACTTTTGCATACTGCAAAACAAGCCTCCCTCGAAGTAACTCTACCAAAAGATTCCTCGAGTCTTTTTGTCCACCAAAGCCCTATCCGTAGGCATTCCCCGCTGCTACTCACCAAAACCCGATCCGTTGGCAGTTCCCGCTTCTATCTCACCAAAGCTTCATCCGTGAGCGAACAACAGTCCACCACCGCTTCATAAAGACCGATCCGTTGGCGAATACCCGCAAAACCATTGTTAGGGTGAATAACCTTAGCCAATATCCCAAGTTTGTCAGAGAATCCTTTAGCGAACGACCCGCAATGCTGATTTATAGCTCTGCTTAACCACACCGGTCCGAGTAATATACATTCGCTTCACGAGGGGAGGAGGAAAATCCTAGTTGTTCTTCCGCTATGTCTGTAGAACCTAAGTGCAGTCCTGACCAATGCCTGTACGACAATCGTTTGAAGAGAAATCAGAAGGTGAATAAGCATCAAAAATCAAGGTTGTACTTGACCCATAGGTATTGGCACACCTCGAGCTTGGTTGTTCGAGAAAATCCATTTTCACCCCGAACAATTTGAACAACAAAATATGGTACATCATAATTAATTATGACAAAAAAAGATTGTATATTTTATTCAAAAAATAAAATATTCTATTTTTGTAAAAATTTTGTTAGAGCCCGTGAAGAATTAAATTTTGGGGAATAAAAGCTTTCTTGCAAATTTGAGGAAGGAAAGCTTATTTTTCTTCTCCATCCCCATTTTAGAGAATGATATTTTTCAAATTTGACAAAATTGAGAAATTAAAGAAGCTGTTGGAGATGCTTTTACTTTATTTTTCAAAAGGTGGGAAGCATGCTCTTTTTTAGCGTGGTTATATATATCTTTCTTAGCTCTCCTAGTTTATGTCAAGAGAATTTCTAGGCATTGCTTTTGTTGGGGAAAGTGGTTTGGTCCCCTTTCTTTTTGTATTTGTTTTATTATTTTTATTTTTCATTAATAAATATAAAAAGAGGAACAGGCGGTGGATTCCTAGATGTTTTGCCCCCCTTTCTTTCAGGATTATGGGAGGATGTTTTATCAGCCTTCGTAAAGGAGCTAATATATACCGCCTAATCCTCTATTTATTTATTTAAAAGAAAAAAAAGAAAAAATGTTATATGTGCATATTATTCTTTTAGGAAACGTCTCGTTTGTCTAAATACCATTCGATCAAAATTTGTTTTATGTACTTGGTCAGACAATCTGAATCCAAAGTTATTCATGACATAGTGGAAGAGATCTCAGAGCAAGTCATAAAACATACATATTTGAATATGGCAAAGTATCCTGTTGGGATAGAGCCTCGAGTGCGAGATATAAACAAGTTGGTAGGTGTAAATGTTCGATATATAGGGACATAGAATATCTGACCAAATTTGATGCTAAAAGTGAGGGTGTGTTTCTTGGTTATGCCTTGAACAACCGAGCTTATCGAGTTTACAACAAGAGAACTTGCAGGATAATGGAATCAGTAAATGTTGATGTCAATGATACTCTTGTATGTAAGAATGATGCTTGTGTTGTGTTTGAACAGGTGGAAGAAGCTAAACAAGGTCCCTCTTCTTCAGAAATCAAATTTGTCCAGGGTAATGATAACTCAGGGATGGATGATGACTCGATCTTCCAAATGACATAAAAGATGCCACATTGGCTATTCAACCTATTCAAAGAAGCGAGAAAAAACAAGTACAGAAGGATCTGATCTCTCTCATGTGATTGGTGATGTGCATGAACCTTGGAAAACCAGGAGTAAGGCTGGTTGGATGGTAAGTAATTTTGTGTCTTAAAATGCTTTCTTGCTAGGCTATCAACATTAATGTCAGGGAAGCTTTGCTTGATATTGATTGGATTAATGTCATGCATGATGAGTTGCATCAATTTGAGAAGAGTAATGTTTGGCATTCAATTACTAGACCTAGTGACAAAAATGTCATAGGAATCAAGTGGGTGTTTAAGAACAAAACTGATGAGAAGGGTGTCATTGCTCAAAACAAGGCTAGGCTTGTTGTGCAAGGCTACTCGAAAATTGAAGGGTTAGATTTTAATGAGACTTTTGCACATGTAGCTAGACTTGAGTCAATTCGTCTTTTGCTTGTTGTTGCTTGTCACTTGAAGTTTATCCTCTATCAAATGGATGTCAAGAGTGTCTTCCTGGCACTAGTGCATTTTAACTCTTAGCCGACAAACATATATTCATTGAAAAGGTGCATTGGTTCGTCGGTTAAGATGTTCTTAGCCGACGGAAATTGTTGAAGAAAATTTTCCGTCGGCTAAGAACTCCATAACCGACAGAAAAAATCATTTGGAACATATTTGTCGGCTAGGATATTCTTAGCAGACGAAACGTTTTCCATCGTCGGATATATATATAGGGTCCTTTTAATGAGGGATCCCTTTTTTGACTATTTCTAGGGATAAGTTATTACACCAACTTCCCGATCAAATTTCGGCATCTTCACCGTTCAGTTTGTTGGGCTACATGAGTAGATCACCTCTATAAAATTTCATGTAATTTGGTAATCGTTTAGGCATCCAAAGTTTCGATTTATTTTTAATGATTTTGAACCGTGTAGATTTGACATAAGTGTTAAGCTTTTTGTTTTAATCTCAACCATCCAAGCTCATTAAAAACAAATATAATGGTGTGGGCCTATCCCTAGAAATGAACAAAAAAAGGGATCTCTCATTAGAAGGATCATATATATATATGTGTGTGTGTGTGTGAATTATTAATCCAAGAGTGTTTTCCAAGCACTAGTGGATTTTAACTCTTAGCCGACGAATATATATTCATTGGAAAGGTACAATGGTTCGTCGACTCATAGATGAAAAAATCCGTTGGAACATATTCGTCGGCTAGGATATTCTCAGCAGACAGAACATTTTTCGTTGTCAGATATATATATATATATATATATATATACACACGTGAATTATTAATACTTGGATTAATTTTATTATTTTTAAAATATGCAATTAAATATATAATATTTAAAATAATAAAAATAGTCAATAAAGCATTAACATTCAATGAGTTCTAAGTAATAAAAGTAAATACCAAATTTAATTCTTGTAAATAATCGCAAGCATATCATTTGTAACTATGCCTCAAATTCTTCTTCTCTATATCGATCTAGTACTCCCCCCGAATCTGATTCAAATTTAAAACTCGTGGCACATAACAACAGAACAACCGAACAAGAATACAATGTGACATCAAAATCCAATTCGGCAATCTAAGATAGTGCGACTATGAGAGTTAGAGAGCTACAAAGTGTGAGAGACTGAGAAATGAGAGCGAGAGATAGAGTTAGAGAATTAGGTTTCAACGAAAACGACGTCGTTTGTTTTTTTCCTAGCTGACTGAGTTCACCGAGTTGGACAGAGTTGCACCGAGTTGACCGAATACTAGGCCGATTTTCTTCCGATAGACTAGAGGCACTAAGTAGGTGAAAATTGGCTCGGCAAGCAGCCGAGTGGCTAGTACTCGGCCGAGTTGACCGAGTTTTAGAACATTGGGTCCGAAGTGAGTGAGGAGTTTGATCTGGTTGGTTGCTAACTTTTTAGGTTAGTGTTTGTGTTAGATATTCAGAGAGCGGAGCGTTGTGCCTTCACAAGAGCAACTTGTTTCTAGTTCGCCTTCAGATAGTGGTTGCTAACTTTAAACCCTTTCATGTTGCTTGCACGTTGCAGGAGGGATTGGAGTTGTTTGTGAAGGGGTAAGCTAGAGAATCGTGGTCAAGTGTTTGAAGAGCCAACGCCACTATCTGTCATTCCCTCAATGGAAGATAACTTAAAGCGTCCTGACAGTCACGAGCGCTATAAGCGATGACAGGAAAGTGAGGCAAGTGTGTTTTTGGTAACGGGGAAGCTAGCGCTTCTTGGTGTGAAGTCCTTGAGGAACCTGACGAGATCTCAGTGTTGATGCCTCTACGCTGGAAGCTTATAGAGGACATTCATGTTAATGAGCTCGTCGTTCGGATAGATCAAAAGAAAATCGACAAGATTCGCGATATATATAAGATTCCATAATCGGTGAAGTTGGGCCCTTTGAATCAGGACAAGTTGGGGTCCCGGCTTCCTTAGCGCTGATTTACGACATCCTGTTGCTCCATGGCTTGAAGTTGCCTCTCGACCCCTGGCTCTAATATGTGCTTACAAAGTTCGGGATCGTCGTCGGTCAGATGGGCTTGAACATGTTCAAGATTCTGATGTCAATGATGGTTATCTAGGAGTTGTGCGGGTGTCAACGAGTTTCTGTGGCAGTGATCACACAGTTCTACAATCTGCGATACTAAGCTTTATGGTATAGTAACACTCACTCTTCGTGAGAACAACAGAAAGCTACATGCTAAGCCTTGTATAAAGGGTATGTCGGAGTCTAAGAACGAGTGGTATACAGACGCATGTGTCGCCACTGAGGGCTGAGAGTTTGGTAAATCTCGAGGCGTCGTTCGTTCTTTGCCCTATAGGATAAAATCCATATTTCAACCTATTAAGGGAGGGGCTTGCATTCCTTGTCATTACCCGTCTTGAATTTCGTTATGCTATTTATATGTCATTTACTGATCTATTTGTTGCATTTTATTTGGCAGAGTACAGGCGATTTCTGCTACTTTCTGTTGAGAAGCAGGGCATTCAGAGAGTGAGGTTTCTATGGTTAGAGCGGAGAACCACTGATCAGCGCATCTTCACCTCTTGGCCCTTTTCTCATCGACTATAAGTTGTCGCGAGCTCCAGGTTCATTTCCCCCTTATTTACATGGCATAATTGCTTTGCGTTGCCTGTTTGTCCTCTTACCCCAAATTTTTCTTTGCAGTTGGTAGAGCATAGTTTGGTCACACAACAGAGCTGACGCTGCTTAAACTCTTTCAATAGTTCCTCACCGCTAGGAAGGTGCCGGATGTTGAAAAGATGTCATTTGATGGCTCTATTGAAGCGGCCGTCGAGCGCCTTTTAAGAGAGCACCTCCAGACGGCTAGGGTTAAGTGAAAAAAAGACAGAGCTCTTCAAAAGTCTACCAAACCTTTCCAACCGCCTCCTGTTCCTACCCATACCCATTAGAAGGGGCCTAAGGGAATGGAGCACTCTGCTCATCCTCTTGTCTTCCACTCGGTGGATGATGACCTACTGATGAAGAGCTTATCTCGGTTGAGTAAGCTAGGCGCAAAAAAATGAACGTCTAGGACTCTGTTGCTCTAGTTGTGAGAAGAGGAGGCAGCAAAAGGTTGGCGCTGACAAGGCTGCAGACAAGTCTGAGGACCGCTATCGAAGTTGTGACTACCTTCTCTACTCTTCTGGAGCCTTCCCATGCTAAATATTGTGTCCTTTCTCATGTTGTGGAGTCATTGGTGGAAGGGTCTTCTTTCCTTGTTTTCGAGGCCCTTCCTCAGGTATCGCATTCTAAGTAGCTGCTCGTGTAGTCTTTTTACCAGTTCGCTGGAGTGACTAGCCTGGAGTGCCCCGACCAGTAGAGCCCTACCTATGTCACTTATGACCAAGAGGGCCTAGTGGATATCTTAGTTAGAGCCTTCAAGAGCTTTCACAACACTCTTTGCCAGCAGTTGAAGGAGGCTAAAGATGGATGGGGTGCATCTACAAGTTCGTTGTGACAGGTTTATTAGCTGACTTGCAAGACCGGGAGACCAAGTTGTCTAATGTCATCACCAAGGCTCTGGAGGACAAGTCTATGGTGGCGTCAATGTAGACAGAGGTAGAGCGGGTGTCTCGGCTCTTACCCTCCCATGACCATGAGGTGTAGTCTCTTCAGCAAGGTCTCACTATTAAGGAGAATGAGATTGAGTCTGCAGCTGGCTCTCGTCACCAAAGATAAAGAGGCTGAAAAATTAAGGACAAACTTTGAAGATGAAAATAAGACCCTACTAGGAAAGGCGAATCTAAATTGCATGGCTGATTTGGATTGCATTGACTTTGAGAAGTATGCAGCGCACTTGTTAGTTAAGGCTCAGCAGTCTAAGGCTACGCCTCTTCCAAGTGACGACGTCCCTGATGCTTCAAGTATAAATTCTTCTTCTTATGGCTTTTCTTATGATAGCGATAGATCTCATTCTAACCCTGAAACTCCTACTCCATAGGAGGAAATCAGTAAAAGGAGTCGACTAGAGAGGAGGAGGGTAAGGAGGCATGAAGTGCTACTGGAGGAAGCTAGGAGTAGTTTGTTAGATGGTTGTGGGAAGGTTGTAGATGTCTAAGTGTCTAGACAACGTGCATTCAAATCCTCCATTTTGTAATGTAGTTTACAGTGAGTCTAAGTTAGGAAACTTTACTTTCATTATCATTTTGTAAAAAACATTAATGACAGTGGTTTCTGCCTTATAATTTCCATTTTTGTGTTTCGCTTCATGGTTTGCTTTGGTTTGTATTTTTATCTGTGGAATAAATTAGCCTATGGGTATTGTTTTGTTCTCAATAGTTTAAGTGTGCTTTAGCTAAGTTAGAACACTACCTAAGAACAATAGTTTAGATAATACTTGTTTCATTCATAGGTGGCGTTGAGTCATCTTACAAAATACAGGGCGCTGTAACAACGGCATACACTAGAAGATTTAATTTAAATAACGACTTAGCCATACTTTGAGTAACATCGTCATAAGTGTTGTGTATTCTAAGGGTGAGTGGAGATCTTGCCACTCTTATCTTTGATGTAGACCACACTTGGGCCAACTGCTTCTACTATTTGATATGGACCCTCACAGGTTGGGTGCGTCCCTTTCGCTTATTCTACAAGTTGTGGAGATGCACCTTTACGCATTTTTCGTCCACCAAGTATTTGTCGAGGAGAAGTCTTTCATCATCGGTAGCATTATCAAACATCTCTACCCTGACAGTTGGCCATATGGTTTCCACTGGGAGTGTGGCTTCAGTTCCATAAGTGTGGCAGAATGATGTTTCGCATGTTGTCTTTGTTAGTGTTGTCCTTAGTGCCCAGAGCACCTCAAGAAGCTTTTCTACCCCGAACCCTTTGTGGTCGTCTAGCTTCTTTTTTAGTAGCGTTTTAATTTTCTTGTTAGTTGCCTCCACCTGGCCCTTCATCTATAAGTGCGCTACCGATGCAATTTTGATCTGAAGGCATTTTATCACTGCCTTCTGGAACAGTCCCTCATTGTTAAATTGCACCCCGTTATCAATAATGATTGTGTTTGGAACTCCAAATCTTGAGCAAATGTTCTTCTTGACAAATGTTATATTGGCTTTTTACCGTGGCCCGTGGGTAACAACCCCACTAGGTCCAAGCCCCATGTTGAGCCCAACCATGCCCTTACTATGACAGATAACGCTTCTACCGGCGCTCTAGGCATTGTGGTGAATTGCTGACACTTAAAGCAGCCTCCTGAGATGTCCTCCGTGTCTCCCACCAGTGTGGACAAGTAGTACCCATAGCTCGTTGCCTTATTGGCCAAAGAGAGGTATTCTGAGTGCTTCCCACTCTCTCTGCTATGAAGTTCTTCCAATACTCTTCTTCCTTCTTCCTGCGCCACTATTTTATTTTCTGGCAGCGTTCCCTTCTTCTTGTATACGATTTCTCTTCCATCCACGAGGGCCTTATCTCAATATGGAAGATCTCTACAACAGTCTTATTGATGGATGACTTATCCACCAGTGTGGACAAGTAGTATCCACCAGTGTGGACAAGTAGTACCCACCAGTGTGGACAAGTAGTACCCATAGCTCGTTGCCTTATTGGCCAAAGAGAGGTATTCTGAGTGCTTCCCACTCTCTCTGCTATGAAGTTCTTCCAATACTCTTCTTCCTTCTTCCTGCGCCACTATTTTATTTTCTGGCAGCGTTCCCTTCTTCTTGTATACGATTTCTCTTCCATCCACGAGGGCCTTATCTCAATATGGAAGATCTCTACAACAGTCTTATTGATGGATGACTTATCCAGGATTTATATCCTTATGTCTTCATTGCTTTGATGAGGTTGTGATGTCGCCACTCTAGCTAGGGAGTCCGCCTTCGCGTTTTTCGCTCTTGAGATTTGAATCACATTAAAGAACTTGAATCTCTCGAGTAGCGTCTTAACATAACCCAAATATGCTGTGAGCTGGGGATCCTTTGGCTGGGATGACTCATTCACCTTGTTGACAACAAGTTGCAAGTCGTTGAAGAGATTGATATTCTTAGCCCCATAATCGATTGCAAGTAGGAGTCTAGCAATTAGAGCTTCATATTTCGCTATATTATTTGAGGCTTTAAAGTTGAATTTCAAGGCATATTCCAACTCTAGTCCCCCTAATCCTGTTAGGATGATCCATGCTCCACTGAACTTTGCACATAAGGAGCCATCTACATACAGGCTCCATTTCAATTGTTGTTGTTCCGCTAGTTCCAGATCGCTCCGGATCCTCGAAGACGCTTTCGCCTTATGTATATTCCGCTATAAAGTCCGCTACCGTCAGCCTTTTTGTAGCGGTCCTTGGTCTGAATTCGATGTCAAACTCACTAAGTTCTTTGGCCCATTTGTTGAGCCGTCCACTATACTCAGAGTTTTGTAGCACCTATTTTAGTGGCTGGTTTGTGAGCACATGAATTGGATGTGCTTGGAAGTAGTGACAGAGTCTATTTGCTGCTGTGATTAATGATAACGTCATCCTCTCAAGTGGCAGATATCTCGCCTCTGTCCTGTTCATTCCTCTGCTTGCATAGAACACTATAAACTCCTCATTTTCTTCCTTTCTTAACAGTGTAGTGCTCAACGTTGTTTTTGACATTGCTAAGTATAGGAATAACATTTCTCCTATAATTGGGATAAAGAGTAAAGAGATTGACGCAAGATAGTCTTTGATGGCTTGAATGCCACCAAATAATCTGGGGACCAGTCCACCTCCTTACCTGTTCGGCACCTTCAGGCTTTGAAAAATGGAATGCACTTATCTGTCAATCTGGCAATGAATCGTGATAGGGATGTCAGTCTGCCTTGAAGTACTTCCTTTTTCTTCTTCTTCTTCTTCTTCTTCTTCTTCTTCTTCTTGTGAATCTTCATATCCATTATGGTCTTAAACTTTTCAGGGTTCGCTTCGACCCCTATGACTAATTATGTAGCCTAAGAATTTGTTTTCTGTTACTCCAAAATAGCACTTTTATGGGTTCAACCTCATGCCATATTTGAGGATGATGGCAAAATTGATCTTCAGATGACCTATATGATCCTTTGTCTCCTTGCTTTTCACCAAAATGTCATAGACATACACCTCAATTATCATGCCTATATACTCTCAGAACATTTCCATGCATAACCTCATCCATGTTGCTCTAGCATACTTGAGACCAAAATGCTTGTTGTTGTAGCAGTAAATTCCCTTGTCTGTTGTAAAGCTGTCGCATCCTAGTATGACTCTTTCATTAATATATGATTGTATCCTTCAAAGGGGTCCATCATGCTTAGCAATTGGTATTCCGTTGTGGAATCAATCATCTGATCGATTCTAGGTAGCGGAAAACAATCCTTTAGGCATGCCTTATTCAGGTCTTTGTAGTCAACACACATCCGCCACTTCTCATTCAGCTTGTGAACTATCACTACATTTGCTAGCCATGATGGATAATGAACTTGACGCATAAACCTCTTCTCTTGGAGCTTAGCCACCTCTTGCTTCATGGCAGCGTATTTTTCATCATCGAATGCTCTTCTCTTTTGCTTGACCGGGTGGGCTGACGGCTTGTTGGAGGGCTCGTGCTCTATTACGTCCCTTGCTATGTCAGTCATGTCAGCGTAAGACCAATAAAAAGCTTAAGCATTATCTCTAAGGAATTGGATCAGCTCTTCCGCTGTGGTCGGGTCCAATTGGGTTCCTATCTTAACCTTAATCTCAAGGAATTCATCAAAATTGCTAACTGTTACTAATGTCTCTAGATCTACCGGCGTCTTAGGGGCGTACTTCTCATCCTGGTCCCTTAGATCATCAACATTCGCCATAGGTGTCTGTTACTGTCTTGGCTCTTTCCTTTGTAGCTTCCCATCTCGATGTGCCTCATCTATGACCCTTTACAAGTGGTGGCAATCATTTGTGTCATGGCTTGCATCTTCATAGTGTTTGCATCATTATGCCCTCTCCTATCCTTTGGGATTCGAACCGGTAGGGGCAAGGGATCTGATCTTTATGTCTATCATAAAATTTCTCATATGTACCCATGACGATCGTGTTGACTCGTTGGCCCTTTCCTCCATGTTCTTGTTTTCTGTTATCTTGTCGTTAGCCTCCCCATCTTGGGCTCTGTGTAGTCTGCCAATGATTGTCTTAATGTCGTTTCTCTCTTTCCTTTCCTCACTGGTGTCATTCCCTTTTGTTGTCCTGCCTTCCTGCTCTAATAGGCGATGTGGGGGAGAAGGTCTTGGGGGCGATGACGGCACTTTTGTCAACTGTTTGAGGGACACTATCCTTTTTTCTCTCTCCCCAAGTGGTGTATTCTACTTTTCATCATAGCTAGCGTCTTTTTAAATTTTTTGTTCAGCCAATAAAGGTACTTCCCCTTAAGGATCCCCTCTTTAAATGTTATTAGTCTGACTATCTTGCTGAAGTCTCTACACTTCAACGTCGCTGCTTGCCACTTGATTACGAAGGAGCGCAGTGATTTGCCTCGACCTGCTTTATTTTAAAGACGCGCTCAATGTTGTGCTCCCCAATAGTGTTCAAGATGAACCTGGTGAAGACAGCATGACTCATGTCCTCAAATGCGTCCACTGAATTGGGAGGTTGCTCGAAGAACCAACTCATCGCTTCTTCCTCCAGTGTCTCATTGAACAACTGACATAATGCAGCGGCGTCGTACTCCCTTCCTCCGGTGATTTTCTTGAAGACATCCATATGGGCGTAGAGACAAATTTTTCCTGTGTAGATTGGCATTTTAGGACTTTTGAAATTTGCTAGGCGATTTGAGTGGCAGATTTTGCGAGTGAACGAGCCTGCTCTAGACATGAAAAGAGGGCTACTCAGTTTGACATTGCTTGTTATGTCAATTACTGCTCTATTTACGACAATCTTCTCACCCATTGTGTTCCACCTTCTGCTTCTTCCTGTTACCTGTACTCTCTTTAGGGACTGTCCTACTATCTTAATCTTATGGGGGACAATTGTCGCCGCCCTCTGAACTCTTCAGGTTCTAACGAGTATTCAATATGTGTTAGCTAACTTTGGCAGTTTGGCTTTCCACCACTGTTTCTCCTTCCTTCTTTTCTCTGATTTCTCTTACAACAACCGAAGGCTCTTTTCCAGTGCTAGCCTTGCCTTCCTCTCCACATGGAGGTCTTTCATAAGCATTGCTAACTTTGCAACATCATCGCTGGTGATGAGCCTTCTTCTTCCTGCCGCTACTAAGGATCCTGAGGCCGGGAGTGACGACTCCTGGGAATCACCTCTAGGTGGCGAAGTTTCAAAATTTAGTGTTCTTGTCATGTTGCCCACTTCTTATGGCACTTGACTTGCTGGATTGCTTTCTTCGTTGGCCATGGTAACATGACGTGAGAAACCATTTGTTTAGATTTCCCACAGACAGCGTTAATGTTGATGCGGTTATGTAGCGGTCCGGTAGATCCTGTATTTTTTCTCTATGTGGCGGGATCCGTAAGCTCTTGTTAAGCTGTCATCGAAGACACAAGACGCCACTTAGAGATTAGAGATCATTGAAGGGTGGTATTCGACTCTCCAGCGTGCTAATTAGTACCAATGTTGACATAGTAACAGTATATGGGTAATAAATGTGTAGTTAATGAGGTAAGTAGTTACTATTTGTAGGCTGCTGAAGGAAATGCTTCCTCATACCTTTCGATGTGGGACTAACATGGCTCTGGTTGCCGCAGTGTTGTCCCAAGAAACGACATTGGGGCCGAACTTGCGAGCTCGCGTCCCAGCTCCATTTATGTGGTGGTTTATAGCTGTCCGTAGCTGGCGCTGCTGTCTTGCTACATGTTTTAGCTGTGACGGGTTCGATGGTTAAGGTCAGTCAAAGTGCGCCAGCTAGGTGAATTTTATCATGCACCAGGAGTCTCTAGTCCATCATGAGAATCTATTTTAGCTCCAGAATCTATTTTAGCGTTATTTTGGTGATATCGCTCCAGAATCTATTTTAGTTCTTTCCTCGTCTTCAAAGTTCAAACTTACAAAAGTGAGAGAGTGACCTCTGAAAGGTGAGTCAAAAATGAAGCAGCAGTCGCAGAAAATCATGGTGCAAGTCTTCGCCCATCTTCACCTCCATCCTCCTCAGTCCTCGTAGGGAGTGTCAGAGAAAACCCCAATTTGATTTGGATTCTTAAGTCTGTAAGGATAGGCACTGTCTGACAGAAAGCTTCATGCAATGTTGTTTGACAATGACAGATAGCTAAACATCAAGTAACTTGAAAGAATGGTCGAGGAATAGTATAGGACTACTTTCACTAATTTAGTTGCTCATTTTTCAGCGCAGTTTGCAATCCACTATAACCAAGTACATTGCTTGGAAGATGGAACATTAAGTTCCCATCATAGCTGAAGATGATGCGAGTCATGCAACTTCCGTAACACAGGCTTCAAAAATTAAAGTAAATACTTTGATTGCCAAAAAGTACAAAGGAAAAGGGTCTAATTTAGCTATATTGAGATGTGAAACTGAAACAATCCATACAACTTTTAAACAAAAGGCTAAATAACTGTGACTGTATATACTTTATAGAAATCAAAGGATAAAAATATTTTCAACTGGAAGCCGATTGGAAAATGCCAGCAGAAATAGAGTCAGATACAACAGTAATGTTCGAAACTGTCCCAGACCCTTTCTAGCTAGGCATGTAACAAACTGGTTCCAAAATTTTGAGATCCACCAGAAACAACAATACAACACAGAAACAGCAGCTACAGATCCTTTGAAATCAGGAGAAAAGTTCAATTTAACTGGTGTATGGAAGGTGGACCCTGAAGATGTCTCGTTTTCTAAGTTTACGCCTACAGTTAGGGCATTTGTGCTGAGTAGCTATTGCTTTTTCAATACACGTCTTGCAGAAAATGTGACCACACTTAGTTGATGTTTCTTCCACCAATTGGCCCATGCAGATTACACAAGACAATACTGGTTGCCTGTGACAATTAAGAAAATTCCCAACTTAGTTCCCAAAAATTTGGAATATCTTTGCATAATTATTTCTTTCATACATATACATGCTGTTCAAAAGTGCAGCCTGAGGCATGGTGTTATTAAAAATAATTTGAAATACAAATCAAGACTTTCTTGTCTATATGGTGAAAGGACTGAAATCATTCAAAAATATATGCATGAAGAATGAAATTTACAATCAGAAAACCATATTACAGACCAGAGATATACAGAGTATGAAACACTACTAATCAAAGGTAAAATAATGAGAGGAAATGAGCATCCAATAATATAAACATCAAAAGAAAGAACAAAAAAAATTAGATCAGGTCCCGTCATTAGTGTGTAGACTAGAGAACGATTTGTTACAGGAACTAGGAAGACATTCAAATGAGATGACACAAACAGTGATTATTTTTATTGTTTATTTTTTCAAAAGAAGCGTGGACAAACTGCAAGGGAGAAGGAGCTAACAACATTACAAACTGCAAAAGTTACCTACTTATCAGGTACACCGAAGTCTAAACAGTAAATACAATTGCATCAGAAGATAAATCAAGGCAAGTGCAAGTGCTGTATTCAAGTGAGAACATTAAACCTTCTTTCTTACATATGTCCTACGATACATTTTCAGCAAAAAAAATGTTGGAATTCAAGCAATTGTAGATTTTATACAATTTATTTTCTTTTTTTTGTCTGATTTCTATGCAATATTTTAAAGCTTCACACTTCTTGTCCAAAACTGAATCACACTTCTTGAAGGCCATATGCTGCCATACAATTTTGAAGCTTTATTTTTCCTAATTTATGCCTACTGCAAGTATGTTTAAGTAATAAGTTGGTAATTGCATCAAACTCTTTAACTCAAATGCAACAGAACAGTAGCCAATCAGCTGCTCTATATAAAGCCAATTATAGAAGTGAATACACTAAAGCAAGGAGTATTACATAACTAATTAAGGGAAGCTTCTTACAGTATCTTTGGTTTGGTTAAAAACTTCATCGCTCAAGGAAACCACTCCATTAACAGTTCGAAGTCTACCAAAGGAGATCCCCCATGTAAACCAGTCTGCTGATAAGAAATCAAAAGATTGTGCAACAGCAACTGGAAATACAAAAAAGTAATATCAAAAGTAAGATTCTATTTGTCCAGAAAAATATAAGATTCTAAATGATGGAGTAGCTTCGCCATTGCAAATATCTGATCTAAAATTCTAAATATAAGAATGTGAAAAATAGTAAAAGGTTAATGCCAGTAACTGATGATATAACAAATGCACTTAATATTGGTATTACCTACCTTCAGAGAATTCTTCTATATTGCTTCTCACTCTGCAAGACGGATTTCTCTGAGAATTATTCACAGCCTAATAAAACAAGATTGTATAAGATTTAATGTTGTGATAAATAGAAAAAATAAGCGATAAATCTCATAGCCTAAATTCATTTCTGAACCTTCAATAGAACTTTAACTCTACAAAATTCGCAAAACTATCAACTTTCAAGCATTCTTGTATAAGATTTTAAATTAATGATGAATATCATACCTCCTGAAACTTCCCTTGTGATATGATTAAACATTCATCATCAGGAGAATCCGGAGATTGTTGTTGAGGTTGGACAACGGAAGGAGCAGCTAGAGCAAAAATCTCACTAGGAGGTGGATTGTTAAGGTCCAAATCTACTGATCTTGCCACTTTTCTCACTCTTTCAGCCACGCTCGCATTCACCTGTTGATGGTAACTTGATCCTCCTATGCTCATGCTATGGAGCTGGTTCATTGTAATCAGAGTGCTTCCTGAACATCAAAAACATGTATTAGGTTTAAAGAAAAAGAAATCTTATTATTAGATAACTCGCAATGTAAAACTTCAAACATAAAAGCGCTACTTTTTGGTTAAATTTTATGCTTGAATCCTATATATTTTCTAGATTGCACAATTAAAAACAAAAAAAAGGGTCTCATGCACAACTTCAAAAACTATCACTTTCAAAAATCACAAAACACCTTTCTGATATTGTAACATGAGAAGAACCCCAAAAACGAACAGAGGCATTCAAATTGTAAAACAGTGTAAAAGTATCATGATCCTAGAAGATTTAGCTGGCCCTTCATCCTTTCTCTAATTCAAAATCTCCAACTTCTCAGAGAGAACAAAAAAACTATTCATTAAGAAAAATCATTAAATCATGAGAAAACCCGGATCATATCAGGCTTCAAATCGATCATCCAAAAAGAGTATCCAGTCCAAGACATAAAATAACAGAAACTAATCATACCCTATACCTCAAATAAAATCCCAAACTATAAAGCAGAAGACAAAACAAGAACCAACCCAATCAGAAGCCAAGAACAAGAAGGAGCCATACCTTTTGCTTTCAGGGTTCTACAAGACATAGAGAAACAGAAAAAAGGGCCAATGTGAGTGAATCGTGGAGTTTCTGGGGTTAATAATCGAAGCGTTTGGAGTTGAGGTGTGGCTGTTGTTTCTTGGAATAGGAAAACGAAAAAAAATCAAATTAGAAACAAAATCAATTGGCAGCAACTTACCATTATGAAGAGTCTCATCAGTTTTCTTTGAATTTTGTTTTGGCTTTTCCGTTTCACTGCCTTCTCATCATCACTTTCCGAAATTCTCAACTCATCTGCTTCCTCTTCTTCCCGCTCTTCTCCCCGATTTGTAACGTAAATGGCAAACCCCACTTGGGCTCGGGTCGGGGTCATTTCCATATGGGCTTACTGAACCTGCAGGTGAATTTTATTTTTTGGTTTTTGAGGATTTAAGTTTCAGTTTCTCTTTTTAGAGTGCTTCTAAATGTACAAAACAAAGTTCTAAATAGACTCACCAATTAAATATTTTTCAGATTTACCCTTGATCCTAATATTTTACAAACCCAGCAACCATTATCTTTTTAACACCATCTGTGTGAACCCAAATGCTGCAAAGTATGATACCCCGTATATGCTATTGATTAACTGGGTCGCCCAACCCACGCAACATGGTTGATTGGGGATGGTGTTTTAATGCTTGATTGAGGTTTCACATATAAGAGTTCAATCATATGGCTATTTAGTTTTCAATTATAAGAGTTCAATTATATGCTTTCACATATATGAAATATTAATCCCATCGTTTCAACTCCTATTTCTCCTTCTTCAAGTTGCTGCAGTCCATAACCATGTGTGTGTAGCATGGTTTTAAAAGACCCCGCCTAGCACCGTTTAGTCCATGCCTAGGCTCTAGGCTGCAACAAGCCACCTCGCTTTTCTTTAAGGCTTTTGTGTCAGGCTGTGGGCAATTAGGCGGCCGCCTAGCCCGCTTAATCGCCGCCTAGCCCTCCTAGACGCCGCCTAGGGTTTATATCTCTCCGGCTAATTTTATTTACATTTGGTGGTGGGGCTGTTACATTGTGAGGAGCATGAGAGTATAAGAGTAAATGGTGTTTTTAGAATTAGAAGTCTATGTGTTTATTATTGTTGTTGCTCACTTGTACATGAAGTTATGCTAAATTTTGGCTATAATCTATTTTATAAATATATCTAACAAGATTTATGTTGAATAATTTATCCATATTTAACTGTTTTCGAATAATGTAGTACATAAAATATATATTTTATAATTAATAAATATGAAAAAAGTAAATCGTCTAATCTCCGCCTAGTCTCCGCCTAGGCTATCCAGACGCTAGGCTATGGGTCGTCGCCCGCCTATCGCCTAGCGCCTTTTAGACCATTGGTGTGTAATAATTGTTTACGGTATGTGCGCAGTAGCTGTTGGGTTTAAAGTTTGTTGTGTTTAAATCAGTGTTCTAAAAGGCCCCGCCTAGCACCGCCTAGTCCCCGTCTAGGCTCTAGGCTGCAACAAGCAGCCTCACTTTTCTTCAAGGCCTTTGTGCCAGGCTGTGGGCAATTAGACGGCCGCCTAGCCCGCTTAATCACCTCCTAGAGACCGCCTAGCCGCCTAGGGTTCTAAGCTCTCCGGCTAATTTTATTTACATTTAGTGGTGGAGTTGTTACATTGTGGGGAGCATGCGAGTATAAAAGTAAATAATGTTTTTAGAATTAGAAATATATGTGTTTATTGTTGTTGTTGCTCACTTTTACATGAAGTTATGCTAAATTTTAGCTATAATCTATTTTATAAATAGGTCTAACAAGATTTATGTCGAATAATTTATCCATATTTGATTGTTTTCAAATATTATAGTACATAAAATATATATTTTTAATTAATAAATATGAAAAAAGTAAATCGCCTAATCTCTGCCTAAGCTGTCCAGACGCTAGGCTATGGGTCGCCACCCGCCAACCGTCTAGCGCTTTCTAGAACATTGGTTTAAATTAGGAAAGTTGGGTTTATTTAAAGGGAGGATAAAATAGGAAAGTTGGGTGAAAAAAATGACATTGATGGGTGTATCTAAAAATCTGGTGGATACATTTAGCAACATCCTTCTTTTTATATTAATCAAATTTTAATTTGGGTTGATGTGTTATGAATTGTGAACCAATTTGGTTACCACCTTACCATGCGCTTCTACATTTTCTTTTACCCTAAATTGTTTTTGCCAAATTTTTATTCAAAAAAATTGTTTTTGCCAAATTACGTCGGTTATTGTTGGATGATAGAGTGATATCTTTCGAGACATGAACCCTTCCTTTTCTGTTTAGGAGATTCCTTATTCGCGTTCTTTCCAGGTCGAAAATTTCTCTTACTTTGCTTAATTGGCATTGGTATTGTTTAAAGGTTTAATACGTTTGCAGGTAATTAACGATTTTGATAGGAATTTTAGGTATTTCAGGATTAGTCAAGGGTGAAACTTATCCGACCCAAATTGATCGATGATACAACAAATGTAAAATGAATCTAAATTTATGGCACGTATACTTGGAATAGAGAAAGTCATTAATGTCAAACACAACGTGAATGAGAGATAAATGAATTAGTATCGAACTGAATCATTTTTTGATCATGCATGCTCACCTATGGGCTATGTTAAGGGACAAGTGAATCTGATGGCTAAAAACATGCATAGTTAAGTAGTTTACACTACCAGATAAAGTCGTCGACCATAGTAAACTTTAGTCGAAAATTCTTTAATTCTTCGGCTAAAGTCCATAATTCTATCGGCTAAAGTTCTTAACTTAAGCGGACGAAGTGACTTTAGCCGACGCAAAAGAAATTTTATCAGCTAAAGTGTTTTTCCTCATCGGCTTTCGTCTATACGTTTTAACCGACGAAAAATGAATTTATCATTGGCTATAATATAATATAATAAATAAATTTAAAAATATATATATATATATATATATATATATATATTTAAATATCATAGCTGACGATGACACAATAAATTCGTCGACTATAATATAATAAATAAATTAAAAAATTAAAAAATATTTAAATATCATATCCATTGCCAACGAATTTAAAGAATTTATATTCGTCGGCTATGGTATAATAAATAAAATTAAAAAAAACAAATATCATAAACATTGCCGATGATAAAGCATTAAATTCATTGGCTATGGTATAATAAATTTCGTTATAAAATTGCACTACGGATATTTCGATGTCCGATTGACTATTGTGATACCAATCTGGAAGCAGAACGGGCATACGAGTCAAACTCATTTCTAATGCCATGACATATGGGCTTTTTGGCTATCCAAGTTCATTTAAGGCTTCAAAATAAAGTTTTTCTAAACACTTAACACACGAAAACGCCCATATCTACATCTATATGAGGTATTTTGGTCGAACCTTCAACACAACAAACTCTCACCATGAAGAGGCGCAACTGTCCATCTAAAAATTTTGAGACATTTACCCCTCCATGATAGGCCTCCCCCATATAGATAAATAATGGTAAATAGTAGGCATGTTGTGATTCCGGTCATCAAAATTCACAAACATAAATACGACCGTCAGATATCATCAATATGTTGAAATATATCTCTGGTAAAAAATTCAACTTTATCCGATAAATTTAAGGACTTCATCTAGACGGTCAATCTCGTAAGTCAAACCTCTATATTGTATTGACTGCAACTATCGGCACCGAGACTTTACCGGAATTACGTGATTTTTCAACCGTAAGCGTATTTCACCATTCCGGTCATATCTTATTTCACGACTTTTTTGCGTTTGAAGTTTCTACGTACAGTTTGTTTTAGAAACGAAACATTTACTTAAAGCTTAATAAACAAGTTATACAACATTAGTATGCATGTTGTGATTCCGATGATCAAAGTTGAGAAACAAAATTTTGACCGTCTGATATGATTATTATGTTGAAATATGTATATAGAAAAAAATTTAACTTAATCTGACAACGTTAAGGGCTCGATCCTTACGGTCAATCACGTAAGTCAAACCCCTTAACGCACGGAAACGGTCATTTGACCATCTAAATTACCTATTTTGCCCGGATCTTCAACTGAAAATAGTTTCAAATCGATGAGACGCAACCAGTGGTATAAAAATTTTATGAAAAATAACTACCGGAGATAGGGCTACCTCTAGGGAGAAAGAATGGAAAATTGAGTTAACCGCAATTATCGGTACCGAGACTTTACCGGAATTACGTGATTTTTTCAACCATAGACGTATTTCACCATTTCGGTCATATCTTATTTCACGACTTTTTTTCGTTTGAAGCATCTACGTATAGGGTTTAGGGTTTAGGGTTTTAGCCGACGAAATTAAGGTAATTCGTCGGCTAAAGTTAAATAAATAAATAAAATAAATAACTATAGCCGACGAAATTAGGGTATTTCGTCGGCTAAGGTTAAATTAATAAATAAAATAAATAAATAACTATAGCCGACGGATTACCCTAATTTCGTCGGCTAAAGTTAAATAAATAAATAACTATAGCCGACGAAATTTATTAAAATTCGTCGGCTAAAGTTAATTAAAAATTCAATTTTTTTGGCGGGAATTTTTAAAATTTTGAACTTTAGCCGACGAAATTTCGTCGGCTAAAGTTCAAAATTTTCTATATCTTTCACTTTTCTCTTCCTCCTCTTCATCTTCCCTCCTCCTCCTCTTCATCTTCCTTCCTCCTCCTCTCCCTCTCCTAACCTCCTCTCCTCACTCCTCCTCCTCCTCCTCCTCTCCTCCTCCTTCAAATCCTTCTCCTTCCTCCTCCTCCTCCTTCTCTAAATTCTTCTCCTCCTCCCCCTCCTCCTCCTCTCCCTCTCCTAACCTTCTCCTCCTCTCCTCTTCTCCTCATCTTTTGGTGTAAAATGAAAAAGATGTAAAAAAATGTAATCAAAAATACAATAAATTAAAAAAGAAAAAAAATTATGAAAAATTAAAAAAGCTATAGCCGACAAAATTTTAATAAAATTCGTCGGCTAAAATAAAAAAAAATATAGCCGACGAATTACCCAAAAATTCGTTGGCTAAAGTGAAATAAATAAATAAAAATAATAGCTATAGCCGACGAAATTTAATAAAATTCGTCGGCTAAAATTAAAAAAAAAAATAATAACTATAGCAGACGAATTACCCTAAAATTCGTCGGCTAAAGTTAAATAAATAAATAAAAATAATAGCTATAGCCGACGAAATTTAATAAAATTCGTCGGCTAAAATTAAAAAAAATAATAATAATAACTATAGCCGACGAATTACCCTAAAATTCGTCGGCTAAAGTTAAATAAATAAATAAAAATAATAGCTATAGCGACGAAATTTTATTAAAATTCGTCGGCTAAAGTCTAGAAATTAAGCGACGAAAAATTTCTTCGTCGGCTAAATAAATGACTTTAGCCGACGATGAACAGTAATTTCGTCAGCTATAGTGTTGGTCGACGGATTTTGCCCGACGACTTCTTAGCCGACGAAATTTAGGGTTTAGCCGACGAAAAAATTTCGTCGGCTAAAGTGGTTGTTCTGGTAGTGATAGCCGAAGACAAAGCAATAAATTTTTTAGCTATAGTATAACAAAAAATAAGAAAAATGTCCATTCACTACAAAATTTGGCATCATACTTCCCATTCCAACTTTTTTTAAAAAAAAATATTGACCATTTGAACTTTCAAAAGAGAATTTGTGCCCATTAGGTCTAAACTCTTAAGACACTCTTAAAAACTTATACTTCTCACCCCTTAAATATGCTTAGAGAAAGAAAATGTAAGAGAGAGAATGGTTGATTGGAACCTCATCGACTCTGGTCACCTGTTGTCGGACTCTGGTCACTGGTCGTCGGATTCCGGTCACCGGTCGCCAGACTCCGATCGTCGGTTGCCGGACTCCGGTGACCGGAATCTTGTGGCCGGAATTACTGACCCTAGTAAATATTCAATTTCAAGTTTACTACCCCTAGTAAACTTACTGCTGTTGCCAAAAACCAGACAAAACACCAAAACCAAGTTTACTTCTCTATTAAACTTACTTATGTTCCTAAAAACGAGACTCAAAACACCAAAACCAAGTTTACTAGGAGTAGTAAACTTACATCTGTTCCCAAAAACCAGACTCAAAACACCAAAATCAAGTTTACTATGAGTAGTAAACTTATTTCTAGGGTTAGTAAACATCAATACACATATCACAAGTACGACTAAGACTAATATACAAAACATAATCTAAGCAAATCTCTCTTGAGGCAACATAGATGTATAGAAAAGGTATAAACAAAGCAAATCTCACAATCAATCAGTCATGAATACCAATATGTTTCCAATAAGGCAAAACCAAAGAAATCTCATAATCAGAGCATACATATGGCCTTGGCTTGATCGGCTTTGACAGTCGGCGACATTTACATGAGATGAGCGGTGTAGAAGAGGTCAGTTTAGAAGCTAAGGTTGAAGATTGGAGATCGGAGGTCTGAGATTAGATCTTCTCCTCTATGAATCTGCATGGAGATTTGACCTCTGCCTCGTGGCATGCTGTCGTTGGCAACAGTGGAGAGACAACGATCGACGAGAGAGGAGACGATGTTGGCCGAAGAGAGAGAGAGAGAGAGATAGAGAGAGAGAGAGGTGAAGAATGAATGGGTTAGAGGGGTATAAATGTACATTTCTTAATAACAGTTGGAATGGGCACATGAAAACTTTTTTAGACCTAGTGAGCATTTTTTTCGTTTTTTTTAATGAATGGTCAGTAGCCCTAAAAAAATACCATAATCACAGCCGATGATAAAGAACTAAATTCGTCGGCTATAGTCTCGGTGTCGATAGTTCCCTATGATGAGCCCTATCTTTGAGGGTTATGTTTTAGAATTTTTTTTATACCACTGGTTGTGTCTCTTCGATTTGAAACTATTTGTGCTGAAGGTCCGGCCAAAATACGTAATTTAGACGGTAAATGACAGTTTCCGTGCATTTAGAGGTTTGACTCACAGGATTGACCGTCCAGTTCAAGCGCTTAACGTTATCGGGTTAAGTTGATTTTTTTCTCATACATGTATTTTATTATGATGGTCATATCATATGATCGGATTTTTCGTTTCTCAATTTTGATCATCGGAATCACGATATGGCCACTAATGTTGTATAATTTAGTTACTAAGTTTTAAATAAATAGTCAATTTCAAAAACAAACTACGTAGAACCTAAACTCTAAAAAATATGTTAAATAAGATATGACCGGAATGGTGAAATAAGTCTATATTTGAAAAATCATGTAATTTCAGTAAAGTCTAGGTGTCGATAGTTTCGGTCAACACAATTTACTATTCTTTCTCCCTATGGGTAGCCCTATATTTGGTGGTTATTTTCAATAAATTTTTATACCACTGATTACGTCTCATCGATTTGAAACTATTTTGTGTTGATGTTCTGGCCAAAATACGTAATTTAGATGATCAAATGATCGTTTCCGTGAGTTTAGGGGTTTGGCTTACGGGGTTGACTCTCCGAATGGATCCCTTAACGTTATCGGATCAAGTTGAATTTTTTTCATATATGTATTTTATCATGGTGGTCATATCTGACGGTCGAATTTTCGTTTCTCAAGTTTGATCATCAGAATTACGATGTGGCCATTAATGTTGTATAACTTAGTTACTAAGTTTTAAATAAATGTTCAATTTCAAAAAAAATCTACGTAGAATCTTCAAACTCAAAAAATTCGTGAAATAAGATATGACTGGAATGGTGAAATACGTCTAAGATTGAAAAATCACGTAATTCCTGTAAAAGTCTTGGTGCTGATAGTTACGCTCAACGCAATTTACCATTCTTTCTCGCTATGGCTAGCCCTATCTTCCAGGGTTATTTTTCAGTAAATTTTTATACCACTGACTTCGTTTCATTGATTTGAAACTATTTTGTGTTGAAGGTCTGGCCAAAATACATAATTTAGATGGTCAAATGACCGTTTCTGTGCGTTTAGAGGTTTTGCGACAAAATTCCCGCAAAAATTTTTGAATTTTTTCTATATCTTTTATCTCTATATAATAGCTGGCGAAAGAGGTGAATTATCGTCAACTATGATATAATAAATAATATATATATATATATATATTTTTAAATATCATAGCTGTCGATGACACAATAAATTCGTCGGCTATAAAATAGAATAAAAATTTAAATACCATAGCTGACGACATGTGGCATTACGTCGGCTAAAATCTAAAATTTTTTGCGTCAAAATTTCCGCCAAAAAAAAAGATTTTTTTTCTTTATATTTCATCTCTATCTCCCTCGTCATCTTCATCTCTCTTCCTCCTTCTCCGTCATCCTCCTCCACCACAGCTCTTTCTCCTCCTCCAGCGGCAACTCCCCGTCCTCCTGCAGCTCCTCCTCCAACGGAAAATCCTCCTCCTCCTCCTCCTTCTCCGGCAACTCCTCATTCTCCTCCACCGCGGCTTCTTCTCCTCTCCCTCATCCAAACACCTCTGGACAGCGTTGGTGGTTCTGGAAAAACAAAAAGGAAGGAAAAAATGACCCGAAAGTAAAAGAAAATAAAAAATAATTATTTTTTAAATTTTAGCCGACGAAATAAAAACTTTAGGTGACCAAATTCACACTTTAGTTGACGAAATTTAAACGTAAAGCGACCAAATTCAAACTTTAGCCGACAAAATTTCGTCGGCTAACGTTTACTCTAGCAACGAAGTAGTGTCTCCTAAAGTCCAAAAATCCGTCGCCTAAAGTCTGGACTTTAGCCGACGAATAAACTTTAGGCGATGAAGACACTCTAGGCGACGAAGACACTTTAGACGACTAAGAGAGTTTAGGCGACAAAGAGACTAGGCGACGAATAAACTTTAGGCGACAAAAGGTTTCTTCTTCGGATAAAGTTAAGATTTTAACCGACGATTTATATTTATTTCGTCGTCTTAGACTTTAGCAGACGATCTTTTCCTGACGACTTTTTAGCCGACGAAATTTTGTAACAGACCGATGAAAATCTTTCTTCGGCTAAAGTTGTTTTTCTGGTATTGTTATGTTTTTTACTTTTAATTGAATACATGTGTTTGAGATGCATTTGTCATTCATAATTTCTTAAACTGTCTCTTAAGGGCATCTTACCGTGTAGGCTATAAGCCAAATGTAAATAGCCTACCATCAATAACTTATACTCACACATCTCCACTAGCGATGGTGAACAAAATTAAAGAGTTACCAACAAATTAAAGAGTTATCAATCCTAACTATCAGCAATGAATTGCAACACCTCTATGGTACAAAACGCTGCCTCCAATCTGATGTCGACCCACCCAAAACTATAATCAACTTGGTCAAACAGACTAACTTTGTCGATCCACCGTTCCATAAGCTTGGTGTAGACAATCTTCGCATCTTCGGTTGCCAAAACGTGATAATAGTTGAAGCCGTTCTTTAAACAAAAGAAAGACGCACAATATTTCCACTGAAGGCTAAATTCTTTTGGGTAAACATAAAATTTCATGATCTACAACGATTATAATTAGAAAATCAAATTAAAACGGCTAATATATATATATATATATATATATATTAGAAAAAATATGGTAAATATATTGTTTATATACTAATTAACAAAATGAAATAACGAAAAAATTGATTTTAATTAATCAAATTGCATGAACATGAACATGAACAAAACCATAAAATGACAAATTGAGGATTTGAGAACAATAATTCAACCAATGAAAGTTTGCCGAGTCCCTTGTATCACACGGTGTCCTTAAGACGAATTACAACGTCTCAATCAGTGCAAAGACCTCAACGCCGCTTGGTCTCTTAAGAATTCAACCAATGAAAGTTTGTCGAGTCCCGTGTATCACACGGTGTCCTTAAAACGAATTACGACGTCCCAATCGGTGCAAGGATCTCAATGTCGCGTAGTCTCCCAAGATAAAACGATAATCAAGCTCAATGTCGCTTAGTCCCCAACAATATATATTATTTGGTTTAATCAATTGTCATTTAGACCATTTCTCCAACAATATATATATATATATATATATATATATATATATATATATATATATGATTATACTAACTGCTACTATTTTGTTTGTTTGTTTGAAAATTGAAATTAATGAACGGCTAGTTTTGATACATCCATGTTAAGGTTGATAATAATTTTGAATAACGGCTATACTTGGTTCAAAAACTTTCCTATAAAATCATGTACAATATCATAAACAGTTAGTTTTGGATAATACAATGATGTCTATGCCTCGATAAGGTACACTTAACATTCTTTCCATGTCGAAGAATCCCTTACATGAATTTACTTCATCTGTGGATCCACCATTCCATAAGCTTGCTGTGAACAAACTACTTGATCAGCACATTGAACAAGATGAAGGATTGTAGGTTCTTCCTTTCAGATACCTCGAGTTGTTATAAGGTGAGAAAAGCTTCTTCTTCTTTTTGTGTTTCTTCTTTCATGTCATGGGTTTTGTGCTTCTTCTTTGTTTGATCTGAACAAGTCATCGGTTTTGTGTTTTTCTTTCCATGTTGAAGATTCGATTCCCTTACATGATGAGTTTGTTTTATCTGCACTGCTATTCTTTAAAGATTTAGTATGTCTGCACTTAATTTAGGATTTTGGTAGATTTCAAATACTACGTGATTAAACCTAACAATCAGCAACATAATGCAACACCTCTACGTTACAAATGTTATCTCCAATTTGATGTTGACCCTCCTAAAGCTATAGTCCACTTGGTCAAACAGACCAACTTACATTCTCTCTGAAACGGAAATGAAAGATGCATAATACTTTCACCGCAAGCTAACACTACCAGAACAACTATTTTAGTCGACGAAACGTTATCGGCTAAGAAGTCGTTGGGAAAAAACCGTCGGCCAAGACTTTAACCGACGAAATTACTATTCATCATCGGCTAAAGTTATTTATTTAGCCGACGAATAAATTTTTCGTCGCTTAAAATCTGGACTTTAGCCGGCGAAATTTTATTAAATTTCGTCAGCTATAGTAATTTATTTTTATTTATTTAACTGTAGCCGACGAATTTTAATAAAATTTGTCAGCTATAATTATTTTTTTTATTTCTTGTATTTTTGATTTTTTTTCTTCTTTTTCGTTTTTGCACTGATGGTGGAGGAGGAGGAGGAGAAGAAGATGAGGAAGAAGAAGAGAAGGAGAGAGGAGGAGCAGGAGGAGAAGGCTAGGAGAGGGAGAGGAGAAGGATGAGAAGGAGAATGAATTAGAGGAGGAGGAAGAAGGAGAAGGATCTGGAGGAGGAGAAAGAAGGAGAAGGATCTGAAGGAGGAGGAGGGAGAAGGAGAAGAGGAGGAGGCTAGGAGGAGAGAGGAGGAGGAAGAAGAAGGATCTAGAGGAGGAGTTGTTGCCGTCGGAGGAGGAGGAATAGGAGGAGGAGAAAATGAAAGATATAGAAAATTTTGAACTTTAGCCGACGAAATTAGAGTATTTCGTCGGCTAAAGTTCAAAATTTTTAAAATCCCCACTAAAAATTTTGAATTAACTTTAGCCGACAAATTACCATAATTTCGTTGGCTATAGTTAGTTATTTATTTAACTTTAGCCGACGAATTACCCTAATTTCATCGGCTATAGTTATTTATTTTATTTATTTAACTATAACCGACGAATTACCCTAATTTCGTCGGCTAAAACCCTAAACCCTAAACCTTATACGTAGAAGCTTCAAACGAAAAAAAAAATTGTGAAATAAGATATGACCGGAATGGTGAAATACGTCTACGGTTGAAAAATCACGTAATTCCGGTAAAGTCTCGGTGTCGATAGTTGCGGTCAATACAATTTAGGGGTTTGACTTATAGGATTAACCATCAGGATGAAGCATTTAAATTTATCAGATCAAGTTAACTTTTTTACCATAGACGTATTTCAACATATTGATGATATCTGACGGTCGTATTTTTATTTGTGAATTTTGATGACCGGAATCACAACATGCCTACTATTTACCATTATTTATCTGTATGGGGAGCCCTATCATCGAGGGGTAAATGTCTCAAAATTTTTAGATGGACAGTTACGTCTCTTCATGGTGAGAGTTTGTTGTGTTGAAGGTTCGACCAAAATACCTCATATAGATGTAGATATGGGCGTTTTCGTGTGTTAAGTGTTTAGAAAAACTTTATTTTGAAGCCTTAAATGAACTTGGATAGCCAAAAAGCCCATATGCCATGGCATTAGAAATGAGTTTGACTCTTATGCCCGTTCCGCTTCCAAATTGGTATCACAATAGTCAATCGGACACCGAAATATCTGTAGTGCAATTTTGTAACTAAAAGGTACTTTAGCCGACGAAATACCCTAATTTCGTCGGCTAAAGTTTAAAGACTATAGCCGACGAAAAAAATTCTACTATAGCCGACAAAAAATTAGTTTAGCCGACGAAATAATTTTTTGTCGGCTAAAATTCCACTTTAACCGACGAAAATTTAACTTAGCCGACGAAACAAAATTTACTTTAGCCGACAAAAAAAATTCGTCGGCCTGTTTTTGGTTATTTCGTCAGCTAAAGTCTTTTCTCTTGTAGTGTAAATTCTTTAGGCTAAAACATAAAATTTCATGATCTACAATGATTGTAATTAGAAAATCAAATTAAAATGGCTACTATTTTTATTTTATTTTTTAAGAATATGATTATACTAACAACTACTTTTTTTTGTTTGAAAATTGAAATTAATAAGCGGCTAGATGCATTTTTCAATCACAATCCCTCTATTGAGGGCATCTTCCCGCGTAAGCTAGAAGCCGAATGTAAATAGCCTGCAAATAATGGCATATAGTGTTGCCATTGTATGCCAAATTCTATAATCTACGAATGAAATATCATGATCTACAGTGATGACGAATTTTTCAGTGCTACCGTAGCACCACGTGGCAATACCTAGTGGTGCTACATTCTAATCAAAATAAGACATGTGGTTTTATTACAATTAAATTTAAATATATGGATTTTAACTATATTGTTAAAGACCATTTTAGGTTTCTTATTGTTTTTTAAATACTAAACCCTAAGTCATAAACCCTATACCCTAAACCATATACCCTATACCCAATACCCTAAACTTAAATCCTAGACTCTAGCATGAACTCACTAAATACCCTAGAATGTCATTTCACAAAATATAAAAATCAATTGTTTTTATTTTAATTGTAATAAATCCACATGTCTTGTTTTGATTGGAATGTAACATCACTAGGCATTGTCACATGGTGCTACAGTAGCATTGAAAAATTTCTTCTACAGTGATTATAATTAGAAAATTAAAATAAAACAGCTAGTTTGACTAACTATATGATGTCTATTAACAAAATGAAAATAATAAACGACTAGTTTGATGGATCCATGTTAAGATAGATAATGCTTGTGAATAACGACTATACTTGATTTCCATAATTTCCTGTACATAAAAAAGTACATTGTCCATCTTTAATACCTGGACAAAAAAGCTTGGACAAAGTTAAGAGTAAAAGACGAAGCTAGGACACCGTTTGAGCCCAGTTGCTTGAGGATATGGTAGAGACCACTACTAGAAAAACGGTCTTAGGCGATGGAAATGTCCCGTCGCTTAAGCCTGACTTTTCTTCGCCCAAGCTCGGTCATATTTTTTCATAGTGACTGAAATCTATCATTCTGTCGCTTAAGCCACGTACCTATGTGACGGAAACAGACCTTAAAAGACGTAATGTTTCCGTCGCTTAAGGCTTAGATTTTTTCAAAAAAAAAATTTTGCTCCAGCGGATTTCCGGCCGAAATATTTTTTTGTTCTCCAAAACGTTTCTTCTTCTTGTTGTTCTTCCTCCGCCACCACAACCACCGTACCACCACCACCATCGCTACCACCGACTATGCCATCCCCCACAACCACCACCACATTCTTCTTCTGCATCTTCTTCTTCTCTTCTGCAGCAAGAGTGAGAGAATAAAATTTGAATCATTTGCTTAAGCGATGAAACCAATTTCGTCGCTTATGAAAGTTTTAAATTTTGAAATTCATTTTTCGAGCGCCAAACCGTATAAATTTGAAAATTTACTTAAGCGAAGAAAGTTTCCGTCGCTTAAGTCAATCATTTCCGTCGCTTAAGAAAGTTTGAATTTTTTGACCCAGTTTTTGAGCATCAAAACGTATAAATTTGAATTTTTACTTAAGCGACGGAAAGTTTCGTCACTTAAGTCATTCATTTCCGTCGTTTAAGTAAATGTCCATCGCTTAAGCAAATAATTTTCGTCACTTAAGCGGAAGAGCCTAAGCGACGGAAAGTTCATTATTCTGTCGCTTAAGCTTCCACTTTAGCGATGAAAATTTTCTGGTCGTGACCACTTTCGTCGCTTAAGCATGTCTTTCTAATAGTGGACAAAGCTTGCACGAAGGAGATGATGCAGACCAACGCAGACGAAGAGGAAGTTTAGATAGATCGCAAGTAGAAAAGGAGTTAGATCTAACAACTCTCCGCGCCGTTAAATTTGACAGAAGGTTATAAATGAAATTGAAAAATGCTAAAACAACCCATTTTTAACATTTTACATTATATTGAGGAACTTGTTTATCAGTTTGAGGAACCTTTTTATCATTTTGTAATTAAAAATTAGCCATGTTTTAAGAAGTAAAAAATAAAGGACTATTATTATTAGGTGCCTGAAGTGGCTATTTTCTGTCATTATAGCTAAACGGAATCAAAAACAAGAAAACAAAAAACATGCAGAGCGTGTGAATGAATACTAGTAGAAATAGAATAGAATGGTAACAAACAACAAAGTTCGTCATATTTAACAGTACCCTTTTGGGTTAACCTCTGATTAGATCATTAAGCAAAGTAAAGCTTGGAGTGTAGACAAATATTGCACTGTCGATCTTGGATGGTATGCCTTTAATAACCTCAGTATCTCTCATATGGTTCATCGTTTTTAATAAAGATTGATATCGATGTAATTCTCAATATAATTGATCTATGTGTTGCATATTCTTATACAGTTAAGAAGTTATATGACTCCATAATTATAGCTATAAAGAAGGAAAGAAATAAACTAGGATATCTATTTTAATAAGGATGAGGATTACCAAACCTAACTAATTAAGATATTAGTTAGGCTTGGTATCCCGTGTATGTATCAATACTCCCTCTTAAGTTAGAGTGTATGTTGATGACACCTAACTTGCCCAATAACTCAATGAATTGCTTCGGCTGTAATGACTTGGTAAAAATATCGGCAAGTTGCTTTGTTGTTCGAACATGGGCAGTTTTAACAAGTCCTCTTTGGACTTTCTCATGAACAACATAACAATCAATCTCAATGTGCTTAGTTCGTTCATGAAAAACAGGATTGGATGCTATATAAAGTGCTGCTTGATTATCACAAAAGAGCAGTGCTTGTTGTGTACCTTTTACGTTCAAGTCTTTCAAAATATTTTGTAACCATGTGATCTCATAACATGTAGACGCCATAGACCTGTACTCGGCTTCTGCACTGGATCTCGACACAGATGTTTGCTTCTTTGCCTTCCAGGATATAGGTGCATTATTGAGGAAAATACAATAACTAGTTATTGATCTCCTTGTATCTTTGCATCTTGCCCAGTCTGCATCACAATAAGCTCTCAATTGTACTCTTCCTGTGGACGGTAGCAATATGCCTTGTCCAGGTGTTTGCTTCAAATATCGAAGTACCTTGTGTGCCGCTTCCAAGTGTGGCTCTCTTGGTTTATTCATGAATTGACTTAGGATGTGAACATCATACACAATGTCTGGTCTTGTGATAGTGAGGTAGATTAATCTTCCTACCAATCATCTGTATTGTGCAGGGTTGGATAACAGCCGCCGCTCTCCTTGTGTAAACGCCATATTGTATTCTATAGGAAAGGTGGTAGGTTTTGCACAAAGAAAACCCGAATCCTCCAGTATTTCCAATGCATATTTTCATTCACTGAGCACAATTCCTTGCTTGGAGTGAGCAACTTCAATGCCAAGGAAATATTTGAGAACTCTCATATCTCTCAACTTAAACATGTCAGATAAGTATTTTTTTACCATGGTTAAGTCGTCAATGTGGCTTCCTGCTAGAATAATATCATCAACATATACCAATAAGACTGTAAGACTACCTTTGTAATTTCTGACAAATAGTGAATAATCAGACCAGGATTGCTGAAACCCAGCAGTTGTGAGAGCTTTGGATAATTTGATGAACCAATGTCTGAAGGCTTGTTTGAGTCCGTATAATGACTTGTATAGCTTGCAAACTCCGTTCTCCCCCTTTCCTCTAAATCCAGGAGGAATTTGCATGTAAACCTCTTCATACAAATCCCCATGCAGAAAGGTATTACTAATGTCAAGCTGGTGAAGATGTCATCCTTGTAATGCTGATAAACTAAGAAGAATTCGAACAGTAGTGAGCTTGGCAACTGAGAAGAATTCGAACAGTAGTGAGCTTGGCAACTGGTGTAAACGTTTCACGATAGTCTACCCCTTCAATCTAACTGTAATCTTTAGCAACAAGACGGGCCTTGTATTGTTCAATACTGCCATTTGGGTTGTATTTAATCTTGTATACCAATTTCCAGCCAATGGGATGCTTATGCAAAGGTGGTGACAAAAGACTCCAAGTACGATTATTTTGTAAGGCCTGACGCCATCGTGCATAGCCTAACGCCATTTCGGATCATGTATGGCCTGTGAGAAAGATGTAGGCTCACGCTGCATGGTTAGTACAGCAGTAAAGGCACGGTGTGGACACGAAAGTCTATCATAAGACAATATAGCAGATAAAGAATGTGTCAGGACCCACCCCGGGTTAATCCTTTTAACCCAAAGTAAACCCTGCGGGGTCCACCTTAAAGGAAATTTTTACCGGAAACCCCCCTTTGAAATGGACAACCCTACCGGCTAACCAACGAAAACATTTCCACAATCGAATACAACTAAACACTATACTGGGGTAATCAAAGAATTCTACGTGGAAGAAAACCCTAAATATACTAAATAACGACTGCAGAAACGATTTGACTATGCCTCATCTTCAGTATGCATGACCTCCTCTCAGCAACCATGTAACACTGGGTATTTGAAAACGAAGGGCCTAGGGGAAAACATTTAAAAACAGGACGTTAGAGTGGGTGGACAAAAATAAAATCCAGGCTCGAGAAAATATCTTAATTTAACGTTCTCCCTTTTATTGTTCCGAGAAATCATTTATGCATGTCTCCTTGGGAAATAATCCTAAATCATCATTTCGAAAAAAAAAACAAAATAACACTTGCCAATCTCATTGGCTTAAAACTCAGTATTAAAAATAAGGGAAGAAGTTTCACCATGAAAAAGAGTCTCCCAGACTAGGGTCGGAACCTTTAAGACTAATAAGTAATATGACGACCCTTCATGGCAGAGAGATTCTACCATGACAATGAGCCTCTCAGGCTAGAGTCGGAACCCTCTAAGGCTACTATTGCCCCACTCCACTTCCAAAGTGAAGGGGCCATATGGCTAGCTAGCATCTTTATATATATGACGACCCTTCATGGTGATGAAAACAAGAGAATACAAAAAGTCATTATTATATGACTCTTCCCCCGTATATTAAAACATGCATCTCATGCATAAGGCACGGTTCCCCGACCGTCCTCAAAACTATGGCCATAAAACAATGCATTTCAAATTTAAATAATTTAACTCTGATTGCAGCAGACATAACATAGGGGCTTACGGAAGGGGAGCAACCCACCTTCCTGGCCCCACTGGCTCATTAAATTAATAAAAAAAATGTTTAGCATAAAACAACATGACAACCAGAATCAGTAGTTTGGCCGACGAAAAATTTTCGTCAGCCTGTTAGCCAAATTCGTCGGCTAAGAAGTCGGCCAACTTAAAACAATTTTGTCGACGAAATGTACTATAAATCGTCGGCTAAATATTTTAAAAAATTAAAAATTAAAATACTATAGCTGACGAAATATAGTACATTTTGTCGGGTTAAATAGAACTATAGCCGACGAAATTTGCCATATAAATTTCGTCGGCTAAACGTTGAAAAAAATAAAATAAACAAACTATAGCCGATGAATGATGGTAAATTTCGTCTGCTATAGTATTTTTTATACTAAAAAAACTACAAAATTTCTAAATTATCATCTAAGCAAGCTGCAAATTACACAAACAATTTGATATAACCAACAACAAACACCATCAAAAGTAGTCTAAACGTTTTGCATTAAATTATTAATTTATAAATTGTTCATAAACCTATAAAACTAAATAAAATCTATATCATCTAAATCTATATCCGCGCCAGGATGAGGTTGATGTTGAGGAGGTTAAGGCGGTTGAGGTAAGGGAATAGGCGTAGGCACGGGCTGAGACGAAAGTCCCTGAAGCTGGGCAGCTGAAAAATCTTGCAAGTACTGGAACATCTGCTGCTGCTGTGCCTGGTTGGTGGCATATACTGCCGCATTATACTCCTGTAAAGCGGCAGTATATGCTGTCTGGGCGGCTTGCTGTTCCCGTAACATCTGAACTTCCGCCTCTAGCTAAGTCGTTCTGCTGCTGGTCGAGGCTGCCTTTTTTGAAATCTGGGAGAGGTCATCAGTACCCCTTCTCCCTTATTTCCTAGATCCCGGCAGTTGAATTTATTTCCTCGCGGTGGGAATGCTGTGCCCATGATCCTCGCCCTAACCCTGAGATCCGAAGTGTCGATCCGAGACATGGCTTCGGACATGTCTTCCTCTTGCGTGTCTGGCCATGTCTCCCTCACTATAGCAGTCATCACCTCGTTACTAGCCTGCCTCACCCTTGCCTAATTGGATAGGAAAAAATAATAAATTAACGTTTTGAAATATATATATATATATATATATATAATTTACAAAATTTTAAAACATAAAACGACTTACAATATCCTCCTGGGCGTCAGGATATGCCTTCTCGTACGTATAGACGTACCGGTTGACTTCTGGATGTTCCCTGACCGCCTCATCCATCAACGATGCGAAGGGTCTAGAACCGACATGATGGTTTCTTGTGTTACATTGCTGGTTCTGAGCGTTCGCCCGGGAAACGGCCTACAAAGAAAAAAAATTAGTAAAATATTTTAAAACGTACTTATTAATAACAATATAAGAAATTATTATTTTTAATTACCTGTTTATGTGGGTTGTTGAATTCGGATATCAGAAGCCAACGCCACTCGTATTCCCTGAACTGGAACTCAAGGGGGGTACCAGAACGTTCGTTCCCATGCGTAGTCCAGTGGGTCCGTAACTCGTTCTTCCACTCCTTGTACCTACAGACACGACAAAAAAATTGTAAATATTATTAATTATACATAATTTTGTTTTTTCATTAACTTTGCAACATACCTTCCCCATGCACAACGTCTGCCCAGGTGTTCCTCATGTGATGGGGAACGTCAAACCACACCTGCATTAAAACGTTTATTATTTTAGTTTTTTTATAAATCTACAATGTAATAAATAATGTTAAATGTGAATTTTTTATACTTACCGACATTGCGTTATGGACCATGTCCTTAACCTCCTGTGGGACCTCGCCCCAGTCTGACCACAACATAGGGACTCTATCCCTAATGAGCGCTCCCACGCGGCCGGAGTACATCCTCGTCTTCCCGCCCGATACTACGTTCCCATCCCCGTCAGTATCAATGACGATCCTTCCCGAGGTACTCACTGTCTTCTCGAGAGTCTTTCCTGTGACGGGACCTTTCTTCTTCCTTGTCGGCTTGGCTCCGACGGTGCCTATCATAAATTGATTATTAATAGATTATTTTTATTATGACATTATAAGAAAACAAATTATTTATATATCATTATTTATTCGTCGCTGGACCTCCAGTGGAGTGATCTACATGTCGTGCGTGCATGTTTCTTGAATGCATCATTCGTCATATCTACAACCTTCATGTGGATCGTCTCTTGGCTTGCATTGTGTAGGTGGTGCTCCGATGATGATCATTCGCTCATCACCCTTCAATGATAGCAGAGATAAGTGAAGGTGGTAGGTTGACTGTTTGTGCTCATTTGCCTTCCAAGTTGCTTCATCATTGGTGGCATGTCAGTGGAATACTCATGTGGCAACATTGCACCAAGAGTATGTAGCTCATCTTCCGTCAGATGGATGTATATGGACTTGGATTCATTGATATGAATGTTGAATGTCCATGCTCCGGTTAGCGTAGAAGGTGGCAAGCTAGACTGATTTTGGCAAGAGCTAGTGGATCTCCTCTCTTTCACTCCTTGCAACTGTTGTGCACTCATCTTTGTATTCTCCCTTATATGACAGTAGTCAAAGATGCAAATTAGCAAATTTGAAGACAAGGCATCTTTGTGCTCTTGATCATGGGCATATGTTCTCTTGTTGAGCAGGGATGCTCAATCATGTGGTCTTCGACATCCTTCACTCGATGACGAGCTTTCTACACTCGATGGTGAGCATCTGCACTCGATAGTGAGCTTCATGCACTCGATGGTGAGCTTAATGCACTCATTTGGTTGACTGACTTTCCTTTTTATAAGGGGCTTCCTTCATTGGATGATGAGCCTTCACGCTCCTTTGTTGGGTGGCGCTCTTTACTGAATGATGAGCCTTCACACTCATTTGTTGGGTGGAACTAATATTCTCTCCTTGGACTTCATCCACACGGCTTGGGCTCACTCCATTGGGTGATAGACTTCCTACACTTGAGAGTGGTGTCCTTCTTCCTTTGTTGGATGAAGCCCATGCTCTCCTCTTGAACTTCCTCCACTGAACGTTGAGCTTTCTCCACTTGATGATGAGCTTACACCATAGTAATGATCTGCAAAAGTGAGAGAAGAAAGGTAATCGGAGGACCAGCCTAAGGCCGGCCAAACACTCTCTGACACCCAAATCAGTAGAGTGTTTGAGCAATGAATAAAGATAGAAAAAGTGTATAATGCTTTGGCATTGTGCTGAAGCATCCTTGACATGTCAAACCAGAATAAGAAAGAGAGAGATTAAACACTTTGACATCATTTTGGGAGAGAAGAGGAGAAGTAGCAGTCGTCCTTCAGCCTTAGGAAGGCTTGGTATTTATAGGAGAAGAGTTTGGTAACGTGGAAAAGAAGAACATGACTCTTCACCAAACCCCTTACATTCTGACCCCTGACACGTGAAGGTATGGGTCTGACAAAGTTGGTGTCTGATGTCACATTTTGGTTATGCATCTAGACTGTAGCCATCGTCAGTGAGTAACACGTGTCCTAGTGGGTGAGAGCTGACTCTTGGACTACTGTTCACATGCCCATGACTGACGTTGGAGGTTGACACGTGGAAGAGTTGGTGAGTAGATCAGCTGATTATTACATGTCTACGTGTGCCCTAAGGGTCTAGGCCTTAGCCTTAGAGGTTATGGCCATGACAACTGAGGGTCGAGGCTTAAAGCCTTGAAAGTCGAACTGTTAGTCTTGGAGGTCGAAGTATCGACCTTGAAGGTTGAGGCTCTAGACTTGTTTTAGACTATGCTTCTCTAATGTCAGTGACCAGTCTTGACATGTTAATGGTCATCACTTGGTGATTATCATGATCATCTAAGATTGAAGACTTGGAATGCTAAGTTAGGCACCTTAAAGGTTTAAGTGCGTTGAAAGGTCAGAGTCTTACGTGGCTCTTTAACATTTCAACGCGTCATACGTGGAATGAGTTGAAAAGTCAACATTCGTTGTCGAACCAAATTATGACATCGACAAACATACCCATCAACCAACGCCGTCCAGCCAATCACATCCTTCTCACTACTTTCAACAAACACCTGATATGCATCCTCCAAGTACCCACAACCACACAACACAGATATAAACGAATTGCTAACAAACTGATCCAAGTTCAATCCAACCTTGACTGTATGAGCATAGAACTGAAAAGGGTATTTGTTTTCCAACTTCAGAAAGGCCTTGAGTAGCAATGGGAAGTGTGCTTGTCCGGAACAACTCCATTTCGTCGCATTGTTGAATACGAAACAAGGGACCTGTGAGGCTCCGAGGTCTTAGAAAATGCAGTGATGATGGAGTTCCATAAGCGAGTGGCGGTGGGTGCTTGAACATGGTCAATGAGGAAGGAAGCATAGGCGAGATGACTACGCTTTGAAGTTGTTGCAATGTAAGCGAGAAGCTTGGGTAGCAAGCAATCGTTTTGTCACTTTGTGAAGGGCCAAGGGTAACGAGTAGGGAGTGAATTTGCTTCAAATGGTTAAAGATTGTGTCATTGTGGTACAAAGCCAAGATGCTGCTACTCATGCTAGTTCACGTAATGGAATGAATTTGGCTTGCCAAGTGTGTTCTAGTGGTTTCCCAGAAGGTAAAGTTTGGTCCTTGACAACTACTACGGACAAATTTCTATACCAAAATCTCTTGAGTTTCTACCTTAATAGCTAGTTTGTGCAAATCCTTGATTCTTCTTTCTATGGCTAATATGTTGAGACTTTATTTCGAGAAGACAGTTCTGGGAAGTTTGGGTAGAACAAGGTCGCAGGAACTGCTGCAGCTTATGCATAACTCTCGACAATTGCTTTCATGAATAGATTTCTTCAAACCAAACAAGTAGCAAAGACTAGGGTGTATGCTTTTCTATTAGAAATGTAACAGAGTACAGGTTGATACAAGCATGATCTCACTATTTTGGTTGAGTACAGCGCTGCCTGCTTGTGCACTACCCCAAAACAATTGAGAAAAAGTGTTGTCCAATTAGAATCAAATGCGTAACCTACAAATCAAGAAAAGAATATACTAGCACCACACATTGATGGGAACATCAAAGTGCCATGCCTGAGGGTCTAGGAACCAGTTTGACAAAAGCCCATTGTTAGAACATTTAAAAATCTGAACTTTACAAATGCCTGAGCTAGCTAACCTATAAGATCTAGAACTAGCTGCCCCAACAAACAATGATCCCCATGCATCTTGTGCAAGCTTCAACAAAAGTTCTATCTTTTCCCCAATATTGATACCTAACCACTGCATGCAAAAAGAGGCATTCATTAGCCCTAATTCAAAAGAACAATTTGGACAAAGATTAAACCTGTGATCATTAAGTATCTTCCCACATAAATTTTCATGATAGTACCAAATTTACTGAAAATACAAAGGTCATTTTGAGCAAGTCTTTTTGACACTAGTATTTCATAACGAGTCATATCTTCAAATGAAAATGTATAAACTCTCAATATACCATTTGATCTGTCAACACTAATAATAATAAACCCACCCACCTTACTGTTCTATCTCTCTCTAGCATTACAAACGGGAGAACGAAAATTCAAAAGAGAAACTTACTCTGCAATTATTTGGTAGGAAGGTACACCCTGATGGTGTCTTTCATTCTAAGCTTTTTACGACAAGTTGGGCATTTGTGCTGAACTTTTATTGACGCTTCAATACACATCTTGCAGAAGATGTGACCACACTTTGTTGATGTTTCTTCACTTAAATGTCCCAAACATATTGGGCAGCTGAAGGAAGGTATCTCTTGAGGTGGCACGCTCTGAGGAAGTTCAGGAGAAGGTACTTCCTCTATCTGCATTATAAAAAAACTTCAAGTGTTTAGTTTCAATCTCTGACAGTTTTTTAAAAGAATAATTAAGGCTGAAAGCTTATGAAATCCCAAGTTTATAACTGAAATAATTGTAGACCCTTGTTAGTTGTTAGATACTGTAAATTGCTAGATGAGATGTTCACAGTAAACCAGATACCAGACACAATTGTTCTTGTGCAAAACGAAATATAGAGAATGAAATTTTTCACTCACCTTGTTCTTGTCACCGTCTTCTGAGCTGAAGTGAAGCTCCCAATTCAAAACTGCTTGATTTCGTAGAGTTCTTTTGCGCTTGTGGCAATGAAGGGGAATTTGAGGAATCTGAGCACCCCAATCTGAAGATTTTACATAAAAAATGTAAGGCAAATAAAAGCCAAGTAACTATTACTCAGAAGTGCACAATCAAAAGAAGGCCTACGATCTCCTTTATATAAGTGTTTGAGCAAGAGCATTGTCCTTTGAAGCGGGAGTTAACAAACAAAGCATCACAAATTCACAAGTCTCAAACAAGGCACGGGCAACACAATTATATCCAAGTTCAGTTCAAAATAATAACCTAAATTGCAATATTGACCAACTAACTAAGACTTTTAGTAAATAGAGAACATAAATAAGAGATAATCAGTAAGATAAAAGGAACTATAAAAGAAGTCAGAATGATCTCTCTATCATGCATACATAATTCCAACTGGTTTCCTCCATTCCATTGCAAAATTAACCGTCATCAAGTTTTTTTCTAGAAAAGGGATTTCAATTTTCAATATCTACATATTATCTTAGATGACTACAAGTCCTGAAAAATAAGAATGAAAAACACCAACGTGCTAAATAAATTATAGAAAATCAACTTTGTAATTACATTATGTAAATCATATTCACATTTTTTATATGGGAAGGTTCTCTTGTTTAACCTATCTGCTAGATAGTACTACCATCAATTATAATGCATACTATCATAGGCAGGTATAACCAGTTACTCTATATGATAAAAGGCTTGGACACCGAATCATGACAGTGCAATGAGTGTCAAGAACCTACTTCCAAGCATCAGAACCAGGCATTACTGAATAACTCTACCCATAAACTGTTTCTCCTGAATTCAATTCAATGGATCCTAAGGTCTTAAAATACTGCACTGGAGGTTAGAGGAAGTAAAACTGAGGAAATTTGTCTGCTATAATAGTATAATGTAGCAGGTGTCCTTTCTCTTTCTATAAAAGAAAGCTAATGAATTCCCTGCAGGCACAAGCTTCACAATTATTATTTATATTGAACACTATGACAGTCAACTGCAGAAGGATAGGCCCATGTCCAAATAATAGTTAAATCAGATATATGCATGACTAAGAACTATGCAACAAACCTGAATGACCGCTATGCATTCCTGTATTGGTAGCTATGACGTCCCTCACCTCAAGGCTTCTTCTAGAGTTATTCTTGGACTGACAGAAAGGAGAAAAGAAAAGGGTAAGTATGCTAATAAGAAAAATCATGACAAATTGGAAATCCAGAAAGAAAAAAGAAACAAAAAAACATAGAAGACAATCATCATACTCGGGCATATATCACCGGGGATATGAAAGCAATGCCATCATCAATGACCTCACGATCGTTTGAAGTTTGTGGTCCTAACCAACCAAGTCCTTCATCTAGACCTTGTTGGCTATTGGCCCAGGTAAATCCGGTATTTAAAACCAGCTCTTCACATGGCGCAGGATAGTTGAGGTCTATAGTAAGTGGCCTCTTCCCCCTTTGAGAACATTCCTGTGAAGACTGCGAGGCCATGCAGCTGTTTGTAAAATCCTACAAGTCCAGAAAGAGGGAAATATTCAATACCAAAGGGCATCTACATCTCTGTACAGCTTAAATTCTGTAAACCTAAATCTTAACCAAAAAAACCAAAATGCAAGGATCACTTATAACAAAATCACATCAGCTTTAGGATCTCATACATCAAAACAATATACAAAACCTGCAGCATTATTTAAGTTCACGATAACAAGAGAAAAGCCAAAGGGGAACTCTTGTAGTTCTGCTCGGAAAATAGAAACTCAAGTAAGAGTAATATACAACACATAACAACATCAGTAATGCTTCCTTCAATTATAAACTTACTAAGAGAGCTTTGTTTCAAGCATTATACACATACATAGAATTCTTCTGAGTAAAATGCCTGACCATTAATGATGTAAAGCAATCTCCTTTAAACATGGAGACTGTTCAACCCATATTACTATACATCTATGGTTCTCATATACAATTTTCAGCTGTTCAATCTAGGCGTAATTGAAACAAAATCAAAGATCAAATCTTTTCTTTGAAAGAAGAAAGTTCAAACTTTGAAACACGCCTGAAAGAACACATACAAAATCATCATTACCAAGACAAAACAAAACAAGCAATGACCCCCTTTACAGGAAACCCAATCCATGAACCAAATCAAAAATTACACTAAACCCTTCTTGTTTCACCCAACAAACCGTTCCAAATCATCACTGTTTGATCTAATACACAAACACCCACAAACATAATCAAAGATTCCACCTTTCAATCAAAAAACCCATATGACAATCCACAACCCAGAACCCAGAAATCAGAAAGAACAAATATTCAACGCAAGAAATGACAAAAGCCCAGAAATGAAACCAAGAAAATCCATACCTAAAACCTGAATCGAAACCCAGAAAGAAGACCAGCCTCTTGGTGCAAAGAAGATGATGGGTCTGAATCAAATATAAAGACACAGGAAGAGGAGGAGAGAAGATAAGAAGGGCAAATGATGATAGAAAATTTAATGTATCCTTCTCTTATTGTTTGATTTGTTTATTTCTTGTTCTGGTAATCTCAGTATGGAAATGAAAAATGAGAAGGGAGGGTCTGTCTCTATTGAATCCAAAACGGCCCTTCCTGGAAATTGTTGTTGTGTTCCGAAAACCAATTGATTGTTGCCAAACTTTGGTTCAGTGCTTTCTCTCTTTTTTTTTCCAACATTGCCATTACGTGGACCGCGATTTTTAGAAATGGTCAAAACCAATAGGTCAATAAATCAAAGTGCGTTGCTTTGCATGGTGGGTGAGAGTGTGAACCGAAGAATTTACGATGACAAAGGTTCTATCGGGATTGCTATATAGAATTGCTATTACGACGACAAAATTGTGAAAGTTTTCTGATTTTTAATAAATTAATTATGTTTGTTTAAGTCTGTTTAATCTTGTCTATTTGATTAATTTATTAAAAATTAAACGGTTATCGTCGTTTCATCTCGCACGCGGCTCTCGCGCCTGAGCAATCTTAAAGGTTCTATTGTGATATTTGTTGTCCTAAACTCCTAATAATATTCCGACCAAAAAATCAAGGAACTCCCGATAATAGATTGATACGATGTTCTTTCAAAATTTGGCCTAAAACACTCGTTCACTCCCTTTCTATTGGTTCTGAGTTTAAGGACAATTTTCTCAAATTGCATGAAAGAAGCAGAATATTTATCTCAAATTGCATGAAAGAAGCAGAATATTTAGTGTCATATTTACTTACTTGAAATGAAAAATATTCCCGGTGGAATAATTTTATTCCTAAACTCATCCTCCATTTGGTCCAGGAACAATTTGATCTTCAGAAACACCACAACAAGTCTTTCTGCATTGATGGCCTCCTCTGCTAGTATCCTTACAAATCTTTGCTAATAGATCTATTGCTTAGCTCTTTTATGTTTTGTTCCTTTTTTTATGTTTGTTTGCTTGCTTTCTATGGTTAGCTTTCTTTCTGTTGTTCTTTAGTTTCTTTACCTTTGATTTCGGTTGTGCTCTCCCCTTTCTTTTTTAATATACTCGTTTATTTACCACACAAAAAATAAGAATCTTTGCTCCTATGGAATGATCAACATGAATAGTGCTTCTACTTCACATCGAGTGCCGATCAAGAGGCAAGCTCCAGGAAATCAGGAAATTATGCTTTTAAGATTAACTTTGATGGTTTTGTGGTTGGTGACTCAGTAATAGGGGATTTGTAATCCGTAATTCCCTTCGCAACCCGATTGCAGTTAGTTCCAGAAAGATTGGGAAGTCCCAGTTCTAGTTGCAGAAGTTCTTGCATTCAGTGACATCTTTGTAATTGCTAAAGACAAGGGGTATAGCAGGTTAGAGGTGGAAGGAGACTCCAAAATAGTCATTGATGCCCTTAATGGGGTCTTTGATCCTCCTTGGTGACTTATCAAACTAGTCGAAGATATTAAATTGCACACGACTCAATTTCCGTCAATCTCTTTTAAGCATGTGTTTAGGGATGCAAATTTTATAACTAATGCACTTGCACATTTAAGTCAATCTTTGCATGTGAGTAATGTTCGGATAATTAGGGAGCCTAATGTGGCTTCTCATGCCCTTGTTTTTGACTTTGTAAATTCGGGATGTTCTAGAGGCTCCCATCTTTAATTTATTGCTTATTTCATAAATAAAATCCTGCGTTTCGATTGTCCATTGATTTGATTTAGTTCGAATCCTTAACGATCGTAAATTTGATTGAAAATTTGTAAAAAAGATTTTCTTATATAGAACTAAAAACTGAATGATCGAGTTGGAAAATGTGAATGAAAATGAGTGTAATAAACTATTAATGAGAAAGTTTTCAATAAAATGATCCTCATTAAAACCCTCTAGTTGCTCATTCGTGACAACTAAAACCAGAAACTTCATTCTCATTCTTCTGTTATCTTAAAGATTTGCGCTCTTTGCCTCAATGATGTTGAATTTACTGATTATTTATTCATTTTTTGTCCCAAAACATAACCTATCTTACAATTATCTTGACTTCCTATGCGTCAACCTTCACAGCACAACATCGTAGTGCCTTGGCACAATTCCTAGCTATACTTCCTAAGAACTCCCTACTCCCCAAATTCTCAACTTGTGTAATTTTATGTGACAAGCCAAAAATCACCTAATTTTTAGACGAAGCCAACCCTCTCCCTATTCAAAACTACATCAACCATCATATTGTCATTAAGTGGCAGAACATCCTTTGGCTCTTTAGGGTATGACTATCATACAGTGTTGCATGCCATACATCCTCTAATAGAGGTTGGGTGCACGTGCTTTGCAGGTGGGGGTGGGTGGGTATTTGGTTTTGAGATTTTTGGCCTTGCAAGAGTGTTGCAATTTTTTGCCAAAAGCTTAATTTCAATGGATTTGTCAGCAGCTGTAACAGGATTTGTCATTTGTGACTCTCTGGGTCGGCCTATCCCTGCAGCTTCAAAAATCTCGTGTATGCAAATGTCCTTGCTGCAGAGGCATAGGCATAGGCTTTGGATATGGTTTACTGTAGCTCCCAACAAAAAACTCACCTCACAAGCCCTTATCACCAAGGAAAACCTAAGTTGTTAATAGAGGTCTTGATGAGTCGGATAAAATGTTCTTGGCAAATCAAAGTTCTTATGCATGATATCCAACATATTTGTAGCCAATTTGAAGTTGTTTCTATTCGGCACATATGGAGATAAGCAAACTTTTTAGCAGATAACATAGCTTCATTAGGTTATTTTGTTATTGATTCCTCTATTTGGTTTTATCGGCTTGCTTGAAACTAGGTGTGCTTGAAGTTTCTCTATGTAATTTCTAGTTTTTCAATAGAAAAAACATATAGCCACGTTTGTGTTAGGACACACCTAGGTTAATCCCTTTTAACCCGAAGTAAATCAAGTGGGGTCCAGCTTAAGGGAATTTCTTACTGAAACCTCCATAAAATGGACAACCCTTCTTATATACCAACTAAACACTTCTATAAATAGTATACTTCAACCAAGACATCTAGAGTCATCATGCTCCTCAAAGGATCTACGCTTCATCTAACAAATTCAGACTTAACTAAAACGGGGTAGTCAGACTAATCTAACAGATAATACCTAACAACTAGTAGCGTCAGCAGATTAATTAACTATGCATCATCTCCCGTGAGCATTGACATCCTCTCAGCTACCCTGTAAAACTGAGAATTTGAAAAGGAAGAGCCTATGGGAAAGCATTTAAAAATAAGCGTTAGAGTGAGTGGACAAAATCAACGGATACTCAAAGAAACTTATTGTTTTATTACCTTCCTAAAACTTCGTTCATTTAAAACAACATATGCATGCATCAATGGGAAAAATCCCGAATAGCCTTTGAAAACAAATTAAGTCTTGAAACTTAAGAACTTAAAACTCAACATTTAATATTGGAGGAAGAGGTTTCACCATGACAATGAGTTTTCAAAGCTAAGGTCGAAGCCTCCTAAAGCTTCTAGGTATGCCCACATTGCTTCCTTAAGTGGGGGTCCACCCCGCTCAACCTTATTTAGTTAATAAGGTGAGGGTCATCATTATAACGCACCCCATGCCACTTCCTTAAGTGGGAGGCCTACCCCGCGCCACCCTAATTAGGTGGAGGTAATCACTCCACACGCACCCAGTGCCACCTTATAAGGGGGGTCAACAACCTATCCACCCCGCACCACTTTCTTAAGTGGGGGGTCCACCCGCGCCACCCAATAAGGTGGGGGTCAAATATATATATTAACGATCATTCATGGTGAAGAAAACAAGTCAACAAATACGAAAAGTCATAAAAGATTCTTTCCCTGTTAATTAAATCATGCATCAATCATGGTCATTCGACCGCCTTCATAATAATGGTCATATCTAAAGAATTTCTTAATAAAATAAACGTAACTCGATTTCTAGTCGATCTAAACAAGGAGCTTACAAGAGGGGAGCAACCCGCCTTCCCAATCGGCCAATCCCACCGGCTCAATATAAATAATAAATTCATGTTTCTTATAAATAAAATAAAAACATTAGTGCATGCATATCAATAAAATCAAAAGTTCACTCACAGTACTTAATGGGATCTCCTCAATGCTTGGAATACTCATCGGCCGCCGTCTCGAAATATCCACATGGTCGTGTCCAATCGCACGTTCGACCATTGGCTGTACAATTAATTCAACAAATCAGCCTTTAATACAGTTGACTTAATATTATCCTAGGTTGACTAGGAAATCTTAATTTGACCAGGAGTTGACCAACCAATTCCTTTTTAAGACACTTTAACCTTTTTAGCTTGTTTTTCTGATTATCGACTCTTTGGTTACTTGCTGGAAATCCGGCTTAACCCTTAACTTCCCTTAACCAATTTAATTTGACACTAGGAAGTCGCATAATAATTTGTTGAATTACTATGGACACCCAACATGTCTCTTAGATCAAATCTTTAACCATGAGTCGATATATCGATTAAGAAATTATCCAAATTATTTACAACGATCAACTCGATTTTTTATTAAGATTCCTGAGTTGACCTGATTCTCATTTAAAGATCTGATTGACTTCTTTTAACTGGTCAACTTTCCAAAAATAGAAACTTTTCTAAAATAGAAAGTTTTTCCAAAATAGAAACTTCCTATTTATGGTAAGTTTTCAGTAATTAGCCCGATTTATGATTTAACGAAAATTTTATGAATTTAAGGTTATTAGGGAAATCAAATTCTACCTCTTCGGCTCACAGCCGGAAAAACTGCTGCTTCGTCGGATTCTGGTAAGTTACCGGAATATTCTGCCTGATTCCGACAATCTTGCCGGAAATTGGCCATAGCTTCCCCGCTCTCTCCAGTCACCAAGTTATAGTCCACATGCACCAAAAAACACATTAACTCAGCAATTTAACAACACATCATAACTAAAGGATCGAGACTCACCCACAATCTAATTTAGGACTCATGCAACAACCTCCCTACTGCCTGCCACCATCTGGTCTTTTCCAGCATCTCCACTTCACCCCCATGCGCAAACACTTCTCCTCCAATCCACCAATCTACCACCACTAGCTCTTCCTCCGCTCCACCCAGCAGCAGAGACCTCACACTCGACGTCTGGTCTAGAAAGCTACACCACCATGCTCATTGGAGATCAAGGAACCCTTTAGAGGACCAAGAACACGTCGTCGGTGGCTAGGGGTCGAAACCCAGAAAACGGAAGATCGAGGATTTTGGATTTAGCCATGAATCAAGGAAAAGAAAGGCATAAAACTGATGAGAAGAGGAAGACGAACTCGGGCATACCTCTCACAGTCATCGTCGCCGCCTGAACTCACCAGAAAACTGCGAACACCGAAGCTCCTAAACTAGAACGATCTCCCTCTACGTCAATTGTGTGAAGAAATTTCTTTAGGGGTTATGTCAAGGAGAGGAAGAGGAATGCTTTGGTGGTGGTGCACCGACGTGGGGTGGCCGGATGCAGCGGAGCACCGCTGGGGAGCTCATCGGAGATGAGAGAATCGAGAGGGAGGGGGAGGAGAGGTTTGACCCGAGTCAGACCTCTCTTCTCTATTTATAGAGAAATGGACGTCCCAAATCAGATCTCCAATTGATCCAACGATCCAGATTTAAAGATGGTAAAAAGTAAATAGTTAAATGGTATAAATTATTTACCAAAATGGTAATTAATAATTACTAAAAACTTCAGAAAATAGAAGGAAACTCTGAAAAATATTCTGAAAATACCATGAGAGTCATGTCGACACATACTACAACATAGAGTCATTAAATGAGAGATTTGAAGAGTTTAGAAAAACTCAAAAATAAACATGAGCAATAACTTAATAAATTACTAGTCACAGTTAAAAACTCTCGGTAACTCATGAACCCCTGTAAAAAGATAAATTTTACGTACGGGGTGTTACAGTTTGGTTGACAGGAATGTAAAAATGCGAAATAGTTTTATTTTCCTTTCCAAACATATATGGAATGAAATATGTTTTGGCATTTGTATGTGGGTGTTTGGTACATATTGAAAATCAAATGATGGAATGCCTAGTAACGGCCAAGCATTGATGTTCAACTTACCAAATGCCACTCTCTTTTTCTCTCTCAAGCAAAACACTACGACGTTCATTGGTTCTTGACGGCGGCCGTTCGACAAATCTACTGCCTTTGGGCAGCATAAATTGGATCTAGAAGCGTGGTGATGCCTCTATTCTTGATGGATTTCGAGTCTTGGCCCCCTGGCCGGATCTAGGTCACTGTTTTGGTGATCGAGTCTTGTTTTGTCGGAGTCTGCTATGATACAAAGACAGGTGTGTGGCGGTGCAAGGAAGAGGCCGCTCGGTTAGGATATGGAGACACGACAGCTACTCTGTTGGTGGGTCGTTGATCTGGTTGGGGATAAAGGTGATAATTTCTGTTGAAACCTATCTCTCATGAAAACTAATAGCTTTGATCCATACTAGTGTGATGTCACTGTTGTTGTTGGAGGACACGACGATGGCGAAGGGATGGTTGTTCATGGTGGAGATGGGTATCTAGGTAAGATGCTCTTCTCTCAAATCGGGTGTTATGGTGTGTAGGACCTTGTCTTGAAGAATGTATCGGCTTCGTCATTTTTTGGTTGATTGGGCATGCGCTGGTTTTGGATCTAGATGTCGGCAATGTTAGTGGAGGTAAGTTCAGTTCTGTAGATATCAGGGCTATCAGAGGTGGTGATGATGGTGACTCCATTTTGACAGCAGCTATAGGGCTATCTAGATAAAGGTGCTTAGGGTTTGTGGACCTTGGTGAACCTCGGCTTGATTTTTGGAGGTTTGGGCCTATTAAGGTTCCTAAATTTGGGTTGATTTTCTAACTCTGTTGGGTCGTAACTCTGGTGTGGGCTTTGTTGGATCAAATCTTTATGGCCCAAAGTGTGATTTTTTTTATCGAAAGCGGAGTCCCGCACCCCCCTTGAGTTGTTACCAAGGGGCTTGGTTGGGTCTACGAAGGTTCCTAAATTTGGGTTGATTTCCCAACTCAGTTGGGTCGCAACTCTGGTGTGGGCTTGGTTGGATTAAATCTTTATGGCCCAAAGTGTGATTTTTTTATCGAAAGCGGAGTCCTGCACCCCCTTGAGTTGTTACCATTTATTTCATTCTTCCAACGTGGTAGAGGCTCAAAAATTGCGATTTATATGAAGTGGAAGTAGTTTTGATTATTGGATTTCTAGTGTCGCTAGGTGTTTAGTAGTCATAGGAAATGATTTCTATATGCGTGCCGAAATATGGTTATTCCTTGTACTGTTTGTTATATTATAAAATTTGGTTGACTTCTGATTCAAAAAAAAATTAAATGATGGAATCAAGTATTAATTCTTAAGTAATGTTTGGTAAGTCATAAGGGCATCTCTAACTTATACCTAAATTTAAAATTTGACTCACCCAAACCTATTTTTCTTATATAGGTTTTACATCTTCAACCCTTGTTATCAAAACCTAAACCCAAGTCATGGTGGTTAGTGGGTTCAACCCGCTATAACCTGTTAAGCTAACTGATTATAGCGGGTTAAACCCGTTGGATTCGTGGGTTACCAATTCGAACCTGCTGAAACCCGCTAAGGTTTATATATATATATATATTGAAAATATTTCTTTCCTTGTTTCTGAATAATTTTTTTATTTCTTCTAATCAAATTTTTACTTCATCGAAAAAATAAGTTTTTACTTATTTTTTTACAATTTGTTTCCAAACCTGCAAAAATAAGATTCAATAGTTTGTTTATTCAAAAAAGATTGAATATTTTGTTAAACTATTTCCAAATCAATTATAAAATAAACAAGACCAAGTCAGTTATGGAGAACAAAAATTCATACTGACTTAAACTTAGTTTAACTATAAGTACAAGAGATAGAAGTTGATGATTTTAGGAGTTCTAAACTAGCCTACTAAAACAGTATTTTACAACATTAGCCCCACACTATGTTACCAATCTATTGGCTATTCGTTTCCTCTTCTGCCCACCTTCGCTCTTCTATCAAATTGTCAAGTCTAGCACATTTTAACTAAGTTGCTCACAATCAGTGTGATCTTGATCTGTAATATATATTGAAAAATTAGTTAGATAAAAATTAAATAAAAATAACATGATGAAAAGATGCGAAATCAATGCAATGACCAAGGAATATAGAATTCACCTTTCTTACCGAATAATCAATCACGACAACATAACAATACTTCAACTGTTTCAGGTGTTAATGAGCTTCGATTTTGGTCTAATACTCTACCAGCAATACTGAATGCAGACTTGGATGCTACAGTGGAAACATGAATACATGGTAAGCACGTCACGTGCCAAGTGACCAAGTACTAGATAACGAAATTGTTCCAATTTCCACCAAGAAAGAATATCAAGCTCTTTTTGTCTGTAATCTAATCTTTCTTCATCAAGATACTTCTGCAACTCACTATTAGCAGTTGAATTTGAACCACTTTCACAATTAGCATCAAAATCCTACAGCATTCATTTGCAAATAAACTTTATTAAATGTTTTATCTGATTTCATTCCAAACACTACTAGCATAATGCATTATATACAAGATCTTGGTACAATATTGATGTGAAAGGAGAGTACTATAAGGTATTATTATTTCTGTCAGTAACTATCAGTTGTTTGAAAACTCCATAAATCAGAAGTAAAAAAATCCTACCTTACCTTGAACTAAACATAAGATACTATGAAGCTTCAAATTTTCATTTTCAAAGCATTTTGTAACATGCGCTTTAACGGTGTTTCTATAAGGAAAAGTAAGAATAAGAGAAATATAATGAAACACGGCTTTGATCCTCTCATACTCCACAAAACAAAATGACAAATCATGTCGTACAATAGCCTCAATAACCAGCTCAAGAAATCTATCAAGCGAAAAGTCTGAAGAACGCGTAGAAGACCGAGGTGACACTACATTACTCAAATATAACACTTGTCATGATAATGTAGAAGGTTACTTGTTCCCGTTCTGTTATCACACTTGTAAATGGCCCCACACTTGATGCATTTTGTACGCTCTGTCACGCCCCATCCCGAGTTTACTTTCCTAAACCGGGGATAAGACATGCATGATTCTTCCAAAGAGAGATTACCTTCGCAATCCCCCTTAAGAAGTGATAACCTTTACCCAAACCTTTTTCAAGAGTCCAAACGATACCGGAATAGACCTCACATCCAGAGGTTACCCCGATTTATGCATTTGGATTTCATACTAAATACTATAAAGTACCTAGGGTCTAATTATAATTTGTGACTGCACCCAAATCCCGGTCAGGTTGCCTACGTACCCTGTACTCAGAAATCCAGCCACACGTAGCTATTATTTTAATCAACGCACTAACCGGGCTAATCCAGCTTTTCTATATATCGGTCGATCGATCAATATGGATTGCAAACGCCCAATGCATAACAGGAGTTTAACCTCTCCGTTGAGGTATTTACCGACTAACTATCTATCAGGATTATCCCGAACATTTAACCATACAAGTCTATAACATCCATACACATATAAACAGAAAATAATAGCAAACACATAATTATACAAATCCATCAAGGATCTGATAGTCAATTTATCTCCAATGGCACTCTTATAAATACCTAGAACTGTTAGAAGCAATATTGTCAATTCAGCCTTAATGGAAGCTTGGTAAATATGCTAAGCTGCCGGGGGTATTTTAGAAATTTCAGCCGTAGTGGCAGTCCCTGTAAATAGATAAAACAGCCAGGGGCAGTATGGTCTTTTTAATCTCAGTGACAGTCTAGTAAATATACGAATCTGCCAAAGGCATTTCTAAGATTTCAGCCTCAATGGCATCCCCGTAATTATATAAAATAATCAAGGGTATTTATGGAATTTCAACCACAGTGACATCCTTGTAATTAAACAAAACTGCCAGGGGTATTTCCAAGATTTCATCCCTAGTGACACCCATGTAATTACCCTAAACTGCTAGGGGCAGTTCTGACATTGCACACCGCTGTAAAACAGTAAAAGGAAACTCTACCGTTGTAAAAATCAGGATTTTTACTCTTTGTCTTCTCTGATCTTAGGTTCGTCGAAAAAACAAGTCTTTTTTGGCCAAACCGAGCTTCTATACAAACAAAACCAGCTTCTATACACTCTAAGCAGTACTACAAGGATGAAAGCGATAGAAAATTCAAGGTTTTCATACCTCGAAGTCGACCACTGCAAACTCCAGCGAAGCTCTGCTGGCCACCTCCTTCCTCTCCTTCCTTCTGGCAGCTACTAGGAGCTTCCTGGATGTCTCTAGCTCCTCCTCTCGACTGGTTTCACATCGAAGCTGAGTGTACAGTCCCCCAGCTCTCTCTCCTCTGCTGGGAAGCGTTCATGGCGGCGCTGGCTTGGCTGAGGGTCAGGTCGTGGTCGTCGGGGCAAGGCGAGCCTGAGGGTCGCGGCTGTGAGGCCAGACGCGGGCGCCGAGGTGGTGCTGCTGGGAGGTCTCGAGCTGATTCGAGAGTGAAGAGAGAGAAGAGAGAGACTCCCTAGTTAACGCCCCCAAATATATATACGAAAATCCAACGGCCTCTGATTGATCTGACGGCCCAGATTAAATTATAAAAAGTTACCATAAACAGTAAATAGATATTTTGGTATTTAGTAAATAGATATTTTGGTATTCTGATGAATCAGTGGCATCAGAGGCGTTCTTGCAGGCGCTCAAGCCAACCCGCTTTGTGGTTGAGCTCAGGAAGCAGCGGTTCAGGTGTTACGATGATTTGATTAATGAAGTGACTCGGCAAGCTCAAGCCGAGTATGACACCTTCAGGGAACGCCAGACGAATACAGGGTTTACAAGCCAACGAGCTGATGGATGGAGAAAGGAAGGGCAGAGTAAGAATAGCCAGGGGCGCTAGGGCAAAAGTTCAAGCAGACCAAGAGATAAGCCAAGAGAAGCTCCATACCCAAAATCCCCAGCCCGGGAAGCAAAAACCCCATACATTCCTCGATATGAAGTGTTAACCAATTTAACTGCCTCCTATGAAGAAATTTGGGACCGCCATAAGAATGACATTCCCCCAGCTCCCAAAAGGAAGTTTTCCAAAGAGGCAGGGCCGGACAACGGGCAACATTATGCCTATCACAACGAGTCCGGCCACACTACCAATCGGTGTTTTGCCCTTCGAAACACCATTGAATATATGATTCAGAACGGCAAGTTACAGCAGTATAAGTCACCCGCTACATGTGCCAACTTGATTGAAGTATATGGGGAGATAATGACAATTCACGGGGGTGGCACCCAAGGAGCATCAGGTCACTGGGCTAAAAGACTTTGTCCAAGAGGCCCGGAGGTGGAGATAATGCAGCTTCGTCAAGAATGCCGCAAAGAACAGGTTCCTTGGGATACCGTGTCATTTTCTCACTCTGAAGACACGCTGAAAATGCATCATAATGATCCTTTCATAATTACTATTCAGATTGACCATTGGCGACCTCGGCGAGTTCTGATAGACACGGGAGCCGCTGTCAGTGTCATGTTCAGCAGCTGCTATAAAGGGTTTAAAAGAGGAAGAGATAAGCTGTATAGAAACCACGAGCCATTGATCAGTTTTTCAGGCAAAACAACTCAACCATTGGGGTCAGATCAGTTAACGGTTACAGTTGGAACCGGGCACCAGTCCACAAGAATTGTGGTTCCCTTCATAATTGTGGACTGTCCATCATCCTATAATGCCATACTTGGGAGAGATGCCCTTTGGGGCCTGCAAAGTTTTATAGCGGGTCATATGCTGCTTATGAAGGTGCCTACACCCGGGGGCTGGGTTACAATTCGCGGAGACCAAGAAGCCGCTGTTAGATGCAACGCGATAACAACAGCTCATGCCCAGCATGAAATGTTTTCAGCGGGTTTTTCCCTATCCCCATTTGACAAACCTGATGACCCTAGGGATGACCCAGATTCCTTGCCCATCAGTAAGACAGCACAGAAGAAGAGCCAGAAGTATCCCGCCAAGTTTCCCCGGCCAGCCCTAATTGAAGCAACATAATAGATTCAGATTTCAGAGGAGTACCCGGAAAGGAAGATTTGCATTGGCACAGGCCTTGACCCAGAAGTCAGAACCCGGATAATCGAGCTTCTAACCGGGAAGCAGAAAGTGTTTGCATGGTCATATGCAGACATGCCCGGGATCTCTCCAGAGGTTATGACACATTCCCTCAATATTATCCCGGGTATTAAACCGGTACGACAGAAGCGTCGTGCATTTTGTGCAGAGAAATATAAGGCCATCCAAGCAGAAGTTAAACGTCTTAAGGACATCGGGTTCATTGCAGATGCAACATACCCGGATTGGCTGGCCAATGTTGTGATGGTCAAGAAGACAAATGGAAAGTGGAGGATGTGTGTCGACTACACAGATTTGAATAAGGTTTGCCCAAAGGATAGTTTTCCCCTTCCCAATATTGATCAACTGGTAGATTCAACCGCGGGCCACCCGCAGCTGAGTTTTATAGATGCATACTCGGGGTTTAACCAAGATCCGATGAACCCCGCGGATCAAGAGCATACATCTTTTACAATGGACAAGGGGATGTATTACTACAAGGTGATGCCTTTTGGACTCCGGAATGCAGGAGCCACATTCCAGCGCCTGGTAGTGGCATGTTTGTAAACCAACTCGGGGATACTATGGAGGTTTATATAGATGATATGTTGATGAAGAGCCGGAAAACAAGTAAACACCCGGATGACTTGGAGACCGTTATTGACATTGCCTTGAGCAAGGGAATGAGATTAAACCCGGAGAAGTGTGTTTTTGGCGTTTCAGGAGGAAAGTTTCTCGGGTTTATGGTTAGCGCTCGGGGGATTGAGGTAAACCTAGATAAAGTTCAAGCAGTTTTGGCTATGGAACCGCCAAAAACCAGGAATGAAGTCCAGAAGCTTACAGGGAGGCTGGTGGCCTTATCCCGGTTTATATCCAGGTTGACAGATAAGTGTGCCCCCTTCTTCAAAATTCTTAAGAGTCAACACCGGGAGCAGATTACATGGCAGGAGTTGCATTGGTGGACCCAGAAGGGAACATGTTTGACTATGCTTTACGTTTTAACTTCAAAACATCAAACAACACGGCTGAGTACGAAGCCTTAATCAAGGGGCTTCAACTTGCTAAAGAAATGGGAGCTCGGCATCTTCACATATTGAGTGATTCTCAACTGGTGGTGCAGCAGGTTAACGGCGGGTTTCAGGCAAAGGAAGCACATATTTCCTCCTATCAAAAGTTAGCAGCTTTCTTGCTTGAAAAATTTGACACCTTTGAGATTACTCAGATACCGAGGCAGCAGAATGTGAGAGTAGATACTCTGGCTAGGATTGCAACAGGGGAGGATCCTAATGCCGAGTTTAAAGGCCTACTGATCGAGACATTAGAGAAACCAAGTATCTCACTCTCCTTTTCTGAGATTTTTGCAGTGGAAGCAAAGCCGCCACCATCTTGGATGGATGAGTTCATTAACTTCATCCAACATGGAACCTTACCTGAGGACCCGGTAGCTTCCAAACGACTCCGGGTTCGAGCGGCACAGTATAGTATCCGTGATGGGAAGCTGTATCGACGAGGACATACTTTCCCTGATTTGAAGTGTATTACACCCGAGGAGGGAGACCGGGTTTTGCAGTCACTTCATAGCGGGGTATGTGGAAATCACTTTGGAGCCCGTAACCTGGCTTTCAAAACCCTCAGAATGGGATATTACTGGCCTTCCCTGGAACAGGATGCCAGAGTGGTGGTAGATTCCTGTCTTCAATGTCACCGGTTTGCAGCCTTTCCCCGGGCCCCCTCAGTCCCGCTATCGGTCATCATTTCTCCATATCCATTTTGCATGTGGGGGATTGATTTCATTGGACCTCTACCCACAGCACCGGGACAGTTCAAACACGCCATTGTCTCAGTGGATTATAATACCAAGTGGATAGAAGCTCAACCCTTGGCTCGGATCACAACCGCAAATGTTAAGAAATTCCTCTGGAACAATGTCTTTTGCCGGTTTGGAATCCCAGAGACGTTTATCACAGATAACGGGACACAGTTTAATAATGACGAGTTCCGGGAGTTCTTACATTCCAATGGGACAAAGGTGCTGTATGCCTCCCCTGTACACCCGCAGACTAATGGACAAACCGAGGCTGTTAACAAGCTGATCAAGCAAGTTTTGAAAAAGAAGCTGGAAGAGACAAAGGGTTTATGGGCTGAAAAATTGCCAGAAGTTTTGTGGGCACTTAGAACAACTCTAACAGAGGCCAATGGGGAGAGCCCATTTTTTATGACTTTGGCTCTGAGGCAGTAATCCCGATAGAGATGGAAGTCCCTAGTGACCGGGTACAACTGTTCGACCCGGTAACCAATAATGAAGGCATTCACCTTAACCTGGACCTACTAGAGGAACGCCGGGAACGTGCACATCTCCGGAATATCAACAAGAAGCAAAAAGTGGCCAAACATTAAAATTCCCGGGTTATCAAGCGCCTACTTAAACTCAGGGATTGGGTAATGAAGGAGGTTATCCCTAAGCCAACGGGGTTGAAAGCTCCATGGGATGGTCCATATGAAATTGTTGAAGTCGTGGGCCCGGTCACATTTTACATCAGGGGTACAGATGGAGTTACGCTTCCACGGCCATGGAACGCACAACATCTACATCTCTTCCCCAAATAGCCTTTAGCGGCACTACTTGTATGCCTCACTCGGCAATCTCCATATGACATGAAATATTGCAAGCCTTAACGGCCTTATTTCACTGTCAAGACTTGGCAATCTATATATGACTTGAAATATTACAAGCCTTTCACGACCTTATTTCAACCCTTGAAAGTCCTAACGGACCCGTAAAGCCTTCACGGCCCTTGAAAGTCCTAACGGACCCGTAAAGCCCTAGCGGCCCTTGAAAGTCCTAACGGACCCGTAAAGCCCTCGTGGCCCTTGAAAGTCCTAATGGACCCGTAAAGCCTTCACGGCCCTTGAAAGTCCTAACGGACCCGTAAAGCCTTCATGGCCCTTGAAAGTCCTAACGGACCCGTAAAGCCTTAGCGGCCCTTGAAAGTCCTAGCGGACCCGTAAGGCCCTCGTGGCCCTTGAAAGTCCTAACGGACCCGTAAAGTCTTCACGGCCCTTGAAAGTCCTAACGGACCCGTAAAGCCTTCACGGCCCTTGAAAGTCCTAACGGACCCGTAAAGCCCTCGTGGCCCTTGAAAGTCCTAACGGACCCGTAAAGCCTTCACGGCCCTTGAAAGTTCTAACAGACCAGTAAAGCCCTAGCGGCCCTTGAAAGTCCTAACCGACCCGTAAAGCCCTCGCGGCCCTTGAAAGTCCTAACGGACCCGTAAAGCCTCCACGGCCCTTGAAAGTCCTAACGGACCCGTAAAGCCTTCATGGCCCTTGAAAGTCCTAACGGACCCGTAAAGCTCTAGCGCCCTTGTAAGTCCTAACGGACCCGTAAAACCCTAGCGGGTCCGTTAAAGTCCTTATGGACCCGTAAAGCCTTAGCGGCCCTATTTTTATTTTATAACGTTAACATGCCAAACCGGCACTATATGTGTAAATTTTGTCAACACTTGCATATTATGCATTAGATTACCGTGTTATTTGACAGGAAGAATTATGCAAAGGAAAAGCTTGAATACTTTCATTCAAAAAAGTCAAAGTTACAAAGTGGAAAACCGCTACAAATAAAAACTAGTCTACAAAAGCAAAAACAAAAAATCCTCTGAGAGAAGCTCCAGCTCATAGCGCTGCAGACCCGCTACCCCGGCTAGTGCTCGACCCGCCACGTCCTCCCCGAGGCCGTATGATGAACTGTCCTCCACGGGGTAGTGGCCGGTTTTGAGGACCCCAGATAATACCGCCATGGGATGCACCTCTCCTGGCTGCTGAAGCAGGAACCGGGGGACTCCGAACCGGGTTTATAGGAGCTCTAGGCTTTGCAGCCACAGCAGCGTCAGGCCAGGAGGCGCCCGTAACCCGGTCAGGTCTGACATGCCCTTGGTGGCCATCATAACCCGCCTTGTCGAGCCAGCCTTGGCGAGTTCCGGCACTAACAATTTCAGCACGAGCCTCAGCCCTTGCCGTCCGCAGCTTTTTCTCGAACTCGGGGCTGGCCAGAAACTCGGAGACAGCAGTCCTTGGCCTGGGAAACCGCCTGAACCAAATCTTCCTTTTGCTGCTCCAAAGAAGTCACTTGTTGCTGCAGCGCCTGGTTCTGCTCGGTCAGCTGAGCTATAGCGGCATCTTGAGAATACCGATCCTCCCGGTGACCCTCGATGACCTTCTCTAGCTCAGAGTTTTTGGCCACCAACTCTGCCACTTGATTTTCTGCCCTGGCCAACTCCTTCCGAGCCAAAACCGCTGATGTGCTGGCCTCTTCCCGGGCACGAGCCAAGCAGTCCTCGCTCGCCATCACCTGGTCCCGGGCCGCCCGAAGGTCCTCCTTGAGCACTCTCTCTCTCGGGGATACCTTCATTGATTAGCCGGTCAGTTGCCAAGTATGACATCCTGACCGCCTACATAAAACAGATACCGGATTAATATCCAGAAACAAACAAACTAACACAAGTCAAACAAAGAAACACTTACCCGCATTAGTTTCTCCTGTGTCCTCCGGGCAGCAATTACCGGGTCTTCATGCTCCAGGATGCAGGAGTCAGCGGCACAGTTCTTCATGTTCGCTACCATCCTCTGGATGGGCACATCCGCCATCCCTCCACTCGCCAATTCTTCCATGTTCTCGTGGATGGCCCGGTGCTGCCTCCTCTCCTTCCTCCTCTCGAACCTCTCAGAGCTGGATGCCTCCCGGGTGCGTTTGCGAGAGGGAACGGGTTCCACTTTGTGAACTTTATCACTCCCGTTACTCCCCTCAAGGTTCTCCTCACTCCCTATCACCCTTTCACCCCCTCCAACCTCTTCAACCCCGTCGTCATCCTCATCTTCAGTAAACTCCTCTTCACCCGGGAGCACAGATGAGGGAACTGCGCTCATCACCGGTTCTTCAATCTCCACCTCTTCTTCGTCTCCAAAGGGGGATTGAATCACCGGTTCTTCAATCACCGGGTCTTCCGCCACCTCCTCCGCGGGATGCCCCACAATCTCCTCTTCTCCCTCCTGGTACAACTCCGTACAGAGTACCTCAGCCAGGTACCCGGGGATCTCGTTGAAGTACAAGGTATCAACGAAGAATTTCCTGATATCCCCTTGCTCGGCTTCTGGGCGCAGGAAAGCCGCTTTCGTGGTCAGGTCAATGTCATACAGTTGACCATCCGTTGCTTGCATCCGGATCCCGGCCCATACAGCCTTATCTTCAAACCCGTCGTATATCCCCGGGTTCTTCCGTTTGGTAAACTCCATCGGTAGAAGAGCTACATACAGAAAATATAACTCGTTAGACAAGAGCATATGACAACATAAAGTTTAAAGGACACTGGTCAAACCGGGAAGCTCCATCAACCGGCATTTGTCGTACACGTACAGCCTACAGAGCCGGTATGAACTCCGGTCATCTTGACCCCGGAAGGTCCATAGCATCCTCAGGATCCTCTTCTCCATCATCGGCTCCAGAGGAATGTCGGGGACATCTGCAACACAAATAACATAATTATAACCCGGGACAGAGAAAAGAAAGAAAAACCCGGAGAGAAAGAAGGACTTACTCATCAATTGTTGGAAGTCAACCGGTACTTGGAGCGCGTAGTCCGGGTTTTGAAAGTTTCTTATTAGGAAACTTTTCTCCCTCCAAGTCCTGCTCACTGAGGATGGCAGGTCCTCGATGATCTTCTTAAAAGCCGCTTTGGATTTCAACTGGATAGTCCTGCTGAAACCCGCCTTCCGGGAGTACTCGGCCCGGTACATGGCATGAAACTCGTGGTATGTCGGCATCTGCTGCTTCAATACCTTGTACATGACGCACAACCCGAGAAGCTGCCTCCACGTGTTCGGGCCAATCTGCCCGATAGCGAAGTTGCTTGCAGCTAAGAGGTACTGCACCTCTGTTTTTAACGGGAGTGACAGGCCGCACCGCAGCTGGTACTCGTGGCACAGCATCCACCCATCCCCGGGAGCAAAGAATTGGTCCTCGGGTTCTAAAGGCCGTATCTCCACGGACTCGGGGACCTTCCAGTTTCTCCTCAACTTCACAATCTCCTCCGTTGTCAGTGAATACCCGGGAGGGTCGAGAGCGGTCCCATCAGTAAAGTTTACAAAGTTGGACTCGGGGAGATGAGTGTCCATTGCTTCATTGGCCATCTGCAAAACAACCAGAAAACACGGGGACATCAAAAAAAATTCATAAAAACCCGGGTACCACAACAAAAAAGCTAGACAAAAACCCAGATAACCTGGGGACCGCAAAGCTAAAATCCCACCCAGAATAACGCAGAAACCCAGAAACACCACAAATATCATCCCAAAACACACAAAAAGAGGGGAGGAGAAGCCATACCTTTGCTGGGAACGTTTGAAGGGGTTTTGAGGCAGATTCGAGTCTTTGAAACGAAAGAAACAGAGACAAGAAAGAAAGCGAAAGTAGAAAAGCTCGAAAAAGTTATCGGGTTTGGAGGTGAGACAAAACTGTCAGTCTCACCCCTATTTATACAGTTAAAGGCGTGTACTGGAGGGACGTTTCGGATTTTCGAGAAAAGGGCCAATTTTCGAGAAAGCGCCACGTGTCACGCATGCCGCGTCCCAAACCCTAAATTTTTTTTCCCCCCACTACAACCCGGAGACGTCGTTTTAAATTTCAAAGGTGGAAAAGATCTGTGGGTTACGCTTGCGTACGGACTTGGGGGACTGGATACCCCGGGTTTAGCTGCTAACTTTGTAACCCGGTAAAGAAAAGATTTTAAGTCCCCACCCAAGCGTACCCCTTGACTGAGGACTTGGGGGACTTGTTTATAGGTGGAACCTAATATTTCACCTTTACCGGGTTACAATTCAAGAAATAACCTCTAAATGTCTAATTAATTATTAAATATGCATTATTAATTATGCTAGAATTATTGTTTATAGGGTGAAAGCCCAATTAAATGTGAGAAGCCACTCTGGGCCCTTTGTCTGGGCCCAATTCACCATAAAGCTAAATAAAAGCAAGGGAAACTGTTCCCACATTGGAAAAGGACAAGGAATGCTGTCTTTAGTGCTACTATAAATACCAGCGCATGCCTCCCCATAAAGGTACGTAACTTCTTGACTATTCTTGAGTTTTCTGCTTAGCTGACAGTGTCTGACTTAAGCATCGGAGTGGCTTCCCTCGGTAAACCCGGGGACGCCTCTTTGACGTGTTTGTTCTTTACACAGGAAAACTCGGAGTACAAGGAAGTTCGCTATTTCTGGAGCCGTGTGACCCGCTAAAGGGACCACGAGTTTTACCCGGAAGCATTACTATTTACTATACAGTAACAACACATTAACCTTTATAACTCCCGCATACGAACTTTGATTAAAGCGTAGGACATACCCACGGATTCGTACAAACGCCCCCTATAACTTTCTCGAATGAAGCCTCCCCAAATTCTTGACTTATCGTAAAGTCACATTTTTACGATAAGGTAAATATCATTCACTATTTCCGTAAACTAAATAAATTCATATTAAACCGCTCGTAGCTTCAAAAATATTTCGGGCATACTGGAGAACTTGTATTAACATAAACTATCACCTCGTGACATTAATTATATATTTTCCCAGAATCGAGAGTATCTCAAAATTAAACTCAAATATTAATTTGAGGAAAGCTAAAAGTGCGGTTACAACCCTCTGTAACCTGCCTAATCCCGATGAAAAGGGGAAATTTTAGGGCGGGGTCTTACAATCAATACATATGACGACCCTTCATGATAGTGAACCTCATAGGCTAGGGTTGGAGCTAAGAGTTCTGGTGTCTCATCAACTGTCTAGTGAGAACTCAAATCTCGCATATCATCCACTCTTTGTAAGAACACATATCCCGCGCTTCCATTCTGTCGAACGAGAAGCGCTGGGTAGGCGCGCTTATACTCCGTCGATCGAGGAGCGCCACCCGCTAGCTATAATCATCCGACGACCCTTTATGGTGAAATTAAAACAAATCCCCGATTTATAAATCCAGACCCGAAGCCTATGCATAAAATCCTAACCCGAAGCCTATTTATAAAATCCAAGAAAATGCCAAAAATTTAACCCAATCCCGGCAAATGCCAAACATAGAAATCCCAGTAAAACATCGAGTATGATTCTCATCTATACGACGGGACTCTCCCGCAAAAACCATTCAAAACCCAAGTGAAAATAAGCGAGCTGAAATCTATAAATCAAATGGAAATAAACAATTAAAAACTGTCTACTGGGGTGCTCGCAAAACCAAAGGAATCGAAAATGTACAGAAACCCGAAAAATCATTCGTTTTGAGAGCATTTTAAAACAATTTAAATAACAAACTATGGCATGCATTTCTTTAAAATAAATCAAAGGTCTACTTACCATATTGGTCACCCATCTCCTGCCCTAAGTACGGTACTCTAACCGTCCTCAATTAATTTCCTCATATTCGGTGACGTTCCTCATGCCCCTAAACGGTTCTTCGACCGTCATAAAATATTCCTCCTCGAGCTTTATGGATTCACCACGGGTCCACTGCACCACTATGATACTTTACATAATCCCTTTCTCTTAACCTCGTCCGGCATCTATGTCACCGGATTATCCCTGACCCTCCTCAAATATAATTACGCAACACTAATGTGTTGACAAAAGTGACCATACATACTCTTTTAACCCATCAATCAAATGTAGGACGCGAAACGACTATCGAATAGCCTAACAGCCTAAATTTTCCTTGTTTGACTAGGAAAAATAAATGATCGACTTTAGGGTTGACCAAGTCTTTCCTGGGTTGACCAGGAAATTGACCAAAAATTTCCGACTAATCGACAAGGATCAAACCCTACTAAGCTCAAAAATTATCGATTTATAAATTCGAATAATATTATGTGCACATTTAAGCCTATTTGCGCCAAATACTGAAATTCGAATTTACTTTTTCAAATCTGGCTCGTTACTAAACTTACGAACCTCTCGACTTTTCGATCCAACGAAAAGTCAATATCGACATCTAAATGCAATTGATGTCGCAAACTTTATAATTACATTAACTTTACTAACTTCAACCCCAAGTGACAACCCCTGCCACTCACATACTAATAAGTATAAACGACTAGTTCCACTTCGAAAATCAACAACACATTTAAACATCTACAAGGACTTTAATTACCTAAACCTTTGTTCCAAGATTTGAACCTAGGCTCTGATACCATTTGTCACGCCCCGACCTGAGTTTACATTTCTAAACCCGGGATAAGACATGCGAGACTCATCCCAAGAGAGATTACCTTGCAATCCCCCTTCAGAAGGGATAACTCTTACCCAAACCTTTTTCAAGAGTCCAAACGATACCAGAATAGACCTCACAATCAGAGGTTACCCCGATTTATGCATTTGGATTTCATACTAAATACTTTAAAGGACCTATGGTCTAATTATTATTTGTGACTGCACCCAAATCCCGGTCAGGCTGCCTACGTACCCTGTACTCAAGGATCAAGCCACACGTAGCTCTTATTAATCAACGCCCTAACCGGGCTAATCCATCTTTTCTATACATCGGTCGATCTATCAATATAGATTGCAAACGCCCAATGCATAACCGGAGTTTAACCTCTCCGTTGAGGTATTCACCGACTAACTATCTATCAGGATTATCCTGAACATTCCACCATACATGTCTAGAACATTCATACACATTTAAACAGAAAATAATAGCACACATAATTATACAAATCCTAAAAGGATCTAATAGTCAATTTATCTCTAATGATACTCTTGTAAATACCTACAACTGTCAGGGGCAATATTGTCAATTCAGCCTCAATGGAAGCTTGGTAAATATGCTAAGCTGCCAAGGGTATTTTAGAAATTTCAGCTGCAGTGGCGGTCCCTGTAAATAGACAAAACAACCAGAGGCAGTATGGTCTTTTTAACCTTAGTGCAGTCCTGTAAATATACAAATCTGCTAAGGGCATTTCTGAGATTTCAGCCTCAATGACATCCCTGTAATTATACAAAACAATAAGAGGTATTTATGAAATTTCAGCCTCAGTGGCAACCTTGTAATTAAACAAAACTGCCATGGGTATTTCTGGGATTTCAACCCTAGTGGCACCCATGTAATTACCCCAAACTGCCAGGGGCAGTTCCGACATTTCACACCCTGGTAAAACAGTAAAAAGTAACTCTACCGCGGTAAAAACTAGGGTGTTTACCTTTTGTCTTCTCTGATCTCAGGTTCACCGGAAAACAAGACTTTTCCGGCCAAACCGAGCTTCTATAGAAACAAAATCAGCTTCTATACACTCTAAGCAGTACTACAAGGTTGAAGACGATAGAAAATTTGAGGTTTTCATACCTCTACCTCGAAGTCGACCACTACAAACTCTGACGGATCTCCTCCGGCGAAGCTCCGCTAGCCACCTCCTTCCTCCTTCCTCCTTCCTTTTGGCTGGGAACTTCCTGGCTGCCCCAGCTCCTCCTCTCGAGTTATTTTGCTTCGAAGCCGAGTGTACAGTCCCCCAGCTCTCTCTCTCTCTCTCCTCTGCAGGGAAACGCTCACGACGGTGCTGGCTCGGCTGAGAGTCAGGTAGTGGTCACTAGGGCAAGGCAAGGCTGACGGTGGCGGCTGTGAGGCGAGACGCGCGCGCCGGGGTGGTGCTGCTGGGAGGTCTCGAGCTAACTCGAGTGTGAAGAGAGAGAGAGAGAGAGAGAAGGACTCCCTGGTCAACGCCCCCCCCCCAAATATATATATATATATATATATATATGAAAATCCAACGGCCTAGATCAATCTCTGATTAAATTATAAAAAGTTACCATAAACAGTAAATAGATATTTTGCTATTTATTATTTTCTGTACAGTAACAACACATTAGCCTTTATAACTTCCGCATACGAACTCTGATTAAAGCATAGGACATACCCACGGGTTCGTATTAAAGCCCTTACAACTTTCCGGAATGAAGCCTCCCTAAATTGTCAACTTATCGTAAAGTCATCTTTTTACGATAAGGTAAATATCATTCATTATTTTTGTAAACTGAATAAATTCATATTAAACCGCTCGTAGCTCCAAAAAATATTTCGGGCATACCGGAGAACTTGTATTAACATAAACTACCACCTCCAGACATTAATTCTATCTTTTCCCAGAATTGAGAGTATCTCAAAATTAAACTCGAATATTAATTTGGAGAAAGCTAAAAGTGCGGTTACAACCCTCTGTAACCCGCCTGATCCAGGTAAAAAGGGGAAATTTTGGAGCGGGGTCTTACCTCTACCTGATCATCTCCTATAGGCATCATCTTGAATGACAACCAGTAACGAGAAGTCCTCTTTACTTATGAACAACATCCACTATTGTTCTCCTTGCGGCATGTCCTTCTGTCGATAGTGACATATCGGTTGCCTCATCATCCAATCTCACCCGTAAATTCAATAAAAACAAAAATATCATGAACATTCTGGAAAGACTTTACTCAAATCTAAATCACAACAGGTCACAAACTTCATATAATTTAATATAATTTAGTACGTCAAGGATAGAGAATACTTTCATACTTTCTATATATATAATGTAAATATATACAGGGGAACAAAGAGAATCTGTCCACATATAAATGTGAAAGAAAATTGTAGGATTCAAAATCTTTAGTACACACTTATATTTCAAATAATTCAAGTATATAGATGAATAATGAATAGAGCTAAAGCATACAGTCATGCACATCAATGTCATTCCACTAAGGAATCCCTATTTTTAGTTTATTTATAGGGATAGGCATTCGACAAACTTTTCGATCATATTTTTCAATCTTAACCGGTCAATTCTTAGGTCCTAATATATAGATTACCTCTGCAAAATTTCATTAAAATTGGTGATCGTTAAGATATTCAAAACTGCAAATTAAAATTATAGGCATTAACGGTTCATGTTTGGCAGATTTGATCCGTCAAATGATTTCAGTTATTTCAAAGCCTTAACGATCACCAAATTTGATGAAATTTTACAGAAATGATCTATATATATGCATCTACATATTGAACGGTGGAGATGTTATGTGATCGAAAAGTTTGTCAAATACATATCCCTATAAATAAACCAAAAATAGGGATTCCTCAATAAAAGGGTCCTATAATATATATATATATATATTGCACGCTAGAATATTGAGGCAGTGAGGCGAGGCGTGAAGGAATGAAAGAGGCGATGAGGCTGAAGGAGTGAGAGAGGCAATGAGACAGGCGACGGTGAAAATAAGTTGGATACTCTGTTGGGAAAATAGTGTTGAAGGAGACACTGAGAGTAGAAAGAGGATTTTTTATATTCAATTTCTTAGCGGTTTTAAATGGGTTAACCCACATCTGTCCGTTAACTAACGTAACGGGCTGCAACTAGTGAACACGCTACGCAATCAGGCAGGTCATAGACAGGTTGCTAACGGACGGATTTCGAGCGGTTAGCGGGTTACGAGTTAATTTTCCAGGTTGACTGAAAGCTGTGTTTTCTCTTGCCTTCTACTTCTCTCTTATATGATCTCTCTTCTGTTTCATATAGTGAAAATTATTTACAAATTTTCCTTCTGTCTTGGCAGACATACTTTGATAGCCCTGCTGGCACAGATCCAGTTGCTCTAAATTTAGGAAGCATGGGGAAGGGGCAGGCTTGGGACAATGGTCACCATATAGGAAGATACTAGATACCATGCTCGTGCTTTGTCGCGGGTCTTGGATTGTTGGAATGTCAAATAAGTCTTACTACGAGTTGCTTTGAGTAGCAAGTTCAAAATACAATATGTACAATTACTGGCAATGACCACGTGGTAGTTTCAAAAATGCTAATGTAAAATCTCCTTGTAAAGAAAAAAAGGCACTTCAGTCGCTTTTCTTCATACTAATGATTTCCATTGATGTTTGTTGTTTCAATGTTAGCTTAATTCCCTATCATAGAAAGAAATACGCTTGAATATTCAAATCTGTAGACTCTAGAGTAAACAAAGGTACTATATACGTGAATATATTTTTGCTTCATTATGAAAGGTTATAAAAAAACTATACAAGAAAATAAAAGGAAAATAATTAAATTTTAAGAAGATTGACCATAACAAAGAGGATGTAGATCACAGTTTGCAATTCATCTCCAAATGGTAGAGGGAGAGCATAACTTAGCCAACACAGTATGCGACATATTTGTTCAAGCTCCTATGACTCCATCTTCTGAGATTCAATATTTTAGAGCTCTTTTATTGGATATTTATTCTGAAAATAAGAGGAATAGAGTCAATTTGAGTTGTTAAATACAACCCTGCCTTCTATCAAGAGATAAGCACACAATCGAGAGATTCCAGATAATTTATATATATACATATATATATATATATATATACATAATGATTTAAAAACACCAACTCCAAGGAGTTTGCATACCAATCAACTTTCAACAACTTCAAACCCAAACCTACAAATTAAAGCAAATGTAAAATTAAATTCAAAGTTCAACTAATGGTGTTGAAATTAATTTTACCGTATTAGAATGACTAATAAAATAAGGATTGACAATAAATACAGAAGCCAAGATTGTTATTAACACAAACATCATCAGTATGAGAGAGAAGAAAAGGTACGACAAAAAAGGATGAAAAACTTTCAGGTGTTGCGTAGATTCCAAGATTAAGTTGTATACCTATACAAACTTACCGGTATTTATTGTAACGGCCTTTATGAACCCGAAGGGATAAGCATTAGTGAGTGAATGGGTTGAACTGCATGTCTTACATATAGCAGTTTTGAGAGCGCTGTTTGGGATAACGGCTCTCAAAATCTCAAAGTCTCTCGATGTTTAATCCTTGTTTGAGTTTGTATTTTGAAAAAAAATTGTAAAAAAAAAATCATCAGCAAATCAAAGATTATATGGAACACTATTTTTCATGTATTTATATTGATAATGCAATGTGAAGTTGTCTGAATAAATTTGAAAGAATTTGATCACAGATTTTGTAGAATATCTTTGAATACTATATTTTTCATGTATTTATTTGGTATACCATCGTTATTGTTTATTACAATCTTTAAATGATCTTTTGATGTAGCTCTTGATAATGCAACATAAAGTGTAGTGATCAAGAAAACCTTTCTAATCATTTTCATAGAGAAATACAACACGGTTCAAAAGTCAGTGGTAACATAAAGATGAAAAATGTTATAAGGTAATGAGCATTGACATAATGAGCATGTGACCTGTCAAAAGTTGACCTGCAATTTAAAACCCTATCATTGTAGCATTAGTAAGTAAGGTATCGTTCTAACCGGGGACACTAGGGAAGCATTATTATTCTGCAAAACAAATATTAGTACACTATACATATATACGAAATCAAATGGGATTTTTGAAATGGTTTGAAACAATAAAAAGAAATAAACAAACATATATACAAGTGATCATTCAATCCTTTCAACATTTAGAATAGCACAAAGCACCGATTAGTTAACATGCAAGGTTATGAATCGGATTAACAAGCAACATTCATAATTTCGAACACTTCAATTAATTTCAACCTTTAATAACTTCTCATGTGTTTTTAGGAACTTCAAATATGCCTGAACCTAAAACATATATGTGTCACCTTGTTTAAACCATCAAATATGCCTAATCTAAACAAGATACACTTACCGTTTACGAGTCGGTTGAAGACATGGTCATAGGTATGGCGTCACTCATCCTAATAGCAAGCAAATCCCTCACCCTACCACCCTATGCAGCAACTAGAACCAAGCCATCAAATATGCCTAACTTGATCCTAGATTACCACGGCAGATTAAACTCCCCCCTAATAGCTAACTTGTCTAGATTCAAACTAACCTAGAGTTCGATTACGTGCTCAGGTGATGATTAATCAATTAAAATTCTCTAATCATATAAACACAGCAAGTTAAGTCTTTTATTCACAACCTAAACATGTATTCTAATCGTTATGTTCAAACAATCACATATAAGAAATCACAAAAAGAATCACATGATCATGCTTGAAACATAAAACCACAAAAACAATATATATATATATATATATATATATATATATATATATATATATATTCAATGAATTTTGACAAACACATAGAGTACTCAAAAGCTTACATAGATCCATACCTAAGACCTCCTAGAGAAAATCGGTAAAGGTAGGGTGAAATTGGCGAAAGAATGGCTGAACTCTCCGGTGAACAATGAATGCGGCAGCTTTTTGTATCTCTAAGTGTTTAGGGCTTTTGGGTAGAGCTTGGCTCTCTAAAAAATACAAAGGTTGAAGACCCTAAACTAAGAGCTATACATGTCTATTTATATAGAAAATTTCGAACAAAACCCTAGGGAATTCGGGAGCTTCAAGGAGACACAACCTTTGTTGGACTTGGAATCCTTCTTGGACTTGGTTTCCTCCTTTCATCTTTGGACAAGGATTTCGACTTGGACCTTGGATTTCAGATTTATTGGACTCCTCTACATGTTATTGGATCCATGTAGGCCTCATACACAAGTTCTTGGGCTCATAGGCAGCCGAATCCATTGCTAGAACTCGGTAGGGACAGACTTTCCCGGTTTGACCGGGAAAGCTCTATACTTGGTTGTTTCGGCTGCCATGATGACTTCTTCGAATCTTCTTCTTCTATGCAGCTTCCCATGACTTCATTAAGCTTCTCATAAGTCCTTTGACATGCTTGGGAAGAATTTTGGTGAAGAAACATCTTCCCAAACTCGTGTGACATCTTAGGCAAAAACTGCCCAGTTTTGCAGCTTGAGCTCCGTCCAGTGTTCTAAAACTCGGCCTAGTCGGCCGAGTACTCGCTAGTCGGCGTCCTCCCGAGACGATTTTAAGAAAATCAGAGTACAAAGTCGGCCGGGAGAAAATCGACCGAGTAGTCGACCCAACTCGGAAAAAATCGGCTTAACTCGGTAAAAAATCGACCCAACTCGGTAAAAAAATCAGTCCAACTCAGAAAAAATCGGCCTAACTCGGAAAAAATTGGCTAACTCGGAAAAAATCGGCCAAACTAGGCATTTTATTGACTATTTTTATTATTTTAGACATTATATTACCTTTTAAAAACATATATTTAATTATATATTTTAAAAATAAAAATAAATCCAAAAATTAAAAACCGAGTACTCCCCGACTACTCCTCTACTCGCTAGTCCCCGGTCGGCCGACCGACTAGCGACTAGCGACTTTTAGAACCTTGGCTCCGTCCATTGTTTTGATCATAACTCCATCTAAACTCCAATTGATGCGATTACAGAAGATACGAAAACTAGACACATACAGCTTTCTATTGATATGTGGCTCGTCCTCAGATTCCTCCTGGATCTTTAGATATGATTTTCCGAAGTTGATGTAGGGTTTCTGGAAATTTCTGCTCGGATCAAAATCTTATGTTTCGGAGTACTTCTTTTCCATGGCTTCTTTTGTTGTCCTCCGTAAATCCAATCTTCATGATTCTTGTTCTCATATGCTCATTTACATGTCATCTACACATTAAACCAAATTCATCAAAAATGACAATGTAAAGGTACGATGAATCATAAGAGAAATAACCAAGTCTTATTCAAAATCGGTTTTACAACACTTAAGCACAAATTTCTGTATAAATATATGTTTTAGCCATTGCTCTACAGAAAAACCCTTTTGACTCAAAATAAGTAAAAACGACCTTACTAAGAAATAAACAAGGTACAAATGAGGGTAAAAACATATTAAAAACATAGCGTAAAACGCACTTATCAGCATGATAGTAATGTGAATCGTTACAATGCAAGAATCCAACAAAATGTAGGAAACACAATATAACTGTTTATGAATACCTATTCTGTTTTCATTGTCAGTTGATATACTTTTATGAACATCCATTTGTCTGTCCACTGTTGTTTCAATACCAATTTCAGGAGCTGCTGATGTTCTTTCATTATCGAAATTTTGAAATTATCTTTCTCCTGGACCTGGTGCTTTCACGCCATCTACCTGTGAAATAAATTTTAATTCATGTACTAATGGTAACATTTAAAATTAATGAATATGAACATGAGGCAATAATTATATCAATATATCCGGAGAAATGTAGTACACATTATCGAAGTCACAATTGTACCAAATCTATACAACGCAACTATCCAAAAAAATCATGAGAACAGATGTTTGTAATAACCTATTATATTTGCATTTTCAGGAATAGGGATTTTTTCAATGTGATCAGCCCCTTCATTACTTTAGTCTTGAAAAAGCTTTTTCTTGAGGACATTCGTTTTTCACTGCCTATGTCTACAATATTTATCATAACCCAAACAGAGGGCGTAAAAGTAAGTACACAACTAAGTACGTAAAAACTAAGAAGTTCTGAAAAAGCATATGTTCTAAGAACTAAAAGCTAACCAAGCCAAAAAGAAAAAAAAGAAGAGAGAAGTAATTGACCAATAATTGAGTCACTTGAAACTAAAACATATAGGATAATAGTTCACTGACAAAAAAATGAGATAGTCATGTACCTGAATCCAAACAGGTTGCTGTACCACTTACAGCTTAGTGGAATCTGCAAAATGGTATAAAGTTATTAATCATAGATTTTGACACAACTACAACAATAAAATTGCATGTGCACTGCTGTGATTTTTTTAGCTCAATATGTAATAGACCAATTCGTCTCATAATCCAAGACTACAATTCACTGTTAATAATGTATTGATAATAATAGATTAACAACAAATGGGAAGCAACACAAACAATAAGCTTCTCAAATATTAGATGCACGTCAGTTGTGTATTACAATAAGTTCATCTCCTAGGCTACTGCACATCTTATCAATAACTTTATAGTAAAAGAACACTACATTGCAACGACTTTTATGCGCTCAATACTGAGATCTGAGATCAATCATAAGATGGTCCCAACGCAGACTTGACATTGCACATACTTTTAAAATCTCCAAGCACTCATTTCTAATAGATCAATTGACTATATACTTTAATAGTCAAAATTAATTGTTATATGCAACCCTTTACGATATCTTACTCTTAAACTTGTGCAATGATGCTACAGAGTCTAAATTATCTATATTAAAAAGCACTTGGCTATTAAACAAATACACATCTGTGAGATACCTCTGCATATAACCACTGGAACTTCACTCTATGACTACGGGATTTACATAACTTCCTCTATCCTTTTCACCTTGGGTAGGGTTGTTAGACACACAGTCCAAGTCACAAAGATTCTCTGATATTGTATGAAAGTTAAATATAAGACTCCAAGAAACAATTGGAAACAAACACCTTCATTACAGATAGTATGCAAATCTGAAATATGCAGAGGTTTATTTCAAACTCAAGAAAAATTGTGCCTAAAAGGAAACACAGCCATTGAACTAATAACAAAACAGGCGAATTAGTTTATAAACAACAGAAGTAAGAATTGTTGGTTACCCTGTAAGATGAGACTCTATATTGTAATTGAATCTTAGTTATCTGTTTCTACTTCTGCTTTCATTTCCTGCTTCTACTTTATGGTTCTCCTTCTATCAAAAGACATGAACATATTATACATGAAGGCTAAAGTAAACCAGTGAGCATGTATGTATAGCAAAAGTGCACTATCATCACATCATTCATCCAATAAAAGTAAGTTTTTTTCCTCTCTAAATCACTGTTTACAGTATTATTGGATGAATGAAGACCTAAAATCCTTTTCAAGTATGTTGCTGCAGAAACTCTTACACCGACGTTCAACATTATCATAATTGATGATTCAATCCTAAACCAAATTAATCATTCCAACTGAGTGTTTTTTTATCATTTACTAATCTGAAAACTAAACCAATGCATACCAGTTAGAACGATAGTCCCATCCTAGTCGTTAATCTGGAATGTGCTTTTGCAGAGGTTGCTGAAAAGCAATTCAATATTACTCAAAATTGCGTTTAGAAAGCTCTTCCTTGCATATGAGACCTTGCAAAAGAGGAAACATAATAGTCATTACCATAAGTCATTAATTCACAAAATTCATTCCTACTTACTGAAACCCAACTTCCGGTACAGGTTTAAAAACCTAATAAAGTTCAATTTCTTGTAATTGCCAAGAATGAGGCTTTTGAACTGGAAGGAATGACAAATCAATAGAAAGAAGAAAATACAAATCAAATATATACAGAAGATTAATTCTTACCTTAATCTGGTTGGTCTGATTCCTGTCAAAGAACCTTTTTTTATCCATTTTGTCAAAAAAACCTGAAGGCCTGTTTTAGATGACATACAATAAAATCCAAGGTTATAATTAGGTCATTGATAAACAAGGAGCATTATCCAATATGAGAACCCAGACAACTAAGCAAGAATCAAAATTGAAGATCGCAAAAGTTAAGTGAAATCCAGCCAAATAAGAATACAACCACTAAAACACACACTCCTCTTCACCTTCTTCCCCAAACACGCCTTCACAACAACTCTAGAATTCCCCCGAAAACCAACCCCACCACCATCTCTACTCCCAAACAAAATATGAGAATCAGCACCATTCAACTTCCTAGTACTCCCCCACCACTTCCACACAGCAGATTCAGCTGGCGAAAACTACACTCAAGATCCATACTTGTTCAACAAAACCACTCAATATATGTCCACCCACAATCAGAACTACATTTCCCAAACTCTCATTTCCTCAATTCCTCTCAACAAAACCCACCTGGTAAGTTAAAACCCATCAGTCAAAAAAATAAAACAACTCCAAAATCAATCAAAGTTTCAATCTTTTTATCTCTAACATTAAACCCATCAATCAATCCAATCAAAGATTCAAACTTTAACAAATTCCCATACAAAAATGAAAATCTAATCAAACCAACATCACCACACTATCAATTCTCAATGAACAAAAACAAAAACCCAGAAAGAGTGAATGGAAATGGGAGCATGAGAGGCGGACTAACCGATCAAATTGAACAGCTGAGCAAATCCAAAGGCGGAGTTTTTGAATTCTCTCCATCAACAGAATCAAATAAGAGAATCCAGAAATAAGGATTGATAACAGAGAGAGCTGGGTTCTCCGAGCTATGTGAATCAAAGGAAATCCTCCTCCTCTATTTCCTTCTCGAGCTGTTCAATTCACACCTGGAGACTGGCGACAGAGAAAGAGTTTGTGAGAGAGAACTATAGTGCCGCGAGAAAGATCTTGAGTTTGTCAGAAAGCGAGACGCAGCAAGAATGATATAGTTTTCCACATTGGGTTGAAACGAAGGGTCCAACACTGTTACCGGGAATAGTGATTTGTGAGACGAGTGCTGACGTCATCTCAACAAATAGTATAGGTCTCCAAAAAATGGATGCCAAGAAATATGTGATTACAACTCTGATAAGTGCTCAACAAACTACGGGAAGCCTATTCAAACATGGTATATTTCATTCTGAATAACATAATCTGCGGAGCCATTGTGTTGTTTTAGGCTGAAGAAATGTACATCCCTGTTAAGAATTGGCAAATATTTAACTTTATTTTAGGAATCTAAGTTTGTAGTTGATGATCCCTAACCAAGTGCACTGGCCTAACATAGCCAAAATTGGCATCCTCCAGGTACCATGATATCTTCGATAGAATTTGCTAGCTATGGAAGTCCTCAATGTCATTGCCAATAGTTTTCTCAAGGGAACTGCCATGCTTCAAATTCCTTGTCCATTGTTTCTGAGGGTATTCATCTAGAAAAGTGATTGACAATAATATGTAGAAACATGGCATCTGCTTCACAATGGGCGTTGCCCCAGCCTCTAATAGTACTTGAAACGTTTAATGTGTTCACGGTTCACTGATAATCCTACTTTTCTAAAATTTTCCTTCTGCGGGCTTGCCTAGGAAAGAGTAACTGTTCAATCGGAGTATCAAATCTTGTATTTGGAGGTGACCCATGCCGGGGTATTGTTAAGACGCTAGCTGTTGAGGCAAGCTGCAGGTCACTACCAACAGTTGGTTTTTCTCAGCTCTGACTCTCTGAGTAAGCCAAGCAGCTGCTGTAAAGAATGGAGTGGCTGACTAACTACATGGCTAACAAGTAGCCTGGCATGAATAGATGTTGCATTTGCCATAGTCAGATGATTCCAAAGGTGTAAATAGGAAAAGAGCTACTTGTTGAACAGTCATACCAGGTGGAGTTGAGCAACTCCATGAACCATAAAGTTATGGCTTTCTATAACAACCAGTAGCTGGAAATGTTTATTTGTATATATCTACAGAACAAATCTTTTGCTTTAGTTCCGGTTTGTCTATAGCAATACAGAATTATATGTCACATGAGCGTTAGTGAGAAGACGGTATCAATTAATCCCTCGCAGCTTGTCTTTTAGGGTGGAAATTTCTCAAAGTTTTCAGCGTTTGCAAATTGTAATCGATTTAGGAACCACCAAAGAGAACGTAGCCAAGTGACCTCTAAGATCTAAACATGCAAATGTGGGATATTTTGGAAGTCATGAATATGTATAAAATTGCTTACTACTGCAACATGTTTAAAATCCAAACTTAAAAACTCCAGATTTAAGTGCAGCACCCACAAAAGTTATGGGGTGTCAATTTTTGTTTCGTGAAGAAATCTGTTGAATTTGGTATTATTATGTTTTTGGAATTTGGTATTCTATGTATACAAAAAATTAGGACGTTTATATACAGTTCAAGTAACAAAAAAAAGGTCACAAAACAAGATATATTTTTAATTAATAAACTATAATTAGACAATTTGAAGAGATATTAGATATAGTGGGAACTCAACTACAAATATGTTTTCGTGATCAAGAAGAACTGAATTGTGTATATTCATCAAATGAGATGTCCCTTATATAAGGGTTTACATGAAACCTAATAAGAAAATGTACTACATGTATTATATATAGTATAAAGAGACATCTATGGAATGCAATACAAGTTTCATATTACAACTAATGCCCATGGGTTAAAGCCCGTATATATAACATGGACCTAAGACACACATAATGTTTGAAATATCCTTGAACACTCCCCCTTGTGCCGTGCGTCTTTATGCTATATGGTGCTTCCGGTGTTGCCTCATTAAAAACCTTGTCAAGTACAAAACCCTGTGGGAAAAAGTAAACCTTGATCGAAGGGCAAAAAGAGTGCAACACATCATGCTACTTTAACGAGATATGAGGCTCCCCATGATGTATAACTTAGTCGGAGAGGCTTGACAACTTGCGTAGTCCAATGCTCTTCACATGCTTCTTGAAAGTAGACTTAGGCAGAGTCTTCGTGAACAGGTTTGCAACATTGGCTTCTGAACTCACTTGATTGACTTGGATGTTGAGGAATGCTTGTTGTTGCTGGTTGTAGAAGAACTTCGATGATATATGCTTTGTGTTGTCACCCTTGATGTAGCCTAGCTTCATCTGCTCTATACAGGCTGCATTGTCTTCATAAATGCATGTGGGGTTCTCGGTGGTAGAACACAATCCACTTGTTCCTAACATGCTTAATGATAGACCTTAACCATACACATTCACAAACAGCCTTATGAAGGGCAATGATCTCTGCATGATTTGAAGATGTCGCCACTAGAGTTTATTTAGTAGACCTCCATGATATCGTCATATTTCTCATGGTAAATACATAACCAGTTTGAGACCTTCCTTTATGCGGATCAGATAGGTATCCCGCATCTGCGAAACCAACCAACACATTGTTCGGTGTTTCAGCATAGAATGCTGCAACGGTGCCAAGAGCATAAGGGCAAGTGTACTCGACTACGGCACCTACGGTGCTGGTGGCATCGGCACAAACCTGAGACCTGTCGAGACCATCAAGGGCACCGTGCTCACTCACGGACCTCCTTGGGTTCTCATAGGGAAAGAACAAACCCATGTCAATGGTTCTTTTGAGATACCAAATAATAGTCTTTACACCGGTCCAATGATGTTGCATTGGCGTAGAACTATATCGAGCTAACAAATTCACTGAGAAAACAATGTCTGGTTGTGTGCACTGAGCCAAGTACAATAGCGCACCTATTGCACTGAGGTAAGGGACCTCCGCTCTAAGTACCTCTTCATTGTCATCTCTAAGACGAAATGAATCTTTGTTTGCATCCAATCTTTGACCGACCATAGAGGTGCTAACTGGAAGCATTTTGTCCATGTTAAATTACCTGAACATCTTATGGACATATACTGTTTCCGGGTAAACTCGTGGTCCCTTTAGCGGGTCACACGGCTCCAGAAATAGCGAACTTCCCTGTACTCCGTTTTTTCCTGTGTAAAGAACAAACACGTCAAAGAGGCGTCCCCGGGTTTACCGAGGGAAGCCACTCCGATGCTTAAGTCAGACACTGTCAATTAAGCAGAAAACTCAAGAATAGTCAAGAAGTTGCGCGTCCTTTATGGGGAGGTATGCGCCGGTATTTATAGTAGCACTAAAGACAGCACTCCTTGTCCTTTTCCAATGTGGGACTAGTTTCCCTTGCTTTTGTTTAGCTTTATGGCGAATTGGGCCCAGACAAAGGGCCCATAGTGGCTTCTCACATTTAATTGGGCTTTCACCCTATAAACAATAACTCAACCATAATTAATAATGCATATTTAATAATTAACTAGACATTTAGAGGTTATTTCTTGAATTGTAACCTGGTAAATGTGAAATATTAGGTTCCACCTATAAACAAGTCCCCCAAGTCCTCAGTCAAGGGGTACGCTCGGGTGGGGACTTAAAATATTTTCTTTACCGGGTTACAAAGTTAGCAGCCAAACCCGGGGTATCCAGTCCCCCAAGTCCGTACGCAAGCGTAACCCGCAGATCTTTTCCACCTTTGGAATTTAAAACGACGTCGTCGGGTTGTAGTGGGGAATTTTTGAAAAATTTTTAGGGTTTGGGACGCGGCATGCGTGACACGTGGCGCTGTTCTTGAAAAACCGAAACGTCCCTTCAGTGCACGCCTTTAACTGTATAAATGGGGGTGAGAGTGACAGTTTTGTCTCACCTCCAAACCCAATAACTTTTTCAAGCTTTTCTGCTTTCGCTTTCTTTCTTGTCTCTGTTTCTTTCGTTTCCAAGGCTCAAATCTGCCTTAAAACCCCTTCAAACGTTCCAAGCAAAGGTATGGCTTCTCCTCGCCTCTTTTTGTGGTTTTTTCGCGCGACTGTCGCTCGCGGGGGTAGTTTCAGTCGCGGGAGAGATTTCGCTCGCGGGAGGAAGATCCTTCGCGCGACTTTCGCTCGCGGGGGTAATTTCGCTCGCGGGAGGAAGATCACTCACGCGAGCATCAATCACTATAAGCTGTGGCGAACAGGAAGCTTTCTCGCAGGGGATTGTCTCGCTTGCAGCAACAGTTTGGAGAGGGACGAGCTTAGTACTTTCCTCAGTGAGCAGGACTTGGAGGGAGAAAAGTTTCCTAATAAGAAACTTTCAAAACCCGGACTACACGCTCCAAGTACCGGTTGACTTCCAACAATTGATGAGTAAGTCCTTCTTTTCTCTGTCCCGGGTTATAATTATGTTATTTGTGTTGCAGATGTCCCCGACATTCCTCTAGAGCCGGTGATGGAGAAGAGGATCCGGAGGATGCTATGGGCCTTCTGGGGTCAAGATGACCGGAGTTCATATCGGCTTTGTAGGCTGTACGTGTACGGCAGATGCCGGTTGATGGAGCTCCCAGGTTTGTCCAGTTCTTTTAAACTCTGTTGTCATATGTTCTTGTGTAACGAGTATACTTTCTATATGTAGCTCTTCTAGCGATGGAGTCTACCAAGCGGAAGAACCCGGGGATATACGACGGGTTTGAAGATAATGCTGTATGGGCCGGGATCCGGACGCAAGCAACAGATGGTCAACTGTATGACATTGAACTTACCACGAAAGCGGCTTTCCTGCGCCCAGAAGCCGAGCAAGGGGATACTCAGAAATTCCACGTTGATACCTTGCACTTCAACGAGATCCCCGGGTACCTGGCTGAAGTACTCGGTACGGAGGTATACCAGGAGGGAGAAGAGGAGATTGTGGGGAATCCCGCGGAGGAGGTGGCGAAAGACCCGGTGATTGAAGAACCGGTGATGAGCGCAGTTCCCTCATCTGTGCTCCCGGGTGAAGAGGAGTTTACTGAGGATGAGGATGACGACGGGGGTGAAGAGGTTGGAGGGGTGAAAGGGTGATAGGGAGTGAGGAGAACCTGGAGGGGGGTAACGGGAGTGATGAGGTTCACGAAGTGGAACCCGTTCCCTCTCGCAAACGCACCCGGGAGGCATCGCGAGCGAGGACTGCTTGGCTCGTGTCCGGGAAGAGGCCAGCGCATCAGCGGTTTTTGCTTGGAATGAGTTGGCCAGGGCAGAAGATCAAGTGGCAGAGTTGGTGGCCAAAAACTCTGAGCTAGAGAAGGTCATCGAGGGTCACCGGGAGGACCGGTGTTCTCAAGATGCCGCTATAGCTCAGCTGACCGAACAGAACCAGGCGCTGCAGCAACAAGTGACTTCTTTGGAGCAGCAAAAGGGAGATTTGGTTCAGGCGGTTTCCCGGGTCAAGGACTCTGCTGTCTCCGAGTTTCTCGCCAGCCCCGAGTTCGAGTTAAAGCTGCGGACGGCAAGGGCTGAGGCTCGTGCTGAAATTGTTAGTGCCGGAATTCGCCAAGGCTGGCTCAACAAGGCGGGTTATGATGGCCACCAAGGGCATGTCAGAACTGACCAAGTTGCGGGCTCCTCCCGGCCTAACCCTGCTGTGGCTGCAAAGCCTAGAGCTCCCATAAACCCGGTTCGGAGTCCCCCGGTTCTTGCTTCAGCAGCCAGGAGAGGTGCATCCCGTGGCGGTATTGTCGGGGGTCCTCAAAACCAGCCACTACCCCGTGGAGGACAGTTCATCATACGACCCCGGGGAGGACGTGGCGGGTCGAGCACTGGCCAGGGTAGCGGGTCTGCAGCGCCATGAGCTGGAGCTTCTCTCAGAGGATTTTTGTCTTTGCTTTTGTAAACTAGCTTTTATTTGTAGCGGCTTTCTGCTTTGTAACTGACTTTTTTGAATGAAAGTATTCAAGCTTTTCCTTTGCATAATTCTTCCTGTCAAATAACACGGTAATCTGATGCATAATATGCAAGTGTTGACAAAATTTACACATATAGTGCCGGTTTGGCATGTTAACGTTATAAAATGAAAATAGGGCCGCTAAGGCTTTACGGGTCCGTTAGGACTTCCAAGGGCCGCTAGGGCTTTAAGGGTCCGTTAGGACTTCCAAGGACTGAAATAAGGCCGTGAAAGGCTTGCAATATTTCAAGTCATATGGAGATTGCCGAGTTTTGACAGTGAAATAAGGCCGTTAAGGCTTGCAATATTTCATGTCACATGGAGATTGCCGGGTCTTGACAGTGAAATAAGGCCGTTAAGGCTTGCAATATTTCATGTCACATGGAGATTGCCGAGTGAGGCATACAAGTAGTGCCGCTAAAGCTGCATTCATTCAACAAATTGATTGATAAACATAACCCGGTAGGGTTTTTTTCATTGCGGGCCTGAAAGGGGTTATATATAACATCAAAACATAATAAATTTGGACATTTGTAGATAACTTGGTAAGGCTTGCAATATTTCATGTCACATGGAGATTGCCGAGTGAGGCATACAAGTAGTGCCGCTAAAGCTGCATTCATTCAACAAATTGATTGATAAACATAACCCGGTAGGGTTTTTTTCATTGCGGGCCTGAAAGGGGTTATATATAACATCAAAACATAATAAATTTGGACATTTGTAGATAACTTGGTACCTATTGGGGAAGAGATGTAGATGTTGTGCGTTCCATGGCCGTGGAAGCGTAACCCCATCTGTACCCCTGATGTAAAATGTGGCTGGGCCCACGACTTCAACAATTTCATATGGACCATCCCAAATGGGTGGTAGAATAGCGGGTGGGAGGGTTGAGGTCAACTCTCAAGGAGAGCACCAATTGTTTTCGGGTAAACTCGTGGTCCCTTTAGCGGGTCACACGGCTCCAGAAATAGCGAACTTCCCTGTACTCCGTGTTTTCCTGTGTAAAGAACAAACACGTCAAAGAGGCGTCCCCGGATTTACCGAGGGAAGACACTCCGATGCTTAAGTCAGACACTGTCAATTAAGCAGAAAACTCAAGAATAGTCAAGAAGTTGCGCGTCCTTTATGGGGAGGCATGCGCCGGTATTTATAGTAGCACTAAAGACAGCACTCCTTGTCCTTTTCCAATGTGGGACTAGTTTCCCTTGCTTTTGTTTAGCTTTATGGCGAATTGGGCCCAGACAAAGGGCCTAGAGTGGCTTCTCACATTTAATTGGGCTTTCACCCTGTAAACAATAACTCAAGCATAATTAATAATGCATATTTAATAATTAACTAGACATTTAGAGGTTATTTCTTGAATTGTAACCCGGTAAAGGTGAAATATTAGGTTCCACCTATAAACATATACAGACTAATGAATCATTATTCCACACGCTCTATGCTCTAGTTCAATACCTAGGCAGAATCGTGTTTTCCCCAAGTCTTTCATCTCAAACTCAGATTTCAAGTAAGGCGCAGTTTCTCTTATCTCATCAAAGTACCGATCAAATTCATATCGTCAACATATACGGCTACTATTGTAAATCTGGAACTTATTCTCTTTATGAACATGCAAGGGCATAGCTCATTGTTCTTAAATATCTTCTCAAGCAAGTAGTCACTTAGACGAGTATACCACATTCGTCCGGATTGTTTCAATCCATAAAGTGAGCATTGCAACTTAATAGCATACGCATTCCGTGGTTTAGAGTCTCTTGACTTAGGCAATGAGAAACCATCAGGTAATCTCATGTATATCTCTATATCTATATCCCCATAAAGATATGCAGTAACCACATCCACAAGCTGCATGTCAAGTTTTTCAGACATTACCAAACTGACTAAGTAGCGGAAAGTTATAATGTCTATCACGGGAGAATATGTCTCCTCATAGTCTATTCCAGGGTGTTGTGAGAAACCTTGCACCACAAGGCGAGCTTGTATCTAAGTACCTCGTTCTTCTCATTACGCTTTCTAATAAAGATCTATTTGTATCCTATAGGCTTTACACTCGACAGGGTCAGCATAACCTGTCCGAACACCTGTCTCTTTATTAGGAAATCTAATTCTGCATGGATAGCCGCCAATTGGCTCTACGTTCACATTCGGTGACAGCGTGGTTCGATGTCATCGTGCTCTAGGATCTCCTGAGCTACGGAATACGCAAATACATAATCGACATGCATGGATGATCGGTCCAGCAACTCAAAGGTGTTTTCACAGCACATTGAGATTTCCATGTTTTCTGACATCGATGAAGATCCTGAGGCGTCCCCCAGTGATACCGACATCGATTCAAGGACATAAATAAAGTCAGAAACAATCTCATTAGAAGGATTCTCAGTGTCGATGTGTAGAGGATCAGTTTGTGCCTTTGGTGTCCTCTTCTTTCTAGGACGCGTATCAATCGAGTCAAGTGGCCTCCCCCTTTTCCTCTGAGGAGCCAGGCCTCTACCCTTCCACTTGGGTCGGCGGTGCTGTAATTGGCGGCAGCCATGCTTGGACCTGACGTAGTCTTGCCTACCATTGTGACTTCTAGCCTTGCATGTACATTAACAGCTGGGATTTCTGATCTCGTTACCTTTGCGATTCCAGTGAATGAGTCGGGCATCAAATCCACCATATTATGTAAGTCAATTAGTTTTTTCACCTCGGTTTCAACATGTGAAGTGCGGGGATCATAATGAGACAAGGCTGGAATACACCAGGACAATTCCTGTCGTTTCACCTGAGCGTTGACGTTCCCATCTCCCCCTAACGACGGGAAGACGGTCTCATTAAATTAACAATCAGTAAAGTGTGCTTTAAAGAGATCACCTGTCAAGGGCTCTAGGTATCTGACAATAGTTGGTGAATTATAGCCAACATAGATACCCATACGTCATCTTGGGCCCATTTTACTATTACACTTTGGGGTGTAATCGGCACATAGACTGCACAACCAAAAATGCATAGATGTGAAATGTCAGGCTCATATCCAGTTACCAACTGGTACGCACTAAACACTTTGACGTGATGCTCATCTTCAATCTCAATCGACATGCAATAATCATCAAAAGTTTTTTATGAGAACTCTCCGGCATTGTCCATCTAAATTGATTTAATGGGATGGTCCGGGTGGTGAGCCCAGAGCTTTATGATCTGAGCCAGAAGTTTCAGGAATGCAGTATTTCATGTGGACAACAACGCGACATAAGACCAACGCGTTGATGCATTCACCAAGACCATGAAGTATCTAAACTATTCACATTCTGGATGGATAGGTTCATAAATATTTCCTTGGATACGCTGGAGGAATGGAATGTTCTCTGTGTTTACTTTAGCATAAGAGGGTCTTGATACGAACTTAGCTAAAGAACAAGCCTTGCAAAATGATCGATGCGTGTCAGAAAGAGCCATCGATGCATCAGGAGAGGACATAGTCACCTCACCCGTGTTGATGAGTCGGGGAGTGCCTATAGGAATACACTCCGGGGGCCTTAGTGCCAGCCGGGTGGTGCCTAAGGTGTCGCACACCGGAGGCCTCAGTGCCATCCGGGAGGTGCCCAGTGAACCACGAACCAGGGGCCTAGGTGCTAGCCGAGGGTTGCCTCTGGTGGGCACGGTGCCGTCACCCTCAATGGTGAGGTCGTGCTCCAGTACCTTTCTCTTAGACCAGAAGAATGGATGTCCATGAGAGTTTCTCAGAATCTTAATCATCATATCTCTTCCAGAGTGTCTTAATCGATCATGTCAAAGCATGTAAGAGTCGGAGTCCCAAAAATCATGTTTGGCGACTGCATTAGATTCAATAATCTGTATCTTAGTGTCATACAGACCACTAGAACGACCCTTTAGTTTCTCCAATATGTGTTTACGTCTGCATTCGTTTGAAGTTATACATAGAAATTCACTTTCATTCTCACAATGTGTTTTCAAATGAAAACCATTTGCGCGAATGTCCTTGAAACTCAACAAAGTTCGATTTCCTTTTGGGGCATAGAGAGCATCTGCAACATAAATTCGAGTACAATTGGGCAGTAGAAACTCAGCTGAACCCCGGCCTTGTACCACGGGTGATGATCCAATCATGGTAGTCACAAATGTTTGACACGACACTAGATTCACAAACAAATGCCTATTCCTCAAGATGGTGTGGGTAGTTCCACAATCTGCAAGACATTCTAGCTCCATACCTACAGAATAAGGCAGAGGCATAAGCATGTAGTCACACAAGGACTTTGCTCAAAATATGCAAATTACAGAATGCAGTCCCGAGTAAACACCCTTTGGGACAGATGGACCTCTGTGCAATAAAACGAGTATAAATCTGTCGTCATGATGGATATAAATGAACCGCTTAAACTGTTGGAAAATAGACTCAGAGAGTTTCCAGTGATATGAGGTTTGTGTTTTAGTTCATCCGAAACTGTTCATACGAAGTCACTGCAATGTTGCAGCAGAGTTACTGAAGGTGTTACATTTGCAAATTTTGTTCATGAGAGGATTTTAGAACCTCAAGTGATGTCATAGGGGGATCTTAGGCCACTATGCCTATAGTCTAATATCCATTGGAGAGACTTAGAGCGACATTATCATGTTTTTCAATCGAGGATAGTGTCAAAATTAATCGAACATAGGAGACAAGAACATCGAAAAATAACAACTTTAAATACACCAAATGGATACAACGAGATCTCAAAAAATAAAAAGGTGTCCAAAAACCACAAACTAACTTCGGCACGAACATCATGCCTTAACATAAGCTTCAAAATGAGATAATGAAAACAATCATAAGCCTAATGACATCAAAAGTCAGCGGCGTACATGTCGGGGTTTGAATCCTGAAAATCATCAATCGTGAGATTGGCATTGGTGTTTGTATCATAAGTCTTCGTACAATTGCTCTCAAAAGATTCCTTGTTCGCCTTGTCTGCAGCAATCACATGTGGCGCAACCCGACATTGCTTAATCCAGTGGTCCAAAGATCCACACCGTAGACATTGAGAGGGCTTAACATTGATTGGCTTCACTTGTTGAACCGGTTTGGGAGGAGCACCGTGGCGAGGGCCAGTGGCAGCATCCTCTCTCCACCATACATTAGGGCGGCCCGTAGGCTTGCCACGTTGCCTATTGCTGGAGGCACGCCGTGAGTTGTTTCCACGGGGGTACGGTTCATGTCGTGCATATAGTTCAGGACGTTCTCGTGGTTTGTTCTGAGGAGCTCTACCACTCTTGGGCTTGTTATAGTTATTTTCTGAAACAGTCAATGTCCTAACAGGTCTTATGTTGTTTTATCCAAGAGCTTGTTGTCTTTTTCTTCAGTAAGCAGCTGTGTCATGAGACTACTGAAAGTTGTGATGCGCTTGTTTTACATTCTAAGTGATACTGCTTCATTAACACACTAGCTGATCTTGGGAAAGTCAACAATGTTTTTTCAATCAGATATTCCTCAGTCTTTTCACACCACATAAACCAAGTCTTGCTCTTAGGCCAAGCATGTCCTTGTGATACTCCCCTGCATGTCTAGGAGGAGTGCTATGTGGATGTTACCGAACCTATCTGCTAAAGCATCCCAGAGTGCTTGCAGTTGGTCAATATCTTGATACTGCCACCTCAATGTGGTGTTAAGATGACGACGCAAGAACATCAGGGCCTTTAATTTGATCTGTTCATTAGGTGCTTGTTCCAAGGTCGGGGGAGGGACTATGGTGTTGGTATATTCCTTACCAATGAACGTATGCTTGACATCCATGACCCATCGATGGTACTCTTTACCCTCGGCATCAAGGATATCAAACTCCACACGAGCCTTGTCCATTGCTCTGCATAGAAGAATTCAAGCGATGGTTAGTTTTTCTGAGACCACGAGGGCTCGATGCTTTGAATTCAAAAATATATTGAACGTTAAGCGATCACTTTATGTTGAAGTATTGAACGTTGTCCAACAACGCCGGTGCTCTAAGCTACCGCTTTAATCAAAAATGTAGAATGTTGTCTAACAACGTGGGTGTTCTAAGCTACCACTTCAATCTAATAATGTGAACGTCAGATTCCAAACGACGTGAACCTGTAACATGATTAGTGTTGAGATTTGACATGCACGCATCAAATTCCAAGCATAGAATGGATGGAGGAACCGATTTTATCCTCCCAGAGTTTAGTAACTTGTTGATAGGGTGCGGCTACATGCAAAGAAAGGTGCAGCGGAGGGCACTCGGGTGCAGCAGGGTGCAACAAAAGGTGCAGGAGCAGGACACTGGTATGCAGTAGGGGCACTCGGGTGCGCAGTTTGTAGCAAATTGTGCGGAAGGGGTGCAGCGGCTGAGCACTAGGGTGCAGGGTGTGGTGCGACTAGTGTGCGGCACATGGGTGTGGATAGTGTGTGGTGGCACAGGGGTGCGGCTGGTGTGCGGCACAGGGGTGGGGCATGGGGTGATGCTGGTGTGCAGCACAGGGCTGCGTCACTGGGGGTGCGGCACAAGGGTGCGACAAAAGGGTGCGACACAAGGGTGTGGCACTAGATACAGCTGGTGGGAGGGTTTGGCTATTTGCAGTAAGGGTTAGAAACACGTGCTGATAACGTATTCTAGGAGAACTGAATTATGTATATTCATCAAATGAGAGGCGGCTTATATAGGGGTTTACATAGAGGCTAATAAGAAAATGTACTACATGTACTATGTGTAGTACAAAGAGACATATGAAATGCAGTACAAGTTTCCTATTACAACTAAGGCCCATGGGCTAAAGCTCATATACATAGTATGGACTTAAGACACACATAATACCTGAAATATCCTTGAACAGTTTTAACTCGGAATTAGAACAAAATCATTTACTAGATTTTTATTTATTTTTTTATGCTAAAGGAAAATTACAAAGAGGTGCAACCCACACCAAAGAGGTCAAAATTCATGGCAACTCTAACCGTAGGAGGGAAGTCGGTTTCCCAAACACCTGGAACATCTAAGCTGTGACCCAAGTTAGCGAGAGTATCTGCCACAAATTTAGCTTCTCTAAAAATATGAGAGAAGGAGACTATAATAAAACTTGCAGCAATATTCTTGATGTCTTAAATTACTAGAATGAGGCGCCAAGGAGTGTGAAATTCGCCCATCACATACATAATAATCAGGCGAGAGTCTTTCAATTTGAACACGAGAATAGTTATGGTTGCGAGCTTGAAGGAGGCTAATAGGCACATCAGCTTTACCAATTCTTTTAGCATTGGCTAGCAAAGGAGAGCATGTATGATCTCTTATGATGAATCTGATGGTAGCATTGCTATTGTTTTGGTTTACTGAACCATCAAAATTTATCTTGATAAAATCAGGAGGAGGTGGTTGCCACTTGATGTCTCTGATCGGAGGGGGCCTGGAATGGATACGAGTATAATCATGTCTTGAAGAAGCAGCAACAACAATAGCTTGAGGGGAGATTTGAGCTTGTCTGAAAATTACGTTGTTGCAAGCTTTCCACACTTGCCAGCAGAGCAGCAAGATTTTAGCAAACCTATGAGCATCAAAAGCATTATTGATGAACAAAGCATTTAAGTCATTAGCATTCAATAAGTCATTACAATCTACTAGACCAAACTGGAGCCACAACCGAACAATTACAGAACAAATGAGGCATGCTCTCCTCAGCACTATTACAAAGTGGACAAGTACTATTTGAGTTTAACAACCTAAACCTGTGCAGTCTATCTCTAGCCTTTAATCTTCCTCTAAGAAGAAGCCAGCTAAAAACCTCAATACGAGGAGGGATATTAAGCTTGCATACCTTTTGGAGCAACTTTGACTGTTTATGAGGATTATGAATATCAATTTGTATCCAAGTTCCAGATTTAATAGAAAACAAACCATTAGGGGAAGAACTCCAAACAAAAGCATCAGTTTGATGGGAAGAGGGAATAGAGATTCCACATATATGATCCACCACATCCCTTCTGAAATAATTGTTAAGTTTAAATCTGTTCCATAAACCATTTTGAATGTAATCATGCCCAGTGTCATTCCAATTTATCAAAGAAACCTTATCCGCATCCAACAGATTAAACAAGGGAAATGATAAAACTCAATTAAAAGTCCAGAAAGAGATATCCTTACCATCACCAACTATCCATCTCATGCCTTTGAGAATCAAATCTCTATTTTCAAGAATACCTTTCTAAACAAGAGAAGCGGAATTACTCCTCTTAACTTGAAAAAAGATCTACCATTCAAATACTTCCTAGTAATGATCTGAACCCACCAATTGTTGTGTTGTGTTAAAATTTTTCAACCAAGTTTTGCAATGGCCGCATTGTTAAAGTGAGCAGATGGTCTAATACTTAGCCTACCAAGAGGTTTGGGGAAGCAAGCATCTTTCCAGGCTACATGTTTTATTTTTACTCAAGAGGATGCTAAATTGCTAATTCTGATATCCTTATACGACCCTATCCCTATCACTATCCCCACCCGCTCAGTTCTTTATCATCTCAGACTTTTCTTCTTGGTTGCCTACTCATCACGATGTTTAGTGCCGTAGGTGATGGATTATTGGGATGATGTTTAAAGCTCAAAGCAACTCAAACCAAAGTAGTCATGGGGACGTGGAGTTGATTTATCATGGCTACTTCGGTTTGAGTTGTTTTCATTCTTCTATTCTGTATGTTTTGTTTGGTTCTCTCTGCCATCTCAAAATTTGGTGGAGGAAAGATGGGAGGTTGTTATGTAATGCAAGACTTAGAGTATACAAAATCTCAATGTTGGTTTGAGCTGAGAACGAAACCAGGATTACTTATATAGCAAATATGCATAAGGAATACATTGCACTAACAAGTTTATGTAAAAACATATGGTTAGTGGCAATGAGTTTATGCATGCATATGGCTAGGACATTTCATTTCAACTTGGCATGCAATCTTTTGTTGGAGAAGAGAGATCACACATCAGAAAAGTGACAAATAAAATATAACATGTATGTGGGTGAATCATTCCTAATTGTACCGAGGCCTTTTGTAGATAATACTCAACACCTTAAATGTGGTTAAGTTGAGACAGTATCGGTACAAGGATTATCCACAGGTCACGCTTGTCGCTCGCATCATGACATGGTATCAGAGCGGGTACCTCTCCAGTTGCATCTCATACGAGTCCGGGTGCGTTCTCTCAGAGGTCATGGCTCTAGTTTGGTTGAAGTTGTTTCGGAGTTTGGTTTGAAATTCTTTTGGAGTTTTTGGAGATTGGAGTTTGGAGTTCGGAGTTTGAAGTTCTTTCGATTAACCATGGGGCTCGGGTTCAGTTTCTTAATCAGTTTCACGTGCAGACCTAAAAGTTAGGTTACACGTGAGAGGGGTGTTGGAGAAGAGACATCACACATCAGAAAAGTGACAAATATAATATTATATATATGTGGGTGAATCATTCCTAATTGTATCAAGGTCTTTTATAGATAAAACCTAAAACCTTAAAGGTGGTCAAGTTATGACAATATCAGTACAAAGATTATCCACGGGCCACGCTTGTTGCTCGCACTTTGACATCTTTATCCTTCCTAGCCAGCAGTTTCTAGGTCTATCAAATGTTTGTAGGTTGTGGAATGAATTTGTTGTTTTTGGCATATTCGAGTTCCTAACGTTACCTTCTAACGTGTTTAACCATTTGTATTGACAAGAACAAAAAAAGAGAGAAAAAACCTGTTTAACTAATCATACAAATAGTTCTAAAAAAAGATACAATTGTCTTAGAAGAATAGGCTGAATATTTTTTTTTAGAAGAATAGGCTGAATATCAATGACATTCAAATAAATAACACTATTGCATACATAAACTACTGAAAGCCAACGCTCTACAATGCTACTAACCTGACTAAAATTTGATAAACTGTACGTTTGGCATACATTTTCCCTTCACTGATCATTTTAAGTTTGTAACTGCACAATCCATAAACCTTTAGTCATTATCACCATGATTGATGAAGACTTAGGGTGAATAGACCTCGTAGCTCCGTTGAGGTACCTTTTTGATGATGGCCCTCATGAGATCAAAGTAGAGTGGCAGCTGTGCAAGAGCGAAAAATGTCACTGGCAAGCAAGTTGCTGCATACAATGGATATGCCACATATCTCAGTTGATGTTTTAGGAGAAAGATATGCCCTGTGCAGAATGAGACTAACATTGAAGCTATAGATGCAAAGAGTGATGTCAAACCCATCAAGAGTTTCCGGGGCAAGTCCATGGAAAAATCACTTTCTTCATATCGAGAAGTGAGTATTGAAAGAAAGAAGACCAGGGAAGTTATTGAGAAGCAGAGAGCAACTAGGGACGAGATGGTGAAGGCGCTGAAGGCTGCCTTGTCTTTGAGAATTGGCTCGCCTGTTTGCTGATCAAGTCCTCCTGGTACAGTTGCTGATGTAGCAAATGCAACCGTTGCAATGAGTGCTGCAACCAAGGAGCATGATTCCGAAGTTTTGGTTAGCCATTTGCTTCCTTCTTTTGTAAGATGTATGTGTGTCTCTATGAAGATCTCCTTTGGTGTCTGGCCGCTACTGTTGTTGCGAACAAAGTAGTGATGTGGCATGGAGTTTTTGACAAACTGTCAAGCACGTCAAAGTTACTAGTAAAACATTATGTTACAAGTTTTTCTTTATACATATTAACACATATCACAATAAGCTGATTACAGCATTAAATCAACTATATGACATACCTTATACCACTTGATTTCCCATTGCATTTGCAATGCTGCGCCTGGAATAAGCCAAGGTCGGTACTGACTACATGTAGCGGCAAGATGTAATGCACTGTTACCTTTGTTATCCAACTGACGCAACAGGCTTTCCTTTAGTATCTTTCTCTTCTGAAGGAGACTGTAAACATGGGGTTGCCTGTTCTCAACTGCTAAGAGTACAACATTCTTGTTTTCAGAGTCAACATCCTGGATGGCCACCGGAAATTTGTCTAGGATTTTCTCCACCATTTCAGTTACTCCCATCTTTGCTGCAATTAATACAGGTGACTGATTTTTCCCTGCTACAATTCCATTCTTCGTACCTCCCAAGGGAATGTTGTTCTTCCTCTCTGTGTGCAATTAGTAGTATGATGAGTGTGGAAATATCTAATTTTTGTGATGTCAATGCAGCATGCAGTGTAAGCAAGAAAAGGGAGAAGTTAACTGACCTGGCTCATTTGGATCACTCGGCTTATAATTGTACTGGCTTGAGGAAAAGGTGGTCGTCTCAACATGTGTATCTGTACTATTAAGTGCCGCATGATCAGATGGTAAGGGTGAGGCTTGGTCTAGTATTATAGGATTAGGCACATCACATTCTTCTTGGGGATTTTGCCCAGTATTTCGATATTTGTATGATGAAGTCAGGTCAACCAATTCATTCATGACCTGAACCGCCCATATATGTCTCTCTTTCTTTTCTTGGATTTTCTTTATCCTCGAAAATCCTAAATGACATTCATTAATAATAAGCACACAGTTAGCCGATGCTGATACAATGTACATCGATTTCATTAGTTAGAAAAGGGTTGGATGGGAAAGTGTTGTATTTTAAAGAAGTTCCCACATCCACTTATTAGGATCTGTGTTGATTGGGGAATGGAACATGATTTAACAATGTATGATTGGATTCAATATATAAGATTGATACTAACCAATTCCCAGAATGATTAGCAAGGCCTTCATCATAAACTTGAAGAACAAAACAAATGAGACGTAATTGGGTGGAAACAGGTGATTTTCTCCTTCATTTCTCTCTGGATGGTTTGCAACTGAAAAGAGGAAGAAAAACAGATGTTAAAAGTCATGGCATCTCAAAAAAGTTAAGATGCTAAGACGCAAGCAGTTTAACTAAAACCAAAGTTGAATAGTAGACCCCCCTTGTATGTTTATAATTCTAGAACATAATGAATAAAATGGTATTATGTTTTGGAGGAACAAGTTCTTACAACATGGTTATTGAATACGGGTATTTAGGAGTACCTCCAAAAGGTTACTGTAGAAGACATGATCGAGGTTCCAGTATTTTACAACAGGTATATATAAATCCAAAAACTTATCTCACCATTGTCTTATAACTCTTATATACTTATTTGTAACTAGTGTGAATGATTCTTCTCAAAGAGTGAAAGAATTTCATCTGTCCTTGTAAATTTCAGATTGCAATTTACAATATGCGGTTTCTCAGTAAGGAGATTACCATTAGTTAATCTTGAGCTCTTTGCATCTGATATTTCGTTTGTAGCATCTATTGATTGTGACCTCACTGCAGAAGTTGATGCTCCTGGGATAATTAGGCTAATCATATGACTATAACTTCACATCTGCAATGAAGGGTTAATTGCTAATGAGGTTATATACCTAGTTCGGGATTCTCTTCATCACCAACAGGATCATTAGTACCCTTTTCATTTCCTCCATTAACTTGAATCAGTGAGCTGTGCATCTTACGCGAGTATCCATGACACATTTGCATCCAATGCCCACCCCCTCTCTTTTTACCTAAATTGGAGAAACTAAATTAACTTTGATGTGCACATTGTAGGTGAAAATTATATAAAAATCTGATAAGTTTAACATTAACCCACTTAACACTTGAAACAAACTTCTGAAAACTCGGAAGAAGTTCATGCATGTTTGGTAGTTTGCTGGGTATGAAGAACTGTTTCCGTCTCCTGCCTTAGAAAGACAATCTTCATGGTTATATTCTTCCACTTTGAGATCTTCAACCATCAAACCTGACCATTAAAATGAAAACTACTATTCAAAAAAAACATCAACAACTTGAGGAACATGAAATAGTATTCCCAACCAGAACAGGAATAAAGATTATTGTAACAACGCATGCATATGCAATATACATGTGACTGATGTGAGTATGAAATTAACAGAGTAGAGATTTCTTACACTGGTATATAAGATGACCACTGAGACCAAGTCGACAGCTGCTTTTGAATGCATTGGGCTTACTGGCTAGAATATGCAGGGGAGACCAACCATCTTGATTCATAGAGTTCACTAGTTCTGGGTACAACCTAATTATCTGAAATGCCAAACCTATCAATACCAAACCAAACAACTAATCAGTACTGCTCTTTCTAGTTTCCACATTCAACCAAACAACTAAGCATCTGGTTTCAAACCACTTTGTTTCAAGGAGCTAAAAATCAAACACACAACCAGAATACAAACCGAACAGACCCGATCCAACTTCGGGTTCGGTTCTGGTTGTTAATCTGGAGTTACAGCAAACGAGATGAGATTCATTCATGGAATGAGACAATGATTTCAGAGCTGAGTATTGAACTATGGATCAAAGACTAGGAGTTGAAAATTCAAAACCCGAAAGAACCGACCCGATTCATGAGAGATGAGGAAATACTGATGAAGGAGTTGAACTTACTGAAGTATTCGCCAGAGATTGCAGCATGAAGAATGGTATCGCCATTGTTGCCTCTAATCAAGGAGTGGTGTTTTCCACGGCAATGAGATTGAAGGCAAAGAAAAGCCTTTGTCTTACCATTAAGAGCTGCCAAGAAGAGAGGTGTCTCTCCCTCCATATTTCGAAGGGAGACGAGGCTCGCCTCCAAGAAGAGAGGTGTCTCTCCCTCCATATTTCGAAGGGAGACGAGGCTCGCCTCCTTGTCGCAAATGCTATGGCACACTTGTACATTCCCAACCCGAGCAGCTAGATGTAGCGGAGTGTTGCCTCTGTCGTTTGCTATGCGGAGTGCGGTTCGACTGTCTCCATTGCTGAGAATGATATTGACCAAATCCAGCGCGATTTCGGTTTGGCCATCTGCTATGGCTATGTGCAGAGCAGTCTCTTTGGACCTGGCGATCTTGGCTTCTTGAGCCTTGGTACTGTTTCTGTAGGCCTCCTTGACCATTTCCCATTGTCCTTTCATAGCATTTTCAAACAAGCTATCTATTTCCTCATCTGAAGCCATGGTCTCTGATCTTGTTAACTGAGTGAGCTGTTATATGTCATGTAGTGACTAGTGAGGAAGATGGATCTGGATGGAGTGTTGAACAAGTATGCCAACCAAAAGCTACTGTTATTGCATAGAGCTTTCACTATGAGACAAACAATTGCAATGCTTTCACTGTTGGAGATTTGGAGGAAAGAAGATTAAAGAACATAATCTAGATCTGCTAGGCCCTTACTTTGCTCTTTATCAATTTAACGTAACCCACTTTTCTTTTGTCTAAGAAAACGCTCTTGGAGGAAAAAGGAAACACCATGAAGTTGAAATATAGGTGTAGACTGCACCACCTCTATCCTAGTTAAAATAATTTCTTCCACCTCAAGTTATCTTCTGGCTCCTTCCAGGTCTTGGTACTTTAATCAAACACTCCCTTTCCTTTTCAAAATTGTAAAGCAAAATAGCCAATATATACTTTGAACTTAGCTCTAATTATCAATTTACACCCTTAACTTTCATTTGTGCTAATTTGCCTCCTCAACTTTGTAAAATTTGCAAATATGCACCCCCTCCGTCAAATCCGATGGTTTCCATCCAATTTTTAGTCATGTGTCATGCAAGTGAGGAGTATAACTATGATTTTATATTTTTTGTTTTAATAATAATAAAAAATATTCAAAAGAGAGATTCAAATATACTCATACCTAGTTTTTTTGTTCGTAAATGTATTATTTATTTAATATATTTTTATACAATTTTGTCTACCTAATCATTCATTTAATCTTTTTAGAGGGCACACGTCTTCTTTTTAAAGATGATGTTTACATTGGTAATCTTAATAAGAAAAAAAATGCATTAAAAATTAAGAATAAAATCGATTTTATGTCAACAAAAATGAACATGACATAATTTGTAAGACTAAGCAAGTCAAATATATCCACAAAAATAATATTTAGATGGAAAAGTATATTTAATTAATAAAAGAAAATAATATAAATTGATAGTGATACCCCTCACATGCATGACACATAACTAAAAATTAGATAGAAACCATCCGATTTGACTGAGGGGTGTAAATCCATAGTTTTTAATAAGTTGAGGAGGCAAATTGACACAAATACAAGTTAAGAGTGCAAATTGATAATTAGAGCCAAGTTCATAAAGAATTTTACCAAATTTTAATTAGTTACCCTGTAGGACATGCTTTAGCCTTGTTCTTACAGAGAGATTAAAGACGACATGCCAACTTGATTATTCCTTTCTCCGTCGAAGAGCTAGTCTAATGTTATTATGTATCACTTTTTAACTACAAATTTCTATGTCCAGTTCAGTGTATGACCAGGCTTCATCAAAAAGTGCAAATGAAAATCAAAGTGAGAATTTGCTGAAGATCATATTAGAGTTCAAAAGAAAATAGAAATGTTTGTACTGGGAATGTAGAAATCTGAAAATACTTTACCCACTTCTCATAGCACCAAAAACTTAAAAAACAGTGGGCAGTTTAGCTTATATATATCACTCATAAGAAATTCTACATGTTACTATTTGTAAAATATGCCTTCCACTCAAAGGTGTGCTTGTGTTGTGGGTGCCAATGACCTAGTCTGTAGTTACAACTACCTATCTGAGATATGCTTGTAAATGGCATCACTCCTTTGAATAATGGAGGGACTTAGAGAAATGGAGTCACTTCAAATGTCTTATCTTCTTTGAAGCATTTATAATGCTTTGGCTTATCTCCGGGTGCTCCAATTTTAACAATTTCTCAAGTTGAAGAGTGGCTTTGGCGAACCCATCCTCCTTGATACAGGAAGCTGAAGGAAGGGCAAAAATAACTTCGTTCACGTCTTCTTCAAGCTGAAGGCAGAAGAGATGGCTGAACACCTGAAGATCAAATTAAAAGTGAGAGGTAGTGGCATATAGATATTTCATGATATAACTGCACACCGGTTACTATGAAAACAAAGTTTTGACCGAAACAACAATTGCAGATGTGCTCAAATGTGACATTAAGGTGCAGCCAATGTTGCATGGACATTCCAGTAAGGGTCGTGAGAACCAAGATTTTAATGAAACAAATAAACGCAAGCCAATTAATGGTGCAGGAAGTATAACATCAGAAGACTAATAATCCTGATAAAACCTAAAAAATTTCTAGGTTTGTGCAAGTTTTTGTTCAAGTGATAAAGGAGTTTGAAAGCATAGAGATGTACACAGATCTTCTGGATATAAGAGATAAACAATTAGCCTAATGAAAAACAACATATTAGTTTCCTTGTCTCACCAGTTTCATCCTTGAGATAACAGCATCTTTAATGTCTTGGGACCGTGAAACCAAATTTATGATAAATAGACCCTTCTCAGTGAGGGCATCCTTCACACTCAGAAGAAAAGACTCGTCCACAAAGTCAGCTGCAGGGCAGGTCATTCCAGAGCTGGACGGGACAAGACAAGTAATTTCAAAATAAGCCAATCATTAAAAATCAGTATTGCTTCTTACTCGAAAATAATTTGTCATCATATTCACCTTGAATCCGCAGAATCCACATCGATAATGATTATGTCTAACTTTGAATTTCCGTGGCCTTCTACATGAGATGCCAACCGACTTCCATTAGAAGATGGGGGCTGTGAATTGCAGTGACAGTTCTCATCTCCTCCAACAGCAAACTTTTCATCATCCGCAGCAAAATTTACAGCTTTTCTAACATATTGAATCCCATCAGCAATGTGCACCTGATAAACCAAAGGAAATATAAGAAGTGGTGTACTGTTGAATACAATACCATATCAGTGCAAGAACAATCAAAAAGAACAGCCTCAGTTAAGTAAGTTAGTTATGTTGTTGAAAATCCAGTAGTGCCTACATTAGTACCTTCCAAGAATTTCTCAATATTAGAGAAGACTCGCATATAATATGAGAGTTCTCTTTTATTCATTTGCTTCGAGATCCTTCTTCCATCAGTTGTTTGGAATCTCCTTCACGTGTTTTATAGTCATATTACATTGAAAAGCAGTAACAAAAAGACTAATGGGGCATACAAGTTAAGTTCTTCAACTATTTTATATCAAAACCTGAATGAGCGATATATTTGTCCAAACAAGCAAAAGCGTTTATACTGATAAAAAACGATAGTATACTCCATCCAGCTGGAGTTTTGAAACACCATTGCACAGGAATATTCTTCCTTGTATTGGCCAAGCAAGGTCAAGCACACAGTTACATGTGTTTAGCTTCTCCAGAATTATTATTGGTGGTCAAAGAACCTTACTCAATTCAACCTCTCTAGACTACTCAACAGTATAGATAGCACAGTATTTTGCTCAAAATGCTAATTTTGTATGAAAGAATATAGCATAAAATACAAGAAAACAAAAAACAAAAAATACCTGCAAGTTATCATCTTCGGTGAAACCAAAGTATTCTTTTGCAAGTTTGATGACTATGGGATCCAACTCTACCGCCTATATAAAAATAAAAAATAGAAAAAATAAAATCAGCGAATGCGTTTGCACTAAAGTGCATGATTGAAGTTTTATAAAAAGAATTATAAAAAAATTGGAAGTTGATTGGCAACTCTTTTCTTTCTATTTTCTGGGAGATTGTGATCAAGTTTATATTTACCTCAATGTGCATAAAAGGCATACATTTATGAAGGAACATAGGAAGTAAACCTGCTCCAAGACCAACCACAACAGTTTTGACCTGAGAAAGCATTTATAGTGTGAAATAAACAAACTACAAGAAAGAAGATAACAGTTGGAAAAATCACTCAAACATCTACATACTGTAAATTACTAATAAGATGAATAAACACATGCTTACAATCGGGTCAACTATTTAGACAATGTATATAAATTCATTCACTTGACGAAAGCAATATGCCAAAACATACGAAAGAATTTTTAACCCATAATTTGATACAATAATTTCTTGTGCAGTACCTACTGTATGTAAATAAATTTCATACAATAATTTGAATAAACACCATAATTTTTTTGTGCAGTACCTACTGCATGTAAATAAATTTCATACACCATAATTTGATAAAACAAAATATTAATGGTCTGATTGGGGTAAGAAGCCCATTGAATGACCTAAAAAAGAAATGACCCCTGCACTTTTAGAGCAAGCATGGCCTAGGGCATAAAGGTAGAACGAAATACGGTGCTTACTGATGTTTGTGTTGAAGCCATGCTTTCCAAATAAGATGAAATTAACATTAATCCAGAAATAATCCCTGTATGATAAGAACTAGCCAAATATCCATGATACACCTTCAGCTGGTGGTTTGTCTCTGAGAAATTTTAAATAACAACAATTAGGCAAGCATATGCTCAACGCAAGCAGCAAAAAGGATGTAGTTTTGTTATAGTGGTGCATCACAGTACACAGTTGTTGAAAAAATGAAGACACTAGAAGTGTATAGGGAAATGTTGAGCAGTGAAATGTTGGCTCCAAAAATTAGCAGTTTGTGTTCAATACTGGTTTACTGTTGAGAGCATCAACTTTATGAGCTCATGATTGTAAGCACCATGCATTAGTTCAAATGTTAAGAAATGCAAAAAGCTATAACAGGAACAAAGAACAACATTTTCTACAGAAGTGCAGGTTGTATTCTTCCCAGCTAACAAGATGTGCTAGCAGTGTAGCAAACTTCATGAAAGGAACTTGAATTAAATTTACAACAGTAAAGACATAGATTACCATCACTTCGTCTCTGGAGTCCTCTTTTTTTAGCTTTGGAAGATGAATGTGTTTTTTTCTTCGCACTCTCAGCACCAATTTTATATTTAGATCCTTCCTCTGTTAGAAGAGCTTCAGACTGAACTAGACCTTCACTTCTTTGGAAGACAAGGCGACGAAATGTCAAATCTCTGGATGGTAGAATGCGACTGATATCTCCATTATCAGTTTCATAAATCACGTCCTCAACTATTATTGGTCCAGTTATTGAGGACATAACCTGCAAAGTATGGTTGAGGATCATAAAAATGCTGAGGATCTTTTCTTGCTTTTTTAGACACCAAGGAAAAGAAAAGTTTTTCTAGGATTATAAAAAAGAAAAATTTTTGTACTTTAAAGCTTGAACTATGAAACGACAGCATTTAAAAAGAAAAAACCTGGTGCACAATATCTCGTTGTTTGATCCCATCACCAGCCATCAAGAATCTGCAGAAGTAACCCAGCCAATATAAACATATAAGAGAAATGAATTGAACCATAGACTAATCAAATGTGTCATGGACTCATGGACAAATATATCTTCGTATACTGATCGCGTTTAACATATAAAAACAATTCATAAGTAGTAACAGAAAAAACCCCAATGTCAAAACCATTGAACCACATTGAGTTCTGTATAATCAAATCCAAAGCCTATGTTTGAGAAGTATATATCATCATAATGGGAGATAATCATAATCTTCTGTTTTTGTATAAACAAGCCAAAGAGCACCAAAAAAATATATAAAACTAATGGGCTGAGAAAAAGCTGTATATAATTGGGATTCATGCCAGTTGAAGATTCTCCACCATATGCAGTTGTAAGTCTTAGCAAAGGTATAATAATGTTAAAATTCATTACCAACTGAGACAATTAGTTCTTCTATCATGAAATCTTTAAAAACATCAACAGGAAAAATGACCTTCGACAGCATGCTTTAAATTCAGAGTATATTAACATCGATCAATAGCCTTAAGCCGAGGGATTCAACCCTAGGTTGTGAGGAATTTTATCTAAAAAATAAGATCTTAAGATAATAACTATGGTGATAAAATTAAACCGACATTGTGGGACATTGAAAGAAAAGAGAAGGGCTCCAAGTAACATACGGTATTTGAGCTCCATCATCATCTTTTCCAGGCGCCAATTGTTTAACCAAAGGAGATAAATCCTTCTGAAGACGCACACCAATAATAATAAAAAAATAACAAATTAATAGCTAAACAATCGATCATGCCTCATATATACAATAAAACACAGAAAAATTACCTGAATATCATTCATGCTGGCATTAACATGGCTGGCATCTAATAAAACCTTAATTCAGCAGAGAACACAAATTAGAGTAAAATAAATAGATAAATTAAACAGAGAGAGAGAGCCCAGGAAAATAAGAATCATAAAGCAAATGTGGTGAAGAGGTACCATTACTAGACGAGCTGCCTTGGAGCTTTCTACCACCATCCATTGTCCTTCTTCAGAGGAGAACAGCCATTCATGAGCCCGCGTCTGCAGTCAAAGATTGCAGAACTGATTTCTAAATCTATAATAAAAAAACCCTTTATGCAAAAGTGGAGAGTATTGAGAAACTGATGAATGACATACGTATGTAAAGTATCAGGAAAATAGAATCAGAACGTGTTCTGAATATGTTTAGTTCACATGCATAATCAAATGAATCATACAAGAGAAATAACTGGTTCTCGTTTAATAAACTAAAGAAAGCCGGAACAAATTAAGTAAATAACCATATCCACTACATGTATGAAATAAATTTTATAAAACTCGTCAAGTTTTCATAAAACTTCTTTTCCTTTTCTTGGGGAGGCATGTATTGACATGTCCGTCTACTTTGGAACAAAATTTTCATTTCCTTTCAGCGAGTACATGGTGCAACCAAGGTACTACAGACTGGATCAACCATAGAAGTTCAGTAGACATACCTTAGGAACAATGAAAACCCCACAGTGATATACGAAGGTGGCAGAAATTTCCTTAGCATCAAGAACTACAGCTCTGCAACTGAAGTTAGAGCCCCCACACAAAGTAAGCTGAAAACGACGACCTGGACGAAGCTTAGTTAAATCGCCTCTAGCTCCAAGTTTTAAGTCTTGAAGAGAGTACTGTATATCTGAAGCAGAGGAGTATTCTCTACGAATTTGATTCTCTTTTGCAACAGCTTCAAGAAGTCCACGACCCTAAACCCACAACCAGCACCTCACGTCAATCTATTGAGAGACTAGACCCCCAAATTCTATGTAACCTAGTGTTACATCATAAAGAGAAAGAAATTAACAAAGGATGCAATCTGTTTGAAAGCCTAAAAGGTAAAAAGCACTCTTCTTAGCAACTTGCTAAATCAATTGGAACTTTGTACTGTTTTAGGATTCAGGTAATAACTAATTAGGATGTATTACTAATTACTTCCAACAGCTAGATATATTTTACCTGACTTCCTCTACAAGCAAGGGAAGATTTATTGAATGAGGATGTGATGTTTTGCAACTTAGCGGACATCTCTTTTTCGGCAACCACCATAAACGCTTGAAGACTTGGCTTACTAGACAGTTTGTGAGGTATGGCATGGACACTAATTTTCCACCCAAACCGGAACTTCCGGAAAAGTAGAGCTGGACTCAGTAACCAAGACAATTAGCAGTTAATTCATTTCCATCAAACCACCTAAAGCGGAATATCAAGGACCTACCTAGAACATGCGACTCCGCCAATGTAAGGCAAATAAATTTCCCTCCAGACTTCAAAACTCTTCTAGCCTGAAAAACTCAAACATAGTTTCACCTCAAACAAAAACTTCTCAAAAAAATCAAGTAAAGCTATCAACAGCACAAAGCTAAATTCCATCGCACCTCAGCTAAATATTGATCCCCTAACTTCGGACCAAGCTCCGGCTCCATCAACGCATCCAATCCTCCTTTGTCAACCACAGCGTCAAATGCCTCATCCTCAAGCTGTGAATTCGCAACAATAAGCATAAGCATTCAGTTCAATTGAATTCCTAAATCATAAACCCTAAGCCGTAAAACCTACTCATTCAGTTGAACAAGCTAAGTACCTGCATGGCGGTCATGTCCATGACGCGCCACCGCATATCGGGCCTCTTCCGGACATTGCGGCGGAGGCAATCGGAAATGGCGACCTTGGAGAAGTCAATGTTGGTGATGGAGGTGAAGCCGGCGTCGTAGAGGTGCTCGGAGAGGCGGGAGCTGCCGCAGCCGGGGACGAGGATATGGGGTTTAGGCGGGAGGTGGGAGAGCAAAGGGTTTCGGAGCTCGGACCAGTCGGCGTACCACTCGAAGGCGTCTTCGGTGCCTCGGATGGTGAAGAACTTGTCCCAGTTCTCTTTGCTTGTAAAGTCGCCTAGGGTTTCCAGAAGCTCCGCCTCCTTGGCCATCGCTGCCGGTGTTTGGGTTTATTTGGGGCTTATGAAGAGGGGTCTCAGGAATTGTTTTTCAATAATCGCGCGAATGCGATGTTACACTTTGGTCCTTTATTGCTCCTACAAAACTCGGTTTACAAAGTAATAATGGAATTGTGATCGATTATGGTGGTTTTTTTATTAAAAAAATGTATATTTATTACTAATTTGGCCACCCTCTCCCATTTAAAAATGATTCTAATAAAACCGGTCTATTTTTATCAAAAAAATAAATAAATCTTGTAGAATATGTGTTTAGAGAATGAATGGAATCAATCTTCTTATTATGAATAGGAATGAGCTCTTTATATATAATGGGTCAATCCTTCATGGATTGGGTTAAGTCCATAATGTAAACCTATTACAACTAGGGCACATGCATAAGGCCCAATTGGGCTAAGCTCATATACACGGCATAAGACCAAGTGCACACACGCACATGTTATATGTCCTACAACACCCCTTTGTGTCGCGCGTCGAAATGCCGGATGGTGCTTACAATGTTGCCTCGTTAAAACCTTGCAAAGTAATAAAAACCCTGTGGGAAAAAACAACCTTGGTCGAAGGAAAAAGAGTACAACACACCATGCTTCTCGATCGAGAGCGTGGCTCCCCCTAATAAGTAGCTCACTTGGGGAGGCTTGATAGTCGTCGCATTTCAATGCTATTCACTTGCTTCTCGAGAGTAGACTTAGGCAGAGATTTAGTAAACAGGTCCGTTACGTTTGCCTCTGAACTCACTTGATTAACTTGAATGTTGAGAAGGACTTGCTGTTGCTGATTATAGAAGAACTTTGGTGAGATGTGCTTCGTATGATCACCCTTGATGTAGTATTGCCTTATTTGTTCAATACATGTGGCATTGTCTTCATAAATACAAGTTGACTTGTCTGTGGTGGAGTTCAATCCACTAGTCCCTCTAATGTGCTCTATAACTGATCTGAGCCAAACTCATTCGCGAACAGTTTCATGTAGCGCTATAATCTCTGCATGGTTGGAGGATGTCGCCACTAAGGTCTGCTTTGTGGACCTCCAAGATATCGTTATATGTGAAGACATAACCAGTTTGGGGGCGCCGCTTATGTGGATCTGATAAGTATCCAGCATCCGCGAAACCAACCAAGATATAATTAGATGTTTCGTTATAAAGGCAGCAAGCGGTGCCAAGTACATTGGGAGAGTAATGTTTCTCGGCATCTAAGTGTGCATGCATGCACAGCGCTCGGCAGACATGTGCACAGCCCCTCTCAGCTGCTGCATCATGTTCGGCAGCATGTGCACCGTGCTCGGCAGCGTGCACGTAGTGCCCGACAGCTGCAGCGCAGCGCTCGGTGGCCAGCGTGCACCGCTTGGCATGCTGTCGGCAGTGTCCAGCAGACACCGTGCACAGCTTGGCATTCTGCATGCAGTGCTCGGCAGTGTGCACTCAGTGCACAGCCGACAGCGTCTGGTGCTCGGCAGCGTGCACACAGCTCTCGGCAGCTGTGCACAGCGCACGGCAGCAAGGTGCACCGTACCCGGCAACTTGGTTCCTTAAGTGGCCAGCGCCTAGATTCTCAGGAACTCCGCACTCTTTTGCAGTCCATCTTGAATCCTTATATGGAAAGAACAGGCCCATGTCCATTGACCCTTTAAGGTATCGAAATATGTTCTTGACACCGGTCCAATGACGTTGCGTTGGCGCATAGCTATTTCTAGCTAACAAGTTCACTGAGAAAGCAATGTCTGGCCAAGTGCACTGAGCCAAATATAGTAGCGCACCGATTGCACTAAGATATGGTTCCTCGGCTCCAAGTACATCCTCGCCATCCTCTTTAGGACGGAATGGATCTCTCTTAACATCCAAACTCCGGACTACCATGGGGGTGCTAACTGGATGCATTTTATCCACATTGAAGCGTCTAAGCATCTTGTGAACATATGCACTAGTGTATTAAGATTCCAGAGACTCGGTGCTCTAGCTCAATGCCTAGGTAAAACCGAGTCTTCCCCATGTCCTTCATCTCAAACTCGGACTTCAGATGTGTCTCGGTCTCATTGATTTTATCAAGAGTCCCTATGATATTCATATCATCCACATAAACAGCGACTATCGCAAATCCGGAACTCGTTTTTCTTATGAACACGCAAGGGCAAAACTCATTGTTCTTATAACCCTTCCTAATCTAGTAGTCACTAAGACGGGTATACCACATCCGCCCGGATTGCTTCAATCCGTATAGTGAGCGTTGCAACTTAATGCAGTACGCACTCCGTGGTTTAGAGTCACTTGACTTAGGCACCTGGAAACCATCAGGAAATTTCATATATATCTCTGAATCAGGATCCCCATTGAGATATGCTGTAACCACGTCCATGAGCTGCATGTCTAGTTTTTAAGATACTACCAAACTGACAAGGTAGCGGAAAGTGATTATGTCCATTACAGGAGAATATGTGTCCTCGTAGTCTATTCAAGGGTGTTGTGAGAAACCTTGCGCCACAAGGAGAGATTTATACCTTAGTATCTCGTTCTTCTCATTACGCTTTCTAACAAAGACCCATTTATGTCCCACAGGCTTTACACTTGGCGGCGTTAGCATAACCGGTCCAAAACACCTGTCGCTTTGTTAGGGAATTCAATTCCTCCTGGATAGCAACTTTCCATTTAGGCCAATCCGCTCTACGTTCACATTCATTGACGGAACGTGGTTCGATATCATCGTGCTCAATTATCTCAAGAGCCACGGCATAAGCAAATACATCATCGATATGCATGGATGAACGGTCCAGCAATGATACTGTGTTCTCATAACACATCGAGATTTCCATATTCTCGATTACAGATTCGGGCCCTAGGGCGTCCCCCAAGTACACCGACATCGTTTCTAGGACATAGGTGTAATCAGAGACAATCTCGTGAGAAGGATTCTCAGTATCGATGAGTAAGGAATTGGATTGTGCCAAAGGAGCCCTTTTCTTCCTGGGCAGCACATCTTTCAAATCAAGTGGTCTCCCCCTCTTCTTTTGAGGAGCTACGACCTCCACCCGTCCACTAGGGTCGGCAGCGCCCATGCTAGGGGCAGCGGTGCTCGGACCCGAGGTGCCCATGCCTATCTTTGGGACTTCTAGCCTTGCAGAGACATTACCAGCTTGTATGTCCGATCTCGTGACCTTAGCAATCTCAACAAATGAGTCGGGCATCGAATCTGCCACTTGCTGGAGCTCAAGGATTCGCCTCACTTCCTTCTCGGCATGAGAAGTGCGGGTATCATAATGAGCAAGCGTTGGAACTGACCAGGCCAATTCATTTCGTTCACGCCGAGCATGCATGCTTTCATCTCCCCCTAACGATAGGAAGACGGCCACATTAAAGTGACAATCAGCGAATTGGGCCTTAAAGAGATCACCTGTCAAAGGCTCTTGGTATCTGATGATAGTTAGGGAATCATAGCCAACATAGATACCCAAACGTCGTTGCGGACCCATTTTCTTACGCAGTGGTGGCATAATAGGCACATACACTCCACAACCGAATATGCGTAAGTGCGAAATGTCAGGCTCATATCCAGTAACCAACTGGTATGCACTAAACGCTTGGTTGGAGGCGGGTTGGAAACGAACTAACAAGACGCAATAGGGAGCTTTGAGCCCATGACCAGTGCTCTAGCTATCAACTGAAGTCTCTTTATCATAGCTTCAGCCAAACCATTTTGTGTATGCACGTGTGGAACAGAAATACTCAATCTCTATTCCATCCGACATGCAATAGTCGTCAAAAGTCTTTGACGTGAACTCACCGGCATTATCCATTCGAATCGACTTGATTGGATGATCAGGGTGGTTAGCCCTCAGCTTAATAATCTGTGCCAGGAGTTTAGGGAAAGCAGCATTCCTTGTGGACAATAAGGCGACATGCGACCAGCGTGTCGATGCATCCACCAGAACCATGAAGTATCTAAACTGTCCACATTCTGGATGGATGGGTCCACATTCTGGATGGATGGGTCCACAGATATCACCTTGGATACGCTGGAGAAATGGGATGTTCTATGTGGTTGCTTTAGCATAAGAAGGTCTGGCCACCAACTTAGCCATTGCACAAGCTTTACAAAACGACTTATGAGCATTAGACAGAGTCAGTGACGCATCAGGAAGGGTCCAGATCCTCATGATCGAGTGAGGATCGACGGAGCTGTCCTCTAGCGACCCATGTGTCGGCCGGGAGCTCACTTTGGCGACCACTGTATCTCTACCCAATATTGGGAGCATGTGTCCCAAACCTTTTTGCTTTGTACGGAAGAAAGGATGTTCATACGAGTTTCGTAGAATCCTTATCATCATATCTCTTCTGGGGTGACCGAGGCGGTCATGCCATAGCTTGTACGAGTCATGGTCCCAATAATCATGTTCAGCGACCGCATAGGATTCAATAACCCTTATGGTGGTGATGTACAAACCACAAGATTGACTCATTAGCTTCTCCGAGATGCGCTTAGAGCCGCACTCAGGTTACACAGAGGAACTCACGTCTATTCTCACAATGCGTCTCCAAGTGGAAACCATTGCCGCGGATGTCCTTGAAACTCAGTAGTGTTCGAAGGCCCTTAGGCGAATACAAGGCATCAGAAACAATGATCAAGGTTCCATTCGGCAGCAGGAACCTAGCAGGTCTGCGCCCTTGAATGACAGGAGATGAACCGATCAAAGTCTTCATGGAAGTTTGACACGGCGTCAGCTCAGTAAAGAGCAGTCGATTCCTCAGGATAGTGTGGGTCGTCCCACTGTCTGCAAGGCACTCGATTTCTCCACATGACATACCTATCAAACAAGGTAGATATGAGAAAAAGATATAAAATATAAGGCAACAACCGAAGACAACAATCGAAGGCAACGGTGTGCTTTGCAGAATTCTTGGCATCCTGACCTTTTCTCACTAAAATAGTCATAACTCTTTGGCTGCACACTCTTTGGCGCCCACGATATGGGGCAGTTAGGAGGGGGCTCGGCAGCTCATCACTAGGGCACTGTATAAGGTGCGCAGAGCTTTGGAAAATGCTACCCAGAGCTCGGCCCTGGTGCCCGGTGCTCAGCAGTCGGTGTCCTATGCACGTCCTCGAGTGTTCTGTGCTATGTACCTCACTTAATGCTTGTCCTTGATGTAAGTGCACGTCAATTGGTGATCAGTGCACAAGCCCTTGTGTTCAATGCTAACATCTAGTGCTTAGTACTCAACACCTAAAGCACAGTGCACGACAGTTCATGTGTAGGGCACACAAAACTTGTCAACATCTGGCACAAAAGTGGTGGCATTCCTCACACAAAATGAAGCAATTGGCATACATGGGCGGCAATTGACACACAATTGGGGCAAAAAACAATCTAGGGGCAGTAGGTAGCGTACAGAGTAGCAACAGGCACGTTGGGTGGCAACAGGCGCGTGACTGTCGGCAGCCGGCAGCCAGGTGCACGTGTGCTTGGCAGCAGTGCACAGCAGCTCGGCAACCATGCCGGCAGCATGTGTAGCGCACGCAGCTCCTAGGCAGCGCTCAATAGCTGCTTGTCTTAGGCTCAAAACAGTGTTGCCTAGCTTCAAAACTCCATTGGAGAGTCTTAGAGCGGCATACAATGGTCAAATGCATCGGATATTATCAAGTGTTTGTATAAACATATTGAACACAAAAGTTAAGAACATCGAATTTATTACACGTATAATGGTTTACAACCAAAGGTCTCAAGAACAATCGAACGAATCATGACATAAACATGCCTTATTACATATGCTTGAAAGGAAAAACAACAAACATGGAGGTAAAACAAACAAGAGCTCAACAACTTAAAAGTCAGGTGCATCTAAGTCGGTTTGGTCCTGAAAATTCTCAACCATAGGGTTGGCATTCGGCACTTTGTCCACTTCTACAGTGACATGACACTCCAAAGTTTCCTTATATTTCTTGTACGCAGGTACTGTGTCAAGTTTTGCACTTCCTTTAATTCCTGATGGACAATCCCACCACAAAACCTCAAAAAGAAAAAAGAAATCTCTTGAACATTGCTTAAACTGTAAAACTTTCTTTGAAATTTCAAAATCTAGCTAGTATCCATGTTCCTGGCTCATGGGGAGAGCACTGAAAAGAAAACACCAAATAGTCCCAGCCATACATCATTCTAGCAAATGTAGAAGTTGATCATGATACATTTGGAGATACCATTGATTAGTACGACAAATGTTCCTATACGAAATTAAAAATGGGAAATGCACGAATTGAACTATTACGTTTCTAAAGTTCAGAAAATTGGATGCACAAATAGGAACTAATTTCAAAAGAGAAAGATTATATATTGACAAACTAGTAAAAAATTGCCAATAAAAATGACAAAACCATAGTACGTGCCACAGAAGAACTCTACCTAATCAGAACGACATATAGTTTGTTTTCCTTTTTATCTGACCATACTTCCAAATTAGAAACCATCCGCTGGAACTTTTGCCTTGGAGTCTCACACTGCAGCATCTCCCCCAAAATATCACCCTTCTCTCCTTCGGAAAAGTCCTCAGACATGTCTTCCGTTGCATCCCTCTCCCACCTGCGGGTTCCTCCCACTCCAACGCATGAACCACCAATCTCCTCCTCCAACACAAACAACCATAGATCTGCTCACCATGAGCCAAAATATGAATTGGCCTCTTCTTTTGAGAGATTAAACATAATGTACGTAATATGAAATATTTACAATCACGCAAAAGTATTCAAAGACAAACTCTTTATCCACAAGCATTAAATATCAAGCTCCAGAAGGAAATCATTTTTTTTGTTAAAACATTTTCGTGTAAATATTTACAACAAAACTCTCAATATATAAAACCAAGAAAACGAAATAAAATCAGAAAGAGAGGATAGAAGGGAAAACAAGAGAACCTGTTTCTTCTTACGAGTAAGATGCCAGATGCGCCAGCACATGTTCTCGAGCCTGGAGCTGCGCTCTCGTGTGTTGCGGGTAGCAACCACTTTGATCCACGTCCGGTACAAATCGGACTCATCAACCCCGGTAACCACCTCCTCGACGAAATACTTGGTCGGATTAAAACGGCCCTCCTCTCTCAGATTCACCGGCGTCGGCTTCTGCTCCTCTATCGCTGTCGCCCCCGTGTCGAGTATCGCCTCCAGGTAGCCATTAATCCACTCATTTCCCGCCATGGCGGACGCTCAGAGCACTACCGTGCGCTCCAAGAAAGACTCTGAATCAAAAACTAGGGCAAACAAAGAAGGGAATGGATCGATGAGTGATCGAGGTAAGATAGGCGGGGAGAGTGACAGGTGGAGAGAGAAGATCACGAGAGAGGCGGCAGTTACGTGGCCCGTGAATGGGTGGGTGCTTCATGATCCCCGATGCTGCCCGGTTGATTTGTTTTGATTCTAACTGTTTTCTTTACTTGGATGATTTAAAATTATTATATTGAATAAAGATGATATTAGGAAACCATATAATACTCAATCTAATAATTTTAAATCATTCCAGCAACAAAAATCTAAACAAAGAAGTCAATTCTTTTAAATAAAGACTAGCATCTAGAGGAGTCTGGACCCGTACAGTACCATATACGAATGTGAACTCTTTTTTTTTACTCAAAAGTCTGATTTCTATCTTCACTTTTCTCTCTCACTTTTTTTTCTTCTATTTCTAATATTTACCTTTTGTTTATTAAAAGACATATTTTAAAGTTTTAATAAATCAAAGACATTATAGGTAGTTCAAAAATTTAACATGAATATTGGTAGCACTTCAGAAACGTAATCAGATGGAGGGAGTATCGTCGGGGAGTGAACTGGCATGGGTAATGCCTCAATAGTGCAAAATTGTTGGAAAAAAAATTTGGGGTCTGAATCTTCCAAATAAAATAAAGATTTTTCTATAGAGAGCTTGTTCCGGTTTTTTACCAGGTGCAGCAGTCCTCAAAGCTAGAAAAGTGATTGAAATTGGGCAGTGTGGCAAGTGTGGAGGTGAGGAAACCATATTACATGCATTGTGGGAGTGCCCTTTTGTTAGGAAAGTATGGAAACAGACTGTTCTTTCAGAGGTGTGCAAAGTATGGAAAGAGAGAAACTTTTTTGATATGTTTCTTCATGTACGTGTATTCAGTGACTAGGGATTCTGATTTGGAATGGTTTGGTGTAATTGCTTGGTTACTTTGGCATAGAAGGAACAAGCGGAGGCATGAGGAGACGGTATATGATGGTGGTCTAAAAGGACTAATGGAAAGAGCAGTTAGATGCTGGTCAGGAAAGGTATATGAGAGATACTAAGAGCGGTAAAGATGATGCTAAGATGAGACTGTAGACAAATGGGGGCAGTAGATCTACGGGGATACAAAAATGGATGAAACCTAGGGGTGTTTTGTGCCAGGGATTGGATACTTGAGGCCACAGACTTGTGAGATGATAGCTTTGGTGAATGACTTGCACTTTTGTTCAACAGTTGGTTTCACTCATATAGTGGTGGAGGGTGACGCCCAGGCGGTATTCACGGAGTTGGGTGAATCCTAGGAAGATTTTAGTGTTGATGGAGGTATTCTAGATGAGGTCAGTTATCTTATAAGTTGTTTTGAGTTTTGTGAGTGGGGTTATGTCCCTAGAAACTGTAACATGGCTGCTCACCGTGTAGCTAGTAAGGCGCTCCTGCTGCTTTTCCCAACGTACTGGTGGATGTTAGAGCCACTGTGGCTCTCTCCTATTTTAGTTTTGGAAGCAAATTAGGTTTTCAAGTGATGTAATTTAGAGTGTGGTACTCTTCTTTCGGGTTTTGGGTGGTTTAAAGAGACCACTACATGCTCAATGTTTCAATTATTAATGAAATGTTCTCTCTTTGATCAAAAATAATAATTTAACCGGGGTGATAAAATCAAAAATATTTTTAGCTTTATTAATAGAGATAATATACAGTGTTCTTAATCTATAAAAGGCTGAGATTGTATCATGTATTTGTATATTGTGCATAAAAGAATTTCTAATTTGTGTGTCGCACTACGTGCTAAAAAAATACTAAACAAAAACAACTGGGGTGTTTAGATTTTTATTAAGGGAAATGAAATTTCATTCATTGATGAGAGATCATTACAATCAACAGAAATATCAGTACAAACACTCCATATGCAGAGAAGGTGACTAACACTTGAGTATCAATGTTTGAAGTCATTGATGGATTTAAATCCTCTGGTAACATAATACAACGTGGAGTCAAAACTCATGACAACGTGTCCTCGAGAAAACCATGACAACTTATGATACACAAACCATTACCTCATTTGAACTAGGCTTCCTGATCTGGTTTACGCTTTCTATAAATTATTCTGTCAAATTGTCCTGTTGTGGAGTAATTGTCTTCCTTTAACCAATCATTACTCAATCTACTTGCACCTACTGGACATGACTTGTCAAGAATTTTAGCGTAAAACCAAAATCATAGTCTTTAAATCTGGAAGATACAAATCTCTAGATATCGAGCTCTAACATTACTTACTCTTCGCATGTAGACAAATTGTCAGGCTACGCACTGTTCACATAGTATTCTGACAAAATAAATCTTGACTTTTTATCCACAAGCCGATCATTAGAATCGCTAACTCAATTATCACTTTATAGAGTTACAGCTTAATGTACAACAGGTAGTACATACCACACGTACTACACATAGGTGAGGTGCCACCTACCTCCCTATCTCTCACATTAACCTTAAATAACTGTGCGTCAATTAAACATTAACCGCAACACGATCTAGCAGAAACCTTATCATTACAAGAATCTCACAGACTCAACCGCTCATCACGGATATTTCACTTGACTCATGCCTTCATAACCAACTCCTCTGGTAACAACTGACAACTTTGAAAATCTAACATGATCGAACATCTTCGCAAATTTAGTGCCACTAGTGCACACCCAACGTAATCCTTGATCAATGCACCTGGATTTAATTTCACACTAAAATTATCCTCATTGATCATTATGCATGAAGTCATCAAGACACAACATTTATAGATTACCATCACCGTATTGGGCGCATGATTATCACCGAGTCACCTCACACAACTAGATAGTTTCTAACAAAACTGCCTCCATGCTCTGAACGTTTACCATCCACCGCATCTTATTTTCGGTAATATTCAAAATGCACAACTATTGTTCGTTCTAACTGGAGAGGAAAAAATAAATTGCGTGCACAAGCAATCAAATCTACCACTTTAGATCCTAGATTACGTGAACTACTGTCATACATTAACAACCCATATGATCACAATTTAATTTGAACGTGGCTTTTAACACACCACGATTACAAATGGAGTGTTGCTCCTCTTAGCAACATATTTTGCCGTTTTTAGTAATAATTTCGTTACCAAACTTTGACTCATATTACTCACTACCAGGATCAGTACTTTAGCCGACAAAAAAATTTCGTCGGCTAAGTACAAAATTTCGTCAGCTAAGAAGTCGTCGGGAAAAAACAATCGGCTAAGACTTTAGCCGAAGAAATTACTATTTATCGTTGGCTAAAGTCATTTATTTAGCCGACGACAAATTTTTCGTCACTTAAATTCTGGACTTTATCCGACGAATTTTTAGACTTTAGCCGACGAATTTTAATAAATTTTTGTCGGCTATATCTATTATTTTTATTTTATTTATTTAACTTTAGCCGACGAATTTTATTAAAATTCGTTGGCTATAGTTATTTTATTTTTATTTTTTATTTATTTAAATTTAGCCGACGAATTTAAATAAAATTCGTCGGCTATAGTTATTTTATTTATAAAATTCGTCGGCTATAATTATTTTATTTTTTAACTTTAGCCGATGAATTACCTTAAAATTCGTCGGCTATAGTTATTTTATTTTTTTATTTTTTATATTTTTGATTAAATTTTTATTTTCTTCTTTTTCGTTTTTACACCGGTGGTGGAGGATGGTGGAGGAGAAGGAGGAGGAGGCCGACTATAGGAGGAGGAGAGAGGAGGGGAGGAGGAGATCAGAATAAATAGGCTAGGAGATGGAGAGGAGGAGGAGGAGAAAGAGTTAGAGGAGGAGAAGGAGGAGGAGGAGGAGAAGTACGTTGTTGCCGCCAGAGGAGGAGGAAAAGGAGTAGGAGGAGGAGGAATGAAGATGAAGAAGAGGAGGAGGAGAAGAAAATTGAAAGATATAGAAAATTTTGAACTTTAGCCGACTAAATACCCTAATTTCGTCGGCTAAAGTTCAAAATTTTAGTCGGAAAATTTCAAAATTTTTAAAATCTCCCCAAAAATTTTGAATTTTGAATTAACTTTAGCCGACAAATTTTAATAAATTTCGTCAGCTATAGGTTTTTATTTATTTAACTTTAGCCGACGGAATTAGGGTAATTCGTCGACTATAGTTATTTATTTTTTTATTTAACCTTAGCCGACAAATTACCCTAATTTCATCAGCTATAGTTATTTATTTTATTTATTTAATTTTAGCCGATGAATTACCCTAATTTCGTCGGCTAAAAACCTAAACCTTAAACCCTATACGTAGAAGCTTCAAACGAAAAAAGTCGTGAAATAAGATATGACCAGAATGGTAAAATACATCTACAATTGAAAAATCACATAATTCCGGTAAAGTCTCGATGCCTATAGTTGCGGTTAACGCAATTTTCCATTCTTTCTCCCTAGCGGTAGTCCTATCTTCGATGATTATTTTTCATAAAATTTTATACCACTGGTTGCATCTCATCGAGTTGAAACTATTTTCAATTGAAGGTCCGGGAAAATACGTAAATTAGATGGTCAAATGACCATTTCCGTACGTTAAGGGGTTTGTTTTACGGGATTGACCGTATTGATCGAGCCTTTAAAGTTGTCGGATTAAGTTGAATTTTTTCCAATAGACATATTTCGACATAATAATCATATCAGACGGTCGAAATTTTGTTTCTCAACTTTAATCATCGGAATCACAACATGCCTACTAATGTTGTATAACTTGTTTACTAAGCTTTAAGTAAATGTTCTGTTTCTAAAACAAACTCTACGTAGAAACGTCAAACGCAAAAAAGTCGTGAAATAAGATATGACCAGAATGGTCAAATACGTCTACGGTTGAAAAATCACGTAATTTCTGTAGTCTCGGTGCCAATAGTTGCGGTCAATACAATTTAGGAGTTTGACTTACGAGTTTGACCATCCAGATGAAGTCCTTAAATTTATCGGATAAAGTTGAATTTTTGACCATAGACATATTTCAATATATTGATGATATCTGATGGTCGTATTTTTTATTTGTGAATTTTGATGACCGGGATCACAACATGCCTACTATTTACCATTATTTATCTATATGGGGAGCCGTATCATCGAGGGGTAAATGTCTCATAATTTTTAGATGGACAGTTGCGTCTCATTATGGTGAGTGTTTGTTGCGTCTCATTATGGTGAGTGTTTGTTGTGTTCGACCAAAATACCTCATATAAGTGTAGATATGGCGTTAGCGATGAGTTTGACTCGTAGGGTCGTTCTGCTTCTAGATCTGTATCACAATAGTTAATCGGACATCGAAATATCCGTAGTGCAATTTTGTAACTAAAAGGTACTTTAGCCGACAAAAGACCCTAATTTCGTCGGCTAAAGTTCACAGACTATAGCAACGAAAAAATCATTTTAGCCAGTGAAAAAAATTTCATCGGCTAAAATTTAACTAAAGCCGATGAAAAAATTAGTTTAGCCAACGAAAATTTAACTTAGCCGACGAAAAAAAATTTCGTCGGCCTGTTTTTGGAAATTTCGTCTGCTAAAATCTTTTTTCTAGTAGTGACTTTTTGAGTCATCAAGGAAACCATTTCCTTAGCTTCACTGCATAACGTACTCACTGAAATGCTGACAATTTCATAAACCACATATTGTGATTTTCTTGCTACCACACCACACTCGTGGCGCCAAGATTTGCCACTAGATCATAATTTATAACAAGTAGGGTCACTACTCAAATGATCCATGACCATGGCAATGCCAACATTTCTTCAATCCTCTCAGGATTTCGATAATTTAACACCAATATTAGATATCCCAGATCTTAATCCTCACTCCACATATCAAAATTTAGGATATTGTCCACCTCTGTTGTGGATGTAATTTATGAACCCTCAGACACGCTTAAGGATACCTTCGATTACAATAATTGTTTAAACAACAGTTAGTGAATGCACAGATTCCCACGTCAACAAGCTCAGTAATTCTCCACTGAGAACCAGGTGTCATCAACCGACAACTTTGGTTGCAAATCGAAGCTTGAGCAACCAGAGACATTCTCACACTCTTATTCAATGAATCAGCAGGCTTTGCTCCACCGCTGCCACTTCACCATTCTCTTGCATCTATCTCATAATGCATTCGACCACCTACTAACATCATTTTGACCACATACATCTGCAATAAAATAATTATGCATTTCCAGCATAACTAGATTCAAATTTACTACCCTAAAAATGAGGGTAACACATGCTCATATGGGATATACCCATGTAAACCTCTAGCTATCGAAACAGTGACGCTAACACACCAACTGATTCCTACATCACACTAATACCAAGTCAATCAAGACTCGTATTACTATCTCTAGTATCCCAAGCACTCTTGCTCCATGACTCAGTGGCTTGCTGGCACTTTCATCATTTCCTGTAAATTTCAAAATCATTACCTTTACTACAAATCAACTAACTCACCGGATCCGTAAACCGAACTCCAACACTGCCATCCTGGAAGCCCCTCTACAGGCACACTAATTAATACATTGACCAACCGATGCATGACACACTTTACTGCTGACCTGAGCTCTAAGACATCTGGTGACACGATTTAATTTCTACCTTTACGATATACGGCCTAAAAACCAGTTGTCACCAATAATTCAAATCATGCTTGGACTCACCAACAATTCAAATCTTGCTAGGACCTCAATCATGGGTGGTTGGGGCGACGAGGATCCAATCGTAGCTGATAGTGACAATGCATGAACCGAGGGATAACCCGAGCCAGTAGTCCCAGTGGATGTCCCATCAAGCAATTAAGTGACTAATCAAAACTATCAACTCTTTAATTTCTTTAATTACGTCACATCTTTGACTCGTCACCATACCAAGTTCAATAACCATTAAATGTCGACACTCAAACCCTTGAGTCATTATACTCACTACCAGAAAAAAGACTTTAGCCGAGGAAATAACCAAAAGCAGGCCGACAAAAAATTATTTCGCCGGCTAAGTTAAATTTTTGTCGGCTAAAGTGGAATTTTAGCTGATGAAATAATTTTTCATCGGCTAAACTAATTTTTTTCGTCGGTTATAGTCTGTGAACTTTAGCAAAAAAAATTTGAAAAGTTTAGACGACGAAATTAGGGTATTTCGTCGGTTAAAGTACCTTTTAGTTACAAAATTGCACTACGGATATTTCGCTGTCCGATTGACTATTGTGATACCAATCTGGAAGCAGAACGACCCTACGAGTCAAACTCATCACTAATGTCATGACATATAGGTTTTTTTGGTCATCTGAGTTCGTTTAAGGCTTCAAAATGAAGTTTTTCTAAACACTTAACACACGAAAATACTCATATCTACACCTATATGAGGTATTTTTGTCACGCCCCGACCCAAAATTACCTCCCTAACCCTGGGTTAAGACGTGCGGGACCTAACACAAGAGAGATTTACTCGAAATCCCCCTTGTGCCAGGATAACCCTATTCAAACAGTCCAAACGGTGCCGGAATAGACCTCAAGCCGGAGGTTATCCCGATTCCCACATTTGGATCTCAAATCAACCATTTAAAGAACCTAAGGGTTCTAATAATATTTGTGACTGCACCTGAATCCCGGTCAGGCTGCCTACGTACCCTGTCCTCAGGGATCAAGTCACACGTAGCTCTTGTTCTAATTAACACCCTAACCGGGCGAAACCCGCTATTCTATTTAACGGTCACTTTATAATTAAGAATAGCATACACCTAACGCATATCCTAAGTTAACCTCGCAAATGAGGTATCCACCGACCAACAATCCCTCGGGGTTAACCCGAACATTCTACCATTCATATCAATAACATCCCCACACAGCAAGACGGATAATAAAGGCAATCACACGATTATAAACATCCAACACACAACTATAAATATAAAACATAGTGACATCCATGTAAATAAACAATCCCCCAGGGCATAACTGTAATGTCAACTGGAAGGTACCCATGTAGTTATACTAAACTGTCAAGGCAATAAGGTCAATTCCACCTCAACGGCAGTTTGATAGATATGTTAGGCTGTCAGGGGCAGTATTGTCTTTTTACCCCCAGTGGCAGACGTGCGATTATACCAAACTGTCAGGGGCATTTGTAGGATTTCAGTATCAAGGGCAGCCCTGTAAATATACAAATATGGCAGGGGTATTCTTGGAATTTCAGCTCTAGTGGCAGTCCGGTAATAAACTCAAACTACCAGGGGTATTTCTGGGATTTCACCATAATGGCACCCCTGTAATTTCCCTAAACTGCCAGGGGCAGTTCTGTCATTTTACCTCCACTGTAACTCAGTAAGAATCCAGATCTACCGCGGTAAAAATCCAAGAATTTACCCTAACCATTTCCGGCCGGTCAACTGGCCGGGTTCTCTCCTATTTCTGACCACATCCTCTCTCAATCACAACCAACAATCAACAGCAACACTAATTGCACATCCAGCACAAGGAAATTCTAATAAGGAGGAAGGAATTTTCTTACCTCTCAAGCTCCTACCCCGGGGACCCCGAACCCGCCAGTAACTACTGCATAGTGCCGCTCAGAACTCAACCGCGCCAGCCTTGCCGACGTCTCCCAACAGCGCTCCCCACATCACCTTCAACCTCCACATTCTCTGATGCCCTCGATCCGAGTTCGTTTCCCCCTCTCCTTCACGTCTGAGCTTGTGCTCGCTTTGCACGACAATCGAGGTGGTCGACGAGAGACGCGACAATCCCCGATGTGCGCCACAGCAAGCTGATGGAGCCCTGGCTCCAATCTGAGAGAGAATTGAGAGGAGAACGAGGCCGAGGGGAGAGAGAAAAGAGAGAGCGGGAGGAGAGAGAGAGAGAGAGAGAGTGCGAACCAGAGCATCCCCCCACCGGTCAACACACACACACACACACACACACACACATATATATATATCAACCAACGGCCCAGATTTGATTTCACAAATCCAACGGTCCAGATCTGCCAATGACTAGTTACCATGAATAGTAAAAAGATATTTTTTCCTATTTACTTTTACCACACGGTAACAACACTTTATCCCGCGTAACTTTCACCTACGAACTCCGATTAATTCTTAGGGCATACCCACGAGTTCGTATTAACGTCCTCTACATCTTTCCCGAATGAAACTTCCTCAAATTCTCGACTTAACGCAAAGTCCCTTTTTTTCTACGGTAAAGTAACTTAACATTTGTTACATCCGTAAATTGGATAATTCGTAACTAACAACTCGTAGCTCCGGAAAATCTTCCGGACATACCGGGAAACTCGTATTAACATAATCTACCCCTCGAGACATTAATTCTAATTTCCCCCAGAACCGAGAATATCTCGATATTAATTCGGGGAAAATTAACAGTGCGGTTACTATTCTCTGTAACTCGCCTAATCCCGGTAAAAATGTTAATTTCGGGACGGGGTGTTACAATCTACCCCCCTTATAGGAATTTCGTCCCCGAAATTTCCACTGCGAAAGGTAAAACCAACTGTCAGGGAATGTCGTCAAGTTCCACCGAACAGAGCTTCAGGAAAACCAGAGTCACAAGCTCTATGTATCATTTCCTTTAGCATTCAGAGTCTCCTCGCATTTGCAAAACGAAAAACATAGCTACACTCGCTTAAAACACAAGAGTACGATACCCTAGTCTCATCCCTTTCGTCGTAATCGACTCCATAAGACTTGCCTCTTAACTCTTCACAAGCTAATTTCCAAAATGGCAATTTCGACAGTCTGGTAGCTTTCCCAGACGTAACCCAAACTAACTTGAAGTCGACTCGAATGCTCTACTTACGCGACTGCCACACTTGACATTTAACACCAAAGTCTTCCACATGGAAGGGTAAAAATGCTACGGTCCATCACCGTGGAGGAAACTCATACATCTCTTGCACCTTTCGAGACTAAAGAGATGTGAACTTTCTACACTAGGCCTTGAGACCACAGACGTATTATCTCCTGTGTCCATAATCAAAACTCCTCAACCCACGTTCCTAATACCCCAACTTTAAACCACAGGGCTCGAACAAGTGCGCATACCACAATGCGACCTCAAACTGCTCACTTGAGCTGATGAATCCGCTATGCGACTTCGCGCCTACATGGATGTCATCTTCACATACTCAGAAACAGTGAATTTTCCTCATCCTACCCCTCTCTTATAAAAGAGTCTTCAGTTGGGCATTTTCCAACAATCAGAGCTAACAAGCTCGCACACTAACTCATTTGTGCTAAAGTCTTGCCTGATGGACAAAATTTTGGCCCAACATCCTGTATGCATCTCATAGTGCTTCTATAATCAGTTTCCACTTTTTACACCAATTAGCTCAACATCTACCATACCTCATGAGTGGGTTTCCCTCGAAGGGATATCCTGATCTCTTTCACCATAAATTCAACCACCACACATGCAAACCATCGCGAGCAACCTGATCCGGCTCCAACTATACCCTTAGAAACAAGGTACCACGCTCCTAAATTGTCTATATTATCCAAAACCAGTGTGAACCTGTCAACACTTCTGGCTAGGGTCGGATCCTCTCATACCCTAATGGTTTTCCACACGACAAGCTAATCCCAAGAGGAGCCCACTCAACCGTAACTCATGAGGAGTGCCGCTCTACTGCCACTCGTAAGGAGGAGCTCCCGCTCTACTGCCACTCGTAAGGAGGAGCACCCGCTCTACTGCCACTCGTAAGGAGGAGCACCCACACAACCTATAGCCATGGTCCGTATGTTTGATCCCAGTGAGAATCACCGACAGAATATGACAACCCAAATAACACATAAATAGGGTCTGTACGCTCGGTCTCGGTTAGAATCACCGATGGAATCTGGCGACCCGAATAGCTAGGGTCCGTATGCTCGGTCCCGGTGAGAATCACCGTTGGAATCTAGCGACCCGAATAACACATAGATAGGGTCCGTACGCTCGGTCTCGGTTAGAATCACCGACGGAATCTGGCGACCCGAATAGCTAGGGTCCGTACGCTCGGTCCCGGTGAGAATCACCGACGGAATCTGGCGACCCGAATAACACAATCCTTTTAAACCTCGTGGAAAAAAAATAATCCGAAACCAAGTCAAATCTCCCATGACTTTACCCCAAATCTTAATCCTTATTAGAAAAGTTCACACAAAAAAAATAATAAGTTTGACTTCTCAGACTAGGGTCGGAGCTAAGAGCTCTAGTAGCGCCATCACGCTATGCTAGCTAGATAAAATAATAACGGACAACCCTTATATTATTAACCTGACTTCTCAGGCTTGTCTGTCCTCTCAGACCAGGGTCGGAGCTAAGAGCTCTAGATAAAATGATAACGGTCAACCCTCATAGTATTAACCTGACTTCTCAGGCTTGTCTGTCCTCTCAGACCAGGGTCGGAGCTAAGAGCTCTAGATAAAATGATAACGGTCAACCCTCATAGTGCACTACGTAATTCTGTCCTCTCAGACCAGGGTCGGAGCTAAGAGCTCTAGATAAAATGATAACGGTCAACCCTTATAGTATTAACCTGACTTCTCAGGCTTGTCTGTCCTCTCAGACCAGGGTCGGAGCTAAGAGCTCTAGATAAAATGATAACGGTCAACCCTCATAGTGCACTACGTAGTTTGCCTGACTTCTCAAGCTAGGGTCGGAGCTAAAAGCTCTAGTAGCGCCATCACGCTACTCTAGCTAGCATACTCATTGGTCAACCCTTATAATCAAATTCATAACAATAATTTACTCAAATTCTCTTCCCAAAACAAATAAGTAAAACAATTCCTTGTCATATATGAATAAATCCAATTTCCAATATCATAAACGCATTAAACATCCGAAGCCGGTGGTAATCCTCATCACAATCCACAACATACTGTACCCCCAACAACATAAATCAAAGAAATAATTTATTTGATTCTCGCAATCCTTTGGTCTGAGATTTGAACCTAGGCTCTGATACCATTTGTCACGCCCCGACCCAAGATTACCTCCCTAACCCTGGGTTAAGACGTGCGGGACCTAACACAAGAGAGATTTACTCGAAATCCCCCTTGTGCCAGGATAACCCTATTCAAACAGTCCAAACGGTGCCGGAATAGACCTCAAGCCGGAGGTTATCCCGATTCCCACATTGGGATCTCAAATCAACCATTTAAAGAACCTAAGGGTTCTAATAATATTTGTGACTGCACCTGAATCCCGGTCAGGCTGCCTACGTACCATGTCCTCAAGGATCAAGTCACACGTAGCTCTTGTTCTAATTAACACCCTAACCGGGCGAAACCCGCTATTCTATTTAACGGTCACTTTATAATTAAGAATAGCATACACCTAACGCATATCCTAAGTTAACCTCGCAAATGAGGTATCCACCGACCAACAATCCCTCGGGGTTAACCCGAACATTCTACTATTCATATCAATAACATCCCCACACAGCAAGACGGATAATAAAGGCAATCACACGATTATAAACATCCAACACACAACTATAAATATAAAACATAGTGGCATCCATGTAAATAAACAATCCCCCAGGGCATAACTGTAATGTCAACTGGAAGGTACCCTTGTAGTTATACTAAACTGTCAAGGCAATAAGGTCAATTCCACCTCAACGGCAGTTTGATAGATATGTTAGGCTGTCAGGGGCAGTATTGTCTTTTTACCCCCAGTGGCAGACGTGTGATTATACCAAACTGTCAGGGGCATTTGTAGGATTTCAGTATCAAGGGCAGCCCTGTAAATATACAAATATGGCAGGGGTATTCTTGGAATTTCAGCTCTAGTGGCAGTCCGGTAATAAACTCAAACTACCAGGGGTATTTCTGGGATTTCACCACAATGGCACACCTGTAATTTCCCTAAACTGCCAGGGGCAGTTCTGTCATTTTACCTCCACTGTAACTCAGTAAGAATCCGGATCTACCGCGGTAAAAATCCAAAAATTTACCCTAACCATTTCCGGCCGGTCAACTGGCCGGGTTCTCTCCTATTTCTGACCACATCCTCTCTCAATCACAACCAACAATCAACAGCAACACTAATTGCACATCCAGCACAAGGAAATTCTAATAAGGAGGAAGGAATTTTCTTACCTCTCAAGCTCCTACCCCGGGGACCCCGAACCTGCCAGCAACTACTGCACAGTGCCGCTCAGAACTCAACCGCGCCAGCCTTGCCGACGTCTCCCAACAGCGCTCCCCACATCACCTTCAACCTCCACAGTCTCTGATGCCCTCGATCCGAGTTCGTTTCCCCTCTCCTTCACGTCTGAGCTTGTGCCCGCTTTGCACGACAATCGAGGTGGTCGACGAGAGACGCGACAATCCCCGATGTGCGCCACAGCAAGCTGATGGAGCCCTGGCTCCAATCTGAGTGAGAATTGAGAGGAGAACGAGGCCGAGGGGAGAGAGAAAAGAGAGAGCGGGAGGAGAGAGAAAGAGAGTGCGAACCAGAGCATCCCCCCACCGGTCAACACACACACACACACACACACACATATATATATATATATATCAACCAACGGCCCAGATTTGGTTTCACAAATCCAACGGTCCAGATCTGCCAATGACTAGTTACCATGAATAGTAAAAAGATATTTTTTTCTATTTACTTTTACCACACGGTAACAACACTTTATCCTGCGTAACTTTCACCTACGAACTCCGATTAATTCTTAGGGCATACCCACGAGTTCGTATTAATGTCCTCTACATCTTTCCCGAATGAAACTTCCTCAAATTCTCGACTTAACGCAAAGTCCCTTTTTTTTCTACGGTAAAGTAACTTAACATTTGTTACATCCGTAAATTGGATAATTCGTAACTAACAACTCGTAGCTCCGGAAAATCTTCCGGACATACCGGGAATCTCGTATTAACATAATCTACCCCTCGAGACATTAATTCTAATTTCCCCCAGAACCGAGAATATCTCGATATTAATTCGGGGAAAATTAACAGTGCGGTTACTATTCTCTGTAACTCGCCTAATCCCGGTAAAAATGTTAATTTCGGGACGGGGTGTTACAATTTTGGTCAAACCTTTAACAGAACAAACTCTCACCATGATGAGACGCAACTGTTCATCTAAAAAATTTGAGACATTTACCCCTCGATGATAGAGCTCCCCAAATGGATAAATAATGGTAAATAACAGGCATGTTGTGATTCCTGTCATCAAAATTCACAAACAAAAATATGATGGTCAAATATCATCAATAGGTTGAAATATGTCTATGGTAAAAAATTCAACTTGATCCGATAAATTTAAGGGCTTCATCCGGACGGACAATCCCGTAAGTCAACCCTTAAATTGTATTGACCGCAACTATCGGCGTCGAGACTTTACCGGAATTACGTGATTTTTCAATCGTAGACGTATTCACCATTCCGGTCATATCTTATTTCACGACTTTTTTGCGTTTGAAGTTTCTACGTAGAGTTTGTTTTTGAAAGGGAGTATTTACTTAAAGCTTAGTAAACAAGTTATACAACATTAGTAGGCATGTTGTGATTCCGATGATGAAAGTTGAGAAACAAAATTCTGACCATCTAATATGATCATTATGTCGAAATATGTCTATAGGAAAAAATTCAACTTGATCCGACAACGTTAAGGGCTCGATCCTTACGGTCAATCCCGTAAGTCAAACCCCTTTATGCACGGAAACGGTCATTTGACCGTCTAAATTATGTATTTTGCCCAGACCTTCAACTGAAAATAGTTTCAAATCGATGAGACGCAACTAGCAGTATACAAATTTTATTTAAAATAATCACCGGACATAGGGCTACCTCTAGGGAGAAAGAATGGAAAATTGCGTTAACCGCAACTATCGGCACCGAGACTTTACAGGAATTACGTGATTTTTCAAATCATAGACGTATTTCACCATTCCGGTCATATCTTATTTTAGGACTTAGGGTAATTCGTCAGCTAAATTTAAATAAATAAATAAAATAACTATAGCCGACGAAATTTATTAAAATTCGTCAGCTAAAGTTAATTCAAAATTTTTGACGGATATTTTGAAAATTTTCCAACTAAAATATGGAACTTTAGCCGACGAAATTAGGGTATTTCGTTGGCTAAAGTTCAAAATTTTTTATATCTTTCTTTTTTCTCCTCTTCCTCCTCATCTTCCTTTCTCTTCCTCCTCCTTCGGCGGCAACAACGTACTCCTCATCCTCCTCTCCTTCTCCTTCTCCTTCTCCTCCTCCTCCTCCTCCTTCCTCCTCTCCTCCTCCTTCTCCTATATCTTATTAACTTATTTTAATAGGTTAACCAAGTGACTTTCCTTTTAACCGGTCAATTTTTCAAAAATGGAAACCTACCAAAAATGGAAAGTTTTCCAAAATGAAAACTTCCTAATTTTCGACTTTTCCGTAGTTAACCCAACTTAATAATTAATGATAACTTTACGACTATAATGTTATCGAGAGAATTGATTTTTATCTCTTCGACTTCTGCTGGAAATTCATCTCCTTCGTCAGATTTCGACAAGTCACCGGAATATTCTGCCGGATTCCGGTAACCTTGCCAGAAAACGACCATAGCTTCGTCGTAGCTTCATTTTACCAAGTTCTCGACATAAACACAAAAAAAACTAGAATCAATATTGAATCCACAAAACTTACAACACAGAAACCTCAGACACACTCTTACCTCAAATCTGTCCTCAGATCAACTTAGCAGTTCCTCCTTGCCTTAGTGAGGCAAAAATGTCGAGGAAGGAGCAGAGGGGTTCCTAACCGTGGTCCAAAGTGACTGCCTCCATCCATCATATAGCAACCAACCAGACCACCCTCACCCCTACAGCTGCCACCTCTGCCTTCCGAAGATGCGTCTGAGTGCCCAGCAGACGTTGCTAGCCTCACCTAAGCTTGAGAAATTCATCAGAAACGCCATGAGCAAGCTCGCTAGAGAAGAACAGAGAAGCCCAAAAAAATGCAAGAAAAGGGTTTACAAAATTAGGGGTTGATTCAAGAGATTAGAGATATGAAATTAAAGGAGAAGGAAGAAGGAGAAGAACCCTACCTCTCAATGTCTCCATCGTCGCCTGAGGTTGCCTGAAATTGATGGACACAGCCGAGCTCCTCCTCGGCGATCTTCTTCTAACATGGACATTTAGATAAATTAGTAAAGGGGTTTTTGAAGAGAAGAATGAGAGGAAGAGATTGGTGGTGGTGCGAAAGTGAGAGGTGGCCACGTTTGGCAGCTCACCGGAGAAGAAGAGATGAGAGGGAGAAGCAGAAAAAGAGAGACTCGTGGAGGGAGGGTCTGACCGAGTCAACCCTCTCCCATCTATTTATACCAAAATAGACAGTCCAGATCAATTCCCCAATAGATCTGACGATCCAGATTTAAATATGGTAAAATATTTTTACCGAAGTGGTAATTAAAATTTACCAAAATAGTAATTAGGAGTTACCTTAAACTTTAAAAATTCGTAGTAAATAGCTCGATACTCCGAAAAATAATCCGGATATACTGGTGAGCTCGTCTCAACACGTACTACGATTTCACAACTTTAAATATATTTTTCCTTGATTCAGAAAAACTTGTTAAATTACCGTTATAGTTAAAAACACTCGGTAAGTCATAAACCCCTATAAAAAGGTAATTTTTAGGTACAGAGTGTTACAATCTCCCCATCTTATAAAATTTTGTCTTCGAAATTCCAACTGCACAATTCGATACCTTCAACCAATTCCCAACCACATATCTCTACTTGATTCGCCAAATAAACACCATTACTTGTCTTTACTAACTGCATGCGACGTCGTCACAATTGAAGCACTGGTGATTATGTTCACCATATTCTGGCTTACCATGAGTAAAGCTTCCTTAAAGGAAAGCCCAAATACCATCGTTAACCTTCTATTAACTGCACACAGAAGATCCACATTCCTGACTCTGACTCTTGAACTTATGCTGACACGCATACATGCTTTACGTGTAAGAACAAACGGCTAACTTATCCGAGGAAGAAATTTCAACATAACTGATGAACCTTCATCTTCCAACGTCACGGCTCTCATGGATTCAAAACTTATACTTGCTGACAAGGAAAATATGACCAACTTAGACACGCGACCCTTTTCTTTTGACCAGAACCGCTTGATCTGGCTTACACTTTCCGTCAAATATTTTGTTGACTTCCCTTATTAAGGAGTAATTCTCTTTCTTTATCTGGTCGTTAAATCAACAACGTTTTTCACATACCGAACATATTTTAAAAGAATACGAGCGTAAATCCGTAACCATGTCCTTTAAATCTGGAAGATCCAAATCTCCAGATATCGAGATCCAACAATTCTTATTCCTCGCATATAGACAAATTGTCGGGATACTCACTGCCTACATAGCTATTTTGACAAGATAAATCTTAACGTTTTTACCAACAAGCCGATCATTAGAATCGCTAACTCAATTATCACTTCATGGAGTTTACTGCATGATATACGACTGTTAATAACATACCACACATACTATACACAGATGAGGTGTTACCGACCTCCTTATCTTTTACACTAACCTTAAATGACGCATAATGCAGAACCCACAGTTCAACAATAACTGTGCATCAATTATACATTACCCGCATCACAATCTGGAAGACTTTACCATTACAAGAATCTCAGAGCCTTACCTGCTCATCAATGATATTTCACTTCACTTATGCCTTCATTACCAATTCATCTGGTAACAACTAACAAATTTGAAAAACTAACATGATCGAACATCTTGCCACTAGTGCATACCCAAAGTAACTATCGATCAATACATCTGAATGTAATTTAAGACCAAAATTATCCACATTGATCATCATGAACGAAGTCATCAAGAAACAAAATTTATTGATTACCATCACCGCACTAAGTGTGTGATAATCATCGAGTCACCTCATACAACTAGACAGTTTCTAAACAAAACTACCTCCAAGGTCCAAACGTTTACCATCCACCGTGTCTTATATTCAGAATGATTCAAAATGCACAACTACTTATCGTTATAACTAGGGAGGAAAATAACTTGCACGCACTAGAAAACTAAGTTTATAACTCTAGATCCTAGATTGTACGAACCACTATCATACATTAACAACCCCTCTGCTTTTGAAAAGGATGAGAAGAAAAGTGAGAAGCGCCACACGAAAAATCTTTAGAGTGATAAGAATCAACATGATTAATGGCGGAGCGTTATTCACCAACATGTCCAATAAATCCAAAAAGCGATATACTAGAGAGAATCACCTGATGAGCGTCAATCACATATCGTGTGACAGAGCAGTGAAGATGAAAAGGCAAAGATATACCCCTATCGAATTCAATAAAGAAGAAGAGCATGGCGTTAATGGCCCATGTGATGATCCCCTCCTTTGTGATATTATTGTCATAGGGGAGTTCAGCCTGTGAAGCGTGCTAATAAATAGCGGTTCAGCAATCAATATCATGTCCTGTCATTACCATAAGAAGTTGGAACGATCTGAGAAGAAGCTGATACAAGACCACGAGCCGCTGCTTAGCTTCTTAGGAGACATTGTGCAACATTTAGGATTAGATATGATGGTCATTCAAATAGAAACCTCCCCATGTACAGCCATGTTGGATTGTCAGCTCATAGTGATGGACTGTTACAGTTCCTATAATGCCATCTTGGGATGCCCAGCTCTGAACATGATAAAATGCATTATAGAGGGATACATGTTACTCATGAAGTTCCCTGCCCCACATGGCACCAGGATGGTTAAGGAAAGCTATACTGTGACCAGAGAATACTTTATGACCTCCATCCTCTAATCTAGAAAGTGGAGAGATATCTTATCGGTCTCAGCTGGGAAGGAGTTAACTGACAGAGTTGATGATCCAAGGGAGCAGGACAAGAAGTATGCCCCCAAAACGCTAGCTGATCTAGAAACGTCAGTGAGAGCGATAAGTATTTCTAACAAATTTCCTGAAAGAACGATGAAGATTGGGATCCAGCTGGACCCTGTCATTGCTGAATAGTTGACCCAATTCTTAAGATAAAACACTCAGGTGTTTGCTTGGTCATATAGCGAAATGTCGGGCATGTCAAGAGAGGTAATCGAGCACGAACTCGCCATCAAGCCTTCAGCGCACCCAGTACAGTATAAATGAAAGGCATTTCATGATGAGAAGTATACCGTTATGAACCAGGAAGTAGTGAAACTCCAAAAGAGAAGATTCATACGCCAAATTCATTATCCCACATGGCTAACCAACGTGGTGATGGTTCAAAAACCAAATAAGAAATGATGGATGTGTGTGGACTATAAGAACCTCAACAAAGTCTACCCAAATGATTACTTTTCACTACCCAGAATCGACCTAGACTCCACAGTTGGACATCAGTTGTTAAGCATGATGGACGCATTTGCAGGGTATAATCATATTATTATAAAAGAATCAGATCAGGTGGCGACAAGCTTCAAAACAGATAAGGGTATGCTACAACATGTCATTTGGCCTCAAGAGCGCTGAAGTGATATGGATGAGGTCATGTATAAAAATGTTCCTGGAACATTAGAGAAAAATAATTGAGGTTTATGTAGATGATATGCTAAAGAAAAGCAAGGACGTAGTGGATCATGTGGGCCATTTGCAAATCATTTTTGCCATCATCCTCCAGTACGGTATGCGGTTGAATCCGATCAAGTGCTATTTCGATGTCACAGATAGCAAGTTCTTAGGTTACATGATTAGCAAGTTCTTGGGTACATGATAGCAAGTTCTTGGGGAGTTCAGGCGAACCTTGAGAAAGTGAAGATGATAATGGATATGTAAATTCCTAAAATGAAAAAGGAAGTCGAGGTGCTACAAGGGGGTCCGAAAAGTCCGTCCCATTTTTTAAAGCCATAAGATGCCCACATGAAAAGAAGTTAATTGGTCCCCAAATTTTATGGCGACATTTCAGGGTATCAAGGATTATCTTGCTTCTAATTCCATTCTCTCTATCCTCATAATAGGAGAGACTCACTATCTTTATTTGGCGGTATCAAAGACGGCTTTAAGTGTTGTTCTAAGAAATCAGCAGAAGAAGAAATTGCTAGTCATTTATTTAGGCAAGGAATTAAATGCAGCAGAAACTAGATATCCGCCATTAGAGAATATGGTCTTAGCATTGATCTCGACAGCTAGAATACTACGCCATTATTTCCAAGCTCACCTAATTCAGTCCTCATAAACTAGCCACTAAAGCAAATGTTGCAGTGCCCTGAGCACAGTGGTCGATTAGACAAGTGGGCAGTCGAGCTAAGTGAGTTTGACATTAAATTTAAACCATGAACGGCACATTTTGGGGCAAGCGGTGGCTGACTTTATAGCGGAAGTTTACAGAAGGTAAAGATGTCTTCGAATTGTCAGAGACTATGAAAGTGTTAGAGAGAGACTATCGAAGTGTCAAAGAGCGACAGTACACAAGGGTACCAAACCCCAGAGGCAGGGGCCCAACAATAAGAATGAAATTTGCACATAGAAGGATCTTCATGTGTGCATGGCAGTGAAGCAGGAATCATTCTGACAGGCATAGGGGGACTTGAGCAGAAATACGCCCTTATATTCAACTTCAAAGTTCCTAACAATGCAACGGAGTACAAGACCCTAATCGCTGTTTTGCTATTAGCTATTGAATCTGGAGCAAAGGACATTAATGTCTTTAGTGACTCCCAACTGGTTGTCAACCAAATCACTGACACATTCCAAATAAAAGACCCCTAACTGATTGCATATTTAAGAACATCAAAACACTGTTAGGCAGGTTTGTGTTCTAAAACGTTATACAAAACCCAAGGGCGACAAATGAGAGAGCGGATTCCCTAGCTAGAATAGTGACATCTCAGCCTCACCAAAGCAGAGTTGATACAAGGGTCGAATACTAGACAAACCTTCCACCACTAAAACCCTTGCCGAGATTTTCTACATTGAGATAGGCCCCTCATGGATGGACGAGATATTAACCTATAAGAAGGAGGGAACGCTCACAGAAAACAAGGTACACTACCAAGACAACTAATTTAGCCTACGAATTTTTTTCATCGGCCTGTTAAAAAACTGTGTCGGTTAAGAAGTCGGGAAATTTTTTCATTGGCCTGTTACGAAATTACTGTACATCGTCGGCTAAAGTCAGAACTTTAGCCGATGAAAAAATTTTTCGTCGCTTAAAGTCTGGACTTTAGGCGACGAAATTTCGTGGGCTATAGTTATTTATTTTATGTATTTTATTTATTTATCTAACTTTAGCCGATGAATTTTTATAAATTTTGTCGGCTATAGTTATTTATTTTATGTATTTTATTTATTTATCTAACTTTTAGTCGACGAATTTTTATAAATTTTGTCAGCTATAGTTATTTATTTATTTTATTTATTTAACTTTAGCTGACGAATTTTACTAAAATTCATCGACTATTTATTTTTTTATTTATATTTTCTTTTTATTTCTTGTATTTTTGATTAATTTTTTTCTTCTTTTTTTGTTTTTCTGCCACCACACCACTGTCCAGAGGTGGTGTTTGGAGAAGGAGGAGGAGGAGGAGGAGAAGGAGAGGGAGAGGGAGAAGGAGAGTAGGAGAGAGGAGGAAAAGGAGAAGGAGAGGAGGAAGAGGAGAAGGAGAGAGGAGGAGACGGAAACAGAGGAGGAGACGAAAACAGAGGAGGAGAAGGAGAGTAGAGGAGGGGAGGAGAAGGCGAAAGAGGAGGAGAAGGAGATGAGAGGAGAGGAGGAAGATGAGGAGTTGTCGTCGGAGGAAGAAGAAGACGAGGACGAGGAGGAAGAGGAGGAGGAGAAGGAGGAAGAGAGATGAAGAGGAAGAGGAGGAGAAGGATGAAAGATATAGAAAAAATTCAAAATTTTCGGCGGGATTTTAAACTTTAGCTGATGAAATATCTTAATTTCTTAGGCTAAAGTTCAAATTTTAGTCAGGGATTTTGAAAATTTGGGGGTACTTTAGCTGACGAAATACCCTAATTTCATCGGTTAAAGTACCTTTTACTTATAAAATTGCACTACAGATATTTCGGTGTCCGATTGACTATTGTGATACTAATCTGGAAGCGGAACAGCCCTACGAGTCAAACTCATCGCTATATTATGACCTATGTGCGTTTTTGGCCATCCGAGTTCGTTTAAGGCTTAAAAATGCAGTTTTTCTAACCACTAAATACACGAAAACGCCCATATCTGTATCTATATGAGGTATTTTGGTCGAACCTTCAACACAACAAACTCTCACCATGATGAGACACAATTGCCCATCTAAAAATTTTGAGACATTTACTCCTCGATGATAGGGCTCCCTATAGTTATAAATAATGGTAAATAGAGTTAACCGCTACTATCGACACGAAGACTTTACCTGAATTACATGATTTTTCAACCATAGATGTATTTCACTATTCTGGTCATATCATATTTCAAGAGATTTTTGAGTTTGAATGTTCTATATAGAGTTGGTTTTCAAAGTTGTGCATTTACGTAAAACTTAATAAACAAGTTATACAACATTAGTAGGCATGTTGTGATTATGATGATCAAACTTGACAAACGAAAAACCGACCGTTTGATATGATCACTATGTCGAAATATGTCTATGGTAAAAAATCAACTTGATCCAATAAATTAAAGGCTCGATTCTTACAGTCAATCACATAAGTCAAACCCCTAAACGCACGGAAACGGTCATTTGACCATCTAAATTATGTATTTTGACCAGACCTTCAACTATAAATAGTTTCAAATCGATGAGACGCAACAAGTGGTATAAAATTTTTATTTTATTTATTATAAAATAACCGACGAAATATTAGGGTATTCGTCGGCTAAGGTTAGGGCTTAAGCCGACGAAATTTATTAAAATTCATCAGCTAAAGTTAAATAAATAAATAAAATACATAAAATAAATAACTATAGTGGATGAAATTTATTACATTTATTCGCTAAAGTTAAATAAATAAATAAAATATATAAAATAAATAACTATAGCCGACGAAATATAGCTGATTTCATCGGTTTAACTTTAAAATATAAGTTTAAAATATAATGCACTTTAAAATTTCCTCGGCTAAAGTTTATGGATTATAACCGACAAAAAATGATTTTAGTGCACGAAAAGTTAATTTCGTCTGCCTGTTTTTTTTCATCGGCTAAAGACCTATCATCGAGGAGTAAATGTCTCAAAATTTTTTAATTAGCAGACAAATTTTTTAATTAGCTGACGAAAAATGAATTCGTCTGCCTGTTTTTTTTCATCGGCTAAAGCCCTTCTTTTGGTAGTGGTGGCAACACATACACTAATCAAAAGGGCGTTAAGGTACAGTATCATGCCTGGAAAACTGTACCATTGATGCCTCAAATTCCCTCATCTGAAGTGCATTACCCCATAGGAGGGGAAATATGAAAATCATTTGGGATATCGCTCTTTGGCCAACAAAGCAATGCAGTACGGGTATTTTGGCCCACAATGGTAGGAAACACCGAAGTTATCTCAAAAGTTACTTTACATGCCATCAATTTGCCACCATATCAAGAGCACCTCAAAAACCATTATCTATAATTGTGAGTTCATGGCTAGGATCAACCTGGGGTTTTGATCTGATTATCCCATTGTCTATAATGAAGAGCCAGTACAAGTACGTCATCGTCGTCATCGATGACGTACACAATTAAATAATTGAGGCATCACCATTAGTAAAGATTAACACGGGCAAAGAAAAACACTTTATCTAGAAGAACATCTATTGTTGATTTGGTGTTCTAAACAAAATCGTTACAGATAACGGAGCCCAGTTCAATAATGATGAGTTTATTAAATGGGCACCGATAAAGGGTCTCTAGTTTAAATTTGTCTTTGTAGCACACCCACAAACCAATGGCCAAGTTAGCAGACAAAAAGATTAAAACGCTATTAAAAAAGAAGCTAGACGACCGAAAGGGACTGTGGGTGGAGAAGCTGCCAGAAATATTATGGGCACTAATTAAGGACAACCCCAACCAAGACAACAAGGGAAACATCATTCTGTCTCACATATGACACTGAGGTTGTCCTCACAATGGAGATTATGTATCCAACTGTCAGAGTCGAGATGTTCGATAACGCCACTAATGATGAGGGTCTTCTCCTCGATAAAGATTTGGTTGAGGAAAAGCGAATTAAAACTCACATTCACAACTTACAAAACAAGTGGAAGGAGGGGACATATTACAAGAGAGTACGCCACAGGAGCTTTCAAGTGTGCGACTGGGTGATGAAGGAAGTCATCCCAAAAGTCAAAGGGATACGCCCAACTTGGGAGGGACCGTACCAGATTGTTGAAGCAGTTGGCTCGGGTATGTTCTACATCAAAAATAAGGGTGGAAAGGTCTCTAGACATCCCTATAATACATAGCACTTACGACGATGTTATTCGCAATATGATTAATTCATTGTTCAAATTAAGTTAGCATATGCTATAAATCGTTGTTTCAAGCGAACCCGCTGTTTTTACTGTATTTAAGTTGACGTAGCTTTACCCACTGAAGGAAATGTGAACCACTATAAACCTTGTGTCCCCTTTTGTTGCATTAGCAAGAGCTACATCGAAAGATCATTTAATGATTCTAATCAATAATAATGATGGCATGCCAAATAAATTGTTAATGATTCAAAGACGTAGTATTCAAAGATGTTTACAAAATCACTGACCAAATTGTTACAAATTCTTACCCTTATCAAGAGCAATATCTTCCTAAATTAATCACTAAATAGGACATCTGTTTGAGTTTTATCCACCCTAGCTGTTCTAATTGTCTTCAAATAAATTTTCAAGCCTTTAAAATGCTGTGTTCTTTCAAATGCATCATTCTATTATTATGACGCTAGAATAAAAACCAGGAAATAAACCTATATATATCTTAAGGTTAACATAAACTGAGAGAATACCAACTCCAACTGAAACAGTCGGTCGACAATTGAAATATGAATCACATCGGTGAACACTTCTCACTTTTCTAAAAGTTCTAGTATAACTACACTGAAACTTACTAATTTAAAATTTTATGTTGTTAAGGTTCAGATCTACTGTCAGTATCATTGTTTTTAATCTTTTTCTTTTTTGTTACAATTGTATTTTATACTTATTGATATTAATATTTATCTCTTTGCAGGAAAAATGCAGTAAACAGTTTATATTCATGTGGCCAAGTACACTACCAAAGGCAAAATCAAGGTACATGTCTTTATTTAATTATTGTTCTCGATATGGGAGAAATGCACTCAAAAAGACCAAGTAATTTAGAAAACTGAACAATGCACTAAATTTTGATATTAGCTTTAGAGAACTGCATCAATTTTTTCTTTAACTTAATTTTAATAGTAAGAAAAAAACGAACAAATACGATAATCACTCGCTACATGCAACTCTGACCAAAGGATGCGAATATAGCAATGCAAGGAAGAACAAAAAAGCACAGAAGTAAAAGCGATACCTTTCTTGGCCCTCATAAAACTCTCTTCTAAGAACATAAAATAAATGATCAGAAAAATAAAAACAAAAATTAAAAAGAAAACAGGTAGATATGTAATACAAATATATTCCTCATTTGACCATAAAAGTGGATCACAATCGTTTGTGCTTAGATCATTCCTATTCTCATTCTCCACAACACTTGGAATTATTCCACGTTACTTGGCCAACAAGGAATATAGATCCTCGCTTCCCTAGTGGAAAGGAGCAAGTTGCTTCTAGTGCTCCCCTATAAAAAGAAATCATTTCACAGCGAACCAAGGGCATTACAGACATTCTCTTTTCCCCTCATCAAAACACCCCTCGCCGTCTTCTGAAACTCACCCTCCCATTTTCCCCAGTGAGACCACCGCCATGGAAGATCTCGCCGCCACTCCCAGGCTCCCCATCCCCGGCCAGCGCAACGTCCTCATCACCAGCGCCTTGCCTTACGTCAACAACGTCCCTCATCTCGGCAACATCATCGGCTGCGTTCTCAGCGCCGACGTCTTCGCTCGCTACTGCCGCCTCCGCGGTTACAACACCGTCTACATCTGCGGCACCGATGAGTACGGCACCGCCACCGAAACCAAAGCCTTGGAGGACAAGTGTAGCCCGCAGGAGATCTGCGACAAGTAAGCTCGATTTTTTTCATCTCGCGGTGAATTCGTGACTGATCTTACTGCGGTTAGTTAATTTTTCATTCCATTGATGGAATGGCTTGTAGATATCATGCTATTCATAAGCAGGTGTATGAGTGGTTCAATATAAGTTTTGACAAATTCGGAAGAACTTCTTCGCCGGAGCAGACGGAGGTTTGCCAGGCGATTTTCACTAGGCTGCTGGAGAATAACTGGCTTTCGGAGAACATAATGCAGCAGGTATCACTCACTGGATTGTAATTGTATCGTTTTTGTACATGTTGAGGTTATTTTTTGTAATCTTTGTTGAGCTAACTTGAGCTGCTGTTTGTTCAGCTGTACTGTGATACATGTACACGGTTTTTAGCCGACAGGCTTGTGGAGGGGACGTGCCCGACTCAGGGTTGTGATTATGCTTCTGCAAGAGGAGATCAGTGTGAGAACTGTGGGAAGCTTTTGAACCCCACAGAATTACAGGATCCAAAGTGCAAGGTAAATTCTTGAGTTTTGTGCATCCTTTAATTTTCGAAACTTATAGTACTTGTCACGTGTGTTTATGATACTATCTAACATCTACACCCTGTATCCTATATGTATTTACGTAGGCTCACTTGAAGGAAAATATAATTCATCTGTTGATTTTATTAACTGCCTTGCTGTATATAAATGTTCTTGTTCTAAACAACTACTAAATAATAAAGGATTTGTGAGCAACTTCTTTCTGCAGCATTGAATTTACAGAACGTGGTAATGTTTACACAATCATCCTTCTCATTTCTGGCTACTGTAAGCAGGTGTGTAAGTCAACTCCACGGATTCGGGATACAAACCACTTGTTTCTGGAACTTCCCTTGCTGAAGGATAGGTTGGAAGAGTACATTAATAAAATGTCAGTGGAGGGTTCCTGGAGCCAGAATGCCATTCAAGCGACAAATGCATGGCTCAAGGAGGGGCTCCGACAGCGATGTATCACCAGGGATCTGAAGTGGGGGGTTCCAGTTCCACATGATAACTTCAGGGATAAGGTTAATACATGTTACATTCAGTTTTGCGACTTACACATTCTTTTTGATGAATTTCAAAATTTCTCATCCTAGTTCAAACATTGCTATTGGTAGGTTTTCTATGTGTGGTTTGATGCGCCTATTGGATATGTTTCAATTACTAAATGCTACACTCCAGATTGGGAGAAATGGTGGAAGAATCCAGAGGATGTGGAGTTGTATCAGTTTATGGGCAAAGATAATGTGCCATTCCACACGGTAAGTGTCCTATATATAAATATAAATAAATTTAGTATAGTAAATGCATTTTATTAGATAGCCTCCCCACCCACCCACACACACAAGAAAAAAAATAATAAACTTGGCTTAATTGGATTGTTGACAAGTATAGCGTTTGGCAATTCTGTTGGGGTTGTCAACATTCACGAGTCGTTGATACACTGGTGGAAATTACTAGTAATAAAAACTCCATATCTGATTGTCAATATTTTCATGGAGGATATAATATTCAAAAATGTCTGTCTTCCTATTCTACTATGTTGTAACTTGTAAACGGACAAAGATAGTTTTTATGTTGGATCTCTCCAACTTGATAACCTTCTAGGATCATTAGCTGTATGCATGTGTTCTTCTTCCATTGCACTGCGCATCCAATGCTGGACCTCCACTTTTCCTCGTGACTCATATTTTGTTAATTTAATCAACTGTAAACAAGTTCTTCTCTTTTGCTTTGAAGAAATGTTGATTTCACCTGTAAGCATTTGCATTTTAGGTGATGTTTCCTTCCACGCTTCTTGGGACTGGTCAAAATTGGACTTTGATGAAAACAATTAGTGTTACTGAATACTTGAACTATGAAGCAGGTATGTTGACTTGATTGTATTGTTATTGACCTTGTTTATGGTATCTTAAATTTTCCTTTGTACAGCTTGTAGTAGGTATTATAAATGTTGATAATTTTCACAGGAAAATTTTCCAAGAGCAAGGGTGTTGGGGTATTTGGAAATGATGCCAAAGATACAAACATTCCTGTTGAAGTATGGCGATATTACTTGCTAATCAATAGGCCTGAGGTAATATTTTTGTTATTTGAATATTTTTTTATGAGTAAACTTCTTTCTGTCACTCCTTCGATATTTTTATAATATCTGGTAAAATAGGTGTCAGATACATTATTTACATGGGCGGATCTGCAAGCGAAACTCAACAGTGAATTGCTGAATAATTTGGGCAACTTCATTAACCGAGTTTTGAGTTTTATTGCCAAACCTTCAGGTTAGTATTGAGTATTCAACTGATGTATTTGAACAAAATTGATGGTTAGTAATCAGCTTAATTACACAGCTAGTCTTATGTTTCCGTGTTGCTTGAACTTCTATGATTTAGTGGCAGTTATAGGTCCAATTATAAGATCCCTTGTGCGTAAGCTTATTGCCAGGGTTCAACTCTCACCCTCCCCTTCTCTCACTCATTATAAAATGACTGTAGCAAGTCAACTGGTAGAATGTCTTAAACAAAAATTTGGCCCGACACCTTGAAAATAAAAGCTCTTCCCTCCCCCGTATCTATGCAAGGATTAAAGGGCAGATGCTTTTGCTGGGACCACCAGTCAAGAATTTTGACCCCATGTTGATAGTTACATTTTTAGTGGGTGTATTCAAACTAACAAGTTCCAATTACAGGTCAAGGATATGACTCCATTATTCCTGATGCTCCAGATGCAGTCTCTGATCCTTTGACTGAGAAAATAGGTGAAAAAGTGGGTAAATGTGTGGAGCAATACGTAGAGGCCATGGAACAGGTGATCGAAATCTGAATGCTAGTGTTGTCCATGACTGGAAGCTTATCCTTCCTACCCGTGTTCACTTTTTTATTGCATTGTAGGTAAAACTAAAGCAAGGGCTTAAACTGGCAATGAGCATTTCGAGCGAAGGGAATGCATATCTTCAAGTAAGCATTTTTTATTCTCTCTTTCACTTGTTTTTGTGTCTGCTCATCTGTTGCCAATTGTCAGCTGCTAAGTTGCACTGTCTGTGCACTTCAATGGAATGCAGGAAAGTCAGTTCTGGAAACTTTACAAGGAAGACCGACCTCGCTGCTCCGTTGTTATGAGAACAGCAGTGGGGCTGGTGCATCTTCTTGCCTGCCTATTGGAGCCTTTCATGCCATCGTTTTCTGTTGAGGTAATAACTTGTTTACAATTTTTGTGTTGCTCTGAAATATCATGGTTGCAGCATTGATCATCCATGCTTATATTATATATCTTTCTTTATGAATTTTCATTCAGGTATTTAAGCAGCTTAATTTGCCTGCTGAGACGCACACATCGCTTTCTGATGATAAAGGCGATATTGATAGGGCAAGAAAGCCTTGGGAAATTGTTCCAATAGGTCACAAGATAGGGAAACCAGAGCCGTTGTTCAAGGAATTGGTATGTTTCTGTTTGGTTCTTTACTTGTTAATGATCAGGACATTGATTTTGGGAAGAATGAAGATGAAATAGATTCAGATGACTACAGTGGATTCTCATGAAAGTTTTCACTTGCACACAGGATAATGATGAAGTTGATTCTCTTAGGAAGAAATTTGCTGGAAGCCAGGCCGATAGAAAGGAAAGGGAAGAAGCCGAAGCAGTGAAGTTGGCTGAGCAGCTTAAGAAATCGAAACTTTCAGGTACAAAGGAATTTTCCCTTGCTTAGGGTAAATTCCTTCTATGGAACCTCATGTATGACCAATTGGATAATTTTGTACCTAGTCTTTGAAAGTGGACACTCGGGTTCCTCAAGTTATGCTCTGGTTTGACAGTTTGGTATTTTGACATTTAGGTACTCATAAATATAAAATAAGAAGCCTTCATCATTTTATCAGTTTGAATAAATGTTTCTGGCTTGTGTTGAAAACATAATTGAATTTTATGTTTCAGAAATCTTGTTAATATGATCTCTACACACGAGTCTACTCTGAGATGAGTCCTCAATATTTTATCAGTATGAATAAATGTTTTTGGGTTGTGCTGAAGACACAATTGAATTTTATGTTTTAGAAATTTTGTCAATATGATCTCAACACTCACGAGACTACTCCGAGATGATGTCCCGTGGATTTGCAAATCATGAATCATATTGTCTAAACATAAAATTCAATTATGTCATCTTCAACATAACTCAAAAGCATTAATTTATGTTTATTTGTTCCCATTGAACCTAGAAAATCATAAAGACACAAGACTAATGACCATCAACCCATAAAATTGATGCTTTTTTAGAATATTTATTAATAGTAAGTAACAGGGGCTCTGCCATTTAATTAAAGTGCAGGGCTCCTTATTTGGCTTATTTGTCGGTCATATATCGACATCTCCACTGTTTAGTTTGTAGAACCTAATGTATCAATTCTGCAAAGTTTCATCCAATTTGATAACCATTTGTGTTTTAGTAATCGTTATTTACACGAACACTTTTTGTCTGGATTTATGATCCGTTCATTGATTTAATCTAATTCGGTACCTCAACGATCATTAATTTGAACGAAACTTTGCAGAACTATCTACATTATGTTATAAAACTAAACAGTGGAGATGTGGATATATGACAAAAAATGGAGCCAAAGAAGATCCCCACGCTTGAATTTCAAAGTGGAGCCCTGCTCTGGATAGGATCTGTAGTAACTAATACTAGTTTTACCCTTATATTTACCATAAATATTAACAGTTGAGTAGAACTTGAGGTACCAAAGGTCATCTTTTTAAAACTACTGAAGAAATTTATCCATTTTCTTATTCAGTATAACAGTACGGCAGTGAAATTGAAGGTCACTTTCTGATACTCTTTTTGTAACAGACAAGACTGGAAAGAAGAAACAAGCAACAAAATCTGCAACTGAAGCAGAGATTTCCATATCTAGATTAGATATTCGTGTCGGCCTCATTACAAAAGCTCAGAAACATCCTGATGCTGATTCACTTTATGTGGAAGAGATTGATGTTGGCGAGGGACAGCCCAGAACAGTTGTCAGTGGATTAGTCAAGTTTATACCTCTTGAAGAAATGCAGGTTTGTGTTTGCATCTCACAGATGTTGAAATGCGAAATTTAATACAAGTTTGAGGATTTAATAAATTTAAATTCCAATTTATTTGTGTTGGTCTGGGACAGAATCGGAAGGTATGCGTCCTTTGCAACTTGAAGCCAGCGACCATGCGGGGTATTAAGTCACAGGCAATGGTTCTTGCTGCTTCAAATAGTGATCACACCTCAGTAAGCAGCCCCATATACGTTTAATTAGTGTCTGGATTACTTGTCTTTACGGCTTCATATAATTAAAACAGCCTGCTACATTTGGCTCTGATCTTGAACTGTTTTTACTATACCCTAATGTAGAAATTGTTGGGTCTAGAACACTAGTACTTCTAATAACAAGAGTTCAAAAGCACAATATTCTGAACTTTGATTACCATACTAACATTATGTGACATGCTAATGTACTTTCTGGCGATAGTTTTTTTTATCATGAGAATGGGGTTCTTTTTTTACTGTTGTCCTCCCCAAGTTGCTTTCTCTGATGAAGTTTGTGAAGTGCTAGGTCTATAAGTTCTAGTGTAAAGCCATAAGTGATGGTTTCTCTTTCTTTGTTCTGATTATGAGCCTCTGGGCCTTTGTTGGTTAAAAAAGACAAATAACTTTCTGTTTGTCCATCAAGTAGTAGGATGTACTATAAAAAAACCTAATAATAATGCAACGATAGTACGGCCATGGGCTCATGGCTTTCCGCATAATATGACCAGCACTGAAAATCATATGCCTGCCAGAAAGATTGATAGCGTCTATTGCAAACACTTCGTCATTCCAAATCCTTGCTCAAGCAGTCGGTTCATAGTTTATCTGTTTGTAGTGGTTCAAAATATCTGTGATTTCCATGCATGAATGGATATAAACGCATTGTTTAATTCCTGATTATTTGGGCATCTTTCAGGTTGAGTTGGTTGATCCACCACAATCTGCTCAAGTTGGGGAGAGAATTACATTTGCAGGGTTTGAAGGTGAGCCTGATGATGTGTTGAACCCCAAGAAGAAGGTTTGGGAGACCCTGCAGGTAGATTTGCAAAGTAACAATGAGCTAGTTGCGTGCTATAAAGATATTCCCCTCACTACATCAGCTGGTGTTTGCACTGTTAAATCTATTCGTGGTGGGGCAATTAGATAGAAGTGGGATTAATTCTGTTGCAAGGGAAAGAAGACTCGTGATTGTGTGTAGATTAAGACTCAGTTATTTATAAATTACCTATTTTTTGGTTGTAAAATGCTAATTTGAAAAGAGGCTATGAATTTTACTCAGAAAGTAATTATGGGACATGTGACCGAAGTGAGATATAACTCAATAGTGAGTTTTGATAAAGAAGGCAAAGTTTGGTCGAGGCAATAGAGGACATATGGTCAACAGAAACAGGCATGGAAATTGAGAATAGTGCAAAGGCGAGGAGCACAAACATTGGCAATGAAAAACATCTAGGGCATACTCCAATCCAGAAGCACAGAACAATTTCTTGTCCAAACAAAACTCGCCCCCTCATTCGTGGGTCACAGCCTTTGCAGGGGCACAATCCCGACTTGGACACCATACGAGCTACTCACCCAGTGCCAAGCTTCCCGGTGCCTTGAAGATGCTTGGTTTAGTTACCCTTGTAATTAGAAACACGAAACCCTGTAGAACGTTCCAGCTCTTTTCAATAGCCATGCCACATGACAAATGCAGGGAGAAAATCACATTGATTTCAAATCTTTTCTGGTCTTTTCTTATCCAAAAAAGAGGAATAAATAAATACATAAGAATAGACATTGCCATGGTAATCATGACAGCATGACCATAATCCTTTCAAAGGATTATTGAAATATTCCAAAATTTTAACAGCATTGGGCAGAAAACAAATATACGAGGACAAGGTATACAGTTTAGATATTAGCCCATGGTGAAAAAGAAAATTGAATGCAAACATTGGACTCTAGGAACATGCAAAATGGCAAATGAGATACTCAAAGGTGTTTGCTCTCAACAACGGCTTCAATGATCTTCTTTTCCAGTTCTGGTTCATCAATCCATTTGGAACTCTTACGTATTGGACTCTAGGAACATGCAAAATGGCAAATGAGATACTCAAAGGTGTTTGCTCTCAACAACGGCTTCAATGATCTTCTTTTCCAGTTCTGGTTCATCAATCCATTTGGAACTCTTACGTCGTAACAGTTCATTCTTCCCCTTTTTCTTCTCTTCCCTAAGGACTTCCTTCATCTTCCAATTCTCAAGCTTTTCTGCTCGTTCTTTTAACTGTGAATTGATCGAATATCAAAACACGTAAGACATGCAGGTGGAAAAACAAGGGGAAAAAAGAAAATAAAAAAGAAAAACTATTTTCTGGACTATTCACCAGCATGTGTTGATATGATGATAGGAACTGTTGCAATCAAGTATATTACTCACATGCCAAACTTATTCACATGAGCACAAATGCCAGTTGCCACTAAGTACTAACTAAAAGACCATAACTTCCACTTACACTGTTGTGAGATGAAATAGTTCCTGAAATCAATGACTAAACATTTTCTTCAGTCTTGGTTGTGAACAAGGATAACTTTGAAGACATCAAACCATAATTCACTCAAAGTTCAACGACATGAAACTCGAGGAGTAGCCTTTAGGAATGCAAAACAGAGTAGCTTCAGTTTAGTGCTTTATGAACACCCACTTTCTATCACCCGCATACATTAAACCTGCCTCTTTCTAGTCTATAAACTCAATGACAACAAGGATGGACACTTCTATTAATTTCTGGCTTATTTGAAATCTAAATGAAACAAAATAAAAAGACGTAGTCAGGGTCGACAAGTTTTTCTCTAACAAGGAACATCAAAAAGCCAAAAACAGTTGCCCAGTACTGAAACTTTGAAGAATGGCCTTCCAATCCCCCAAAATAGAGAAAGAGAGTAACTCCATAAATGAGAACCATTCCATTCTAAAATCCAACATTATCACAATTACCTCAACAGCTCCTCTCTTCCCTGCAATACCACTTGCAGTCTTTTATTTGTTTCCACCTATACCAGCGAAACAACCCAGCAGACTAAAATTTCATATATGCCTTCTCTCGTCCAAAGGGCATCAGTATCGTTTGCGGTTCTCACTAAACAGTAATATGCGAAGTATGGGAACTACCCAACTGAATCATCTTCCCTAACTTGAGGCAAAGCACTGCAGGCAGTTTCTTTTTCCCACTACGAAACCAAAGCACTCTACCAATAACGATATACATGACTCCACTTAGCCTTTTGTTATGACTTATAAATGATCTCAAGACCAGAAAAAAAAACCAAAAGTTTAGCCCCTAAAGCTCATTAAACATAATTAATATTGTGCGCAAGTTGCATTATCGCACGCATTAACTTTATCAATCAATCACATGGGATGCCCTCAAAAGAACTGGATAAACAGTAAGAACAGTGGGTTAATTAAGTATCTACTTCTCTTATTCTTTTATGTGCTCACATATCCAAGTCAATAGCAACCAAGATATGAGGCCGGGCCAAGTCCAAATTTCTGTATTATTTGGTGAAAAAAAAGAATAATCCTAGAGGTTCATCTTTTCTAAATTGCATCACGCTGTTTTCTACAAAATCAAAATAAGAAAAAAAATTCTCTTTGTAATTCTTCATTTTTATCTTCCCAATTTCTTCTCAGAAACCACCAAAAAGAAAAGAAAAATACTTAAGAATTCAGAGTCATCCTTCCCTTCACATTCCATAACCACAACACATTCAATCACACCCGGATGGAAGGCTTAGCTTTGAAGGAAAGTCAAAACTAAGTTCTACATCCATACAGTCAATAACATGTCCATATTCAACAAAAGTTTCCTTTCCAACATTCTTCAGTAACAAACAGAAAACTCAGGAAACTATTTAGGCTTTGCCTGGTCAGATTCTTCTCTTCCGTTCCATTACTACGAAAAGAAGAACAAAAAAGGCCCTTGAAACAACAAAATTCATTTTGTTCAGTTTCACACCAATGCCAACAAAACTTTCACAAAAAGAACCAACCGGAAAGCTGTCATATCCAATGCTGGCGTTACTACCCTTTAACTGACTACAAATTCCAAGGATACAGAAATGCCTATGACCATAATCCCAAATGTGTTATTCGCAAAGACACACAACCTAAATCTCATTCTCCCAAATATGAGCAAGAACAATACAGACTCAACCTATCGCATTAGCAAACTAATCCATCATATCCCTCCCATTTCCCCACTCATCTTTCTCCAAAATTAAAACCACAACGAAAAACTGCATTTCGGGGACTACTCTACATATCATTTCAAAAGAACCTCTAAATCTTCACCTAACCTCTAACATTTCCATCACCAATCAAAATCACACAAAAAATAAAATAAAAACAAACTGAGGGAATTAAACATACTAGGGTTTGGCGAAACTCCTCCTCCTCGATTTGGCGCTGTTGAGCTCGGACCTTCGCCGCCTCGGCCTTGAGCCTCTTGCGCTCCTCGTTCTGGACCCTAAGGGCTTCTTTACGGGCCTCGTCCTTTCGAAGCTTCTCGAGCCTCATGAGCTCGACTTCCTTGATGTACTCCTTGCGGATCTCCTTGACCTGCTTGGCGTAGTCTCGCCGGAGCTGCGCGAGCTTGGCCTCCGCCTCCCTGGGGTTGCTCGGCGCGTCCCAGCTGCCGATGAAGGAGCTCGGCTCGGTGTAGCGGTGGGTGTCTCGGTGGCTGTTGTGGTGGGAGGGTCTGGTGGCGGAGGTGGAGAAGGAGCGGAGGACGGCGCGGTAGAGTGGGGAGGAGCGGGCGGAGGACGCCATTGTTTTCTGTGTCGTTTTTCGGATGGTTTGAGAAGAGGGTTTAAGAGAATGAGAAATGCGGGTCGGGTTGGAATTCGGATGCAAAAACCCTCCGGGTCGGATCGGGTTGTTTTTGTGTAAATGATCATTTTCCCTTTACTAATTTACTCCAACTTAATAAATGGGGTTAAATGTCTTTAGGGTTTAAGGTAATGTTGGGTTACACTATGATTTGGACCCTTATGATTTTCTAGGGATGACTCAATTTTGTCGTAACCTGACTGTTTAGGTGAGTTACTTTTTTTTGAACGAGGGGCTGGTGCGGCTGTCTTCAAGTATTTGTTACTGAAACCGTCGAATACAAGGAGGGACATGAAACATAAACCCTTAATTACAAAGACTCAAAATAATATCGAGTATCTCTATAACGTACATGTATTCTAACGAACACCAACTAGCAAAGAGTACTGCTTTAATGACGACTTTATTTGCTTTATCACAACGATAATATAATGAAAAGATCAGTAGACATGAAAAATTTAGATGCACATTTTCTAACAAGTCATTATCTCAGAAAATTGTTGATGCTAACTAGGATTTGCAAGATCAACAAACATTTTTCTCTCCAATAAAATGCCTGCACTCTGCAGCTCTGTCTATATTAGGCAAAGCCACATTACTAAAAAGTCAAAACTAAGAAACTAAAATGACTGCTTAGTGTTAAAATGCCAGCACTCTGCAGCTCTGGGTAGTAAAGAATTATTTTACTTCCATCCTTTCAAGTTTGATTCCAAGTAAAATAATTCTTGCAAATGTACTGCTGAGGGAATCAAGAGGAGAATCTCCGTTTGAAAATTCTACAACATTTCTATAAATTGAACACAAAATAATTTTGGTTGGATATTATTGGGAGGATGCAGAAAATGATATTTGGATCCAGGCAGAAACACAGTCCTGATTATCTTGTTCATTTGGTGACACTGTAGACTAATTTGAACATATCGGAAATGAAAAGGACTCAAAACGAATGCGGTACCAACTATCAACAATGCCTTCTAGATCTTCTTTTCCAGTTATGATTCCTTGCTTCCAGAGGAACTCTGGCACAGCAGTTGATTCTTCTCCTTTTTCTTTTCTTCCCTCAGCATTTCCTTCTTCAAAATCCCAAGTTTCTCAGCTTTCTGTTTCAACTGTGCATTTATACAAAATAAAATTACATTAGAATGAAAGTGAAAAAAGACAATGGGCACCAAAACAAAGACCAACAGATAACAGCAAGATATAATATAATACATTCGAGTGCAAACAACAGGCACATATACTCCGTCAGCTAAATACAACAGCACCACAACTACTAACACGACTGGGGAAAGCAAATTCTCTTGAGATGTTCATGAAGAAAATGAAGGTCTCCAGACAAGAAATCCAGTTGTACCTTCCTCGACACAAGAAAAGCGAACCCTGTAGCACTTGCATAAAATTGAAACTGAGCATCAACTCATTCATTTGATATGGAAACAATATGCACGCAATAAGAACAAATTCCGAATGTCAAGACAAGTACTGGGTCAAAGGCAATTGAGGCCAAAATTGATACATTTTCCCTTCTTAGATACAAAGTGAAATGAAGACAGCAATAGGATAGAGTCAGTTAGAAAGCTAGAACACAAGTTTACTAAAAAAGGAATCTCCATCCTCAGATTTGTTAGATAATATAGCAGTGGTCATGTACAAGTGCAAAAACAAATTAGTTAATCCTCATTCTTATGCAGACACTCACACAACATCAGGTACCATAGGTAACAAGGATACGGAAGTTAAATATTGACATAAACTGGGGAGCCATTTGGATATCAAAGTTGAGCTAAACAGCAGCGCTTTAGTAGTCTAAATTCCTAAAATTTCAAAAATAGTACAACAATTGGTTACATAGAAGAACGACCTGAAATGAAAGCTGACCAGGTGTGACTTTCTGAATGTTAATAAGACACATAAAGGTGTAGGGTAGCTATTACACTCAGCCAAAAAAACCCAAGCTACTTGCACTGAAACTGCAAGCACTAACTCGAAAAGAAATCTAAATTTTGGATATACTCTAGTAATTTATTTACCTACATCTACATGTTCAAGCAACCTAGAGAGAATGACAAGTGAGATAGAAGCACACTACTTAGTATCTCAGCATACAATTACATCAACCACATAAAACCCGAAACAAAGAACCCAACACCACCAAAATCGTAAAGAGAAGAAGACAAACGACATACGAGGGTTTGTTCCTGCTGCTGCTTGGCGGCCTCAGCCTTGAGCCTCCTGGTCTGCTCATTCAGGGCTTCTTTACGGGCCTCGTCGACGCGGAGCATCTCGAAAAGACAAGGTTTAGAGTAGTTGGTGCGTTGTACTCTTTTTTCTTCGATCAAGGTTTAGTTTTCCCACAGGTTTTTTGTTACTTGGCAAGGTTTTGATGAGGCAACACCGTAAGCATCATACCGGCATGAAGACACGTGACATAAGGGGGAGTGTTCTAGGATATTTGATATATGTGTGTCTTGATCCATGCCTTGTATACGAGCTTTATGTAGTAATCCATGTTGTAATAGGGTTTTACATATATCCATGTAATAGGCCCATGTAATAGCCTAAGAGACTCATGTATTTCCCTATATAAAGGGGCTTCATTCTATCAATAAGAAAAGGAGAATTTATTCACTCAATATTATTTTATAACACGTTATCATGCACTTAGCTCTAACTCTAAAAAGAGCAAGTATGCCACCAAAAAAAGGAAAATTCTGTCGCGCGCACGCCAGTGCACTGCCGCGCGTACCACCGGGCACCGCTGCGCACCACTGCCGCGCACCTCCTAGGCACCGCTGGGCACCCCCTGCGCACCCCTGTGTACCGCTGGGCACCGCTGCGCACCTTCTGGGCATCGCTGCGCACCCCTCAGGACACCGCCGCTCACCACCTGTGCACCAAGAAACCTAAAATCTGCCCCAGAATTCACAAGCTATTATCGACAGCATAAAATCCGAATTGGATTTCGTCACCAATAGAGAACTTGAATATATTGTTCTCATGAATCCAACGGCGCTTGCCTCATACCAAGAATCGGCCTGAAAGGAACTGAACCGGCCGCCGGAATCCCCATACTTGTCTAACTGTTCAAGCAACCGGTTCAGGCACTTTCCGAAGTCCGATTTCCATGAAATTTGGAGAGGTTATGCGCAAGTGTGTCAGGATGCTTCAGTCAAAAGGACACCTCCAGAACCGGAGTAAAAGTGGGTGAACTGGTCATCCCAATGACTGCAACGCGCATGAAAATCACTTTTCATTGAGAAAAACGGGTTGTATTCCTAGTTTCTCTTTGAATCCTCCATATGGTTTATGTTTTCCAATGATTTGCTACTGTTTTATGGCAAGTTTAACTAACCATATGATTTTCATGTGTTTCATGGCCTCCACATGTGATAATTCATGATGGAATTACGCGAACGATCGTCGAACGCTCATGGAGCAGCTTATATGAATGCAGCCTATATGGCAGACTAGCAAGTAAGCTTTACTTTTGAGTAATTTCAAAGTTCAATAACCTCGGGGAGGATAAAATCCGTTCCTCCCTTCTCCATCCCTATTCTATGCTTGGGACGTTTGTCTTTACACGTTATTATGAAAATCCTAAAACATATGTGCATTTGGTTACCGGCACCACTAGCCCACATGCTACTCGCTGTGTGTTGCTGCCGAGCACTGTGCTCTGGCGCGAGCACAGCTGCTGAGCGCTATGCCCTAGCAATCGTGCGTTGCTGCCGAGTGATGCACTTTGGCGCGTGCACCTACTGACCGTTGTGCTGCTGCGTGCATCTACTGACTATTGTGCTGCCGCGTGCACCTGCTGAGCATTGTTGCATGGGCTTGCCCCTGTGCACGTGTGCGCTGTTGCCGGGCACCGTATGTGCACCTATCTCTGTGCGCGTGCACGCTGCTGCCAGGGCTTGCCCTTGTGCACGCGTGCGCTGCTGTCGGGCACCGTATGTGCACATTCCTCTGTACGTGTGCACGCTGCTGCCAGGGCTTGCCCCTGTGCATGCGTGCGCTGCTACCGGGCACTGTATGTGCACCTGCCTAGATGCTGCCGTGCATTGCCGCCAGACATTATATGTGCAAGTTGCTACCAGCTGCCAAAGCCCTGCGCACTAATTGCTATGCACTGTCGAGCGCTGACTGCCGATTGCTAATGAGCGCTACCTAGGGCAGCTGCCGAGTGACAAGCACTAGTTGTCGTGCACCATGCACCAAAAATGTTTTTAGGTCCACGTTGTGAGGTATCCAACGTTGGTTTTGTGTATGCTATTAAAGAGAGTTCGAAATTGGAGAATCATCTCATTCCTTGAACCCGTGTTGTGTTTGATCAACGTTAACACATTTCTCCAGGTTGAAGTCCCGTTGAGAACATGGTAAGAGAATCAGCTACCGGTGTAAGATGCCCAGCGTCTAGCTGCATAGCACCACTGCCAAGCTGCAGAGCAAAGGCTGCCCAGCTACCAAGCGCCCAGTTGTTGAGTGCCTAGTGCCCAGCTACAGAGGACCAGTGCTGCATAGCTGCCGAGTACTAGTTTCCAACCACTGAGCACCTAGCTACCGAGCATGACCTAGATTTTGCTCGAGATTTAGCCACTGCTTCCTACACTGAAACTCCAACCCATAAAGTGAGATGACCACTCTCGAGTCTTAATAGTTTGGTATTATATGCACGAGCGAGGAAATTTGCCGCTCACTTACATATTGACCCTTAAATGCCGCTCTAAGTCTCAAACGGAGATTAAAAGTTGAGCAACACTGTTTTATGCAATATGCATGCAGCTATTGAGCGCTGCCTAGGAGCTATTGAGCGCTACACAAGCTGACGCATGGTTGCCGAGCTGCCGTCCACGCTGTCGAGCCCATGTGCACCTGGATGCCAGCTGCTGATAGTAACGCTCCTGTTACCGCCCAATGTGTCTTTTGTTAACCCTGTATGCAAGTTGCTACCCCTTGATTATTTTTGCCAATATTGTGTGTCAGTTGCCACCCCTGTGTGTCATACTTTCTTTAGACTGACCTTTAGACATGCCAGGTTTTTCTTCTCCATTGAAGACAAATCAATTCTTGATAGAGCTGTTATCTCAAAGAAATTCGCACAAGTTGAAATCGCTACGGCGAATCAACAGGTAATTCTATTTTTAATTGATTCCTACTCCTTCCAGTTAACAAACTACTAACTGATCATTTAATTATGCAGAGTAACCTCTCGAGTGCTCTTCCAGCCCAAGCAACATTTTCACAACCCAAAAAGAGAAGTAGGAAAGTAATCATAGAAGATTCTGACGAAGATATTGAACATCATCTAGTAAGTTCCTCCAAAAGACCTTTAGTACCTCCACGGATGTTTATCTTACTGAGAACTATCCACTGATATTTAAACATGCTGCAGCTAACTCGTAGGCGAAGAACCATTACAGCAGATACTTCCTCATCACACCAAGCTTCAATCCCTAAACCTCCGGCTTGAGATTGGGAAGCGAAAAGGCGAATAGCAATAGACACTGTGCTGTGTAGTCTATTGCCTTCATCTAATGTTGTCCCTCTCCAAATGCTGCATCCTTCAGAGGTTGAAACTTCCTCAAATCCTAACTCCACTGCTGAAACAAAAGCTGAAAGCTCCATGCCAGAACATTCCAGTGAGTCCAATGAGAATAACAAAATGATCATCCTGGCAGGAGTTACTCATGATGTAGGGAACAATCCAATCCCCCCTGCTTCAGAATCTCTAAGGATAATCCCAGATGTGAGACCATTAGATACTCGTGCTCCACATGTAAGATAGTTATCTTATGACTTATTCTAATGATTAGTTTTTCCCTCAGAAAAAAAAACTCATCATCATGTTTCTTTGGCATCTTCCAACATGAATGAGCTCTGGAAGAGATCGTGAATGCGCCCTTAACAGCTCAAACCTCACCGGGTGAAACACAAATCCCTTCTGGGACAACTGTTTGTAATGCACATGAAGATCAGAACCCTCCAAGACACGAACTGTCCAGGTATAATGGTTTCTGTCACATCCCGGACCATCTCCGCCGTAGCACGATATTGTCCGCTTTGGGCCCGCCGGCCCTCACGGTTTTGTTTCCAGGAGCTCTCAGAGCAACTTCCCAGGGGTCACCCATCATGGGATTGCTCTAAGCTTAGCAAGCTTAACTTCGGAGTTCTCATCCCCTCCAAAGCCACTGAGCTCCCAAAAGACCTCGTGCTAGATGGGTGTCACTGATGTACATATATGGTACATCACCCTCTCCGTTGGACGATGTGGGATGTTACATCTACCCCCCTTAGGGGCCCGACGTCCTCGTCGGAACACTCGCACCCCTCGGCAGAGTGGCTCTGATACTAATCTGTCACATCCCGGACCATCTCCGCCGTAGCACGATATTGTCCACTTTGGGCCCGCCGGCCCTCACGGTTTTGTTTCCAGGAGCTCTCAGAGCAACTTCTCAGGGGTCACCCATCATGGGATTGCTCTAAGCTTAGCAAGCTTAACTTCGGAGTTCTTATCCCCTCCAAAGCCACTGAGCTCCCAAAAGGCCTCGTGCTAGATGGGTGTCACCGATGTACATATATGGTACATCACCCTCTCCGTTGGTCGATGTGGGATGTTACAGTTTCACCCCTAGCGAAATATTTATTTCCTTTACAAAAACTCATACTTAGTTTTATTTCTAGGAATCAACTCCTTTACCAGTCACGAATTTGCCTCAAGTTGATGTTCTTGATCCTTCAAATACATCTGTGACTTTCGAGAAGCCTGAGGATATTCTCCCTTCAATCTCAGTTACTCCACAAGGACTCTCTCATACTATTGAGGTCTGTATACTTCTCGTATCTTGTTATACCACAAATTGTAGCCATTTCAGAAATCTAACGTCTCAAGTCTTCAATTTTTAGATATTAATGGCTGAACAAGGGCATACTCGCAAAACTAGTGGATCAATAAGTATAGCTGCCACAATTATGCCTACTGCTGACAAGTCCCTAGAAGAAAGTCTACAAGCTCTTTTCGAGATCTCCGCCATTAATCCTGGAGTAGCTGCAGCTAAGGAATTCCTGGCGAATCTCAATGCTGTTGACATCACCTTTGAGGAGAATGAAAATAAAATCCTTGAAGCCATCTCATCCCTCAGAGGTCATGTAAATGAAGAAAAACTAGAGCTCCTTGAAAGCTGTATGCAACATCTGCCCTCACAAATTGACAACTGGGAGTTGACGAAAATGATGCCAAAGTCATTAGCGAACAAAAAATCAGCTTCTGAAAACCTTTTCTGAAGTATCCAACCAGCTCCAAGCTGAATATCAAGAAGCTATTGTGATCGCGGACAAACGCATAGCAGAACTGGAAGCTCTACTGAAACAAGCACGTGAGGAGAAACAAGCCAAACTCTTTGACATACAAGCGTGAGTCCCAAAAGTAAAGAAATTAAAAGACCAGCTTACACAAGCAGATGGCTCTGAGAAGAAGGCCAAGGAAAAAGCTCTAGTGTCAAATGCTGATCTTGAGAGAATCCTAATAGATATTAAGTTCGCTTGCAAACTTCAGTAAACAGCCATTGGGCCTAAACTCTCCTAATTCCAGTTGTAAATGGCTCAAACCTCATTTCATTAATTAAAAACCAACTACTTTGTTTTCTTCTAAATACATTACCTCGGAAAATCACAACGCCTGATTTCTAATTAATGCTGAAATCTTGAAAAGATTTGAAAAGGAACTACTTTTGACCAAAATAAATCAAAAACAGTTTCCCAAAAATCCTGAGATTCATCTATCCTTCACTATAAATTGAGGAACTCAGCATAGTTCCTTTCAATCTTCACAACATCTTTGCAATGACTCTTTTCTCTCATCTTCTTCTTCTTAAGAAATTCTTTCCACCAGATATCAAACTCCCTGAGCTCCTTTCCTAAGTTTAGTGGCCTGTCCTCATATGGTACATAAGTTTAATGGCATGTCCTCATGTCCTTCCTCAAAGTGTAATTACTGTTGTTGGATCTGCGCGAACGTTTGGCATCCTCACAACGTAGTTCATAGAAGGATAATGGAGACTGCCAACTGTACCAACCCATTTGTTCCTTGATCAACACATGCTCTATCAGATGGTATATATGAGTCTCCAATTCTCTAGTTACTTCTACTATCTTGTACTTCTTACACTAGATAGCAAATAGCAGTAGGATTTATATCATGGTATCAGAGCCACTGTCTGGTTTCCTAATAATATTGTAAATGTTCTTTGGCCACAAAGCCAAATATAAATAAAAACACTTAACTGTTTTCTTGTCTTTGTCTATACTGGAACAAAAATTGGTTTCCCAATTTTAAATCACAGGTGTTGGTTCAATCGATATAAATGAAACTGCAACTCAAATAGTTACAGATCGAATGAAACTCTCAAAGTTTCAAAAATGTAAAAATTTCAAAAAAGTAAGGTATCAAATCCAGATGGTATAGTGTTGCCCCTAGTTTGATTTAGTTGCCGAGAACGGGTTCCAAAGGAAGCTAAACCAAACAAACTCGTTATTTGTATCATGCCCCCCATGTCAGAAATTTTTAAAGAAAGAACAAAGTCATGTCTAGAGGCTGAACAACCGATGGAGGATCCTCATACTCCCAGATGCTAGGAAGATATTTCTTCAAATGACGACCATTAATAGGATTAATATGAATCTCACCATCCAACTCTCTGAGATAATAAACACCTTTACCAACAAACGATCAATAATAAAAGGCTCATCCCAAGTTGGGGACCACTTTTCACTTCAGCAAACGTGTTCGCCAAAGGGCAAAATAGCTTTCCAAACCCAGTCTCCAACTCCAAAACTACGTCCTCTAGTGCGTTTATCATATGCTCAAGCAACTCTTTTCTTCTCCATGAAGAGATTATCTAAAGCTTCCATTTGCTTGGAATCTAGATCTTCATGTTCCTGATACATGGTTTGGACATAATCTTCACTAATCAACTGATGTTGTTCACGAACGCGTAGAGAATGAACATTGATCTCCATGGGAAGAACTACATTATGACCAAACATCAAGGCATATGGAGTGATTCCGGTAGGAGTTCTTTTGGACGTTCGGGAAGCCCACAGAGTATGATCCAACTCATTATGCCAATTCCTAGGGTTGTCTGCCAACATCTTCCGTAAAATATTCAGGATAATTTTGTTGCTAGCTTCTGCATGTCCATTAGACTAGGCATAATAAGGTGTAGAGTGCAAAAACTTAATTTCATATCCTTCAAGAAACTCTTGAGTCTCTCTAGCCATAAAAGCTGCCCCCGGTCCGCTACCAAGCATTCTGGTATGCCATACCTACAGATAATATATTGAAACACAAACCGGCAAACTATTGTAGCAGAAGCATCTTTCACTGCGACTGCCTCCACCCACTTAGTAAAGAAATTTGTCCCCACCAACAGGAACTTATGTTGTTCAGAGGAATAGGGATGAATGACTCCCACAAAATCTAATGCTCAGCCTCTGCCAGGCCAAGGCTTAATAATAGGTTGCATGGGAATATCTGGAACATACTGGACTGGTCCATGAGCCTGACACTCGAAACAACCCTCAGCAAAACTGATGCAATCTTTAAGAATAGATAGCCAAAAGAAGCCATATCGGCGAATGAGCCACCTCATCTTAGGTCCAGCTTGATGAGATCCACAGACTCCCAAATGTACCTCTTTCAGCAATCTTTTAGCTTCTTTTCCATAGATACATCGTAGGTCAACACCTTCTTCTCCTCGGCACAAGAGCTCGCCTCCCTTGAGGATGTAATTTAATGCAAAATACCTAACCTTTTTATCCACTAGAGCAGACGAATTTGTCAGATACTGTATGATAGGTTGCCGCCAATCAACATCAATAGGATCCAGTGTTGCCACCAATCATTCATTGTTAATCTCCCAGCGAGCCATAAAAGAAGGTAAAGTATGTTTCTCTACCTTAAGAATACGTTCGCGAACACCATCAGCCAAGCTGACACCAGTAGCAATCTGTGCTAACTCGTTCGCCACAAAATTCTTCTCTCTAGGTATGTAATCAAGTATAACGTCTGCAAATTCTTCTAACAACTCCATTGCTCTTTCCCAGAAAGGGATTAGACTAAAAGCAATACACTTGTACACACCCTTAAGTTGGTTAATCACTAAAATTGAATCGCCCAACACTTCGACTTCTCTAATCCCCATCTCCAAAAGCATATCCAAGCCAATTATTACAGCTTCATACGCTGCCTGGTTATTAGTACATTTCCACTTCATCTGAAAGGAATAAGAGAACATGTCCCCTGTTGGATTAACCAATGAAATACCAGCTTCTGATAGAGAGTCTGTACAACTACCATCAAAGTATAAGACCCATGGTTGTGTATAAACCAGGTCAACTGCTTTGTCCTAACATTCCAGTTGGTCTTGAACAGGATCATACAAAAGGAAATTTGAAACTGTTTGTTCAGTTTGTGCTTTGAGTGGGGCATACTGAAGAAAAAATTCAGACAAAGCTAGCATCCATTTGCCAACCCTACCTCTCAAGAAATGCATAGTTAGCATATACTTCACTAAATAAGTCTGTGCTATGACCAATGTACTGAATGACAACATGTAATGTCGTAATTTACATCCAGCAAAATATAAAGCCAAACAGAGCTTCTCAATTGGCGAATATCTGGTTTCTGCATCCAGCAATGTCCTACTAAGGTAATACACCACGTATTCGATGATCTTACCATCTTCCCTAGTCTCATCCTGAGCTAATAATCCTGCAATAGAATAAGAACATGTGGTGGTTGTAACACATGAGGACTCGCCAAATACTCCTTGATTCTCTCAAAGGCTTCCTAATGTACTGATTCCCAAATAAACTTTTCTTCAACATTCAACTTAAGAAGGGGAGAGAAAGGAGCAATCTTCACTGCAGAATTAGAGATGAATATTCACAAGAAATTAATCTTGCCTATCAGACTCTGCAACTCCTTATTCCTTGGAGATGGAGCTTCAATTACTGCTTTAGTCTTATCTCCTGGAACCTCTATACCATGCTGATCCACCAGAAAACCCAAAAAATCTCCTGCACGAACCCCAAAAATACACTTGGCTGGATTTATACGAAGTCTGTGCCTTCTCATCCGGTCGAACACCATTTGCAAGTCTTCAATATGATTTTCTTTCTGTTTTGACTTGACTACCACGTCATCAATGTAAACTTCTATCTTGGTGCTGAGGATGTCATGGAAAATAAGGTTCATGGCTCACTGGTAAGTGGCCCCTGCATTCTTAAGACCAAAAGACATACCTATATATACAAAAGCCCCTGTAAAACTTGGACACCGAAAAGCTGTTTTATGTCTGTCTTCTTCATGTACATGTATCTGATGATAGCTAGCTGTTCCATCCATAAAAGATAGAATTTCATGTCCTGCTACAGCATCTACCAACATATCCGTCATGGGCATAGGATACACATCCTTAGGTGTTTTTGTATTTATGTTCTGGTAATCGACACAAACGCGTATCTTCTCATTTTTCTTCCAGACCGGAACAATGTTAGATAACCACTGTGTGTACTTTGCTGGCATGATTTTGCTGCCTTGACCATGTTTTGCATCTCTATTTTGACAGTCTCCGCCGTTTCCGCATTCATTCGTCGATGTTCCAACTGAACTGGCTTATAACTAATCATTATAGGTAACTTGTGACAAACCAGCTAAGGTGCTAGACCGAGCATGTCTTCATATTTCTTGGCAAAACAATCTTTAAATTCCTGCAATAACTCAATCAGTTGTTGTCGCTGTTGTGGTTCTAAGTACTGACTAATGCCAGCCTCCATTGGTTCCTCAGAGGAACCCAGGTTAACTTTCTCAACTGGATCTTTTACTTTAGGTGAAGTATCATCCAAGGCTGCACGAGCTGGTTGGATAATCTCCTCCTTCTCACATTCGCCATTGATTAACTCGTCTTCAATACACTCCACCAAAGCTATACCATTCCAAGCTTCTTGTTCCTGCTTAAAGACTGACAATCTCTGATGTAGGAACGCATAAGCCTCTATTTCATCTTTGCTTAAGCTTGTTATCATTTATGATTGTTGGAATGTGGTATGATGAAGCTAGGCCTGCTGGTATCAACGCGAGCTTGGACTAGACCCCATCGTGAAAGTTCTGAAGAGGTGACCCCGTACGGATTACCTTTGCCATCTACCCCGACAACCCTAAGATGGCGCATGTCTCTATAGTAATACTCAAAATCGAGCATACATGCAGCTACTGAATATGGTCACTCGTCAGCCTTGACTAGTTCTGGTTGATCTGTCACTAGATTCCACATAAGTAGCTCCTGATGCATAGAGGATGAAACACAATATGCCCGATGAATCCAATCTCTGCCAAGTATAATACTATAGAAAGCAGTGCAATCTGTCAGAAAAAATGATTGGAAGAAGTCAGATGGTCCTAACTTTATCTTGAGCAACAAACCCTAGAGGTTTTGGTCACATTGCCTGCAAAGCTTTTGACTTTCAAGTTGCTATTGAGGATCTTCTCTTTAGGAATCTTCAGTGCTTCCATTGTTCGTACAGTAATTACGCTAACAGCAGCGCCATTATCAATTAAGATCTTGTTTACCTTCATACCTTCCATCTCAGTTGTCATGTATAAGAGTTTAAGATGTTGGGTCATGGTTATAGTTGACTTAGTAAACGTTATAAACAACTTCTTGCACTCAGATTCCTCATTTGCGACCTCATGCTTCTTAACCTGAACTTTCTGCAGATCTGAGGATAACTGCTCCATCTTTTCTGTGATGGGAAGCTCTTTTTCTTCAACGTTATTTGAATTCAAGAAGACATGGGATAGTATAGGTCTTGACAAAGCATACTTCTTGGAGAGAGTATATGCCATGTTACATTCCAGTTCTGTGGACACTGGTGATTTGAGGTCTGCCCCCCATGTCAGATGAAGCATGTCACACTCCAAGATTTCTCCACTCCTGTGCTTCTAGCCCTTTCGTGTTGTCATCCTCACCGAGGTCCAAGAGTGCTTCGTCTTCTACCTACTGCTCAAGGTTAGACGTTGGCACCGCAAACTGCGCAATTCGTTTATTGATGATAGGGACCTTAAGAACAGATTCTCTTTTAAAAATAGTCTCAGGTGTAGGCTTATGAGCAACCTACAAACAAGTCACTTTCTTATTTTCTTGAGAAACCACTTCTGGTTTCCATTTGCACCTCTGGTGACGCTCCACTCTATTCAGAGGTGTATCCACCCTGGCTTTCTTACTTCTATCATCCTCAGATGTAGTTTCGTTGGCGAACGACAACCTATCAAGGACTGAAACCCTTTGCTCGTGCTTGTCATCCATTGGTCGTTGTGACAACCTATTGAAGACACTCTCTCTCTACTGAAAACTAGCTTTCGCCGGCTCGCTTTGTCTGGTTCCATAGCGGATGTGCATATTAGGCCTAGCCTTCAAGTTTTCAACCACCCTTCGCAGTTGCTCTGGCGTTCGCAGTATCTGGTCGGGTTGAATTTCACCTTTCTCCAAGGCCTCTAGCGTTCGCTTTGCCTGACCATATTTCTTCTGAGCATTCCTGGTCTGAGTTGGTGTCGTCTCTACCACTCTCCCTCTTTCTCGTACGTACCACTTATTCTCTTTGATGACTGCTTTTGAAACAGGTGGTATGTATGGCTTTGTTAGAACATCTGGTTGAGCTTTTTGCTGAGTCCCAACTCCATGACTGGTGCTAGTAGAGGCTTGGAACTGCTGAACTGCCTTAGACCCCCGAAGGATCTAGTTCACATGTCTTGATGTCTTCATGCTTCGTGGACTAGAAGGTACATAATGGTTTGGTGGCGAATGCAGGGTAACGGCCTCTGATGACTTAATAGTCTTTGCAAACTCCTCGTAACTCATCTTTAGTCCACATTCCACATTGCATCTAGAGTACAACACCACTGTCAAAGCCTCCATAGTTGGTTCCACTTTCTTGATTACCACTGGTTGGTCTGAACACTCTTCTTCGTGCAGATCCAATGTCAACTTTCGTGCTCCTTTTTGGTTGAATGTAACATCCACCATACACCTCTGCTTCTAGCTTTTCTCCAAACTTTAGGTGCCCTTCATTTAACTATTACTGGATCTGGTCCTTAAGCTGTATAAAAGTTGCAGTGTGATGAGTCCAAACATTATGAAATTTACAGTATGTTTTACCTGCAGTAACCTCTTCAACTGGAACTGACCCCCAAGGAATCTTCATTATTCCTTCAGCAATTAATGTATCCAGAATGATATAGGCCAGATTAGCATCGTATGTGCAATCTGAGAATCGAGACCTGACATTCTTTCGTGAAGAAGTTGTCATAGGTTTGATGTCAATCATGGCGATTGTAGGGAATGGATCAACATCGACCCAAGCTGCTGTCTTCTCGCCGTCAACATCTAGTTTGCTAGTGTTGATCCATGTCTGGAGCTGATCTTTCAACATGATACATTCAGAGGTATTATGATTCCACAAATTATGGCATTTGCAGTAGTTCTTTCCCCTGATTTGTTCTGGCTTTGGACATACTCTGAAGTCATGTCGCACATTTTCTTGAGCGAATAGTTCTTCAAGGATCTCTGGAGCCTTGTGGGTATTATAGGTGTAGGACTTATATTCGGTCTTGGCGAATGCTCCAGTTGTTACCTTGACTAGGTTTTTCTCCATACGCAGCGCCCTGGACTTGACAACTTGTCTCCAAGCTAACTCCACTGCTGCTACGTCCTCTTCATCATCTAGTTCAACATATCCCTGTGGCTATACATAATGGTGTTGTGGACTATAAAAAGGATCCAAGTGCGAGTACATTGTTGACACCATTCTGCCCTTGTTGGGACCATATCTGGGTTTTAAGGTTCCTACAATATAAGATGCCGGTGAGCCTTGTGATACCCCAGGACCTCCATCCAGCTCATCTAAGAAGTTCTTGTAGCTGGCTACCTTGCTCATCAGATCTGTCATGCTTGCAAAGTGAACGTCATGATATTTAGCCCCTTGACAACGTTCTAAGTCTTTTATAGCTACGTGAATGGCATCCTGCTCTGAAATTGGAGTCTTACACTTGGTCTGCTGAATTTTAAACCTCTTTAAATACTTCACAGGAGACTCCATTGGCTGTTGATACATGGAAGTCAACGAAGATATGTCAACTTCAGGCTCTACCGTGCCAAAAGTTGTTCTGAACATAGATTCCATGGTTGGCTAATTAAGAATTGATCTAGGAGCCAACCTAGTATACCAAGTTAATGCAGATCCTGTAAGAGAATACCCAAAAACTCTTAATTTAAAAATATCATTGGTCCCATAAGGACCACATTTTCTCTCGAAGCGAGAAATATGGGTGGCGGCATCTTCTGATTCTTTTCCAGAAAAAGTGGTAAATCGAAGCTGCCTATAATGCTCAGGCCATGGCATGTATGTCACTTCGTCTGGGTATGGATTAGAATAATTCAGATTAACCGGTGGTTATCCCTGCATTGTCCTCACGGCTTCTTGAATTATCTGCATCACCTGATTTGGTGTACATACTTGACCATTCGCCACCCCATTAGGGATTTTCATCCTTGGTTCAAGACCTCTGAGTAGATCCTGATTCCTTTGACGCCTCATAGTTAACTCCTGTCTGGCAGGGGTCTCTCTTGCGTCTGTTCGAACCAATGTGAATGACTCAGTAGTCTTAATGGTCATAGTCTTGGCAGATGACGATGGGTTTGTCATCTCTTCAAAACTCTGCGACTTCAGCTCTTCTTCAAGCTTTCCTTTTGCCCTAGCAGTTCGCTGAGCCTCTCAGCTTCTTTCTATCCCCAAGACTTTTTCCACCTCTCGAAGGCGTTCGAATTGCCTGTCGATTTTGTCATCAGTCTCAACACTGTCCTAGGTGGTAGAATTCTGCAGCTTCTCGACACTTTGGCTTGTTGCCTTGATTTCCTGGTCATGTTGTGTATGAGTCCGCTCAAACTAATGTATGGTTGTTTCAACTAGCTTCATCTTCTCAGAAAACATTGCTATCTCGGCGACCAGATCTGCTAGTAGACGCTTTGATTCTTCGTCCATGATAACCTTCTCATAGCTGATGGACTCTGTTGGTTTCCCTGATAATAACCCGAAACGCAAGATCGTTTCTTCAACTGATAAACCTCTACAGTTTGCTGAGTTATGCAGGTTAACCCGTGAACGTTGTGGTTTATTGCAAGATGGGTACAACTTCGAGTACTCGTTGACACCCGTGATTCTTAGCACGTCTGTCCCACTGGGCGTGCCAAATGTTCAGTGTGAAAATGTATTTTCTCGAACAACCAAGCTTAAGGCGTGCCAGTACCTATGGGTCAGGTACAAACTTGATCTTTGACGCTTGTTCGCCTTCTGACTTCTCTTCAAACAACTGTCGTACAGGCGTTGGTCAGGCCTGCACTTAGGTTCTTCTTAGACCTAGCTGAAGAGCAACTAAGATTTTTCTCCTCCTTTTGTGAAGTGGGCGTATCTTACTCAGACCGGTGTGGTTGAGCAGAGCTATAATTAAGAATTACGAGGCGTTTGCCAAAGGATCCTCTGACAAATTGGGGATATTTGCTAAGGTTATTCACCTTAACAATGGTTTTGTGGATATTCGCCAACAGGTTGGTCTTTATGAAGTGGTGGTGGATTGTTCGCTCACAGATGAGGCTTGGTGAGTAGAAGTGGGGAATGCCTACGGATAGGGCTTTGGTGAGTAGTAGCGGGGAATGCTCACAGATGAGGCTTTAGTGGACAAAAAGACTCGAGGAATCTTTCTGGTAGAAGTGCTTCGGGGAGGCTTGTTTTGCAGTGTGCAAAAGTTGTGTTGATTGATTCAGATTTTTAGATATCCTTCTTCTTGCGTCTTGACCCCTTTAAATAGTGAATACTAGGATTTATTTTTCTTACAGACCAAGGTGTATCAAATCTTATTCAGATCATTGGGAGATTCCTTACGCAACCACAAATCCTTCCAGACATGACCTTAAAAAAGAAAAAAAAACGTTAATAATAATGTAGACCGCAAGAATCGGTCCAATGAGCTCTCATGCAAAGCATTCGTCGGAAGATATAATTTTGGCCCAAACACCGACTTTTTCATTGATATGAACTCTTTATTCTCCATTCTATAGTGAGCAAATAATTATCCTTCTTATTCATTTATATGAACCTTTTATATAGGGAATTACATATCTTGTACAAGAAAACATATCATGATATCATGTCTCTATATGGACTAGACACACATATGTTTGACACTGTAAGGTTTATTTTTCTTAAGAGAATAAAATTTATTGATAACCAACAAAATTACACCACATTTGGGTGGCGTTTATTAAACCTCAATAGGATTTAGGAGGAATGAAAGAGATATGAAAGCAATCATATTACATATTTACTAGCTTAAAGAATGAGAATTGAGAAATATGATAGAAATAAAGTTGACTACAAAATTACCTTTTTGATACTAATATCATAAAGTTTTTGTGTGGTAATTTTGAGTTTTTATAAAATTATGAGTTTATTTTTAGAAAATCAGTGATACATCAATAAATAAGAGTCAATATGTACTCCCTCTAAGAGAATGAAAATTGAGGAGTCATTCCAAATTTTGTTGTGGATCCCACTCGGTTTTGATTCGCTTATGATGATAATAAACATATTTTCATACGAGAATGAGAATGACTCTTTATGAATTCATTCCCTTTCGTTTTTAATGAACACGCCTAAATGTCCAGTTGTGGTCACTACACCACAACACATACAAAAGATCCATAGTCAAATTCAAAATCCATGAACCAAAATTCGTGGATGTAATATACGATTATAGTTATACCGGACACAATGAATATGATTTGAGCATCAAAATACGAAAATAAATAAGCAACAGCACACACAAGATACGACCATGATAGAACGAGTTAAAAATCCTGTCAAATACCAGAAATGATGACAAAGTACCAGACGTGCAAAAGAGGTTCACAACATACTAAACTTTTATCCAGATCCTTAGACCACAGCTGCCTTCCAATTTAGCATAATAAAATTTTCAGAAACTACCAGAGACCATGGCATTTCCAGCTTCTGCTGCTATCTGCAGTCCTATTATTTCTCTCTCGTCCACCTCAAACTCTCTCGTCGTCAACCCAACCGCCCTCTTCTCTAGTGATTATTGTTCAAAGCCTCTCGGCAGCTACACAAGTCAACACAGTTACAGTTGCAGAAGGCACTACTCGTCTTGTTTCCGTATTTCATATCGATCCTCTGATGCTGCTGAAGAAGGTGAAGACGACGAAGCTGAAGGCTTTGATGATGCAGTCGTCCTTTTCAACACAAGAGAGTACTACAAGTGCCATGACTTGCTTGAGTCACTTTGGAACAAGGCTGAAGAACCCACCAGAACTCTTTTTCATGGTATTCTACAATGCGCTGTGGGATTCCACCACCTATTCAACCAGGTGCATACTTAGATATAAGCTTAATTGGTTTACTAATTGTTAATTAGTTTGATACTGTTAATTATGTGGTTAATTTAGAACCATAAAGGGGCTATGATGGAGCTGGGAGAGGGACTGTGTAAGCTTAGAAAGATGAACTTCAAAACCGGACCATTTTACGAGTTTAAGCAACAAATCTCTGCAGCTCTTGATTTCATTTACCAAACGCAAATAGAGTTAGCCGCCTGTGAGTTCCCTTATCTCTAAATCACTATTTTCTTGTAAAATATACACATACAAACACTGTTAATGTTAGTGAAGACATGCAAATTACATGACTAGTTAGATACCTCTGCATTTCATAGGCGGAGATGATGTTTGTGTTGCGATGGATCGATCAGAGAGATCGTACCAACTTCTAGGCCGGTATGCTGCAGGACAGCTACTCTATACCCTGCAACTGCAAGCTGTTGACGACTCTGAAACCATGTACATTGTGTTCCGGCCTCAAAGGTCTTACGTCGGTGAGCCACCAAAGGTGAAGCTTCCAACTCTCAATGCAACCACACAACATCTCAGCAGCCACGGCCTCTGAATTTACTTAAATTGATTCTCTTGCTTAAAGGCAGAGATGTAAAATTTTACCACTCGCCATTGTCATAACAGTCAGATTGTCAATTAATATCATAATATTTTCAAGGTTTTGAGTGCCACAGTTGTTGTATATAGTGCACAAGGTATCAGGCTACTTCACTTAAGAATGACTTCAACCACTTACCATAAGTATAGAAATTCATCAAAACTATCCAGGGGAATATCTCACCATAACCCCTACCCAGCACCCTGATCGGCTCACCAGCCTGCCAAGTGCCCACTCTTTCAGTGATTTTAGTTTTCTTTTTGCAAGGATTTCAACCAAATGAAGAAAAAATTGTGGATATCAGTTCAAAACCAAGGGGCTGTTGATGGCCAAAATGAAATTACTTACTCATATCCCGATACAAAGAGCAGTTACTTATGACCCAAGTTGTACAGATTAAATTACTCAGTGCTAGAAATGCAGAATGGGACTATACAGTCCGTAATCTGGGACCATGTAGAAGTAAAACAAATGATACTTCAACTATCACTAGCTATTTCAGATCATCAAGCCAATTTAAATAAGGTGTGTGGCTGAATTAGATCTTCACCAACCATAGAGCAGATAAGACTTGATACACACCAGGTAAAATTATCTCTCCTTTGTTTTAACAGGGACATCCCTGTACAAATTCACTTGTTCCTGCAAAGTATCTCGCCGTGGTTGGGCCACTTTGTTGTTAGGATCAAACAGAAGGACTTCTTCAAATGCATTCAGGGCAGACTTAAAGTCTTTCTTTTGTTCATAGGCATCACCAAGGTTATTCCAAGCGGTGACATAGCCTGGCTGGAGCTTCACCGCAGTTTCAAACATGTTAATTCCCTTAGCAAGCTTCCCATCACGGACATAACTGACCCCAAGGGCATTGTAAACCTATTCAAACATATGAATGGTAAACAATAATATTAGCATGAAGCATGCCTAACTACATGATGTAAATAAAATACAATCATGTTCGAATGATGTTTAATTTTTATATTGTTTTTCCACTATTTCATTATATGGTTTCATCTTAATGAACTCAAATCTGTTGTTTTCCCCCCTCTTTCCTTCTATGGTTTGCGCCTTAATGAACTCAAAGAACAGTATGGAAAAGATTATTTAAGGTCAAAACTTAAACCATCCCTAAACTCACTGCCGTATCATGTGAACGTTTATTTACACGAAGATATCCAGAACACGTATAACAGCACAGAGTTACTGCTGTTTTGAAAGCATTTACATATTCAAACTAACTAAGAATTTAGTGGCAATTGAAACCATTAGCAGTTGCAATGGAATGCAGTGCCAAGTATATATTTCAAATTTCAGGTTTTATGAGCTTCAGAATTGGATACACCAGAGAAAAAAACAATAACAATAATAATATTAGGACCAAGTAGGGTATACTCAAATGACCAGATGAACAAATTTCTCTAATGAATACTTTTCTTTCAGTAACTAACAGCCACGTCATAAATTCTCAATCAATTGATTGAAGAGGTGTCAGACAGGCACACACAATTAGGTCAATGAAACAATTGTATCCTATAAATGATAAGGTTTGTCTTCTACGATCCAGTATAGTGTTTTTATTTGAAGATAAAGTGAATATTTAACATTGAAAGTTTGTCAAACCTGAGCAAGATCCTGATCATCCCCATCCCATTTCTCAATTGCCTGAACCAAGTACTTTGTAGCAGCTGGATAAATTTTTCTCCTCAGCATTACCGCTCCGAGTTCAAAAAGCTCAGTTGCACTAGCATCACCACTTCTTACCTGCTCCTGTTATTCGGAACAAAATAAAACAAAATACAAAAAAGGCATAGCGTAAGTACTGGTTATCAATGAATCTGTCTAATATCCAGTACAACATCTTGAATTGAATCTTTTTACACAATGTCAATACTGTAGAGAAGTATGTTTTCAAACAGAGCATGAAGAAAAAAGACTCTTACCTGCAATTCTTTGGCAGAAAGATCAAGTTCTCTACGTACAAGAACTTGACGAATCACAAAGAAGGTTCCAATCCCAAGAAAACCCAACAATAGTAGCAAGTACGAAAGCTGAATCCCCAATTCAAATAACTCTCCAGTCTCATAAACCACATTTGTTTTGATAATTTCGCGTGATTGTGCCATTGGTGTAGAGATCAACCAATAGCTCTGTCCAGTTAAGAATGTAGGTATCCATGTGTAAGGCTTCTTAACATCTTGAGTACCTCCGATAATCAAGGTTTTCCTAAAAAGCTCTGGGAGCAAAATGTTAGAATCACAAAGATCCCTATAATTCGATAGAAAGTATAACTGGAAAAGAGCGACAGGGCTGTGAAATAAAATAGTCTCCCATAACACTAGACACTTAACACAGTTCATGACATTAAAAGGCATACCACATGGAAATAAAGATAACAGCAAAGTGTTTGCAGGTGATATGAGATGATTCTGCAGTGATCATAAATTTTCGAATTGTACAGATATTAGCTAGTAAACGGAAGTTTTTTTGGCTAAAATCGACCAAGTGGTAGAACCTCACAGAGCATTATGCCATTTATGCCTGTTTAATTTTTACCCCCAACTTCCAGAAAACCCTTACTTCATGCAATTTACAGTTTTTCCTTTGAACATGTTGCCTTAATAACTAAGTCTAAAAATTGTAGGAAAAATTTTAATTTTTGATTCCACATATACAATTATCCATCTTCCACAGATACAGGTAAACACAGTATCCTTTGAACTGACATAAAAATGAAAACTCATTGCCATGAATACATGTCTTATGGAGAAATGAGCCCAGTAATACATGTTCCATGATATAACCAAATCACAAGAAATTTAGCGTAACAGATGAAGTTTCGAAAATCATTACTCTGCAAATTTGTAGAGGTATGGAATTCCAGTGCCAGTCCTTCTCCTTGGGATATCTGCCTTGACCCATGATTGAACTAGCTACATGTTAGTAATTGCAACTGCTAAAGTAAACAAATATGAACTAAACAATCCAAGAGGACATGTCTGGACGTGTTGCGAAGGTACCTCGACAGGTTTGGAAGCCAACGGCAACAGAGAGGCTTGATGGGTGAAACGTCGAGACCAGACGTATGAAGATTTCGGTGTTGGTGCCCGCAGAGGTGGACTTCTGAGGACAGTGGCCATCGAACAAGTTCTCAGATTCTAAGGATAACGAAAATGGTTCAACTTTATCTTTCACTGTCCCCTTGGTTTTCTGTTATATAGTTTGCATGTGGTAACTCATGCTTTTACCGTAGGTATTCTGTTTCTAGTTGTTACCTTGTTATTGTAGATTCACTGGCGACTGGGTCGAGTCGATCTCAACGATTGAATCCGTTGGAACCCGATGCCCGGAAATTGGGAGCAGAGGAAAGATTGTGAATGATTTAGGCGGTGTTCATGATTGCATTTTCATTTTCAAAAATTAAAATGAGATGAAAATGTGTTAGGTAAGACAATTTTAAAAATATTAAAAATAAAAATTTTCAACTTTTACAAATAAAAACTAAAAACATCAATATAACGTTTTCACTTTTTCATTTTTCTAGTTTATAAAATATGAAAAGTAATACATTTTCAAAACTGAAAATAACAATCTCATTTCTTCTTTTTGATTTTGAATTTGTTTTTCAAAAGAAAAACTTTTTCAAAAACATTACCACACATGCCTACTAGTTGTTCTCGGTGTCTTCATTTTTTTCTTTCTATTTTTTTGTTACAAGAGGAGCACAAAGGCCTAAGAATTGCACAATGCGTTAGAATGGTGCAATTAGTATAGGTGAAAAGGCGGGATTTGCGAAGTAGGAACAGACAAGATGACTAACAAAAAGGGAATGAGAGATTGAGTGGGAGGTAGTTCATGTATTTGAGTTGCCTAAGTCACCATTGTTGTAAAATACATGGTATGAGACATGTAGACATAGTCTATTCAACTATATAAACTACATAGAGTTAATTAAATATGCATTCATTCTATTGTTTGAATTTGTTATGATTGGTTTGAAGAGGTTTTTGCCTCGTACTGAGCCGTCAGATTGAGCTCATTCCTTAACAGATTTTGCAGGTTTTGAACACAATGAAGATGAGTGATCAAGAACAATTAGAGTTTGTTAAATTCTTTATGTGTAATGTATGTTTTTCTTAGATTAAGATGTAAACTTGTAGTTGTTCCATCTTTGTAAATTATTGTGTAGTAAATAACAGTTTTTAATTCAATAATGTTTGAGTTGTTCTCTTTTATAATTTCTTCCATATTCTGAATATGAAAATTCTATTTCATACTTGTAATAGGAGTCACACCTCGAGAAAAAAATATTTCTCTAAAATCGGGGTGTGACAGATATGACCATCATAATAAAATAAATGTATGAGAAAAATTTCAACTTGATCCGATAACGTTAATTTCAAATCGATTAGGCGCAACCAATGGAAGGTCTTGACCTTAAACCTCAAAACCTTAGCCGACGAATACCCTAAATATGAATCTCGTCAGGTAAAGAAACTATAGCCAACGAATTTAATGTTTTATCGTCGGCTATGGTATTTAAATTTTTTATTTTATTTTATTTATTATACCATAGCCGACGAATTTATTATGTCATTGTCAGCTATGGTATTGAAATATTTTATTTATTATATCATAGCCAACGATACCCTAAACCATAAACCCTTATTATACCATAACCAATGAATTTTTCCTTCGTCGGCCTATTTTTTTTCGTATGCTATACTACTTTCTCTGGTAGTGTAAGTATGAAAATCAATGTTCATGGGTACTTAGTATAAAAATAATGGAAAACCAAATGTTTAATGTAAATGAAAAGAGTTAAAAATCAATGCACAATATTTCAATAAAGCTGGCGCCAAATCTAAACATCATCTAATGACCAGTCCCATAAACTCATTACCCGACTTACCTCATTTTTCTCATGTTCAATAGGTAATAGGTAAGTGTAGCTAGAGTGTAGACTTACGTCATATCTTCTAGAGGCAATGCCATACCTAAAAGGATATCAGACACTCCTTGATACATCCTCTAGAGGTTTAGGGTAACGAAACTCAAGGAAGTCCCTATACCCCTGTCACTCTCAATCCATCAGAAAATCTCACTATTTGGTTAATAGTAATTTAAATATAACCAAACCAAACATGCATCATTTGTAAAACCTAGGAAAATCATTAGTTGAGAAAAGTCCTAAATCCCCTACTTGGATTCTAACACTTTTCATCTTGTACTCCACGAGTTGCGAATTTTCCATTCCTCGGTCATATGATTTCCTTCTATAATCTTGGTACCAAAACGGAACTTGCTCCTTCACTGCCTAAACTAACTGATGAAGAACTTGTAGCTCCTTATGCCAAAACCCAGCAACTCCCTTTAAAATCCTTATTTATAGACACTGCTGAGATTGAAACCAAACCAAGAGAAATCGGGTTCGCAACCTGGAAACCAGAAATCAACAAAGGAACAAAAGTTTCTCATTGCCTTTTTCTTTCTACAGTCGTTGATCAGGAAAACTAATGGTAGAAATGCATCGGGAACCTTAAGGTAGTATCGTTGGTGATCTCCAGTAGCTGGATAGCCATTGTACAATGAGGCGGCGGCGGAGCTCAACATCGGCGTTGATTCGGTGTCGAGATGAGAGAAACTGAGGCAGGAAAAAGCCCATGCTTCAAAGCGAAGCAGGACATTTTCTACGTAACCAAACGTTTTTTGCAACTTTACTACAAAGCACTCTTAGTTTATTCAAGTCATCCTCCTTTTATCTTTATGACCGGCATTATTTTCAATGGCTGAGATTGAACAGACTAAATTCCAATGGTTTAGATCTCACTGCACGATTTCCTTTTAATTAAATGAATTTTCAATAATTTCTAATCTTCAGAAATTCATATTTTTTTTAATAATATTGATAATGATATATTGATACCCAAGTCAGAAAAGACCATTACATATCCTTCCTCTACCGACTATGGATAGATAAAAAGTTTGTGATACAAGATCATAGTGATACATATATAGAATATACATAATCATTAAAACATTAAAGTGTTCTTAAAGAGCCTACAAACTTAGTGCGACAAGCAAAGTTTTAGAAAAAATTAAAAAATAAATTAAAAGATGTCACATCCCGGTCCTTAAATGATTTTATGGTTGGTTAATTTTTTGTAACTTTGACTGTTTACCATTGGTAGTAACCGATTGAGCGAGTGTGGACTAAAAGTTGACTTTTTGTAGTCGAGAATTTAGAAAACCTTTCTTCATGGCAGTCGTAGAGGACGTTGATACGAGTTCGAGGACACAAACACGCTCAAATCGGTGTTCATATGAAGATGTTATAAGGGTCCGAAGTCAGTGGCATATGGATAATTTTGCAAAATGGCTATAAATAGCCCATTTTCGAAAAAAAAACCCAGCAAAAGGGCATAAAATCTACCGGACTTTCTCGGCCTCGCTGGCACCGATCCAGGCCACCTCAGGTGGTGAGACCGGTCCTAAAACATCTGTCGACATCTCTACTTCATTTCTAGGTAAGTTTCTCGGCCTATCTTGTCATATTTTTTTGTAAAATTTTGAGTTGTATGCCGAGTGTACAGTATGAGGTTTTGATCGGATTTTTCACTCCTCAAGCCATTAATGGGTGAGTTCTATATATGGATATGATGAGTTTTATGAGTACTACACACCCCTAAATTTTGGCCGATAGATTTGAAGTGTGAAGGGAGAATCGACGATCTGTAGCTTTTAGGTTTAAAAATTTAGAATTTTTACATTTTTATTCGATTGACCTAGTTAGGCTACAAATTGTCCTTCGAGTTGAACTAGAAAGTTGTTTGGAATGATAAGAGGAACAAATTATGATATTTGGTGGTGACATGAGTTTTGGCCGGAATTTCTGTCGGCCGGCAAGTTGGGCTAAAATCCTTGTGGTGACGTATTTTGGACAATGTAAAATTGTTGTTACTTCAGTTTTTGGAAGCCTTGGCAGTTAGTGAAGTTATGGAGTGTAAACTCTATAATTTGAAGGTGAGAGTTTAAGGTAGATTTGCCGAACTTGTGAAATGAGAATGATTGGTTGTTGTAATTTAGTCAAGAATCATGGATAATTCAAGTGGGGCCCTAAAGAAGCTGAGACTTAATTTAGCAACAACTATTAGAACCACTGGTATTTAGTAGTGCTAAGAGTGTCGCGAGAAATGGTTTATTAAATGGTTACAATAAGATAGGAATGTTTTACGGTGATTTCAGGAACGGAGATTCCTTATGGATTCAGAAAGTATTTCTTCTTTTCGAGTTATGATTGATGAGCATATTGCCAAAAAGGGGTGACGTTCTCTATGGGCATGATTATGTGATGAGACCACATAATTTTTGTATGACCTGAGAGGTCATCACTTTTTGAGTATGTGTCCATCAGCTGATATTAAGGTAATTGGCTGAAATTATTTTGTGGATGTATGATGTTGGTCACGGGTTGAATTGGGTTAGTATCAATAATTGCAAAGGTTTAGGCATCATAATTAAAAGATTAGAGATTCTGGATGGTTTGTTTGGTTCCTGAGGAGGGAGCAGGCTTGTCTATAGTGCGGAAGTCAGAGGTCGTGGATAATTAAGTGGTGATTCTGTGTGAATCAGGATCCAACTAACTGATAAATCTCGAGCCCCAAGTTTTTAAGTGCAGCGAGAGAGTTGCGAAGTGCGGTTTATTAGTTGTTGAGTATGAACTGCTGGAGCTGATGTTGACTCAAGAAGTGTTATGAGTCAATCATTGTGAAGAGATTTAATATTGAAGGTGTTAAATTTTCTGCTAGGTGAGGTAATCTTTCTAGGGATCGTATTGGGATGGGATCCCATACTGATCCAGGAAGGACCTGTGATGTCATTGTTGTTTGCAGATTTGGCCATTAATTTGGATTAGTTAATTGGCCGAATCGTTATGTTGATTTATGGTCCTGGTTACGGTTTCAATTGGACTATTAATAAATGTTGGCGAGGTACAGAACTTTTGAGTTTGAAGTTGGAATTTGGTATCCTCTCGAGCTAAAGCCGAGAGTAGACGTACAATTTGACTTTTGCCCGAAGTATCAGACTTGAAAAATGGCAAAGCATCATTGATGTTGATGGTTCCCGAATGGAAACTATTTTGCTTTATGAAGAGTGATTTGGTGTTCATCGCACGCGTATTGGAGTAGGATTATCGGGCTATAAATTTTACTAGGGGAAGTAGTAGCACCTGAAAGGTGTATATGATTCGAGCATCTGACGTCGAATCTTAATCGGTTGTCAGACTTATTATTAGTAATGGAGGTAGAAAGAGAAGTGTGGCTATTGGTCAGAGATACGACGTCAGAGAGTGATGAAAGTGTCACTTTAAGTAAAAGGAAGCTGGTGGTTGTCTAGGCTTAGTGATATTGATAATGTTGATAATTCTATTGGAGTCATGTCTTTAATGATGTTTTCTTTCGTTTGAAATTTCAGATTGTGTTAGGTTTTGCAGTTATGCGTCACCATACGCTCGGCGTAGAGAACGACGATAATGTTGATAATTCTATTGGAGTCATATCTTTAATGATGTTTTCTTTCGTTTGAAATTTCAGATTGTGTTAGGTTTTGCAGTTATGCGTCACCATACGCTCGGCGTAGAGAACGATGAGACTCGTGGCATCTCGTCGATTGGGTTGGATGTCTCGTTGTTGCCCTGTGTAAGTATAATATAACTTCTTTATGTGATTGGCTAGAGTAGCGAAGTATAGGGAGTATTATCAACTTTTCGAGATTTTATAAGTTTATTGTCCTTATATCTGAGACGTCCACCAAGCTTTACGAGTTGTGGTTTTGTTTGAGAAGTAGAGATCCAGACTTATTTTATTAGATTGGACGTTAAAAGGGTTTAACATAGTTTTGCGTCAAACTTTATTAAGGAGTACATATTTCGGATTCTCACATCTAAGGATTCGGGCACCTTGGAATCTTTATTTTCAACTCTTATTAGTGCCTTGTATCCTTAGAACATTGTCTGGGGTATTCAAGTGAGATCATTTTAGCGATCATGTGCAGAAGGAAATTTCTCCTTATCAGACTCGTATAACTGAAAATTCTTGGAAATGTGAACCAATTCATATGATCTATTTCAAAGGAGAAAGGGTTCATGTGTCTCTATTTGACCATGGTTTTCTTTGTGGACTAGAGTGAGCTTTCATTCTGCGGCATATTTTTGCCATTAATGATCTTGGTTTCCTACGGTTTTGCTGGATGCGAATTGTTCAATCGGTTCGATAGGAGGGTTGGTTGATCATTACGAGTCTTTGTGAGTGCGTGCACTCTAGTGTTTTATCAAGTGGTTTTGACGCTGGGTTAAGGAAGAGCTTGGTGACGAGTTGTTGCACGACATCATGAGATTCTAATCAGGTGGTGCTATCGAACTTTACTTTCGTTGGGTTAGGTTGCTTTCAGTGCATAGAAAAGCTTCATCAGGTCTATAAATATGTGTGTTCTAGTTTAGGTGACAAGATCCTGTATTCTAATGATGTTTTTGGTGCGCAACAGACTGTATAATTCATTTCGAAGGAAATAGTATTTTGTCGCGAATTGGGGAGTTGGTAGATTATAAGATCAGTAGGCAGTGTCGTATCCTATTTTGCAAATGGGTTGGAGTAGGCGGGAAAGAATTTTGTGATTCAGTTATGATCAATGGTCCCATAAGGAGATCATTGCGATCAGAGATAAGATTTCAGACGCTTTAGTGTAGACATAAAAATAGTGGTCGGGCGTCAAAAAGTGATGGACTATTTTTTAGGTTATCCACGTAGGAAGGAGTGTTATGTTGGATAAATATGACATTTAACTAGGTTACATGAGTTGGATGAATATATTAGGTGCCTAGTGTCACATATGTTCTTGTTACATGAATAAGTCTCTTTCTTTACATCCTGGGTGAATAGTTTTCCGGCTAATATTGGAATTTGACTTATAAAGAGGAATTGGTAAGGATTTTTGATCATAAGGAGCAGGTGTGTAGGGTTATGAAAATTCTATTCGCGAGGCGATTCGAAAGAGTTCTCAGAAATGAGTTGATATTTGAGGACAATAAGATTATTTTAAGTGGTAGTATTTCCCACTTTGTTGGACTTTGAGTATGGAAATTTTGAGGACGAAATATTTTTATAATGTGGGGAGAATTGTCACATCCAGGTCCTTAAATGATTTTACGGTAGGTTAATTTTTTGTAACTTTGACTATTTACAATTGGTAGTAACCAATTGACCTAGTGTGCACTAAAAGTTGACTTTTTGTAAAGTCGAGAATTTATGAAATTTTTTTATGAAAGTCATAGAGAACGTCGATACGAGGTCATAGACACGTAGCACGCTCAAATCAGAGTTCGTATAAAGAAGTTATAAAGGTCCGGAGTCAGAGGCATAAGAGTAATTTCGTAAAATGATTTGTGAAGCGTATATGAGATTTAGAGAGCAAGATGGCTTCAGGTGTTGGGGGTTGAATTATATTATACGTGGAAGTGCTTATTTGATTTGCAGGAAGGGTTATCCATTTCAAGGGGGTTTTGGTAAGAAGTTCCATTGAGGTGGATCCAGCAGGATTTACTTCGGGTTAAAAGGGTTAACCCGAGATGGGTTTTGACAAAAGAACCCCAGACCCATACCCATAAGCTTGAGTCCATATCCATTTGGACCACCCGTGTAAGGCAGTAATACCCCGTATCTAAATGGTTACTATTCGGGATTACGAGTTATTGCAGATTTTCTTTGCACTCGAACATTAAATAAACAATTGCTCGAGTTGTTTTTGATTTTTTCTAGAGATGGTAAATAATGGATTTAAAACTCCGAAGTCGTGATACACGTTTATACGAGCTCACCGTTATGCCCAGATTATTTTGCGAAACAACGAGCTATTTTCTGTGAATTTATGAATTCACAGTAAAATTTCAATTATTGTTTCTGGTAACCGTGTTACCGTAAAACCCCTAAAATTTGACTTTTCGGTAAGTCGATAATTTGAGAAAACTTTCTTCTAGGACGTCGTAGAGAACGTTTAAATTGAGTAAAAGGTTGCAGCCAATTAAATTGTCAGAAAACAATAGATTGTCCATCCTAGATAATCCATCTATCTCATACCATCAATAAGAATGTTTCTAGAATTCCAAGCAAAAGAATGAGAAGATTTCTTATGCCCGATAAGAAAATGGTGATGCTTGAGATATTTGGGTGGCATTCGGTAACATTTTTATGCTTGTATTTTTATTTTTTAAAATGAAAATGACATGAGAACGTGTTCGGTGAGATAATTCTGAAAATGTTGAAAAATAAAAAATAAAAATATTTTCAACTGTTACAAAGAAAAAAATCAATTTGACGTTTTCACTTTTTATTTTTCTGGTTTAAAAATATGAAAAATTACTTGTTATAATAATTTACGGAATACAGTTCTAAAGTGAAAATATGTAACACCCCGCCCTAAAATTTACCCTTTTACCGGGACCAGACGGGTTACAGAGGGTTGTAACCGCAATTTTAGCTTTCCCTGAATTATTATTCGAGTATAATATCGAGAGCTTTTACAGTTTGAAGGAAAATAGATTATATGTCCCGAGGGTATAGAATATATTAATATGAGTTCTCTGGTATGTCCGAAATGTTTTCTGGAGCCACGAGCTGTTTATTATGGATTTATTTAGTTTACTGAAGTAATAAATATTATTTACTTTACCGTAAAAAAATGACTTTACGATAAGTCGATAATTTAGAGTAACTTTATTCGAGAAAGTTGTAGAGGACATTAATACGAACTCGTGGATATGTCATATGAATTAATCAGAGTTCGTATGCGGAAGTTATTCGGGATAATGTATAGTTATTGCGTGGTAAATGGTAAATAGTAAATAGCAAAATATCTATTTACTGTTTACGATAACTTTCTATTATTCAATCTGAGTCGTCAGATCAAACAGAGATTTGATCTGGGTCGTTGAATTTTGTTATATATTTAAGGAGGGTTGACTGAGGGAGGAGACCGGTATCTCTCCCCTCTCTCTCTCCTGGACGGAGACCGCGCCTCCACGCGTCTCGCCTCACCGCCACCACCATTCGACTCATTTATCCCTCCTCGTCCTAGCCCAGCCTTAAGAGCCACCAGACAACCACTTTCGACGGCGGATCGAGGAAGGAGGACGATTGTCCTCGATTGGGAACAACCAAACCAGGCAGCGGCGCCGCTTCGGGAGGCTTTGAGGATGCTGGAAGAGGCTGGAGGCGCAACCACCGCTTCAATTTGGGGGTGACAGCGACCCAGTTTCTGGCTGGGAGCACTGAGCTCGTCTGGGTAACTCCTCCACCCATTTTTCTTCTGTTTTAGATGATTATAAGTTGCTTGGGTTGTGTGGAAGGTGGTTTTGTAGGTGTAGAAGCTCGGTTTGGTGGGAAAATGCTTTTTTCCGGCGAATTAGTGATCGAAGAAGACAAGGATAAAAACTCTAGTTTTTACTGTGTCAGATTTACCCTTTACCGTTTTACTGTGGGGTGTGAAATCCCAAAAATGCCCCCTAGTAGTTTGGTTAATTACAAGGATGCCACTAAGTCTGAAATCTTAGAAATACACCTGGTGGTTTGGGTTAATTATAGAGATGACACTGAGGCTGAAATTCCAGAAATGTCCTTAGCAGCTTTGCATATTTACAAGGCTGCGATTAAGGCCAAAAAGACAATACTGTCCTCGACAGATTTAGTTAATCATTAGACTGCTCCTAAGGCTGAAATTCCAGAAATACCCTTGACAGCTTAGCATATTTACCAAGCTGTCATTGAGGCTGAATTGACAATACTGCCCTTACCAGTTTTAGGTATTTACAAGAGTGTCATTAGGGATAAATTGACTATTATATCCTTGATGGATTTATTTAATTATGTGGTTGTCTTTATATTCTGTTTATATGTGTATAGTTGTTATATATAAGTATGGTGGTATGTTCGGGATAATCCCGATAGATAGTTGGTTGGTGGATACCTCAACGGAGAGGTTAAACTCCGGATATGCGATAGGCGTATGCTATCCATAATAATATATCGACTGATAAATAGAAAAGCAGGATTTGCCCGGTTAGGGCGTTAATTAAAATAAGAGTTAAGTGTGGCTTGATCCTTGAGTACATGATACGTAGGCAGCCTGACCGGATTCGGGTGCAGTCATAAATAATATTTAGACCCTAGCTCCTCTAAAGTAATTAGTATGAAATCCAATTCAATAATCGGGATAACCTCAGGTTTTGTGAGTTCTATTTCGGTGTCGTTTGGACTGTTGAAAATGGTTTTTGTAAGGGTTACCCTTTCTCAAGGGGGATTACGAGGGTAATCTCTCTTAGGTTGGGTCCCGCACGTCCTATCTCGGGTTTAAAGAGGTAAATTCTGGTCGGGCGTGACAAAATAACATTCTCATTTTCTCATTTTATTTTTTAAAATTAGTTTTTAAAAAGTTACCAGACATGCCCAATTCTTTATAAGCTTAACCCACCAATTTTGAGGTTAAGTATCTTCCAACTTAGTCTTGCCATGACAATATTTTTTAAAGTACAGACGAATGCCTAACCACCATGATATTTAGGAGCAGTAGTGACTTGACACTACGCTATTGGAGCCTAGGTTTTTCCCAAGAAGTTTCTAAATTCTCTATCAATATTGTTGGTATATATATAGACATTTAAAACAAGAAATAATAGGATTTAGCAAACTAGAAAGATTAGCTTTAATTAAGGTGTTAATCAACGGTTTTGAGATCATGGATCCAAAACTTCTTAAACATATGTTGGGTGCGCGAGTTTTTTGATATTAGCGCCTATTTTTCATTTTTTGAGCTTACCGCCTTTAGAAATAGTATTAGCTTTCCAACCGTAAAACTTCTTTGGTATTTTAGTCATTAATACATTATTGTTGATGAGATCCTTCCATGTAACAATATTATGAATACCCAAATATTTACCAATAATAGAGTTATGTTGGATTTCTAGACAAAAAGCTAAGTGACGCTTAATTGAGGCTGAAAGATTATTAGAAAAAAAAAATAGTAGATTTGTGATAGTTGTATGTTGTTACGAAGCTTCCGAGAAGCGATTCAAATGAAGTAGGAAACATTCAATTTGAAATTTTAGAACCGAAGCCGGAAGAATGCCTATATTAAATCTAGATTTGGAACCAAAAGCATTCAAATGTCTAATAAAAGGATCAATAGCAAGAATAAATAAGTACGGTGACAAGGGATCACCGTGTTGAATACCTTAAAGAATATATACTTCAAGTTTGAAATCAAGCAATTTGGTAAAACTTTAAAGATTAACCTACTATCTAGACACCGTCTAACTTTTACATAAGAGCTCCGATTTGAGCTTGCTACGTGTCCATGAACTCGTATCGACGTCCTCTACGATTTTCATGTAAAGCTTTTTCTAAAATGTTGCTTCTAGACAAAAAAGTCAATTCTACGGTCATTATACAACGAAACGGTTACTTTAAATAGTAAAAGACCAAAATAACCAATCGTAAAATAATTCTAGGACCGGGATGTGATATTAGTCGCATCCTCACTAGATGCGTCAGATCACTACTAGAATTTTGCTCTTAGCCGACTGAAATAAATCGTCGATTAAGAATTGTCGGCTAAGGGATGTATGCTAAGATAATAGCCGACGGACACAAGGACTTTGGCCGACTAAGACATATCTTAGACGACGAATCTTGGTCTGCCGACTAAGAGACAACTAATTTAGCGACGAAAATTATTTCGACGATTAAAATCTTAGTTGATGGAAGGTAAAATTTTGAAAATAGTTATATTTTTATTTTAAGAATTATTAATATTTTTTTCAATAATTCAAATTCTTTTAATTTTCATTTTTCTTTCGATTTTTATTATTATTATATTTTTCACTTTTTTCGTCTGAAATCCCGATCGATGCCACCACCGGCCGCCCCCAATATCCACCACCACCACCCAAATTTAGAAGCTGCCGCCGTGAGGAGGAGGAAGAGGAGTTGCGAGGAGGAGGAGTGAACGGCGAGGAGGAGTTGTTGTCGAGAGGAGGAGGCGCTGCGAGGAGGAGGAGGCATCACGGTGGGTAAGGGAGCAAGCAGACGAGGGAGAGAGAGAGATGAAAATGACGAGGGAGAGAGACAAGGAAGAAATAGATATTGGCTGAAAAAATGGTTCAAAGTTTTTCAAAATTTTTGGCGGTAAGATTGCAGCTGAAAATTTAGGCTCTTAGGCGATAGAAAGTAGGGGTGGCCATACGAAACCGAAAACCGAAAAAATCCGAACCGAAACCGAACAAAACTGAACCGGAAGAAAAACCGAACTGAAAAACAAAAACCGGACCGAACCGGGTATGTATGGTCCGGTTTGTGGTTTGGGGTCCGTAGAAACCGGACCGGACCGAAAAACCGGAAAAAATAAATAAATAAATAAATAAACTCATGAATTAAAATGACTTTAATTATTTAGTAGGAAGGAAAAAGACTTTAATTATGGAAGCAAAATTATCAAAAAACTCGTGAAATAAGATGTGTTCGGAATGATGAAATACAGCTCTGGTTAAAAATCACGTAATTCGGGTAACGTCTCGGTGCCGATTGTAGCGGCCAACCCTATTTACCTTTATTATTCCCTAGGGGGGAGCCCTATCGTTGGAAAGTAAATGTCGCAAAATTTTTATATGGGCGGTTGCGTCTCATCTACGTGAGTGTTTTTTGTGTAGAAGGTTTGACAAAAATTCGTAATATAGAGGTAGATATGAGTGTTTCCGTGTGATAAGTGACGATGGATCAGGGTTGACCGTTTCGATCGAGCCCTTAACTTTGTCGGATCCAGTTGAATTTTTTTTCAAAAACATCTTTCGTCATAATGATCATATCTGACGGTTGAATTTTAATTTTTGACTTTTATTCATCGGAATCACAATATGCATACTAATGTTGTATAACTTGTTTATTAAGTTTTAAGCAAATGCATAACTTTATGAACCAACTCTACATAGATGCAAAATATCAAAATAAGATGTGTTCGGAATGATGAAATACAGCTATGGTTAAAAAATCACGTAATTCGGGTAACGTCTCGGTGCCGAATGTAGCGGTCAACCCTATTTACCTTTATTATTCCCTAGGGGGAGCCCTATCGTTGGAAGGTAAATGTCCCAAAATTTTTATATGGGCGGTTGCGTCTCATCTACGTGAGTGTTTTTCGTGTAGAAGGTTTGACAAAAATACGTAATATAGAGGTAGATATGAGTGTTTCCGTGTGATAAGTGACGATGGATCAGGGTTGACCGTTTCGATTGAGCCCTTAACTTTGTCGGATCCAGTTGAATTTTTTTTCCACATACATCTTTCGTCATAATGATCATATCTGACGGTCGAATTTTAATTTTTGACTTTTAGTCATCGGAATCACAATATGCATACTAATATTGTATAACCTGTTTAGTAGGTTTTAAGCAAATGCATAACTTTATGAACCAACTCTACATAGAAGCAAAATTTTCAAAAAACTCATGAAATAAGATGTGTTCGGAATGATGAAATACAGCTCTGGTTAAAAAATCACGTAATTCGGGTAACGTCTCCGTGCCGATTGTAGTGGTCAACCCTATTTACCTTTATTATTCCCTAGGGGGAGCCCTATCATTGGAAGGTAAATGTCCCAAAATTTTTATATGGGCGGTTGCGTCTCATCTACGTGAGTGTTTTTCGTGTAGAAGGTTTGACAAAAATACGTAATATAGAGGTAGATATGAGTGTTTCCGTGTGATAAGTGACGATGGATCAGGGTTGACCGTTTCGATCGAGCCCTTAACTTTGTCGGATCCAGTTGAATTTTTTTTCAAAAACATCTTTCATCATAATGATCATATCTGACGGTCGAATTTTAATTTTTGACTTTTATTCATCGGAATCACAATATGCATACTAATGTTGTATAACTTGTTTATTAAGTTTTAAGCAAATGCATAACTTTATGAACCAACTCTACATAGATGCAAAATATCAAAATAAGATGTGTTCGAAATGATGAAATACAGCTATGGTTAAAAAATCACGTAATTCGGGTAACGTCTCGGTGCCGAATGTAGCGGTCAACCCTATTTACCTTTATTATTCCCTAGGGGGAGCCCTATCGTTGGAAGGTAAATGTCCCAAAATTTTTATATGGGCGGTTGCGTCTCATCTACGTGAGTGTTTTTCGTGTAGAAGGTTTGACAAAAATACGTAATATAGAGGTAGATATGAGTGTTTCCGTGTGATAAGTGACGATGGATCAGGGTTGACCGTTTCGATTGAGCCCTTAACTTTGTCGGATCCAGTTGAATTTTTTTTCCACATACATCTTTCGTCATAATGATCATATCTGACGGTCGAATTTTAATTTTTGACTTTTAGTCATCGGAATCACAATATGCATACTAATATTGTATAACCTGTTTATTAGGTTTTAAGCAAATGCATAACTTTATGAACCAACTCTACATAGAAGCAAAATTTTCAAAAAACTCATGAAATAAGATGTGTTCGGAATGATGAAATACAGCTCTGGTTAAAAAATCACGTAATTCGGGTAACGTCTCCGTGCCGATTGTAGTGGTCAACCCTATTTACCTTTATTATTCCCTAGGGGGAGCCCTATCATTGGAAGGTAAATGTCCCAAAATTTTTATATGGGCGGTTGCGTCTCATCTACGTGAGTGTTTTTCATGTAGAAGGTTTGACAAAAATACGTAATATAGAGGTAGATATGAGTGTTTCCGTATGATAGGTGACGATGGATCAGGGTTGACCGTTTCGATCGAGCCCTTAACTTTGTCGGATCCAGTTGAATTTTTTTCCACAGACATCTTTCGTCATAATGATCATATCTGACGGTCGAATTTTAATTTTTGACTTTTAGTCATCGGAATCACAATATGCATACTAATGTTGTTTAACTTGTTTATTTGATTTTAAGCAAATGCATAACTTTATGAACCAACTCTACATAGAAGCAAAATTATCAAAAAACTCGTGAAATAAAATGTGTTCGGAATGATGAAATACAGCTCTGGTTAAAAAATCACGTAATTCGGGTAACGTCTCGATGCCGATTGTAGCGGTCAACCCTATTTACCTTTATTATTCCCTAGGTGGAGCCCTATCGTTGGAAGGTAAATGCCCAAAATTTTTATATGGGCGGTTGCGTCTCATCTACGTGAGTGTTTTTCGTGTAGAATGTTTGACAAAAATACGTAATATAGAGGTAGATATGAGTGTTTCCGTGTGATAAGTGACGATAGATCAGGGTTGACCATTTCGATCGAGCCCTTAACTTTGTCGGATCTAGTTGAATTTTTTTTCACAGACATTTTTCGTCATAATGATCATATCTGACGGTCGAATTTTAATTTTTGACTTTTAGTCATCGGAATCACAATATGCATACTAATGTTGTATAATTTGTTTATTAGGTTGTAAATAAATGTGCAACTTTGTGAACTGTAATCATTTTCACTATAATGACAATAAGAAGAAAAATTATCAATTTGAAAAAAAAACCGAAAAAAAACCGATCCGCACCGAACCGATATAAAAATTTCGTCTGCTAGGTAAATTTTTCCGTCGGCTAAGATACTTCTTACCTACTGTTATTTTGTCAACACTAATGTTGACTTACATGTTGGAGAGTCGAATGTCATCCTTTTACAGTCTAGACCTTTAAGCGATTTGTATTCTTGTTGATAGGCTAACAAGACGGGAAAAGAGAACGTTGTGAGTTGCATCGGTATCAGTGACCATACAACGCTAGCTGATCTATTTGACCATATTGAACAGGCGGCGCCGCCGTGGCTAAACAACCCACATGCCTTGCAGATTCCATGGCACTTCTCCAACTTGAAACCAAGATTCTCTGTGATTTGTGGGGAGAAGTTGAAAACCCGACCGGTCAGAATCTGATGGCGGACGTCGACTAGCACCCAGACCCTTTGAATCGGTTCGGTTTTGATGCGGTTTCGGTTACAAAATCGACTATCCTTTATATATTCCACACTTAACCAAATAGCATAAAAAATAAAAATATGAAGTTGTAAATTATCTATACTTTAAATAAGTTAGTCGAATGAGTTCAGTAATTAAAAATAATAATAAAGTTCATACATCATTCTCTAATATATATTTCTCTAATATATATTATATAATAAGGGAGGATTATGGGAGGGTATTAATAGTGGACCTTCGTTAATAGTGGTCCTTGAATTTGTTTTTGTTTCCAAAAAAATAGACCAACATTTTTGGCGCGAAATAGATTCTATTTTTGCCGCTCAAATCTCAATGTTTTTAATTGAGACGATACTCGAAAGGAGAAGAATTTGATTTGGTAATCAGATCGGATGGACGGGAGAGACGGAGATGGGTCTACGGAGGAATACGAGAAGTTGATTCAGACGACTGATGTGGAGCTTCTGAAGAGGGCGTGGCGGCAGGAGAAGGCGGCGCCGGAGATTTTGCAATTCGAGACTGATTTGATTGCCAGGCTCACCGGACAGATCGAATTGGTGGTCAGTTTGGTTTTGCTTCAATTTGTTTTTTAATGAACATGTTAAATAAGCCTAATTTTGTTGCTTGATTTATTAAAAATTCAATCTTGGTTTGAAATTTCTGATACAATTCAAGTATTGGGTCTCAATTAGGTTCCACTGATTGTGGGTGAATTGATTTGACGAATTTTATGGCAGTTAAATTTAAAAGTTGTTGTCTTTTTTAGTTATGGGTCTGAATTAGGCTGAATTGGAATTTGGGTGATTCGAATTGTGTTGTTTGATCCCAATTGGGTGTGTTGTTTACAGGAAGAAAATGTGGAGCAAGATGCTCAATCTGGTATTGATCCACTTACTGTATCACTCTACCAGATGGATTTGGACAGGACTCAGTTCTTGTTGAGATCTTACCTCCGGATTCGGCTGCAGAAGGTTAGGCCACACTGCTCTCTTGTTGAGTTTGTCATTGCATTTGAAAGCAGCTCTTAATGCCTTGTTGAGTGTGTGTGTGTGTGTGTGTGTGTGCGCGCGCGCACGCGCTAGAGAATCAATAACACTCACCCCATGCTTCGTTTGGTAAAAGCAAAGTTATTTAGGCAATTCTGGCTTGATGTGGACTCATATTGCTAGTGAGACATCTTTTACAGGTTTAGATGTTGGCTATTCTTGGTATTTATTTTCGAGTACCTGTCTTTTGCAGATTGAGAAATACTTCTTTCACATCTTAGGCACCGCTGAACTTTACAACCGTCTCTCTAAACAAGAGAAGGCATTCGCAAAAACGTGCGAACTCTAGCTGCTTTATTAGTTTTGATTCTTTTGGTGAAAGCTTTTGCTTGAGTTTTATTGTGGTTTGGTGTCTCTTTGGAAATAGGTGTCTTGTTGACTTGGAGAAGCATCTTGAAGAGAGTGTTCTGTCGAAATTGCCTAATAACTACCAGTCTATATTCAAGCAATCCATGATCAGTGAAGAGAATGACATGGGTACTCACATTATCTTCTTTCCAGATTTCCTGCATCTCTGTGTTTTTTGTTTTACACGTGTGTGCGTTCGCGCATGTGTGTAATTTGGTATCTATCATATAAATATTGTGGCATTGTTTTTGTCAATGCTTAGATTCCTGTTTTCTCTGAGATATATGGTTTTGTGGTAGCCTTTCTTAGACTCTACTTTACATACTGAGATTTATGATCAGTCAAGGATATCCATGTTACTGCAGTTCCGACTTATTCCGTAACTCTAATTATCAAATTAGTTGTGAACATTGTGCCAAGGAAAAATCTGGGATAGTTGCTACTGGGCATTAGCATGAGGTGAGGGAAATCAGTTAGAACTACTGCGTGGGACAATATATCTGCTTATATTTGACCTGTTCATCCATTAAAGTATATGTAAAGTGATTTTATATCAATGCCTTTGGTTTACATTTAACAATTATATCAGAGGAACAATGTTAGAAAACTTTGGTTGTCCAACATGTATAACTGAGTTTTTATTCCCTTGGCATCTGGAATACATAGGCCTTTACAGTCACTCCTAGTGCTGAACTACCACCACATACCTCAATTGCTATACCTCTTGTTGTAAAGCATATAGTTGAAACTCTTACAGATTCGACTTCTGGATTTTGATACATTTTCATATATCTTTGACTTACAGTGGCAAAGCCTCAATTAGACACCTTTGTTGTATGCAAAACAAATTACTATCTTGGACATATCCAGCTTGAGGATAATGAAGATGGACCATCAGATGACAGGCAAGTGATTATTCATAAACTCTTACATTTATTGGAACATGCTTTTCTTTTCTTGCACTTACTGTAGAAACTGAATTTCATTGATATTCTCAGTACAACTATACAAGATATATAGCAATCACAATTGCTACAATTACACAGAATAAATTGTGATTGCACCAAATCAGAATATGATATGCAGCTGATTATTTACAACATATGTACAGCTCATCTAAACTGATGATAATATTTAGGACTAGATTGATCTCGCTGATAGTTACTGGTTATAATGTGCATATGACAGGGTGAATCAGAGACCTTTGGAGGAACCTTTCGAAATGGAGCCTGATGTTTTATATTTTGTGCGTTATAAAGCAATAAAGAGCTTCGTAGAGGAAGGGAGGATTGATTTATACTGAGCACCTTAGGCATATAGAGCTTTGTGCCCTCCCTTATTGCAGTATCTCCAGTCTTTCAGCTTATTGCTTTACAATCTTGTTCTGAAACTAGCGATTCCAATGGAAATGAGCTGTTGAGCAACATTCTTGTTGTTGCAGTTAACCTTTAGAAAGGTGAAATCCTTCAAAGTATAATGCCATGGCCTGTATTATTTGTAGGAGTTAGTACTTCATCTTTGAATTGCTAGTTTGATAAAATAATGATCAGGATTTGTATTGCACCTTTTTGAATCAATACTGATAGCCCCTTACCGAAGTAAAGAATACCAGCTCATACAATAGTCAGCCGCAATGGCAGCTTGAAGAAAAAAAAGCTGCAGAAAAAAGAAAAGAAAAAAAGAACAACTCTTGTTCTAACAAGCTTATGACCTTGCATTTATACAGCTAGCTGATGAGCAACTAAATTGCTTTCCTACATTCCTACCTATATAAACCGCCTGCAAAATAACTCCAGTCATCATATAAACTTCCCAGAGCATATATCAAGAGAATGACTACTAAGCTGAAGCTGATCCTCTTGTGCTTTTGTTTCTAAAATAGCTGGTGTGAGTCAATGAACGAGCTACAACAAATTCCAAAGCCTTCTTGCAAAGTTGCAGGCAAGCATCCACAATTTTTTTTCGTTAATCAGACATGTTCTTACTTGTTTCAAAGATGCATCCATTATGAACAATGGTGAACAAGTATCAACTGCTAAAGAGAAGAGAATTGGAATTGGAGTTGGAGTTAAAATTATTCTCACTGAAGGATTTCCACTGCTTTCATATGGAGGAAATGGCAGAACACTAAAGGATATATGGGACACATAATTTTTCCACCTTAAGATAATTTGGCCTCACCGCTTTAAGATTACCATAATTTTTTTTAAAGAGTAAATAGTAACAAAGAATCGTCAAATAAGGCCGACCCATGAAAGAATGTTACAACTTGTTCTCCATTCAGCCAATATAAGCCTCGAGAAAATTGTCTCAAATGCATAGCATTACCAATAGATTCATTTACAATTTAGTAATCGACTATTAGATTTAACCCTAGATAAATTGTTTAAGAAATTCAGTAGCCACCAGCCTGCCTCGTGTATTCACTGACATCTTTAACTCACTAATCTCTTTATCAATATCCTGCAATTGAAGAAGCAATAGATTAAGAATCTTAACCTTAAAGAAATGAAAAATCACATTGTAGCTTAAGCACCAGAGACTCCTCCATCTTTCATACCTACCAACCATAACCAGTTTCAGACCAAAAAGTAAAATAGAAAAGATAGAAAATAATAAAATAATAAAATAAATAACATATTTTTCTTCAAACTACCACGTCAAGGCCTCTCAAGACCAAAAAAAAGTTCACAATGAATTTGCACGGAAGCTACCGATGACTGTAACATCAAATAGATAACAAGTAACAAATTTTTATGCAAGTGATGGATTTAACTTAGCTAGTCCAAATACATTTTCACATGCACATATTAGAATTATGGTTCAGCACCAAAACAGCAAGCGATTTGGGTGTTTCAGAAACAAAACAGCCGTTTTAAACATGCATTTAACAAAAACATGCAGCTTTACACGGGATTTGGTAGACTTGCCTCCATAAACTGTACAATAAAATCAATGAGTTTGTGCTTCTGCATCTCTTCACAGTGATAATTTGTTATAAGAAAGCTTATGTCATAACCCTGCATAATAAAGCCATAAAAACATGGTGTGATTAGTTGCTGCCTACAACCCTGTAAACATGTATAAATTAAGTCAAGTTTTTCCAGCAGTATAACTAAAAAAATAACAACTCCATAGAAATTTACGTACCTGTACAGGCTTCCTTCTCAATACCTGAAATGCTTCCGCCCTCATTGACAAAAATCTAAGAAACTTTTTAGTTAGTATGTTTTCAAGCTCATCTGCCTGCTTTACCTACACAAAAGAGAAGCCAACAAAAAGGATCTGAGGGTAAAGAGAAATGGGATAAAGAGGTCTGGAATTGGGAAAAAAGTATACAAATGATTATCTTGCTACCCGATTCAGAATGTGGCTTTTCTTTTAAAATATAACCATTTAAAACGTAAAAATCAGAACAAAGCATCAATGCCCAGCAATGGGCAAGGGGCAAGTAATCCACCAATGGAACAGGAATCCAGTCTAGCCATACAGAACTAACCCATTGCAAAATTCAGACCATATTAATCTGAATAAGCACTAGTTCCAGTCAGTGAGCCGTGGCTTGGTCGGTTAAGGAGTTTAACTGACAACTTTGAGGTCACGGGTTCAGACCTCACGAGATACGTAGGGTGTGTGAGTTACGTAGGATGTGAATTGAAATTTCAGACATTTATCCATTGATAAGGTTCAGACATCTGAGACAAAATAACCCTAAACTAATAGTTGCCACTCAATATGCACCTTCTGTAAAACAGGTTTATCAAAAGAGTTCTACATCACTGACAGGAAAGCTACTGAGCTGATGAAAGAAAGTAGAAACAAATAAAATCAAAGCAAAGTAGTGATTCAATTAAACAATTTCAAACTCAGAAGGCCAGTTTCAACTCTCAACTACATTACTAAAAAGCATACAAATTTGGAATACTCACCTTGAGGCTGATACGAAGAGAATTAATAGATGTCTCAATCAAGCATTTTTCAGCCTCATTTCGACATATCAAAACCTGTAGCAGCAAATGCATGAACAAAAGATTGATGTCAAACTCCTGGCGAAAACAACCTTAACAAGCTAGGGAATAAAATTCCTTTTAAAACTATGAAATGCACAGATTAACTTGGCACTTGGTGTAGATTCACTGCAGACTATGTTTGTACAAGAATAACATTACAATAAAAATGAAGAGGAAATGCTCAGGATGTTTCCACTTTATAGCTCTAACTTCAACATTTTATGTTACGTTTTAATCTCCGAAATTCTTAATCCCTAGGCAGATAATATGTCTAAAAAGGGTATAGATACTGATAAAGGATACGCATGAATGGGGAATCTTTGCCGAATTTTCATATGACAGAGTTTACATATTCCAACACGCTTATTTAGATTGTGGAGAAAAGAAAAGACTGTGAGTCCTTGCAGAGCCCAAGACATTAGGAGCCACCTATATGCACACAAACCAACTTTTTCGAACATAAACATTAAAGGAGTCTGGGATATGAAAACTATTTTTCACTATGTCAAGCTGGTTATCACCGAATTTAGCAGAAGTTCTGGGCTAGTCCTGCAAAATATGAACAGAAGATTACAGCCTTCGTCAGAAAATAAATCAGTCAAAACATGTAAATGGCAATTTAGCTTTAAATCACAGATCTAACAACAAATAGGTTGTTCTAAGAGACCACTTGCTAAAGCATTTAGAGTGACATGTTTTAGGCTGAAAGCATGTGAGGCCTAGAAAACCATCATATTCAAATGGGCTGTAATATACCCGTAACGAATCCGTCTGTTTTCATAAAACATTTTATGTTTTCTGTTGTGACTCAAGACTAAATGAACTTACTTTAACTCGACTTCTGGTTTGTTATGCCTTTCAACTTCTTGGCAAGGAAAATTCTGCAGATTGCATTCAGCACCCATCACTTGTTTAATTTGACCAACATGAATCAAGGACTGAAAATTGGATAGAGGAGTACCTGGAGGCACATGGCAGCATCGAGAGTGTTGCGAATACAAGTCAAGTACAATCGCAAAGTGTTTGCCTGACAGGATCACAATACCCATAATCAGCTCTATTCAGTTTATCAAATATCAAACAAGAAAATAGATGGGAAGGGTTAATCTTACCATTGAGATTAGCAGGGGGAATAATCTTACAGAGACTTTAACAGGAAATGGCCCTATGCTATAATTGTTGATCAAAAACTAAAAATAAGAGAGACAAGTGGTGTTCCGTTATGTAATGAGGCAGAAACAAAAATGAAAAAGATTTCCGACCTACCGGATTCGAACCAGTGACCTAAGGATATCTGACGGCTTTACCCACTACAGTCCTCCGCTCTACCATCTGAGCTAAGGTCGGGTTGGTGATAACTCGAACAAGTGCCTATTTATTTTATTTGGAGATTGCACAACCAACTTACCAACTTTCAGACTCGAGGCTAATTGGAGACCATGAAAGAGGCCCCAAGCCTCAGCTTGAAGCACATCAACGGAACCAATGTTCACCATGAAACCTCTAATCCAATATCACCAATACTAGTTCTGGAACCGTCGTCAACATTAAGTTTAAAGAAAATTAGCCTCAAAAATCCCTTTGCATCTCCATTTCCACAAGAACCAACAACAAAAGATGAAGAACATGTTCCAATTCAGACCTCTCATGTACACACTGTTTTGAGAAAGATTAGCAAGAATGCAATCTTTCCAGCACATATTGAAGGGATATCAAAACAATTCCAAACCTTCTTAGCAGCAGGACAATCACGGAACAAGTGCAGCATAGTTTCTTGAGAATTGGCACGGAAATGGCAAGAAGAACTAGAAGAAAGTCTTCTTCTGAATCGCTGGTCATTAGTTAAAAGTTTGCTTGAAACAAAAGACCAAAGGAATATCTTGAGCTTAGGAGGGACATTCAAAGACCAAATTTTCCTCCAAAGATACTATTAATTTGTTGCCTTAATCTTCACCGATGTTGCATGCATGAATTACCAAAACCTAAACTAATTGAAATTGCACTTAGCATTCCTTCTCTTAGTAATAGTAATGAAGTCAAGAAATCATACATTCTTCCCATCACTTTGTTCTGATATCAATCGAAACCCTTTCTCCGAACACAAAGTTTCGTGCTGCTTAACAGAATGCAAATTTGATTATATATTGGTGAGCACCCTCAGCTAGCTCTTCAATATTGTATCATGTAACTTCATGTCACTACAATAAGAAAAAGGAAAATCTGCATAGTTGACAGTTCAAAAGAGTTGAGAAAATTCAGTAGTTATCGATGGCTCAGTTACAAGTACAACAATGTCAATCAGGAACTTCAATGGCTCATAAGCTTATTTGTTAAATATTAGGGTCTTCTTTTGCAGTTTATTATGGCAACCTAGCTTAATTGCAATTCCACTAATAAAGAAGGTGTTTCAAAATACTTGCAAGAAGTTTGATGTCCTTGATCCCAATCTCTGAGAGCATTCCAAGAAAGCTGCTTAAAAATGATGCTGCCTCCTATATATGTTGAGTTGCAGTATAAATCGATCTAAACATTGGATTTGGATTTGGATTTGGATTAGACTAGACTAGATTGGCTAGTGCTACATCTTAAGGTGAAGGTTGTTACTCTCACGGCTAAATTAAGGGAGGTATGTTGGAGTAGCTAGAGAATCCTTATTGATTGATTAGAAGCCCAGGTTTTAACGAATGAATAGGGCTGGGCATCGGACAGGATTCCAATCCTGTCTCGTTCCGAAAATATATTATCGGAACGGGACGAGATTATAGTTTTAAAAATCTATCCCGTACGGGACAATCCTGTTCGGTACCGGGACAAGATCGGGATCCCGCAACGAAAGAAAAAAAATAAAAATAAAAAACTTAGAACAGAGAAATTGATCTTAAATTCTTGAATAAATTTTATATTTTTTTATAAAGTCAATGTGTAATCATCCAATATTGATAATAGTTTTATTGTGTATAATATTCTTATGTATATATTCCATGATGTTATTTTTTTCATGGTATAATTGTCCTAGTTCTAAACTTCTAACTCTTTATAAGTAGAAAACGAACAAAAAATGTAAAAATGAAAAGAGGGTCAACAACCAATTAATTAAATGCTTGTAATTTATATCTAACTAATTAATTAAGATCTCGAGAAAACTCTAAAGCTTGAAAAATCAAATGAGTTCTAGCTATCAGTACTTAGATTCGTTGTGGCGGTCGATATCTTTCATATGATCATCATCGCCAAATGGGAATGAATTAACTCTTGTCATGTGAAACTAGTATTTTAAATTTAGTTAGATTTTAGGCGTCTTATTGAGCGTGTTTGAGTTTATTGTAAGAGTATACACCCTAACAATCTGACGGTTACAATCAGATACAAGTATAATTATATTTTCAGGACGGTCCTGTCCCGATCCTATCTCGTCCTGTCCCGTTTTCAAAATACCAAGACGGTACCGCCAATTTAAAACTCTGTTTCGTCCGTTAATTTTCGGTACGGGATGGTGTACGAAATGCCCAACACTAAATAATAGGATGTAATAATGTGACAACTTGTGTCAATCACATAGTTTTATTGGTCTTGTTTCTTTTTTTCTTTCATAGGTTATGTAAGCTACGGTTATCAAATGTTAACGATCTTAGAAATTACCAGTTGTTGAAACTTGTTGTCAAGCCTATAAAAAGGCTACGTTGATTGCAATTATGCAAGCGATTCAAGTGGTATTTGAGTAATTCCTGCTTTAAAATGGTATTCCTGTACGTAAGTCGTAGGGTTTAGGCTTCACAGCTTGCAGTCTCAAGTCACATCCCAATCAATATACTGCAAACGATAATGCAGAAATAATGAGTCGTCTTTCTTCATTTTGGTTTAGATTCATCACTTGTATTTCAATAATACCATCTTACAATTGCACAAATAAAAGTTGAAAATTGCTTCAATTTTCTCTTGACAAACTACAAAGCATGTAACCAATGCGAAATATCGTGGAAATTATCATTTTTTCATCCTTCGATATTAATTTCACATCCCACGTACGAAATATCATAAAATTATTAAAATTATCACGAAATCTGACGAAATGCCAGCAGCGATATGTTGACCTGACTTCAGTCCAAGTTTTCAAAATTGGACAAAAGGCAGTGTCAGTGCCGGGTTTTGAACCTTGATCACCTAAGGTGTGTTAAAACGCCTTAGCCAAGGCTGCTAACATGCATCTATGTTATATTATGAATAATTACATAACTTTTTTTTACATTCATCCACTAATTTCCTTTGAAATTTTATGATTATCCATTAAAATATCCATATTTTAGACCTTTGATTACCGAAATTTTAGTCATTGAACGTAACAATTAAGGGTAGCATAGCTCAAACCTAAAATTCCAGTTCGACCCCTGAGCCACCTTAACAATTTTCACTACCTCGAACACTTTAGAAGGTTTCACTTGTTTGAGCTTTACAACCTGAACAAAAGTAATAAAAAGAATTCAAGGCGGTGCCTAAAAATGGTCCACAAGTAGAAACAGCCAGACAGGATGAAATGGAAGGGGCGAGGAACAAACAATTGTAATAACAAATGTAAGGTAGCCCCTAACAAGTACCCTCCACTTTTTTGGTCTAAGAAGTATTCTACCCCAAGATCTGCTTAAATTTCATCCTCGAAGGGATCTCGTTCTGGGTAATCACCGACCTGAAATTTGATAACATTGCAGCATTGTTCAAATCCATATTGAAATTGCAGAGAGTACAGACTACAGAGTCTGCTATCAATAACGACAAATGCTATGGTACTTGTTGTTCAAGCGAATAAACGACATCACGTGTTAAACTACTAGACCACTCCAGATACGACCTACAAGATTTCCTTTATGTATCTTGCTGCTAACACCCACACATTAGTAATATTATTGTACCCCTTTCATAAATTCTCATAAAGACAATAACATATTTTTCAACTTGATCAATTATCATTGATCTGAATACTCATACGCTGACTACACTCCTTTTAACTGATTCTTATTCTGCTTCTACAAATCCTGATGACAGTCATATGGAATTCAACATGAACAACGAGATGTATCAAGAAGGAAACCAGTAATTGCTAGCCTGCCCACACAATAATTATCATTGATCTGAATGCTCATACGTTGACTACACTCCTTTTAACTGATTCTTATTCTGCTTCTACAAATCCTGTTGTCAGTCATATGGGAATTCAACATGAACAACGGGATGTATCAAGAAGGAAACCAGTAATTGCTAGCCTGCCCAGGGTTAACCCCAAACTATTCTTTTCACAAATACTTGGATGCCATGGCTGTTGATACTTTTAGAGGAAGACTAACAGGTCATATGAAAGAGAAAACTGACACATTCATGTCCTTGTCAAATAAGTGTATAACCAATCAAATATGCTTCTCATATTTTAAGAAAAATATTTCCTTTGATGATAAAAGAAAAAACACACACACACAATAACTGTATTACATGTCTCTTCTAGATTAAAAGTGCAGACATACCTTGACTTTGTCAGGTCGAACTACTGCACCGTGAAGAGGGGGGCAACTGAAGTAACGAGTTCCTTTCACCCTGGGATATAAAATGGAAAAGTCTCAAGATTCTCAACCAATTTGCTTTGCCAAATCAGATTATGCAATGCCAATTTAGAAGATGCAAATTCAAGATCTCTACTCATGCTATAGCAAAATGCAAACAAGTCACCGTTATTTATTTGATAGAATACAAAAGATCTCCTACTAGTTAGAGTGATTTGAAGAAAATGAGATGGTGAGGTGAAGGATCTAGAGTGAAGAATACTCCGAATTGATTAATCCCAGGAACACATTCAGTGACATGAATGGCTACTGACCCTCTATATCTTTTCTTCTGGCAAGTCACAGAGAATCCAAAACACTCCAACACATTTGAAGAAGATTTAATATGAAAAAATGTTCCATTATCTAAACAGAACATGACAGTAATGCTTTCTAGTAGTAGTAGACTAACGTAGCGTTCTGTACTCCCAACACATTTAAATATGGATTAATACGAGAAATTGTTCCAATATCTAAGAACAAAAATGACCGTTTAACTCATTCTAGTAGTGGTAGACTATCACCATTATCTAAACTGGCCCTGTACAATCACCAGCTACGTTGCACCAACACGACGGCAAATCCCAAAAACCTAATATCTAACACGGCAAATAATTAATATATTTATGTATTTCTAACACATAAAAGAGATACTAAAAACAACCTATTCATGTCTTGCTATCTTTGACTGAATTGGTCAGAAACATCCTAATTGTGTCTTACTATCTTTATACCCAGTATAACCCAAAGCACCAAAACCCTTCACTCCCCTCCTCTGCGTTCCAACTCCAGTCCCTGTCCAACTAATCATGTAAACTACTAAACACAGCTCACACCTAATAATTCTTCCCCATTAAAATTTCCCAAAACCCAAAAAAATCAAAACTTCCCTCAAACATATATAAAACTCCAAAAAACATAAATGTCAAATATCCCCCACTAGCCAGAATCCCATTTCTCTCCTGCTTCACCTATTCTTCTTCTTCTCCAACCCTCCCTCTACACACATTTATCAATGTCCGAAGAAAAGCAGAACAAAAACAGAGAGAAGTAGCTCTACGTGGGGATCATTTGGCACTACACCGCCAAGCTGAAGCTCCTTGCATCCTCTGCACCCTTCTCCAGTTCAACCCTTCCCGCTTCACCAGCTCCACCTTCAACATCTGTGTCTGCATCTCCCGCATCGGCGTATCAGAAGTACGACATGACGTGTCAGCCAACGTCTCTGGGCGTGTTGGAAAAGTAAACATGTTCCAACATGCCACGTGGCGTGTCGGACACTCCACTACTCTACCAGAGTTGAGTATCCGTGCTTCAGAGATCACAATGAGAATAGAAACACTGGCACTCACAATAAAGAGCTAGCAGGTACTTATACATTAATTTCATATTCTAAATTGTAGCTACAAATTTTTATACGAATGCCAATCACAAGATATGCACTTGTAATTGGCATCTATTGTTTTAATTTCTTCACTTAAGAACACACAACATAACAAATTAAAGCAGCTCATCTTTCACTCATACCTAATGGTGGCAACTCATCCATTTGAAAACATCAGTTGCAACAGTATTCAACTCCACACCTAGAAGTCTAGTCTTTCAGGATATGAATCAACACGATCTGTTTCAGATCCGGTACGAATCATGAGCTACATCTTTCTCATTAAATCTAATCAATGTCAGTTTACAAATGTCATGCACATCACCCCATATAGGGTTCTCCAACTCATAAACGCAGAGGCTAAAAAACTAACAGAAAGTAATTTACACACTCATTCTACATTTCTACCTACTATCATTTGATGCACTTAAGTAGTAAACAATAATACCACCTTTGTAATGATTTTTTTAGAACTGTAATGACTTCTTTAGTGGTAAGGAAATAAAAATGGTGGGAACTGGTGGGGTGAAGAATTAAACATCTACAATATAGGCAAATGAGAAACTAAAATCATCTCATGAAACAGTGCTCACTTACATGCCATCGTGCTTTCCCAATGGTTCATCATAATGAACTCCAACCCAGAAACCAGGAGCCAAAGATTCTGCTCGACCGACAAATTTAACAACACCTCTTTTATCCCCTGGTTCAACTTGACATCTATCTCCTACCTACAATGTATTAAAATAAAATAAAAAACTGTGTTAATCAGAACAGGCAAGGTAAACACCTTTTTCAATGAGAAAAGATAACATCATTTGATGTATTCAAACTCTGAAGAAAATGGAAACTAAATCTGGAAAATGACCCCACTACACCACACAACAATGCCTGAAAATAAGAACAATGAAAAGTAAATAATGTTTTCCCTTCACCACCAGGGAACAATACAGCTTAAGGAAGAGATGTCATGATACCGCAAAGAGAATGCGATTAGAATATCTTAATAAGTCTATTAAAATCATTACATTAACCGTTGCTCTTACTGAGTGAAAGGAACAGTATTATCCTATTCTGAAAGGTCGGTTCTAGCTTCTGTCAAGAGCATGATATGGAGGGGCAGAAATTAAATAATCGCAGGATTCCTGATTCTTTACATCCCTTTTCATTTAGTCTTTCTTAATCATCTCTATTCATATTTTAAATTGTCAGATGTATCTTTCAAAGACCCAAAATTCTGACATGATATAAACTACCAGGAACTGCAAACGTAAAAGAATAATAAAAAAAGTGAAAGAGAAGTTAACTGACCTTAATATTCACACAGAGGTCTTCCATGTAGTTGTCTGGAATCTACATCGACGTTAGAAACAATTCAATAAACTACACATCAAAGATGACTAACAAAGAAGTTCTATCAATTTGATTCATAGTTGACAAAGCCAACATGCATGTTAAAGGGATAAGACCGGAGATACTTACTTTGGTATCAGGAGCTGATGTATTCTGAGATGCCAATTTGTCCTTATATTTTCTGAAAGTGCCTGAAACACATCATGAAGACGGAATCACAAAACAAAACAAATAAAAAGACTCATAATAACAAAAGTTTGCATCATCTGGATTCCGGAGTGAGCTAAATACATCCTACAATAACACACATCTATAATCCGGACTCCTAAAGCAAGTTACAGTGAAATTGAACTCACAGAAAAAAGTAACAAAGATAAATGCAGTTACCATCGCGTTTCTCATAAGCTTCCTGTGAAATAGTGTACTTCTCCACCAAGGACGTGTCCTCCAGCCACCCGCCGGAGGTCACCGACGACGGGTCCAGGTCTATAATATGCAGCCGGAACCTTCAAACAAATCAGAATTTCAATCATTTCGATAAATCAGAAACACATAGAAAGAAAGAAAGAACAAACAGAGTGGAGTGAGGGACCCGTCGAGAGGGGAATAGAAGCCGAGGGGCCGGTCATCGTGGGCGAGATCGGCGAGTTTGTTGTTGGCGTCGTCGTAGAGATGGAGAGACATGGAATTGACAGAAGTGCCGCATTTGCGCCATAGCTTGTCTTTGACGGCCTCCACGGTGCTCTGAAGAAAGAAGCGGATTTCCGCCGAGAAGGTCTTGAGATTTGAATGCGTCACCCGCAGTAGCACCGATTCGTCAGTTTCGATCTTCTGCAGCCGAGATGCCATTTCTCTCTGTTTTTTCTCTTAGGGCCTGTTTGCTACCGGTGGCTTTGGTTATGGCTTATAAGCAGACAAGCATAAGAAGACAAGCAAAGTGTGAGTGTTTGGTAAATTAGTTTTTTTAGGAGACTTTCATGTGCAAGAGCAAGTGATTTTTGAAAAGAAAAAATAGAAGAGGCCAAGATGCTTTGTATATATAACTTGAGGTAGACATTCTAATGAGGCCCTCTAAGTTGAGGACTAGTTAAAAACTTTTCAATTAATTACTTATTAGACCAACTTTTTGATCAAAATTTGACATCTTAACCGTTGAAGTTGTAGATTTATATAAGTAGATCAATCATACAAAATTTTAGCCAAATTAGTGATCGTTAAGTACTAGTTTTAGATCAAATCAATGGACGAGCCAAATCTGTTAAACATGAACCGTTCAAGTTCATAATTGGTAAATCACACTTATGAATGTCTTAACGATTTTCAATTTAGTTGAAAATTTGCAGAAATGATCTACTCATAAATATTTATAAAATGAACGGTTAAGATGTGGATATAAGATCGAAAAACGGGATAAACCGAAAAGTCCTCAACTTAGAGGTCCTCACTAGAAGGGCTCCCTATAACTTGATTATGATCATCGCCTCTTATATTCATAATTAAATGGAGACAAGGTTCATACTTGTAGAAAACTCAATTGCAACAGTAAAGCATCGGGGATGAGAATAGAGCTTTTGTACATGGATTAAACGAAATATGTCCATGGATTGGAAAAAACAACCGGGTCTCTTGCTTATGGAAAAGATTAATTCTGTTCATGGAATATGAAATTTTCCCTTGCAAATAAATAAGCAGCACCACCTTGATGATCAGAAGTTGGTTAGTTTTCAAAATTTCACCTTGTTACAAGTGTTGTGAATGATAAAAATAAAGATAAACTGTTTGATAAATTAACTTTTTAAAAGTGTTTTATTAATTTAACTTTATATTGTTTTTGCTGTAATAGTTGGTGTCAGAATTTGTAACACAGCACATATGACCCTGCAAAACTCATACACAACATGAATTTGAAAAGAAACCAACTAAACTAATTAAACAGTTCTCTTCTTCACTGGTGAAGTAAAGCATGACATTTGAAATAGTGGTTTAAATATGAGTTGGAGAGAAACCGAGATTTTACAACTTAATCATTAAAAAAACTAAGGAAGCAGGCCACACATTGACAAATAAAGAACACAAGATAGACTAAGCCTTATCTGATTTCTAAAAGTTTAGGTGAGAGCTTGGTTACGCTACACCACCATCGTCAGGGCATACCTGCAACCTCAACCCTGAAGGACTAACAGTGGACACGTGCATGTCACACCAGCCTCCAGGTATGGATTTCCATAGGAATTTACAGATAGCGAACCAAACGAGACCTGTTGGTAACGGAGATCGAACTCGGATGGGGTCTCCACCACAGCTCTTGGAAGATGACATCAACAGGATTTTGCAGTTTCTGTACAGCACAATCAGTTTGAATGTTCCCACTTAAATTACATGATGAAGAGCCTTGCAGTGTAAAAAACAGGATGCAAAGCCCTTTTGGCCATCGAAGTATGATATATCCATCCAAGTATGATATGTATTGAGGCCATTTCATTAAGAGATTTCTTTTTTGATATAACATTAGACCAACTTTTCGATCTCATATCAACATCTTCACCGTTCAATACTTGGATTCATATATGTAGATTATTTATGCAAAATTTCATATAATTTGGTGATCGTTAAGGTTTTGAACTAACTGCAATCAATTGACGCATCAAATCTGTCAAACATGAACCGTTCATGCGTATAATTTTAATTCGCAATTTTGAGCACCTTATCGATCACCATATTGGATGAAATTTTGCAGGGATGATCTAAATATATAAATCTATATTTTAGACGGTGGAGATATGATTTGGTGATCAAAAAGTTGGTTTAATTCTTGACCTCTCATATATGTCAAGAAAAGGGATCCTTCATTGAAAGGAGGCTATATATATAAAGTTCGGATCTAGAACGCACCGTGCGCACTTTGTTAAAGTACAGACGACCACGTGTCGGCATCTCCATATAACGAGAAGAGAAATCGAGAGGAAGCAGACGACGCAGATGGCCACACGTAGACCGTGCGCACTTTAACAAAGTGTGGACGAGCACTTTAGATCCGGCATATATATATATATATATATATATATATATGCCGGATCTAAAAATAGGGATCCTTCAATAGAATGACCCTATATATATTTATATATAGATATATATATATATATACATATATATAGGGTCATTCTATTGAGTGATCCTATTTTTGGTTTATTTATAGGGATAGGCATCCGACAAACTTTTCGATCGCATAATATCTCCACCGTTCAATATGTAGATGCATATATATAGATCATTTCTGCAAAATTTCATCAAATTTAGTGATCGTTAAGGCTTTAAAATAACTGAAATCATTTGACGGATCAAATCTGCCAAACTTAAACCGTTAATGTCTATAATTTTAATTCGCAGTTTTGAACATCTTAACGATAATCGATTTGGATGAAATTTTGTAGAGGTGATATATATATATATATATATTAGGACCTAAGAATTGGAAGGGTCAAAATTGAAAAATGTGATCGAAAAGTATGTCGAATATCTATCCCTATAAATAAACTAAAAATAGAAATCCCTTATCGGAAGGACCCTATATATATATATGCACACACACATATCGATGAGGTACACATGCTATTGACTTCTTGTAGCTATAAAACCATTCAATGATATAAAAATCCAAAGCTAGTGGTCTTGTAGACATTACAGAAACACAGCAGAAACTATTCGGTGACACAATTGAATGTTGTGTTTAATCACAAAATATTTGACAATATGCAAATTTGTATTAAGAAGTAAAACATTGAACTGTATAAAGTAAAACTTTCATGATCATGGGTTGCTATAGTGTTCAGATTCTTAACGAACATCAGTCAGCTCTATCCATGGCAGTCTGAGAATAATGTTTTTGTCATTGTCTTCGTGCACTCCTTCCAACCAAAATCAGTAAAACCCAGGTATATGAGAACAAACACAAATCTAAAACATATATCTTCACGTAGTATGTTGATCTACATGTATATGAGAACAAAAACAGAAAGCGAAGGCAGCAATTTCACCGAACAAACAAATATCTAAAACAGAAACCAAAAAAATACCTTCTTAACTAAAAACCCAGATCTACTTCAATCTTGGAAGCAATCCTAATCCAAGCTAGCCAATCTAAAATGGAAAGAAAATACAACGAGAAGGAGAGAACGCACCGTGGGTTGAGGGTGAAGGAGTGACCACGATAGAAAATGTGAGGGGCAGAACTAAGAAGATGAAAAATACATTAATGTACAGTAATCACCGCTACAATGTCTAAAGCGGCTTTCCAAAGATGGGGTTGGGCAGCTTCCATTTTTTTAAAAGAAATAGTCTGTGCTTTTGAAGCGAAGCTAGACTTTTTTGGACCAAGTCGAGATAAGTAGATCAAAAATTCTCATAATAAAGTATATTTGTTGTAGCAAACCTCATGTTTCTACTCATGTCACAGAATAGGTAAACTTATTAATAAAAACTGACAATGTAGTAAAACTACGAGTGTAGATTTATTAAGGACCTTCTTGTTGATAATTAATTGAGACCCACTTTTCAATCACATTTTTTCATCATATTGTTAACACAATTAATTATGTAGGTGATCAAGACACATTATCAAATTGGATTCAATTCTAATCCAATTTAGGTGATTCTTGATCTTATTGCAAGGTGAAGGAACCTTCCACAATGTTTATACTTAAGGAGCTCTATAGATCCAATGAGTCCTTCGATCCAGCTGATTTATCATAGATGAGAAACAAACAAGAAAAACCTTACAACCATAACTTTCACATTTCTCAATCAAATTACATAAATAATATATTGATTTTCTACTACTCAAAATGTCCAACAATTCTACACGATCAATTCACGAATTTAAAAACTACAAGGATGCAAAAATTGACCAATTACAGTAAATTGGACCAAAATTAACCAAAGAGAAGAGAAAACCAAATATATCAGACTTTAACCAACAAGCAGAGTTGAACATAGTAAAATAAGAAATTGAAAGATTTCTTTGAAATTGTTCGTTTGCAAATTTCCTTAAAAACTAATTGTAGGTTCTTCTCTCCATCAGAACAATAGGGTCCTCATGCTCATTACTAAACTTGTTGAAGAGATGAAATATAACCAAGTGATATCTTTTTGATCAAAGATTGAATTGATCATCATAAGAAGAATTAGGTCAAATATTAGGATACATTCTGAGAAGAGAAATTCATTCAAACAGTACACAAACTTTTGCTCCTTATAAACTTTGGTATACCATTTTTTTGAAAACATCAGAATGATACATCATGTTTTAACCCTGACGTAAGATTGGTATATATGACCGTTAACTCTGTTAAAATATTTGTTAGTTGACATTTTTTTATCAGAGAAGACCAATTTACCCTTTAATTCTTGATTTTTTCTTTTTCTTTTCTCATATTGTAATTTTTATATTTTTATAGAACGTTGAGGAAATTTTTCATGGCCAGTTCGCCACTACTTTCTTCTTACTACCTAAACAACACACACCTTTCCCAAAAACCCAACAATCTTTGAATCAAAAAAAATCAACAAGCCTCTCTCCCATAGACTCCACCGCCTCACCGCCTCCCTATCCTCGCTCGGAGCCTCCCTCCCGAACCAAGTCCGCATCACGCCTCACCCAATCGGAGAAAGTCTCACATATCTCTTTGGGTCTTATCCAATCCCCTTCTCTTCAATCTCGTAATTCCTCAGCTTCTTTTTTCCCTCTTCATGAGTTGTTGCTTCTCTCGCTTTTATCCTCAGCAATACTCAAGTATTTTCTGAAGCGAATGTGACTATAATATCTGTAATTAAACAGGGTTTAAAGCTCAAATATATACCACTTTAAACTGTCAAATGACATCATATTGTCTATATTTAAGAGATTTTATTCTCTTTAGATCCAAAATGGATTCATATTGAGACCACAAAGATCATATGATGTGGAATATTTTTTGGATAAATTCTAATAATTACGCTAAAAACGTTGATTGCAAAAGTTGGTTGTTCATATTGATGAACACATTGAAACTCTAGTTTCAAATATGATATATAATCATTTTAAAGAACATTCAAGTTCTAATATGGATCCTCATATGGCTAAAGATGCGGCAATGGTAATCATTTTTTAACGTTTTTTGATGCATGCCCAACCATTTTATGTGACACTTTACCAAGCCATTTTTCACATGCAAGAAGACTGAAAACATTTTCTTGAAATTCATCTAAGTCATTGAACATCATAACACTCAAACTCGATGTTTGTTTTTCGTGTACAATGATAGTATGTTAATGACACGATTAGTGATGCTGTGATGTTGAATCATGATTAATTTTGAGCCTATGTTTTGGCTCCAATTAAAAGTAATTACACATAATTTTCTATCACCATTATGTGATTGATTATCATATTCTTCAATCATGCGTAATTAACTTTTGTCATTTTCATTATATGATCGTTAATTCCTCTCATTACCATTTTTATTATAATGACTTGGTATTGAGAAAATTACATGAGGATATAAAATTCATCCACCGATTGTTATACAATCATGATTATATATGGGCTTAAAGTCCAACACATTTTTTATGAGTATGCATGAACATATATTCATTCCACTTTTAGAATATGTTTCTAATTGTGAAGATCCAATAATTTGAGTATAATCTGTGAATTAATAAGGCAATGATCCTCCATGATAATGCATAAGAAGCATATGCTTATGATATCCATATGGACAATTGTCCGAAACTCAAAACTCGAAATTCGAGTATATTATTTGACATTTTTAGCCAAATAATGCAATGAATCTCATTTTCATAAATAAATTGGGATCCTCTAAGACCTTTTATTAATCAAATGCTTAAATTTGAATTATGGATATTCATATGATCACAAATACTTGCAAATTATCTTTGCATAAAGTCTAACTATGAACATGATATAGATGTTGACATATTACAAATATTTTCTGTAATTTACGTCTAAAGAGGTAACAATGACCTCAAAATATGCATATCTTGATAAACAGTTCCAAGAGCTCATATCATGTTATCAGTATTGATTGCATTTGCAGATATCGATGAAGATAATTTTCATCTTATTTGGTTGTCTTAATCAACCAAGGTATATTACAATACACATGAACTATGTCTTCAATTTAGCCAAATACTTTATTATGACATGACACATTTTTGTTCAATTTATTATGTCATGTAGACTCATCTACAAAATCTACTATGTTGTATAATACAATAATATTGACCTTGCTCTTAAAGGAAATATTATCGCATATTGTGAGTTGTTACTTCTTCATGATATATTCATGATTCATCATTCATGAGGGGAAGAATATTCTATTATAAATTTGGTGTTGAGATATTTTCCACCATATATACAATCTCTCATTGTTACTTTTGAGAAAAATCTTAATCAATTAATAAGAAAGTGATAAATTCACATGATTTGACCTAAAATTTTAGTTTGGGCCGTCACCCACCAATGGATAAATAATCCAATATTAGTTTAAACACATATTTGCATATGGTCAAAATATAGTCATCCTGCCGTTAGGGGAAGGATAGACTAATGTAGCGACGTGATTTTATATTGTAGAATATATCCACTAAGTCCAATGTAATTAGATCCCTCTAAGGGACGATTATATAAGCCTTATAACACTCTTCTTGAGGTTATGTAAAGATCCACATTCTTAAATACGTTGTCATCTAAGAGACAAATATTCGTCATCTAGAGGCATGAATACTCGATATGATAAAGCTTATTATAGCTTATGACGGATATAACTGATCAAATATGACAAACTTGAACCGTTAATGTCTATAATTTTAATTCACAGTTTTGAACATCTTAACGATCACCGATTTGAATGAAATTTGCAGAGGTGGTCTATATATTAGGACCTAAGAATTAAATGGTTAAGATTGAAAAATGTGATCGAAAAGTTTGTCGAATGTCTATCTCTATAAATAAACCAAAAATAGGGATCCCTCAATAGAAGGGCTATATATATACATTTTTTTATGAAAAATTGTGAAAATATAAAGAAGAAAACGTCAAAGTAAAACAACAAAATTAGAGCAAAAGATTAAGGAAAGATAAAATAGAATTTTTATTCAATTAATACATGATATGATTTGACAAATTGATGATGTGTTTTTATCAATTGGTATGACACCTAGGATTACGACCACAAATCTTAGGCCTTATTAAGACCACAAATCATTTTTCATCCTACTATATCCTTTGGCCGAAGTAGTTGCTCTTCGCAATGGTTTGCAGCTTTATACGCCATACTTCCCAGGCCTTGATCATTGAAGGTGACTCCAAACTTCTCATGGATGCTCTTATGGGCCATTTCTCTTTCGTGGCGCATCAAACGAGGTGTTCAAGATATCTCCTTCGGTCATGTTTGGTGAGAAGCCAACTTCTTAACTGATAGTTTAGTTAAATTTGAGCAATCTACTAATAGCCCTTAAATATGGTTTTGTGCTCTTCCTCTTTTCTCGTACTCCGTCTTCCACCTTGATCTTTTTAAAGATAGATGCATTCGAAGTTTTTTGTTGTAATTTATTTTCTCGATAAAAAATTATTCAAAATATGTGTATTATTTAACTGCACATGTCGGTGAGCCGTGATTTGGTTAGTTAAAATGTTATCTAACAACTTTAAAGTCATATGTTCAATCCTCATTAACATCTGTAGGGTGAATGCGTTTATTAATATATTTTTTTAAAATGTTAAGTGGTCAATTTAATATTTCTTTAACTCCAACTCACGTAACCACATATTAATGTACATATGCCAATAATGCAATGTACATATGCTAATATTTCACTCGTGTCTATGTATACATGGTATGTAATCGCTGCTCTAACCTGAATTTTCTCACATTAAATAAAATTGGACATAAAAATGAATGAACCACCGACCCGACCCGACCCGACCCGACCCGACTAACACGAATATATAGTCGAGAGTGGAAGAGAGATTCAGGAAAGCAAGAATAAAAGAAGTGAGAAATCTCGATTTCTGAAGCAATGCGAAGGTTTGCCCGCTAAAACCTTCACTCCCACTCCAAAACATTTCTGCATAACCTAAAAGACGATCTTCAATCTTTGAAATTTGATTTGATTTGCAGACCGGCGCTTTATAATCGGCAGCATGGGAAGCAAGTCGGCGGAGGAAGTGTTAAGGCCAAGATTGGGAAGCTGCTCCTCGTCGTCGTCGTCCTCTTGATCTGCACCGTCTCCTTGCTTTTCACGTCCTCCGCCACCAATGGCCGTGCTGCTGGATCTTCCTATCGCTCTGAGGTTAGCGCCTTCGGTTTTTTTGATCTCGGAATTGCCTCCTGTGATTAGTTTGACGAACCCTAATTTGATGCTAGGTAAGGAAAAATGGATTAGTGCTTGAATTATCGGAATCAGGAGTCGTTTTATTATGTTTGAGTAGTGTGCAAGTGCTAATTGAGATATTTACTAGCAGTAGAATAATCGCTAGGAAGTAAGTTCATTTCTTTGGCCTTTTTTACTTAGTACTTAGTAGTATCATTAGTACGGATGAGATAGTTGAAATTTCGGGGTAATGGCACATAATCTGAGACACATTTAGAAAGAAAAAGATTGTTCAGAAGGAGGTGGAAGTGAAGTTATAGTGCTTAGGGCTTCAGAAGCTTACAGGTAATCGTATATGTCTGGGATAGGGAAGAAGGGATGTGTTGAAGACATCTTTCTTTCTGTTCAGAAGTGTCTTGAGAGTATCACACAAGGAAGGAGGAGGTGGAATGATCTTTGCACAAGTAAAAGAGGCTGGTGGTCTGGGATTTAAGGAATTAGCTATGTTCAATCAGGCTCTTCTTGGGAAGCAGGGGTGGAGACTAGTGACATACCCAGATTCCTTGGTGGTTCGCATGTTGAAAGCAAGCTATTTCCCGTTGGGTGATTTTATGGAGGCTGAGCTTGGATCCAGTCCATCTTATTTATGGAGATCTTTCTTATGGGGTAGAGAGCTACTTCGACAGGGTGTTTGTTAGAGAATTGGGAATGGACAGAATGTTTACGTGTTTATTGATCCATAGATACCTGGGTTGCCAAGTTTCCATCCAGGTAAGCATCAAATTGTACCATTTTTCCTATGTGTTTCTGAATTGCTTCATGAAACTAGAGGTTGGAATGTAGAGGCTCTCGGATCTTTGTTCACAGCAGAGGAGTGTGAGGCAATTAAGGGTATTGTTGTGGGAGAGTCTAGAGGCCCTGATGTCTGTGTGGAATTACTGCAAAAAACGGTCAATATACAGTCAAAAGTGGGTATTGCTTAGCTTGTCAGGAGCATAGAGAAACGGCTATCAATGTTGTTCAAGTTTCTTTGAACTTTTGGAAGCATCTATGGAAGCTGAAATCACCTCCAAAGATTATTCATTTTTTATGGAGATGTTCTATGCGATTTTTCCATGTCTGGAGATGTTACATTGGAACCGGTTTGCTCATTCTGCCACATGTTTCATATGCCAGAGGGATAGAGAGTCACCTGTACACGCAACATGGTGTTGTACAAGTTATGTTCTGGTGTTTGAAATGGCGGATTTCTATCCACAGTTGTTATCTGGACAGTTCTCTTCATTTATTCAATTATTCCATCATGCTTTTTCTACTCTTGGGGAGGAGGAGATGCAATTATTTGCTGTGTTATTATGGTTGAATTGGCATGAGAGGAATAATTGTTATTACAAGGGAGTTGTTGTGCCTTCTGATGTTATTTTTGAGAATGGGGTTAAATTTCTTAAGGGTTATAAAGATGCTGTGGGTTTTCAGGTTCAAGTGGAACATAGGGAAGCAGAGGATGTGGGACTTGGGAGGTTAAGGTGGTAACCTCCAAGGAGTGGCCAACTAAAGATCAATTGTGATGTTGCAGCTAAGGCTAAGGATAGATATTTTGGTGGTGGTGCAGTCATAAGAGATGAGCGTCGTACGGCTGGAGGGAAAAGTTTCAATTTCCGGTGTCTTCTTTAGTTGCTGAATTTCTAGTAGTTAAATTGGGGCTGCTCTTGGTGATAGCACATAGGGTGATGAATGTTGTTGGAAGCTATCAAGTTTCTTAATGCTAAGGAGCTGTGCTTTGCTGCAGAAGAAGGTATTGTTGAGGACATTCAGCGTGCTAGGACTCCTTTCAACATCAATAATATCTCTCATGTTTGTCGTGAAGGGAATATGGTCGCTCATGGAATTGCGACATTTGTAGCCCATTATGGGCGTTTCGTATGGTTAAAAGATGGGCCTGATTGGCTCATGTCAGTTATCGGTCACAATAAGACTTTAGCTTGGTTTGCTGTTAGGGATTTACATTCTTATCAAACCTCTGTAGAACAGGAGGTTGGGCAGCAGATTCTTTGTGATTCCCATGGTTGTATGGTTTCTTCTTAAGGAATAATACTTGTTTCCTTTCCTTAAAAAAAGAAAAAAAGCATCACACAAGGAAGAGTCTTATGTTAATAGAATTATCAAAATAATGGAACTGTTATCTATTTGTTTGTTGAACTTTGGACTCTGAATTCTCTAAGCATGCATATGCAGATCAATGTGGAAAAACTTTGGAGAAGTGCCGACTCTGGAGGCTGGAAACCATCATCGGCTCCTCGATCAGATTGGCCTCGTATGACATTCTCTTTCTGATGAATTCTGTAATTCTTAAAAAACGTTTCGACAAGTGTACTTATGCTTCTGGTTTTGTGGCAGCTCCACCAAGCGAGACTAATGGCTACCTACGTGTGCGTTGTAATGGTGGTCTCAATCAACAACGTACTGCGGTTTGTATCTTTTCATTTTCCCCTATTTTTATTTATTCCATATTTCACTCCTGTTCTTACAAGCAAATATTTTACTGTCCTCTTTTGGATGGTTCAGATCTGTAATGCGGTTCTCGCAGCAAGAATAATGAATGCTACCCTTGTGCTTCCCGAATTGGATGCAAACTCTTTTTGGCATGATGACAGGTATTTTTCAATGGTGATGTAACCTTAATTTAACATTAAGATCCTGTGGTCACATTCAAATTCCTTTATCTGAACTACGAGTTTAAATTTTTTGATTGGGGCCGATAAACCAAGAGAGTTGTGATAGACAAAACTGTCTCAGGCATCGAACTTTATGGTATATTGGTATATGTATCCCATAGAGGAGGACTCATTAAGTTACTTGTTTGTATAGTTTGGCGATCAGGGACGAATTAGTTGCATTTCTTCTTCTTCTTCTTCTTACTCATTAAGTTACTTGTTTGTATAGTTTGGCGATCAGGTACGAATTAGTTGCATTTCTTCTTCTTCTTCTTCTTCTTCTTCTTCTTCTAAGATCCTGTTTCCCCTGTCACATTCAAATTCCTTTATCTGAACACGAGTTTAAATTTTTTGATTGAGGCCGATAAACCAAGAGAGTTGTGATAGACAAAACTGTCACAGGCATCAAACTATATGGTATATTGGTATATGTATCCCATAGAGGAGGACTCATTAAGTTACTTGTTTGTATAGTTTGGCGATCAGGGACGAATTAGTTGCATTTCTTCTTCTTCTTCTTCTTCTTCTAAGATAGAGAAAACTGTGACAGGGGCTAAACTATATGGTATATGTATCCCATAAAGTGGGCCTCATTGAGTTACTGGTTTATATAGTTTAAGAAACAGGGATGTATTGGTTGCATGTTACTGGTTTGTATAGTTTAAGAAACAGGGAGGAATTGGTTGCATCTTTTTCTTTCTCAGATAGAATTTCTTCCATGGAAAAGATAAGTAAAGCTTACATCATATAAAGATTTGATGACCATAGTCTGAGCTTCCAGTTTATTGTTAGTTTGAGGTTAAGAACACTCTTGAAACTTGTATAAGAGGTGGGAAGCAGGATGACACTGTTTGATTCCAGTACTTGTGTTCTCTAGATCTGGATTATAGTGCTTACAGGTATAAATAGGATATAGGAGATTAAGTAAGTTCAACTTTGTTGCTTTATAAGTTATAAATGTAAAACTCCTTAGATGGGTCAACATCAGAAATGAGCTTCTTCCATGATTTTGAAGTCTCAAGCATACCAAAAGAAGAAATCTCTTTGTTCTATATGTAGGATGGCTCAGCTATCTTCGTCTACTTCCCAGTGGTGCACAAGAGGCTAATAGTGGAACCATTGTAATTTCTGTACTCTAAATAATATCAATATTGCTGTTTTTGTCAAAAAGTTGGCTAACAATTAATGGAATATTAAATATGTTAGATAACTGCGTGAACGCTTTTGGCATGGTCATGTGGATATCTCACTTCAGCTTCTTAAAACATCATAAACAATAAATAGCTTCAGAAAGGAATGAGTTTGTTTTGAGGATTTATGAGTAACATGTGTTATTTTTTTTTATGTGCAGCGGTTTTCGGGGAATCTATGATGTTGATCATTTTATCATGTCGTTAAGGTTTGATGTTAAAATTGTAGAAAAGATACCTGAGATTCGCATAAATGGGAAGACCAAGAAGATAAAATCTGTACAGGTACAGAATCCATATTTGTTTTCATTACATTTTACAACTATAAATCAACTAGAGTTTCCTATAGGTGAAGTTTTCATTCTTCATCTACCCTTGTTTCAGCTTCGACCACCAAGAGATGCTCATATCAGTTGGTATACAACAGAAGCTCTTCAGCAAATGAAGGAGCATGGGGCTATCTATTTAACTCCCTTTTCACATCGTTTGGCAGAAGAAATTGACAATGCCGAGTACCAAAGACTGCGGTGCAGGGTTAACTATCATGCTCTGATATTTAAGCCAAATATTATGAAGTTGAGTCAATCAATAGTTGATAAGCTCCGCGCACAAGATCATTTCATGTCCATACATCTTCGTTTTGAGATGGATATGCTGGCATTTGCGGGGTAAGTTTTTGTTACAAGAATAGACCAAACTGGTCTTCTACCTGAATATGGTTTGATTGACTGACTAGACTATTTTCCTATATGTCATTCCAACTGTTAGCATGAATAACCAAACAATGGATTTGTTTTTCGAGTTCATGAATAAAATTTACATATTGAGAGATGATGGCTCTGACAACAGCATACCATTGGGTATGATGGTTCTGCAGGTGCTTTGATATCTTTAACCCAAAAGAGCAAGAGATTTTGAAGAAGTATCGAAAAGAAAATTTTGCTCCAAAGAAGCTTGTTTATAAGGAAAGAAGAGCAATTGGAAAATGCCCATTAACTCCAGAAGAGGTGATATTTCCTTTCTTAATGTTTTCTTGGCTATGCTGTTGAGAAACTTGTTTTGGTGTTGGACATCAAGAATATGACATCATCCTGAAAGGATATTACTTAGTATCATTATCTTGTCATGTTTTGCTTTCCACTTTGCTACAGCAGGTCATAGATGACATTTCCTCTCCATATATACTGAAGTATGACCATTTTCTAAGCAGGTTGGTCTCATTTTACGCGCAATGGAATTTAACAATTCTACCAGGATTTACCTAGCTGCTGGTGAACTATTTGGTGGGGAGAGATTTATGAAACCATTCCGTGCTTTGTTCCCTCACCTTGAGAACCACAGTTCTGTTGAGCACTCAGATGAGATACCAGAGAACACCCAGGGATTATTAGGGTCTGCAGTGGATTACATGGTTTGTCTCCTCTCTGATATTTTTATGCCCACTTATGATGGACCTAGCAACTTTGCCAACAATCTCCTCGGGCACCGCCTCTATTATGGTTTCCGGACCACAATTAGACCCGATAGGAAAGCCCTCGCTCCTATCTTCATTGATCGAGAGAAAGGACAAAAAGCAGGTTTTGAAGAAGCTGTTAGGCAAGTGATGCTTCAAACAAATCTTGGCGGCCCTCACAAGCGGATCCCACCAGAGTCTTTCTATACAAATTCTTGGCCAGAATGCTTCTGCCAAACATCTCCAAAGAATCCAGCAGACAAATGTCCACCAGATAATGTTTTGGAAATTCTGAGTAGCCAGTTAAGTCAAGAGAACGGTGGTGATCGGGAATCAAATTCTACATCTGTGACAGATAGATGATACACCAGCCTGAGGAATCGTAGTTGCTGATAGCTCCTTCACCATACTAAAGATTAATGAACCCCTGTGTGCCTGAATGATAAGGAATGGGTTTCAGGTGATCATTATACTCCTGCTTTGGACCATACAGTGTGATGTTCTTCTAGATAGAGAAGCGAGGGTTTTTAAGTACACTGATTTTCTGGTTTCATCATTTGGTGATTTGAAACAGGCTTCCATCTTGGGCATTTGGAGGTAGGTTCAGTTTACCTCGATTTGGTATTCACAGTTCTGAGTTTGTTGACAGAGAAGGGAGAGTTGACAAAGATGCATTTGGCTAGAGTACAGACTATTTTTATTGACTTTTTGTATAATGATCTTGTAGTATTACTTCATGTTACCAAAATCCTCTGTTAGATTATCACTTGGTATACTCATTCTAGATTCGACACACCTTGTACTAGCTTGATCATATTTTTTTCATAAATCTATCAATTTAATTGAATTATAAAGTTGTTAGAATGATGATGTGTTGAAGCCAGTTATTCTTTGAGAAGCATAATGTGTTTGAAAACATTTGGATCTTTGTGTAGGTTGTGTTACTTGATGCCTTTGCTCGTTTGTGCCATCATTTGGCCTTACGAGTAATCAGATCAAAATAAGTAAAAATAGGTGGTAATAAGGCATTTTGTCCGAGTGAGGCATAGTGTAATCAGCAGTATTTACAATTTCACTACTGATTTTCTACACGTAGTAAAGAACGAGCTATTACTTGTGACTAAATGGTTAGTTTTATGCAAGACAACAAGATCATATATTAATTAAATTTGTTTTGCTTATAGCTTTGTATGTTTTTTTGAGGTAAAAGGAACATCGAAAAGATCATATGACAATAATGGTCAAACATAGATGAGCCGAAGATCACCTAGCGTAGAGCTAGAACTAAAACAAAACACGCAAGAAAGCAAAACCAAACAAAATTTATAAAAAAATGGACTTAAAACCTGGAAGCAAATCAACAAAACAAAAGCAAGAAAGCTAGGGAACCTCCTAAACCATAACTAACCTCATAAACTCTTCACAAATCAGGCCTAGGACCCATTGGTGTACCTTTCATTGTTAAAGAAAAGAAAAGAAGGAAAATTAGGGTTTAAGAGGGATCTCTCATGGTGCGACCAGGAAACCTATTCTGCAGCCCATTTCGAGCTGCCCTCCTCTGTTGCCATCGCCTCCACCAGAGTTAAGGCCACCAACGCCAATGGGGACATGGAATCCGACGCCTTAGATGTTGGCGCCTCCCTCTTCTTATTCTTGTTGCCTCGAGGATGACCTCTCTTCTTGGGGGACACCCTTGTGTGGTGAATGGCCAAGGCCCCCAACTCCTGGACAGCGAAACCTACTCCCTCCGGTTGTAGCGAAGCCAACATGAGAGTTAGCGCGTGCCTAGGGTGCTTCCCCACACCATCCTCTTCCTCTTTCCTCTCCTAACCCCAGTAACCTTAGATGAGGACGGAAACGCCGATACCTCTTTTATGGTAATCGATCTCTTCTCTTTGGGGAGAGAGACCGACGGGGCTGACAGAGAGGTAGAAGCCGCGGTCGCTGCCCAGAAGACCATCACCTGAGACGCAATTGGGGTGATCACCTCTTCCAGCTACTCCATCTCAACGGGACAACGCACACTCCCATGATTAATTATGGAATAAGTCTGGCAACGTGCCACCAACCTCTTAAATTTAAAAATCAGTTGCGCTGTGTCGACGGGAGAGAACCAAAAATGACACTCCAATTGGACAAGTGCACTCAGAGGGACAAAGATACGAACCATCACCTCTCCTTGTTGTAACCAACGACTTTCCACATGTGAGACCGATCTAATCGTCTCTCTGACCATCCGAGCTGTCACCATGGTTGTTAGAGCAGCCAGGATTCATTGAATCTCCACCCAAACCCAGATAACATCCAGTGGAACCTTCATAATATCGAAGAACCCATCATAATCATTCAAGAGAATCATGGTGCGCTGATAACACCATAATCCTCCCTTCTTCACTCGAACCAGATCCCGTTCACATGAAAAAGTGAACAGGTACTGGTTTCATCTTTCCGGGATCTCCACCGGAGTTGGCAGCCTCTACATACTTCTCATAGAGCTCTTGAAGGACTCAAAAGAAACTATCCTTGCAGTGTTGAGTCGTCTGACAGGGTAAAACCTCTGCGCCACAAAACCTTTCGACGAACACCGGAGATCCTCGAAATCCGCTGGTTCCTCCTCTTTGAGGGAGAGTTTGGAAGTCAAATCGCCGTCATTGCTGCTATAGAAGCCATTGACAGAGCCGTTGCACAACTGAAGCCAAAAAACGCTAACCCTAACCCTAGAAGAAATAGAGTGAATTTTGGAGGAGTCAAGGAATTTTTGTGTTTCGTGGGTTTTATGCTTATAGCTTTTTATGTAGACCAAAATAACTTGTGATAAATATTTATAAGAACCAATGTGCCTAACAGAAACTACAATACAACTATAATTCTTATTTGTCGGAAAAAAAAATTGAAAAAAAATCAGTGTGTTTCTAATTCTCTACTCGAGCTTAAATCCTAATGGGTCCATATTTCTAATAGGAAACTATATCCTAAGGAAATTTCCTTTTAAAATTATTATTTTAATAACATCCTAGTTGCATGAGGATAGTCTCCAAAATCTATAAATAAGCGAACACAGCGTCTCAATTCTCTCGCTCTGATTCTGATTTCTAGGGTTTAAACAAAAGCCTCTGTCCAGATCCGATGGATTCGAGCTCCGAAACCGATCGCCGCTCCCGGAAGCGTAAGGGCAACAATCACCGCCGGGTCGCCGAGACCTCCGGCGGAAACCTCCGTATCTTGGCTCTCAATTCCTCCCTCTCCGACCACGACGACGGCGGATCCAGAAAACGCGTCAGGCGAGAGCCGCGCCGTGACGTCGTCGTTTCGTCCACCAAGCCCGCCGCCGTGAAACCCTATGACGGCGGGGATATGAATATTGGGGAGTTCGAGAAACACACAAGGGGGATCGGGATGAAGTTGCTGAGGAAGATGGGATATAGCGGAGGTGGATTGGGGAAGAACGAGGAAGGTATTGTGAGTCCGATTGAGCCCGAATTGCGGCCGAAGAATAAAGGCCTTGGTTTTGATTACAAGGAGGGGCGGCGGCCCACGTTGTTTGTGAAAGCCAAGGCGAAGGAGAGCCAAACTGAAGTTGGCAGTGCCGCCGCGGCCGTGGTGGAGAAGAAGATGTGTGCGAAAGGCGTCGATTTGCTAGAGAAGGTGATGGCTGATATGAGAAGACCTCTAAATGGAATCTTGGCCGACTTTGAGAGTTTGAGCTTGAAGGACACCAGTTCCACGTGTATCTTAGCTATGTAGAGGTTCCAAATTAACGACTTTGAAATTTCAATGTATATATATGATTGAATCTTGGCTAACACGTCAAATTGAAGTATAGAGCTACGGAATTACTCCGATTGTTAATCAGATACACTCAAGAGGCTCGTCTCAGTTTGTTAAATGAAAGATTATTTTCATTAAATGGTAGGGTGTAGAACCGGTTTAGGTTCATCGAGGATATGACCGACTATCTTGGGCCGTATTAAATCTATCTTGAAGGTCAACCTATCTTGGTATAAATTCGGGTTGCTACCCATATATCATGGATAGTTGTATGATTAATTATAGGGTTAATGATCATTCACTACAAAAACAGAAAAAAAATGTCCACTAGATCTAAAATAGTTTTCATGTACTCATTCCAACTGTTATTAAGAAAAGTACATTTATACCCCTCTAACCCATTCATTCTCCACCTCTCTTTTCTGATCCATGTCCTCTCTCTCTCTCTCGCCATCGAGCCACGAACATCGCCGCCATCGTGAGCAGGTCTCAAGAGACGAATTAAATCTGAAGACGCATGACAGCTCATCCATCGTCGATAGTTATCTCTCCACCGTTACAAACGGCAGCATGTCACGAGGTGGAGGTCTAATCTCCAAGCAGATTCAATCTTCATCCTTCGCTTCCACGTTGACCTCTACTACACCAATCCTCTCGCCGATGCTGTTATCCATCTCATGTAAATGTCAAAGCCGATCAAGTCAAGGCCATATGTATGCTTTGATTATGAGATTTCTTTGGTTTTGCCTTTTTGGAAACATATTGGTATTCATGACTGGTTGATTGTGAGATTTGCTTTGATTATGGCTTTTCTATATATCTTATGTTGCCTCAAGAGAGATTTGCTCAGATTATGCTTTGTATATTAGTCTTAGTCATACTAGTGATATGTGTATTGATATTTACTAACCGTAGAAGTAAGTTTACTACTCCTAGTAAACTTGGTTTTAGTGTTTTGAGTCTGGTTTTTGAGAACATAAGTAAGTTTATTACTTCTAGTAAACTTGGTTTTGGTGTTGAGTCTGGTTTTTGGGAACAGAAATAAGTTTATTAGGAGTAGTAAACTTGGTTTTGGTGTTTTGTCTAGTTTTTAGGAACAGAAGTAAGTTTACTAGGGGTAGTAAACTTGGAATTGAATGTTTACTATGGTCAGTAATTCTGGCCACATGATTCCGGTCACCGGAGTCCGGCAGCCGACGATCAGAGTCCGGTGACCGGAATCCAGTGACCGTAGTCCGACAACCGGTGACCGGAGTAATTCATCCAGTCGCTTGGAGCATAAGTCAGAAAGAAAACGTGCAGCATCAAGATAAGACGGTTACGCTGAACCCAGAAGCGTTGGCATGCCTGCACCCGAAAAATCACGTTCAAACAAGTACTAGTACGAAACAAGCCAGCCACACTGCTTGTAACACTGTTGAAGTTTTCATCACATCTACGGAGAAATAAGGCACTCTTGTTGTTATGCTTCCATTTATATTGACAGAAAAGTTTCAGACATCTGACTTGAAGCCTATGTTTTTCAATGAATTTGTAGTCTAGAAGCAAGGAACGCCATTGTTTGCACACACGCTTGAACTTGAGCAAGGACACAACTGGCAACCAACTCAAAATCTCAGTGATGATCTCAAAGGGAAGCTCTGGTACTGCTTCAGATATCTGTTATGCGTAACGAAAAATCTGTAAAAATCATTCACCAAAGTTGCTAAGATTATCGAGTACCACTGTATATACACTAGTTTACGAGTATTCCAGGACAAAATAATGTATCATTATATGGTATACGCATGATATATAGTACTATGGAACAATTCTACATACATGATGCTTGAAATTTTATTTCTCTACATAAATTAGAGGCCCGTTTTTCACTATCATAGCTAGTAATATTTGAGACCGACTTCATCAACTATATAAACCTCGAGCTGATTCATTTGCTTACCACTGTGAGTTTCCTAAGACGTAGATTATGAACATGACCCCTGCGAGAAGAGATATAACGGCGATCCTTGGCAGAATTCTTAACTTGCAGTCTTTTGTGGATTGGCTGCAAGAGAATACACAAGTTTATATCTACCTAACCATCAAGTTTATACATGTATAACATGTATATCTTACCATGCATGCACTTTACTTGTTGTTAAACATTGTTTATCTTTCCTGCATTTGTAAATATGTTGCAAACTTTTAAAAATGCACCAAACATCGTTGATTATAAATGTAACAAAATTAATAGATTGGAGATTACTGATTACTGATTTCTGCGCACCTTGTATTGCTTGTTTTTAACTAGGAACTGGTGTTGGCAACCTGTTGAGATATAATCCCATATCAGAAAAATGAGACCTTAAATATAGGTTTATAAGGGTTTTGAACTTATAAGGGTTTTGGTGCAGGTAGAGATACGACAGAAAGCGCTACATCTATTTTTGAACCCATGTATCTTTGATCAGTTTAATCTCTCAGTTTCAAATGAAATAATAGTTAGAATTCAAGCATAAAACAAAGGTTTGATGGTGACCTCAGTTTGTATTCAGTCTAAGCTTTACAGTTGTATTTATGCGCACTAGTTCGAGAGCCATATGCCATACAAGTGTATGGTCTCAAATTTTGATACGAGTTAGCAAGCAGCTGTCTAGAACTTGCTATTTGGTTTGCTCCTATTCAAACTCAGGAAGAAACAAAAATGTGCACTCACGCAATTCTCAAGAACTGCAACTCAGAAGCACAGCATAACACCTCATATTAATTATAGGTACATTTCTGCTGTCATCTCTCGCAGATTAAGCGGCACCACATTTCAATGCAAACAAATTTGTTCCACACAGTTCTATAGCTAGAACTGTAATTGTGAAGAAGCAGAACTCACTCAAATTAAAGGGTACGTTACTCCATTTTCTCATTTCTTGTGAATTTGCAAAAGGGGGAGTGTATCACCAAGAAATTTCAAAACTGGACAACTTGATTCTTTTCTTGTTCTTACATAACCTTCGTTTACACAAACAATTGCAAAGAAGCAACAAAAGTAGTGCAGGCCCTCAAACTATTTTCATGAAATGTAATTATGAAGCGGAAGAAAACACTCCAATTACGGGTACGTTTTGCCAAGACCTCACAAATTAAGGGGATGCTCAGAGTCACAGTTGAAATTATTTGGTTCTTTCATCTTAACTGTTGTACCCGTTAACTTCAATCTTGTCGGGGCGTTTCTTAAAAGAGAGTACAGATACCGGAAAACAAACGAGTAAGAAATTGTTCTCATTACATTGCACATCTCAGTGTAGCACTACTATATTGGCCGCCAGTCAAGTCCCAGATTCAGTAATATTTTTGTAAAGGATCCAACAAACTCGAAATCAGTCATTATAACAATTGCTAATGGTTGGCCTAAAAGAAAACTAACAGATGAGGGAAGCTTGAACTTTGATTTTCCACTGGTCATGCATGAATGCATAATAATAAAACCAGGTATTTTAATTGATAAAATGACTACAACCACTTCAATAAACCAACTTGTAGGGCTGTCCAATACATTATCATTCAGGATCAGTGGGAAAATGAAACACAGAAAGATCCACCGAGACAATAAATTTTCCTGCATTGGTTTTTCTTCTAATAACATGTACATCAAGTAATTTACAGAGACTGCAAATTTTGAATCACAAAATGATGGGTAAAGATTAAGAAAGAAAACGGGAGTGGGTAAAGTAAAATTGTAGATTAGCCTGACGATTGACACGCAACTTGTTGGCAACATAGAGCAGATGACTGATGTTTGTAGGAGGATAGTGCTGTAGTAGTTTAAGATTTGAAGTAAAATCACCAGCTAATAAACGCCTCCGAACGAGAATCAGCATTGCACAACATACTCGGAGAAGAGTTTCCTGAAATGATTAGTCCAAAAGACATCATTAAATTAAAAAACAAAAAAAATACAAAGCCAAAAGCAACTCCAAAAGCATGAAGTGTTGCAGCAGCGTCACTGGCCCACAGCACCCTAACTGTAGGCAATAGATTTTCTTCTTATAATTTATAACCATAGGCAGCAACATTTTCTTTATGTTACCATACGCAATCATCTTTTACCTAATTATATCAGATAGCTTAACTGAATTTCAATATTATCAACAGTTTATAAAAACATCATTGTTAGATGACTTCAATTTTTATGAATTTTGGGAAAAGTCTCAACAGGTCAAAAGGACCGGTAAAAGATTACATCTGACGCAGATGGCGGTGTCCCCAAGCATATGAATGCAGGAGGGGAAGACCTTGAAGCTGGCTTAGATGGAATCGGGATGATTGTTGGCCTTGAAGCTGACTCAGATGGAATCGATGCCTCACCATGCACCGCAATGCTTGAAAAACCATAACCACTTTAGGAATTAGGTCCAGCTGTTAGGTAGTCTGCTTTTTGTTGGGTTTTCCAGACCCATGTGGTTTTCCTAAGATGTTTGTCTTAGAGTACGGCATCCCAATAAGGAAAATATATCCTTATTGATGATGGTATACTTGTAATCTTGGTAGATTAGAGAGAAGATTGTTGTGTTTCACTAATAGGAATAGGATTCCTATTTGGTGAAGATATCTGATATCCTTATGGCTATATAAGGAGGGGGTCAGCTCTAGGTTTTGGTATCGCAGAGACAAAAGAGCGTGTTCCATTCTCGGTTAGAGGGCAAAAAGGAGAGATAAGAAGAGAAGAGAGTTCTTGTTTTCTTATTCTTTCTTGTGTACCCATTATTAATATAGTGGAGTGTTTTCTACGGGTGGACGTAAGCAAAGGTTTTGCTAAACCACCTTAAATTTGAGTTCTTTGTGTCTTTTCTCTGTGGTGTGGTCTGTTTCTTTTAGCTTGCTGTGCACGTTTGTGGTTTCTTGACATACCTTTAGGCCGATATCACAACACTTTTATTATTATTTTTTCTCTTTGTTCTCTTTCCATGTTAGCGAGATTAACGCATTGCCATAATTCTAGGATCATATTTGATATGTTGTATCTTGGTTGTACATATGTATTGCTGATTTGTAGCAATTACATTTAAACCTTACTTGTAACAGCAGCAAAGATGCTATTATATATCTTGTAGAGTTGTACTGAGAATGTTAAGGAAAATTATATTCAACATGGTATCAGTTAGCCTAACGATCCTTACCTGATCTCTCTCCTTTTTTTCATTGTTTGTCTCTTTCTCACCTTCATCTTTTACCCCTTTTTCTCTTTGTTCTGTGTCTACTTTTCTCCTTCCACCATTCTCATAACCTCAATTGCATCTGAATTCTCATCCTTCCCAACAATCTCCATCGTACACTTTCTACATCTCAATTGTACTAGTATTTTAGGTTCATATTCTATTCGATCCTATCATCTTTTCTCTCATTCTTCTTCCTTGGTCTCCCGTTGTATCTCCTCAATTCCTCAACCCAATTGTGTTTGTTTCGATTTCCACTAGTTTTCTCAAATTCCATTTGTTCCTAGTTTGATTTGTTCAAAGTTTCATCCCTATGTTCCCACAACCACAAAAAAAACCCTCATCTACTGCCAATGGCCGCAAGAATTCATCTTGCCGACGGTTCCCAAGCGCCTTACCATTGCTCCGTAGCAGGCTCTCCTATCAATTTTGGTGCGCATTCTTCACCGTTCTCCTATCAATTTTGGTGCGCATTCTTCACCATTCTCGCATCAACAACATGCGTCCCAAAAATGAGGTTTTAACTCACTTCCAAACTTTAGTCGTCACGATACGTAATATTTTTCATGGTTTCGTTCAATTTCTTCAAAGTGATAATGAAACTGAATATGTTAACAATGCTTTTTCTCACTTTTGCAAGTCATTGGGTATACAACACCGTTTTTCCTGTCCACATACACCCCAACAAAATGGGCTTGCAGAGCGTAAACATCAGCATATCGCTACAATGGCACGTGCTCTACTCCTTACATCTGGGACACCACAGACTCTTTGGGCTGAAGCCGTTTGGACCTCTGTTTATCTCATTAATCTTCTTCCTACACATACTCTTTCTTGGGATACTCCTCACACATCTTTATGGTAGTCCACCCTCGTATTCATCTCTTCGAGTCTTTGGTTGTTCTTGCTATCCTCATCTTGGGTAGTATGTCTCTAATAAGCTTTCGAGTCATAGTATCGAGTGTGTTTATAGGCTATAGTCCTCAACACAAAGGCTATCGATGCCTCAATCCCACCACCAATCGAGTCTATGTGTCTAGGGCTGTCTTATTTAACGAAACACATTTTCCTTATAAACATTTGCAGGTCACAGACTCGGACCCGTTGGAGTTCATTTTATTATCTAACCCAACTACTGTCTCTCCAATAGCAGATCCACAAACCAGCACCAGCAGGTTCCAATCTAATGGCTCACACCCAGATCCTACTTCAGGCCCACCAGCAAATTCCAATCTACTTCCGCTTTCCTGCCTATTCAGAATTCGCCGCCGGCTTCTACTTCCAGTGATCCTCCTATCATCACATATAGTCGCCGTCATCCGCCTCACCCAACCAATTCAATTACCGTGCCGGCAATCGAGACTTTTTCAGACAACCCACCATCTCCTACGACGTCGCCTCTGCTAACTGCTACTCCGTTGACCGTCACACCTCCCACCCATCCTGCATCGGATCGAGTCCCGGCCTCTCCGACCCTTACTCCTCAATTGGCCGCGACATTTCCGTCTGATTCTCCTGTGGCATCATCACCGCCCCATGCGGCTCCACCACCTCCTCCGACTCCTCATGCCTCTCGAAAATCATCCAATGGCAACACGCCTCAAGAATGGCATCACACAGCCCCACATCCTCACTGATGGTATGGTTCGGTACCCAATCCCTAAAGCTCTTCTTACAGTTATTGAAAACACTGAACCTACTTGTTATAGTCAAGCTTCTAAACATGAGGTGTGGCGCACTGCCATGGCTGAGGAGATTAACGCATTGCTCAAGAACAACACATTGTCGCTAGTACCTCCATCCCCTACACAGAATCCAGTTGGGTGCAAGTGGGTGTTTCATGTTAAACATAAACCAGATGGCACAGTGGAACGCCACAAAGCTCGTCTAGTGGCCAAAGGGTTTCATCAACAACAAGGTATCGATTATGATGAAACCCTTAGTCCAGTAATCAAAAAGGGTTTCACCAAATCACATCTCCGTAGAGATGTGATTTGGTGAACAAAAAGTTGATGTAATCCTTAATCCATCATATATGTCAAGAAAAGGGATCCTTTATTTATATATATATATATATATATATATATATATATATATATATATAAGGAAGGATATGAAGTGGCCGTCCGCAATCCGCTTATAGTGCGGACGTCCCTCTATTCTCCTCCGTCTGGTGCCAGCGACGACCCACGTCAGCCTGAGAGGTCACCAGCGGCGTCACGACTCGAACCTAATAGTTACCTTTTACCGGGTGGTAAATGTTACCAATGATTTTTTGACAGCGTTCATAAATACTATAGGTTTATCGCTCGAGCTTATTATCGAGTTTTTCTGGAATCGGTAAATAAGAGATTTAGAGCTCGGAAGTCGTAGTAGATGATAATGCAAGCTCACCGGTATGCTTGGATTATTTTTCGGAGCGATGAGCTATTTTTTGTGGATTTGTGAAGTTTACAATAAAGTTACAATTACTGTTTCTAGTAATGGTTTTACCGTAAAAGTTGACTTTTTGTTAAATCGATAATTTAAGAAAGCTTCCTTCGGGGAAGTTGTAGAGGACATTAATACAAACTCGCAGACATGTCGTGTGATTTAATCGGAGTTAGTATGAAGAAGTTATGGCCTAAAAACTAAAGTTACTATTTATAGTAAATGGCTATAAATAGGGTTTTTACCAGGGTGAAAAATCAAAATTCACCCCGTGTCTCTCTCTCTCTCTTCTCCCCGACTTTCTCTCTCTTCCTCTGCCAGAGGTTGCGTGCGCCAGGGCTCCTCCGTCAGGCCACCTCACTGGTCTTGATCGACGCGCCTCCTTGACTAGTTCATTTAGGGGTAAGTTTTGGCAGGTGAATCACCGTCATAAGGGAGCAAGAACGCCGAGAAGCTCGACTGTACAGTGAACGGGTATCGCCGGAGTTCTCTCTCCTTAGGCTGTCATCTGGTGTGATCTAGGTATGGTTTTGATCCTCTTGAGAAGTATAACAATCCTCTCGATTCATGATGTGTGTGATAAAATTTGGATTCGAAATTTTAGGGTTTCTAGCCCTAAATCGGGTTTGATGTGTTCTTGATAAACTAACCTGTTTAGAGTTAGAATTGAGCTTAATGTTGTTCATGAAAGATGTTCGGAATGATGTGAAGATCATTTTGTGAAATTTGGTAGGTTTCTGGGTTGGTCGGCCGCAGCTGGTGGCGGAGCTGGCGGCGGCGTTGTCGATCTGACAGTTTAGGTGAAAAGAGGTAAATTCTCGAGTTTTAATCGCGGTAGATCTGGTATTTTACCATTTATCGCGGGTGGCAAATGTCAGAACTGCCCCTGGCAGTTTGGGTTCATTACAGGAATGCTACAAAGACTGAAATCCTAGAAATGTCCTTGACAGCTTTGCACATTTACAAGGATGCCACTGAGGCCAAAAAGATAATACTACCCCTAGCAGCTTAGCATATTTACCAAATTGTCATTGAGTCCAAATTGGTTATACTGCCCTTGACAGTTTAAGATAATTACAAGGGTGCCCTCTAGTTTAAGCCCTTGGTGGATTCGTTTATTTATGTGGTTGCCTTTATGTTGTAATTATCTGTTTATTATTTTATGAATGTTGTAGATATGTATGGTTGAATGTTTGAAATAATCCTGATAGATAGTTGGTTTATGGATACCACAGCGGAGAGGATAAACTCTGGATTTGTGATAGGCGTATGCTATCCAAAATAGTTTTTCGACCGATAAATAGAAAAGTGAGATTCGTCCAATTAGGACGTTAATTAAAATAAGAGCTATATGTGGCTTGATCCCTGTGTACAGGGTACGTAGGCAGCCTGATCGGGATTCAGGTGCAGTCACAAATAACATCTAGACCCTAAGTCCTCTTAAATAGTTCGTATTGAAATCCAACTCGGTAATCGGGATAACCTCAAGTATAGTGAGGTTTAGATTCGGTGTCGTTTGGATTAGATGAAAATGGGTTGGGTAATGGGTTATCCATTCTCAAGGGGGATTATGAGAAAATTTCTCTTAAAATGGGTCCCGCACGTTCTACCCCAGATTTAGGGAGGTAAACTTAGGCTAGGGAGTAACAAGCGGCATCCCAACAGCATGGAATGGTGTCGTCCGTCGCCGTTGACTGATTTTCACGACGGAGAGGTGTGTGCTGGTTATTCAGGGTCCAGTAGAGCAGTGTCGGCTACTGCCGACAGCCGGAGATGCTAGGATGTCATTCCATGCTGCTGGAATGCCGCTAGTGTCCTCTCGGGCAGAGGAGGGTCGTCACCGGCACCAGATGAAGGAAAACAGAGGGATGTCCGCACTATAAGTGGGTCGCGAACGTCCGCTTCACATCCTCTCTAATTTACTATATACTATTTTTTGAACACTATTCATTATACTGTTCATTTGGGTATTATTCCTGAACAGTATCTAAGTGAAGTACTGATTATGTCCCTGGTTTGGATTTGTGAAATTTCGTAAATGCCCCTGTGTTTTGTTTTGTTTTGTTTTTTTTAAGTTATCAATTTTTTTGGATATTCTTATTCTTTTTTAAATATAAGAAATTGGATTTTTATGGTATTGACATACCAATTGGAGTTTGTTTTAACAAATTAAATAGGGTAAATACCTCCCATGATATTAGATTAACCCGTCAGGTATTCTAATACCATAATCAGATCCAATTTCTTAAACAAAAGAAGGAACTGCAGAGAAATTAACAACTTCAATAACAATCTAAACAAAAGATGTACTTGATAGAATCGATTCAAGTCAAAAGATCAGTTAAAGCAACAACCATCAGAATTTGAATTGGGTGTAAAATTTTTTGATCTCAAGTGAATTGAAAGTACAAGTTCAATTACAGCTCTAGACATTAAATCTTCTTCAAATGATTAACCTTTGGATATGTTTTGATAGAAAGCAATTGAAAGTTTAGGGTATAGGATGTGAAAGTTTAGGGTTTAGGATGTGAACCGCAAATTTCAAAACTTTTTGTTATATGAACCATTTGCTTAACATACCTGCATACTAAATTACTAATTGTGTAATGTATAATGTATTTATAGTAGTGATGTACCCGCAACATTGGACAGGCAATCTTGCTATATATATATATTGGTGATTTGTGCAGATTTTTGAGTAAAAGTGCAAGTCCTACATAATATAGTCCTTGTATCACGGAAAAATAAAGGGGCGATCAACACCTTGTTAAATCTCTGCTATTTTCAGAGTCAGGCAGTAGCCCTTTTTGAACGTTTATGTTTCAGTAACCAAATGTTCATACATTTCAACCACAACCATTGTTCATTCAAACCACCACAACCAGTTACATTTCCATGAAAATTACAAAACATTATTTACGCCTCATCAGCCTGTTTCATATAGGAGAAAAGAAAAATAAGTGATCATCTTTCTTTCTCCTGAAATGGCCATCTTTTTATTTCTTAAAATATGAAAATGATCTCAAATTTATAAACCCCATCACCCATCATCCCGAGAGGCAATCCTATTTAATCATTAAAACTGTAAAAACAAAAGATCATCAATTCATTTGGAATTACATTTGCCAATTTTAAACATTTTTGTCATCAACAAACCAAAGCATTCAGCCTCACCTCAATAATATATAAAATGCACTTAGTTTCCTTACAAAACACCAAAGAAGGGATTCTTTATTGCAGAGTCTAGCTCAGACCCGGCTGAATGGAGTACTGCCATGTTAACCTTGTCTCGGGCAAGAAATAAGAACTCACCGCCTTCCATTTTCTCAAAGCCGCACAGCTCAAGAAACTGAATGCCTCCCGTCAATGAACCAACCCTATCCTGTTGGTTAAGGAGATCACAGTTATGACCAGACAATAGAAAACTCATTACAGCAAACTGTGGGGTAGAAGCAAACTAACTCTATACCATTTGAAGAAGTTCAAAATGTAAAAACAATGCGTAATCAGCAAAAAACCATGCAAAACGGAAGAAAAAAAAAGTGAAATATACATAACGAGAATATCTACCTGGAAGGATTGGTTAGTGAGTCTTATTTTTCTGAATTTTTCCTCATCCGGAGTTTTTACAACATTCCCTACAAAAGTTAAAAGAGTCTGGAATGCTCTCTTTACTTTGGCATCATCCTCCTAGACAAACAGAAAAGAATAAAAATAAGCAAGGCCGCTCAGCTTAAGCAAAGCACCCCAAACATTCAGCATAAATAAAGAGGTTCTTTCCATTTTAACATTATTTTCCATTCACTTTCTAAGTTATATAGAAACTACAGCGCAGAGGATCATGGCTTAACAGTGATTAGTGTTGGTGCCACATAAATTTATACAAATTCATGAAACAGTTTGCTAAGAGAATTTAAACAGTTAACACCAGGAGAACCATCTACTCTGAAAGGCAACCCCTTTGACATTTACCAGAGAAATGCAGTCACTCCGAAATAAGGTAGTACATAACAGTTTTGTTTTGTTTTTATATAGTGAATTGCTAGAATTTCACAATTATTTACCTTATGATTCTGCTTGAGAGATCGCAAACACTCTCTCATTTGATCTGCTTTAGTAGCAGGCCTAACTGGCAATGACATCTGAAATTTGGGATACCACAATCCCAGATAAGTTCATCAGTACAGATATCAGCAATGTCAATATGGCATTTAGAATGCAAATAACATATACAATCAAGCTCATGCCTTTTTCTCTTCTACGACAGGTGCAGATGGTTTTGTAGTTGAAGGATCTTCTGGTGGCAACCCAAGTTTCCTCCTCCTTTCTGCCTGTGAAAACAGATAAAGACATGCTCATGCTCATTAAAATTGAAAATAGAACAGAATCAAAACAAAGAAGACGAAGAACTGCATAAAGGGGAATGCAGAAATTAAATTGTTTAAAGAGAATCAAAACAAGCGACTTCTTCCTATAAATTCTAAGATAGTTGTTAGAATTCTTAATAATTTTCAAACAGATGTAAATGTCAGTATCTCCTTTGTCTCAATTTGTTACAATAAAATCTGCAGTAGTTAAACCCTTCCAAAAACACATGGATTACTTAAAGTTCACAAAAATCCCCCTACACTAGTCCTCTCCTTGTTAACGTAAGAGGTATGTAAGATCATATATAAGCAAAAATCTAAGCAATAGCATGTATGATAAGATCAGATTAAACTTGATCCTGAATAGATTATCTACCTTATCTTCTTCCAGTTTTTGACGAATCCTCTCCCTGGCTCTTTTCTCTTCTTCTTTCTCAGCTTTTCGTAAGGCCAAAATCCTTTTAAAATAAAAAGCACATTTCCATCCCCGATGGAAAATGTATGCAAGTAATGTAAGATCATTTATGGTAGATTAAACCACAATCACAATATTATTCAAAAGATCTAGTGGGTGAAGAGTAAACCGTTTTCTTTCATTATCTTCTTCTATCCTCTTCGCTTCTAGGAGTTCCTTGCCGATCCGTATCCTCTCCTGAGAGAACAAAGGAATCAATCATCACAAATGTTCTACTTGATGTAGGGCAACAAAAAAAATGAAAAATGAACACATTCAATGAGCATTGTTATGGAAAATACTGCATATCCTTTCGAGAATGTACTCAAAGTAGCGACAGATACTATATATAGATTATAACAATGGAAAGACAGTACACAGTGGTTCTCAACAATTGGAATGCAGCTTTCTAAAATGTAAGTGTCACGGATGCAGTACATAAATGAGAAAAAGAAAGTTACTTCTGTAATGAGAGTAGATGATAGAAGACTTTCAGAAGTACCTTTTCTCTTTCTCTTTCCATTCTCTTCTCTTCTTCTTCTTTTTTCTTCCGTGCCTTCTCCCTTCAGATTCATTTAGAACAAAACTTTCACTAGATAATACAATTAAGTACTACAAAGCAGTACGTGAAACTAACGAATTTTCCAACGAGTACGACCCAAAACTATATTATCAATAAAAAATATATAACATAAAGCATAGAGGATCTTACAAAAAACAATCAGAGTTTATTTCAAGATACCATAATTAGAGTCCATTTGAGATTACATCCAGATGTTGGAAGTACAGAATATAGAGCAGTCAATCAAGGGAATCACATGAAGACTTTCTGAATCTGGAATTTGAATGGAGTGAATATTGCCATTACAAAGCACCCACCCATCTCATTGTTTAGATAGAAATCAGTGAAGAAAGTTTTACAGTGATCACTCACAGATGTTAGTACTCAGGAAGTTGAATGTGTTGTGTTAAATAAGACAGCTTGAATATATACTTAAATAGCTAAAAACCATACACAGACAACATGTTTGTCTTATCACTGACAAAGACCATAATGTTCCAACCATCTTTACACAAAAAATATCATCCAGACTGATTTCTTATTTTCACCAAACCTTATTTCACATGCAAAAACAACAAAAATAAAATACAAGCAAGACCAGAAGGAAAATGTTTTACGTTATGCCTAATAACTGTACCCAGGACATGGATTTGATAAACATGAGTATTTCTTCCCAGTACGATAACCGTTTATTATTTTATAAATTTCAATGGCGGAATTCGATTTTCATCCTAGGGGAAAAGAAAGTTGTCTATCAGATACAAAATGAAGGCTGGAATGATGCTTCAGTTTAAAATTACGTGGGGTAAGGAAACTGAAAAACTTCAACACAACAAAAGGGGAAAAAATATCATAACAGACAAAAACTAGCATCTTCGAAACCTTCCATATCAAGATGATGTAATGGCAACAATCATCAGAACAATGACACTCTGCACAGAACTGACAGAAGCATTTACCTAAGCTCATGTTGCTTGGCTTTCAATTGCTCAGGTGTGAGAGAAGGTTTTGGAACCTCAACTTTAGAGTTGACTGGTACCTGAGAGCATAGAAACAAGCAAGGTTTAGATTTTACTCAAGGTATCTTTCTCTCACCAGGTGTCTCCTGATTAACTAACAATCTTAACAATCTCAGAAAACATCTAAAAGAAACAAAAAAATAATACAATCAAAACAGAGGAGGCAAGTAAACTACAGCAGAACAGCTTTTCAAATCAAACAATACACTGAATTTAAGCACGATCTCATCCTAGAGACTGATAGAAGACAAATATTGAGTACTGTCGGATTAGATTTTCCAGTATATAGTCTCAGAGACTTTAGACTGCACTACCAACCAAAAGTTACCATTAGACAGCACTGTAGTCTCAAAAGACTAGCTTATCCTCTTCACTCAAAACAACATTTGTACCCCCTAAGATGCTCAAAAAAGGTCCTACAAGTTAATGCAGTGTAGAAAAGGGTGACCATTGCTTATGGGCACTTTAACCATGTTGCTTCAGGAGATATGCATGACTTAGACATTTTCCGTTGATTACATCAGTGTGGCATTCCAAATCAATAACCATGGATTAGTGCTTGAAGGTGACATCTTCTATTTATTACGCTAACACGTGTGTCAATTTGCATTTATTCTTTTTTTATATATAAAATCAAAAAAGATTAGTTTTTTTTTCCGATTTTAATTGCAAATAGCTGCGAATGCAGTTGGTATTTGCAAGCATCACTCCATGTTTTTCTCTTTGCGTCACTCCACGTTTTTCTCTCTGTCATCTACCTTATTAACCCTTGCATATATTATCTCCTTCCATTTATTTAGCATTTGGTATGGGTATTTTGGGGAATTTATACTTTTGGTGAAGCCTTTGACACTGAAGCCAAAATCAGGCTTCCCATTATAGGGCCATTTTGGGGAATTTATATTTAGTATTTGGTATGGGTATTTTGGGGAATTTATATTTTTGGTGAAGCCTTTGACACTGAAGCCAAAAGCAGGCTTCCCATGGGTGGATATGAACATAACTTTACATTTTTAGAACAAAACAAAATCAAAACCAAAAAAATACTGGCTTCAAAAACACAGAATGTATTAGGGTTTAGGGTTATCATCATTCTGAATCTATTAGCCTGTAAACCAAATTCCCCCAAATGTCCGCATTCCAAAGTGAATATTTCTCGAGGAAGTCCCAATTACGTCTGAGGCAAATGCCCAAAAGACTTAAACATGCTGGCAAAAACTCCAACTTCGTTTCTTAGGAAATAATTCTTGCATCTTAACTTTCCAACTTCTACTTACGATATCAAGCAACTCATAAAAAACCAGAATCACTAATAAGATTTTGAAATTCTTACTAGATTGTGTCATCAACCAAAGAAGGTGCGAAACACTTGAGGAGAATAGATTCTCCTACCAAAGAGTTAAGACCCCTGAGGCTTAATAGATCCCCATCAAGTTTCTCTAATCATAACAAATAGTTTACTGAAGTAAACAACACCCATTATATGTATCCTCCACAGCCTTGTATGAACAAACATTGTATCTACCATTTACAAGTCTCTTGGAATTGACAAAGCGCTTTCCCAAAGTCTCCCTCAACCTCAATACCAACACTTCAATTGGAGTTTTGTGCAAGACCACACTTTCAGGATACCAGTTTCAGTAACATATTTTTAGTGTGCAAGGCAAATGAAAATCACATAACATATTTTTAACATATAATTGACATCATATATATATATATATATATATATATATATATATATATATCTGAAGCGCACGTCCACACTTTGTTAAAGTGCGCATGGTCCGCGTGTCGCCATCCGCTTCCTCTCGTTTTTTCTTCCTGCTACACTGAGATGGTGACACATGGCCGTCCGCACTTTAATAAAGTGCACACGGTCACTCTAGATACGGACTTTATATATATAGGTCGGATCGAGAGCGAAAGTGCGGACGTTTCTCCGACGGCGACAGCTTCTATCCTTCCCGGACAACTGCACAGCCTCCCAGAAACGGTTCCCCCCTTCCAGAACACGCCGGCGAAGAGTTTTCTGGCGAACATTGTGTTTTCTGTCCAAAGCTTCATTCTGGCCGGAAAACTCGTAGCCAGCAAGTCCTGGAAGGAGTGAAGCAGTCCTAGGAGGCTGTGCAGTTGTCCGGGAGGGAGAGAATCCGTCGCCGGCGTGAAACAGTGGAGAAACGGCGGACGTCGGCCGTTTCTTTACCATTTCACGCCAGCGACGGCGTCTTTCCCTCCTGGACTACTGCACAGCCTCCCAGGTGTGCTTCCCTCCTTCCAGGACTTGTCGATGATAAGTTTTCCAGCCAACCATGATCAAACATGGTGTTTTCCGTCCAGGCCAGAAAACTCGTTACTCGCGAGTCCTCGAAGGAGGGGAACAATCCTGGGAGGCTGTGCATAAGTTCGAGAGGGAGAGACGTCGTCACTGGCGTGAAACAGTGGAGAAACAGCCGATGTCCGCAATTTAGCCGGAGTGCGGACATTTGCTTCAAACCCATATATATATATTCACATACCAGTCTCTTTTATGGGGTTGCCATTGTGCAGAGAGAAAGAGAGAGTTCATATCAAAGGATCAAAATGAAGGTTACTTACCATAGGCATCTCATCAACGTCCATATCATTCTCATGTTCAACTACCCAATTGACAGCAGCCTCCAGGCTAGCATCACCTAAAGAAAACCCAATATTGATTAAAATGAGAAAACTGTGAAAGCTATATCTCACTTGAGTTAAAAATAATTCTAAAATAAATTATAAATTGACATAAAGACAACACCATAATACAGCTCACAAATCTTACCAACTAAAATTCCAGCTGTAGCTGAATGCTAATAATTGCTCAAACAGTTTAGCGTATATGTTATTTCTGAGCAGGGTTTGTACTAATCTTTTAAAACTACGAACAAAGCAGATTAGGAGATATTTTATGCAAAGATTTTATCAATTCTAGTTCTTCTGGTGCTCTCCTCTGCACAAGCTGATTAGAGTTTTGATCTTAAATGGACAGCTCAGACTTCTCTGTACAAGTTCCTCTTGCTACACATAATATGTTCTATTCCACCGTGATCATTATAGAAAGGACAACCCTAGCAACTATAAACAATTGATGCTAGGTCTAAACATGAGAAGGAACATCAAACGGATCTCCTGCTAAGACATTAGACATGAAAGACTAGGGTTTAAATCATGCTGTAATAGTTGTATCAACTGACAATCTTTTTTCCTTTCTCTTATGTTGGTAACCCAACGAATCCCCCAAACTGAAACACTGACCCCAGCCCAAAAATGGGGCCTCCCACCAAGCCCTACAATATTTAGGAGAGGAAACTCTAGCAAAAAGCTAGGTAGGTACTTTGAGAAGAATCAAATTCCAGATCCAATGGGACAGAAACAGCCCTGAGGATTTTAATTACCCCTCACTGGTGACCACAGAATTCTATTCAGGAAGCCTTGCTTATATTAAACCACAAGAACAATGAAAATAAACAACAGGAAACTCTCCTAATATTAACAGTTGATACTCATTGATTTCAATGTTTCAAACTAACTATTGTTAGCATCGACTTATTCGACTATCAACCTGCAGCATGTAACACTGAAAAAGTAGAAAGAACACAAAGCCACCAAAAGCAAAAGAAAATATCGAAGCTTGCAACAATAAAAGTTAATGCAATTTAATTATAAAAATATGGTTATTTCTTTTCATGTGCTCACCAGAAAAGTGAAGGGCACGGGTTGCCCGCTCTGTTGAAAATCCCATCCCTTCTAGCTCCTGTAGCAGAATTTTGTTGACCTCAGGAACTACCATTTCTAGATGAAAAAAAATAATGATTAGATCAGTTACAACCACGAATTTGAGCCAGACCCACAAAACCCTAAGTGTTGACACCCTTCCTAGTGATGGAGTGTGAACTCTTACGAAAACAATCTATTATAATGTCTTTCTTTTGTGCAAACCTATGCATAGTGAAAAGAATGATGCACACTGCTAAACAGTCAAAGAGGTCTACATTAAGATGATGCTCTTAACTAGGGAAAGCACATACCCACAGTGAAAATAAAACCAATGTAAAAGGATATATATACAAGACAAATTCATCTATTACAAAGAAACAAATGAAATCTTCCCCATTGCACAACACCAAGATGGCAAGCCAAATGTGCACAAACAAAGTATGAAATACAACACGGATGCCTCCGCTATGCATCAGTCGGTGACAGAAAGTAACAGATTCATGATTTTACCTAAAGCATATACAAATATAGAACAATACCTTCGGTCTGGCTACTTGCAGCAACATTTTCTGACTCCGAAGCAGTCACCTTCGGAACCTCCAAACTGATTGGCTTTGCTGCATCCGCAGTCTTATCGGCAAACTCAGTGTGCCCAGTTCTTTTGGTGTGCAGATCACTTTCCTTCATGATCAAACATGCAAAACCCACAAACAACCACCTAACTTAGTCTCCTTTACCCCCCAATAAACAAATAGCTCAACTTTCAAAACACTAACATATGATCAAGCTCAGTTCTCTAACTTGGTCTCCTTTATCCCCAATAAACAAATTACTCTACTTTCAACATTCTGAACATACACATACGACCAAGCTCAGTTCTCTAATCCAGTTCAAAAGATCTCAAACTCATCCAATACTACAGAATACGATATTGCAATAAAGATTCAAACTTTGCTAACGAAATTCAACAACAAGATAATGGGTTTCCGAATTGAACTGAGATTCAACAAACCCGGTTGAGAAAATCCAATATAAAGCCTAAAGATCAAAACTTGAGAGAGAAAAAAGTGGTGGGTAGGAATCGTACGGTTTTGGATCGGCAAGGTTTGCCGCAAGTAGAGCAGACGAGGTTGAGAACAGGCTCGGTAGACTCGGCAAAGTTGGAGTGGGAGGTAAGCTCGGCGTGCTCTTGGGCTTCCTCGACAGATCTGAGGAGAGCCCCGCAGTCCCCGCACTTTAGAGATACGCCCGCCATTGATTTCGACGATGCGCCCCGACTTCAGAGCTCAACACAGCATAGTCTTTCGTATTAGAAAACAACACCTCTTTTTATTTGTTTCACTTGTTTGCTTTTTTGTTTTCTTTTGGAGTGAAAGGATGCGAAATATAAAAAAATCAAAAATAAATAAAGATATACCGATAAGTTTTGCTAGGTATTTTTTTTATATTTTTTTCTTCTTTTTTTAAAGAGGATCAAAAAATTTCGTTTCTACTCTCATGCTGACTCGAACTCATAACTTCGTCAATAGGTAGTGGATGTCACTTATTGTATTCCTTATGAATCGTGTTATTCAAAAAAATGATAATGATAAAAAAAGGCTCTTGAGCACCTAACGATAATAGGATATCCATATTTTTTAACTTTTTAAAACAGAGTTGTTTTTCAAATACAATTTGATAAAAACATGCTCCTACATAATTATTAATGTTAAGAAAGGACTCTTTTGACTTTTTTTGTTCCTGTTATACCCTTACAATTAAGTGTATCGGACGATATATGTCGCTTCTATCGTTCATCTCTCTCTCTTATCGCTCAAAATCTATTGATCGATCCCTCACCTTCTCTCAGTTTCAATCCTCTATCTCTCTCCCGATCTCTATCTCTATCTCTCTCCAGATGATCAATCGTAGCTCCGGCGATGCCAAATACCCAGCAATACCATCTAGTATGCTCTATGATCAGTATGGGAGTATCTTGACGATTTGAAACCCTAATCTGAAGCTCATATCTTCCTCTACGACGAATGATGATGGAGGTGATGTATACGCCGGTTCACTACGATGAGTACCTCGATTAATTGATTCCTCTTGAGCAGCGGAATTAGCTTACTCGAGTGGAGGTGGTTCCTGTCAATTTCAGCTTTTGAAGGTGATGCTCGTCCGTGTTGTTGTATGTTTGTGATTTTGTAGCAGGATCTAATTGGGCATGGTCATGATTTGGTCAGTTCAATTCTAGAAGATTTTGATTTTTGTTTTAGTGCGAGTGAGCCTCCCTGATAGTAGGTTCTAATAGACCAATTCATTATGCATGACATTCAAGCTAGCCAACTATGCTACGTTTATTAAAAGCAAAGAAGAAGATGTGTATAAGTGGCTGCTTTGTATGGTTTAAAGAGTTAGATCCATCGTTAAGGTCATTGAGTGTGTGATATATTATGTGTTTGGGTGGGATGCTTCATCATTACTAACTGCAAATAGCTCATTTTTATTCAAATTAATCAAGATTCAATCATAATTGGATTGTTCTCATAGTAGTGTATTTTGTTGCATGCCAACTGTTTGATTAAATGTCTAAGAGAATTGTCTCAATTAATGATGTTGTTTGTGTTACTTCCATTTTCTCGTTGTGAATTGAGATCATAAAGTTTATGAAATGATGATACTAAGCTTGAGCTTGTAATTCATGTATTTAATGTTCAGAAATTTAATGTCCTTGTTGTTATTAACTATTAAATAATTGACTCAATGTCATATATCAGTAGAGTACTTCTCATCATTTGTTTTATTTTTTTTATTATAATCATAGACTTCAAGTTGACATATTCAAGTGGTACTGCTACTGCTCATCTTATCAACAACTTACACGCTCCTGAAGGAGCCAGGCTAGCCAAGTATGCAAATGCATCTCATCAAATTATATATTTATAATTCTTATGCCTTTGAATATAATTATTTGGTTTCTCTTGTCTGTTCCACTCTTGTCAGGAAACAATTCAAGGAGTTGGAGAACTTCTCTCTCAGTTTCTTGTGGGGTTTCTTTCAATGGTTTTACACATAAACTTCCTTTTTTCAATGGTTCTATATACTTTCAGTTTATAAGTTGATTTGTTCAATTTGCTTATGTTGTCTTCAATCCAGGTTTTTACTTCGACTTCTCAGCAACAAATGTTGGTGTAGGGGTGATTTGTCCCTATATTGTATAAAACATAGGTTTGCATCTTTGCTATTATTTTTTGAATCATTTATGTATTTTTCTCTCTATATTTTCATTACTGAAATGTGTTTATGTTTGTTCTTTATTGCTTATAAATTTTGTGGATAATACAACGTGCAATAAGGTTTGAGATTAGTAATATTGTAAATCTGCTTCTTGTCAGGTTAACGAGATATTTATTTTCAATCAATCAAAGATGTTGGGCTATATGATGAAATTTAGAAAACATTTGCAGTGTTTCTACCTATAAGATCAGTGGGAGTTCAATGTGATCGAAGAACACATTCTCATATTTTATAGGGAGAGAAAGTTACATACATATTCGTTAGAGCAGGTGTTGATTTTTTTATTAGAGCAAGTGTTGAAGTAACTAAGTAACTATCTATATAACTATCAATTAATAGTTATTAGGAAAATACTTGGGTCCGATCTAGAGCGGACCAAGTATTTCGTTCGATCTCCTCAAAATGCACTTTTAACAATATCAATCGTAATCTTAACCGTTCAATAGTTGAATTAACCAATGAAGATCATCTATACAAAAATCAATGTAAAAAAAGATTGTTTGCTCACCCGTATGCATCGAACAAAATGGACAGTTCCTTAGCTTTTATGATAATCCGTTCATTTTATTCGATGCATTCGAGTAAGCAAACAATATTTTTTACATTGATTTTTGTATAAATGGTCGTCATTGGTTAATTCAACTATTGAACGGTTAAGATTACGATTAATATTGTTAAAAGTACATTTTTGAGGAGATCGAATGAAGTACTTGGTTCGATCTAGATCGGACCCAAGTTTTTTCCTAGTTATTATCCATGTAACTACGTAAGTAGTCATGTAACTACCAATGTAACTATCCATGTAACTACTAAGTAACTATCCATGTAACTATTTAAGTAACTACCCATGTAACTACCATTGTAACTATCCATGTAACTACCAATGTAACTATCCATGTAACTAAGTATCTATAAATGTAACTAGCTAATTAGTCATATAACTATCAATGTTGTCACGTCTCGGCCCGAGTTTACCTTCTTAAACCCGGGTTAGGATGTGCGGGACCCAACCCAAGAGAAATTTACTCAGAATCCCCCATAAGAAGGAATAACCCCTTTTCCCAAACCATTTTAAACATTCAAAATGATACCAGAATAGACCTCACAGCCGGAGGTTATCCCGATTTCAACATTTGGATCTCAAACTCATTACTTTAGAGGGCCTAGAATTCTAATATTATTTGTGACTGCACCCGAATCCCGGTCAGGCTGCATATGTACCATGTACTCAGGGATCAAGCCACACGTAGCTCTTACTTAAATGATGCCCTAACCGGGTAAGATCCCGCTTTTCTAATTATCGGTTGATCTAATATTAAGGATAGCTTACGCCTATCGCAAACCGGCGTTCAACCTCTCCGTTGAGGTAACAAACCATCTATATATTGAGACTATCCCAAACATTCAACCATACTTAACTATAACATCCAAACACATCAATATAATATAAAGATAACCACGTAAATATATATAATTCCCCCTAAAGGCATAAAAGTAAAATCACCCAATGGGCACCCTTGTAGTTAACTTGAACTGTAAGGGGCACTTAAGGAATCTCGACTTTAGTGGCGGCCTTGTAAAAAGACAAAACTGTCAGGGGTATTTCTGAGATTGCACCCTCAGTGAAATTACTCACCTCGAAATCCTGTTGCGTCAACTACCACCACAGGGTAAATCCTCAACACTTGGTCGATCAATATACACCTACAATTATGTGATCGACTTTAGTTACCACACGATGGTAATAATGACTCGATTCAACTGAACGTCACACTAAACGATAACTGAAACCGGAAAATTATATATACACGCGCTTGTATCGACGAGTACATGATCCTAGGACAACTCACTGCCCCTAAGGATGTCAGACGTGCCGCCACAAGCGGCTGCGCGTGGGCCCTACGCGCCACCACCCTCAAACTGGTCAAATTCACCCAAAAACCATCTACATGCAACCACAACAACCCTAGAAAGCCTATAGGAGCAACCAAAACTGCCAGATGCACCTACACACGCAGCCATAGCCGATGGCGCGTGGACGTCACGCGCCTCCACCAAAAACACCGAATTTCCACAAACTCAAAACATCAAAGTTGAAGATCAAAGCTAGAGGAACAACTTTAATACCTAGAGTTTTGATCAACTCGGCCAGAAAGTGGCCCAAAACTGCCCCAAAAGGGCTGCCTCTATCTCAGCCGCTCCTGCCGCTGTGTTGAGCTTCAACACCACCGGAGGTCCACCTAGAAGGCCTTGGCCATCCTTTCTGGGCAGGTTTCATGCCTCGCTGCCGCCCCACGCCGGAGAAACAGTCGGGTCAGGAACCGGGTTTCGCCGCCGTACTGTTCAAGCCCAGATGCACAGTTCCAGGCCGAACTGGACTACGCCACCACCACAAGGTGGCTCGCATGGAGGAGAGGAAGAGATCCCGACCCATCTCGATGTCTCCAGTGATTGAGCTCGCAGCAAAAGTCGGGTCCGTCAGGTCCGGGTCGGGTCAGTTCAAATTTTCGAATAGTGAAGGAACGCGAGCGCGTGGAAGGGTAGAAAAAAATAGATTCTTTCTATTTTTGGAAACTCATCCCTTCTATTTATGTACTTTCTAAAAATAGAAACTCAACTTCGGTTGACTATAACTTCTCCACACGGTATCCGATTCACACCTGCCACATGTCCACGGATTCGTATCGTCGAGCACTACAACTCTCGTGAAGGAAGTTTTCTTAGAAACTCGACGTATTAAAAAGTCAACCTTTGACCCCTTTAATTAAGTCGTTTCTGAGAGTCCCTCGACTCCGAACACTTTTGACACTCTTCTCGAAGGTACGAATACGCACCAATACTACAAATAAATTTCCAGGTTATTTCACTCGTTATTAATTCGGGGGAACTAACAGCGATGTTACAACCTTCTGTAACATGTCTGGTCTGGGTAAAATGGTAATTTTTTGGGACTAGGTGTTACAAACTACCCCCCTTACAAAAATTTTGTCCTCTTGAAACTAACCGTCATTCCCAATGACATCATTCAGTTAAAGATGATCCACATTCCAAGACTTTATTTGTCCAACTGTCAAGGAATGTCGTCAAGTTCCACTGGACCGAACTTCAAGCAAACAAGAGTCACAAGCTCTACGTACCAATTCCTTTAGAAACTAAAATCTCCTCGTAGTCACAATACGAGATACATAACTACGCCCACTTTGATGATACACTTTCTCCGGCACGACACCCTCGTCTTATCACTTTCATCATAAATCAATTTCACAAGGCTTGCCTCTTAACTTTTCTCGAGTTAATTCCCGAAATGACCATTGAGACAAGCTGGTAGCTTTTCGAGACACAAACGTAGACTAACTCGTAGTCAATAAATATGCTCCACTTTTACAACTGCCACACTTGACTCTTAACGCCAATGTCTTCCTCATGGAACGATGAAATTTCTACAGTCCATCACCGTAGGGGAAACTCATACGTCTCTCGCACCCTTCGAGACAAAAGAAATGTGAACTTTCTGCACTAGGCTTTGAAGCCATGGACGTATTATCTCCTGCGTCCATAAACCAAAATTCTCATTTCTGGTTCCTTATACCTTAACTTCAGATCACGGGGCTTAAACGAATGCGCATACCATAATGCGATCTCGAAAATGCCTTTAATTAAGTCGTTTCCGAGCGTCCCTTGACTCCAAACACTTTGGCACTCTTCTCGAAGGTACGAATACGCACCAATACTACAAATAAATTTCCAGGTTATTTCACTCGTTATTAATTCGGATGAACTAACAGTGTAATTACAACCCTTTGTAACATGCCTTGTCCCGGTAAAAGGGTAAATTTTTTAGATGGGGTGTTACAAATGTAACTACCTAACGATCAACTTCATGTAATTATCAATGTAACTACCAATGTAACTATCCATGTAACTAAGTATCTATAACTATAACTAGCTAATCAGTCATGTAACTATTAATGTAACTACCTAACTATTAACTTCATGTTACTATCAATGTAACTACCAATGTAACTATCAATTTAACTACATAAATAACTAGTCATGTAACTACCTAAGTAACTAAGTATCTATCCATGTAACAAACTAACTAGTCATATATTTAACTACTTAAGTAACTAATTAAATCATGTAACTATCATTGTTTCTATCCATGTAACTACATAAGTAACTAAGTAACTAGTCATGTAACTACCTAAATAACTAATCATGTACGGATGTACCTACCTAAGTAACTAAGTATCTATCCATGTACCTACCTATATAACTACCTAAGTAATTAGTAATGTAACTAGTCATGTAACTACCTAATTTAAAAGTCATGTAACTACCTAAGTAACTAGTCATGTAACTATCTATGTAACTAGTTAAGCTACTATCCATGTAACTATCTATGTAACTACCAATGTAACTAACTAAATAGTCATGTAACTACTAATGTAACTACCTAAGTAGTCATGTAACTATTAATGTAACTATCCATGTAACTATCTAAGTAACTATTTATGTAACTACCTAAGTAACTATCCATGAAACTACCAATGTAACTATCCATGTAACTACTTATGTAACTATCCATGTAACTATGTATCTATAAATCTAACTACCTAACTAGTCATGTAAATATCGATGTAACTATCTAACTATCAACTTCATGTAACTACCAATATAACTATCTATATAACTACCTAAGACTAACTATATATCCATGTAACTAGCTAACTAGTCATGTAACTACCAATGTATTTACCTAACTATCAACTTCATGTAACTATCAATGTAACTACCATAGTTATTAAGGTAGTTACTTAAATAGTTACATGACTAGTTTCATGAATAGATACTTAGTTACACGGATTGTTACATGACTAGTTAGTTGGTTATGGATAGATAGTTACATGGCTAGTTACACGGATAGTTTCATAGATAGTTACTTAGGTAGTTACATGGCTAGTTACTTGGTTATGGATATATAGTTATATGGATAGTTACTTTGTTACTTGAGCAGTTACATTGGTAGTTACTTAGTTACTTTGGTAATTACATGACTAGTTACATGGGTACGTAGTTACATCACTAATTACTTGATTACTTAGGTAGTTATTTAGTTACAAGACTAGTTACTTGGTTACCTAGGTAGTTACAAGACTAGTCACTTAGTTACCTAGGTAGTTACATAACTAGTTACTTAGTTACCTAGGTAGTTAATTACATAACTAGTTACTTAGTTATCTAGGTAGTTACATGACTAGTCTCGTAGATAATTATTTAGGTAGTTACATGGCTAGTTACTTGGTTATAGATAGATAGTTACATAGATAGTTACTTTGTTACTTAAGTAGTTACATTGGTAGTTACATTGGTAGTTACTTAGTTACTTTAGTAGTTACATGGATACGTAGTTACATCACTAATTACTTGTTTACTTAGGTAGTTACTTAGTTACATGACTAGTTACTTGGTTATCTAGGTAGTTACATAACTAATTATGTATGATTTGAGATGAACGCAAACAAGAAGTGATAATAATAATAAATTATTATCATCTTTATTGATAACAGAAACGATATTGTTATGAGCATTTGCTGGAAAACAACAAATGAGAGAATAGAGAAATTGGTTCTCTATGAAAATGAGGTTGAAAATCAACTCAGAGTTATGATACCCGAAATGTGGGGAGTCACCACTTTAATAGACAATGACCTTTTAGATAAGGTGTTCAAATGGGGAAAAGAAAGCTCTATATGAATTATAGAAATGAAAGTTATATTCTTCTTTAGTACGCTTACTCAATTGGACATGATGTCTAGGCAACAACAATCACTACCAGCATAGCCAACGAATTAAAAAAAACAGGCCGACGAAATGTTTTTTTGTCGGTTAAGTTATATTTTCGTTCGCTAAAGTCAGTTTTAGTCGACAAAAAAAATTTCGTCAGCTAAACTAATTTTTTCATCACCTATAGTCTGTAAACTTTAGCCGAAAAAATTTGAAAAGTTTAGCTGACGAAATTAGGGTATTTCGTCGGCTAAAGTACATTTTACTTACAAAATTGCACTACAGATATTTCGGTGTCCGATTGACTATTGTGATACCAATCTAGAAGTGGAATGGGCGTACGAGTCAAACTCATCGCTGATGTCATGACATATGGACTTTTTGGCCATCCGAGTTCGTTCATGGCTTCAAAATACAGTTTTTTCTAACCATTTAACACATGAAAATGCCTATATCTACATCTATATGAGGTATATTGGTCGAACTTCAACACAACAAACAGTCACCATGATGAGACACAACTACCCATCTAAAATTTTAAGACATTTACCCCTCGATGATAGGGCTCCCTATAGGGATAAATAATGATAAATAGTAAGCATGTTGTGATTTCGGTCATCAAAATTCACAAACAAAAATACGACGTCATATATCATTAATATGTTAAAATATGTCTACGGTAAAAAATTCAACTTGATCCGATAAATTTAAGGACTTCATCCGGACGGTCAATCTCGTAAGTCAAACCCCTAAATTGTATTGACCGCAACTATCGGCATCGAGACTTTACCTGAATTACGTGATTTTTCAACCGTAAATGTATTTCACCATTCCGGTCATATCTTATTGCACGACTTTTTTGTGTTTGAAGTTTCTACGTAGAGTTTGTTTTGAAACGGAACATTTACTTAAAACTTAGTAAACAAGTTATACAACATTAGTAGACATGTTGTGATTCTGATGATCAAAGTTGTGAAACAAAAATCCGACCGTCCGATATGATCATTATGTTGAAATATATCTATAGGAAAACATTCAACTTGATCCGACAACGTTAAGGGCTTGATCCTTACGGTCAATCCTGTAAGTCAAACCCCTTAACGCACGGAAATAGTCATTTGACCGTCTAAATTACTTATTTTGTCTGGACATTCAACTGAAAATAGTTTCAAATTGATAAGACACAACCAGTGGTATAAAAATTTTATGAAAAAGAACCACCGGAGATAGGGCTATCTCTAGGGAGAAAGAATGAAAAATTTCATTGACTACAACTATCAGCACCGTGACTTTACTAGAATTACGTGATTTTTCAACTGTAGACGTATTTCACCATTCCGGTCATATATTATTTCACAATTTTTTTTTCGTTTGAAGCTTCTACGTATAAGGTTTAAGGTTTTAGCAGACGAAATTAGAGTAATTTGTTGGCTAAAGTTAAATAAATAAATAAATAAATAAATAACTATAGCCGACGAAATTAGGGTAATTCGTCGGCTAAAGTTAAATAAATAAATAAATAACTATAGCCGACTAAATTTATTAAATTTCGTCGGCTAAAGTTAATTCAAAATTCAAAATTTTCGGCTGGGATTTTGAAAATTTTAAACTTTTTTAAACTAAAATTTTGAACTTTAGCCGACGAAATACCCTAATTTCGTCAGCTAAAGTTCAAAATTCCTGTCAAAAATTTTGAATTTTTTCTATATCTTTCATTTTTCTCCTTGTCCTCCTCTTCTCTCTCCGGCGGCATTAACTCATTCTCCTCTAACTCATTCTCCTTCTCCTCCTCCTCCTTCTCCTCCTCTCCCTCTCATAGCCTTCTCCTCCTCCACCACCGGTGGAAAAATGAAAAAGAAAAAAAAATAAAAATACAGGAAGTAAAAAAAGAAAAGAAATAAAAGGGAATAAATAAATAACTATAGTCGACGAATTTTAATAAATTTTTTTGGCTAAAGTTAAATAAAAAAGAAAATAAATAACTATAGAAGACGAATTTTAATAAAATTCGTCGGTTAAAGTTAAATAAATAAATAAATAACTATAATCGATTCGTCAGCTAAAGTTAAATAAATAAATAAAAATAAAATAAATAACTCTAGCCGATAAATTTTAATAAAATTCGTCAGCTAAAGTTAAAAAAGCAAATTAAATAAATTACTATAGCAATCGAAATTTATTAAAATTTCGTCGGCTAAGGTCTAAAAATTTGTCGACTTTAGTCCAGACTTTAAGCGACGTAAAATTTCTACGTCGTCTAAATAAATGACTTTAGTCGACGATGAACAGTAATTTCGTCGGCTAAAGTCTTGGCCGACAGCTTTTTCCCGACGAATTCTTAGCCAACAATATTTTTTACTTAGCCGACGAAAAATTTCATCGGCTAAAGTAGTTGTTCTGGTAATGCATTAAGACAATGTGCTTAAGTGAGCCACTTTTCACTAAAACCGCATCTTCTTACCTGGTCGTGTTTGATTGAAATTACCGAAAGGATTGAGTAATAACTTTTAAATAGTCTAAAGTTATTGAAATTTTGATGTACTTAACGAGTTATACAAGACCAAACATAACTTATGTTGAGAACAAGTTATGTAGGCACATGAGTAATTCTCAAGCTATGCACTGACAATCAATTTCAAGAGTACTCGGATTTATAGGATTCACTATTCCAATTATCCAAGTTGTCCTTGAGGGATACCTTGATGAAAAATGGATATTTGACATGAAAGTTTTAAAATTCATTAATGGTTCTATATATGTTAATTCTAGGAAGGACAACACTGTCATGAAGATTCTCTAAACATACAATTTCATAATAGAGTCTGAGTTTGTCGCATTAGACAAATGGGGGGGGAAAATATATAATGATTGCGCCAGTTTATAGAGGATATTCCAAGATGTATAACAATTGTGCCTGTATTTTGCTGATATTATGATAGTCAATCTGAGATTGACATGACACAGAAATGTGTTATAATGGTAAGTTAAGACAGTTTTTTGAGGATATAAAATCATTAAACAACTACTCTCTACTAGAGTTATCTTTGTTGACTATGTGAAGTCAAATGATAATATTGCGGATCCTCTAACCAAAAGATTAAACCGAGAGTTAGTTGATAAATCATCGAAGTGAATGTGACTGAAAGCCCATGCATAAAAATCTTTACAGTAGGATTGCAAATATATAAGTATAGGATTGCAAGTCCCCATCAAGGGAAGCTTGCCTCTAATATATTTATTTTCTCTTGGATAATTGCGGTTATTGGTTTTTAAAGGCCACAGTGTGCTTTCACTCTAAGATTCTGACATGAGCTCTCCGGTTGCAGGGGTTATGAATGATAGAATCAATCACTGCTTGTGAGTTTGCTGTTTGTGTTGGAACTGGCAAATGCCAGCTTCATTGATATATGCAAAGTTCAAACCAGAACAGTATTGTGTTAGTCACCATTTTTTTCAGTTTTTAAACCAACTGATCTTACAACTTGGAGAAACATCCAGTGCCTGTTGTGGCTGACTGGCTGTGCATGTGATTTTGAAAGCACAGTACAACGATTCATACAGCCAGCTCAAATAGTGGGGAGAAGGATTTATTCTGAATGTTGTAGAATTGCCGGAGTTGCAACTTATGTTGATGACACCTAGGCTTAGGCATTACTCTTTCATATTTCTACAATACATAGAACTGTGTAGTTGGCATGAGATATAGACTAGCGGCCAACTTCAGTAAGGATTGAACTGAAGTGGTTTCTTCAACCTTCCATTTCACTTGTTTGCGAAAGACCCAGCAGCCATGAAGCATTGTGAGGTCTTTCCCCAACACTTGCTCAATATGCCATTCTCACCATTTGCTTCTTAGTTTTTTTTTAACTTCATACACTGTCCTAAACTCCATGACTTCCATCTGCATCTCCATTCACTGTCCTTGACGTCTTGTTCGACAGTCTAGCATCTAACAAGAGGAAAACTGACCAAAATTGGATCGAGAAGAAGCAAAAAACAAATCGAAAACAAAAAACTAAAGCAAACTGGCAACCTAGCGATAAGATAGGTAATGGTTAAGTGGTTAACCATTTAGCGCCTCTTTGTTTGGGCTTCTGGGGGCTTTGCTTCAAAGCAAAGCAGCCAATGGCGTTTGGAAAGCAAAAAAGTGCACAGCTTTGCTTTAAAGCACCGGCTTTTTCTTGTAAAAAGCCGAAGTCACCGAGACCGAGCTTTTAAAAACGGGAAGCGCTTATGTAACTATAGTACTAGTACTGTTGATTAATGAATTTTTCAAATATCCCACTTTTGACCCTCGCCGTTCCTCTCACAACTCCAGCGTCTCTCCTTTCGCTCCTCTCTCCAGTTTCGTTCTCTCACAAATCGCTCATCTCTCCAGCGCTCTATCAACTCTTCATTCTCTCCATCTCAAGACCCAGAATCGTTGCTGCCAAAATCGGAGTCGCACCCTTTTCAGGATCGGAGGTACCCACTTACAATTGATTCAGATTTGCTCTGTGCTTTGCCTCTAATTCACTCTACTCGCGTTGTTTCAGTTTCTTCATTGTTTTAGGGTTCTTGAATATTCTGGGTTTAATTGGGTTTTAGTGATTTTGAAGCATTGAGCTGACCAGGTATTGCTTGTCAATTTGAATGTTAATTGGATTTTGATGCTTGGATTCAGTGTTCTTTGATTGAAATGATATGTTGTGCTATACATTTTGGTATCAAATTGGTTGAATTGGAGTTGGAGTTAGAGTTTTGTATGCTAATATATTATGTAAGAGGTTTCTTGGATTTGTCTTAGTGAAGAAATGTATCTATTTTTTGTGTAAAATATTGGGTTGGTGGTTTTATTAGATGAGTTTTGGGTTCTTTAGGAAGTCAGGATTTGAGTTTATGCCGATTTTAGCCGAAAGCTCCATTCTTTATAATGGAGTTGGTCTACTTTCATGTAGTTTCTTAGAATGTTTCATTTTCTTTGTCAGCTTCAGTCAGATGTTGCATTTTATTTGATCACTAAGTATGTCTTATTTATTTTGTGTTTGAATCAGATGGGCACAGTTTCACTGAGCTTAGGTGCTAAGTCACCATGGTTATTTGGGGGAAAGACTATCGCATGTAATTGTATCGGGTTCTCTGATTTGTGAAGCTTTTCACAGAAATTTCTGGACTTTCCACTGTGGTATTTCTTTTCCTCTGCACAAGCATCTGAAACTTATTAACACAACCTTGGGAGATTTGAACAAATACAACCATGCAAACAGCTTCATATCTCCATACGTTCCTTTATTGCTCTTACAGGTATATGCCTCTGATTTGTGCATATACATGTGGGTTTATGTCTGTTGAAATGAACTGACATTTTTAAACATATTTCAGAAGAAGCTCGTTTAAATCAGATGGTGGAGTAAACAAATCCCATATTCAAGTCGGCTTGCTGAGAAAGTTACAATAATTGGTAGGCCTCAGACATGTAAGCTTCTCAGGCCCTTGAAAGAGACTAGATTGTGTGCAGTTCCCAACACAGATGATGGTCACCCTACTGGCTCTGTGTTGGAAGATTCCAATACAAATCACGCACCCACTTCAGAAGAGGAGACATTGTTCAGCAAATGGTCACCTCCTAAGTATATGTGGAGGGGATTTTCAGCTCTTATCCTGGCAGGTCAGGTCATAATTAGAACTTTACAGGGTAAAGTGCACTAGAAAAATACACTCCAACAGTTTAGAAGAGTTGGGCCAAATTCGGTTGGGGTCTGCCTCTTAACAGCAGCATTCGTTGGCATGGCCTTCACCATCCAGTTTGTTAGGGAATTTACTTGATTAGGATTAAGTCGAGCTGTTGGTGGGGTTTTGGCCCTGGCTTTTGCAAGGATGTTGAGCCCTGTAATTACATCAATTGTGGTTGCAGGGCGTATTGGAAGTGCATTTGCTGCAGAGTTAGGAACAATGCAGGTTTCGGAGCAAACTGACACATTGAGAGTTCTTGGAGCAAACCCTATTGATTATCTTGCGACACCAAGGGTGATTGCTACCTCCGTTGCTCTACCGTTTCTGACCCTAATGTGTTTCACAGTAGGAATGGCATCCAGCGCCCTCCTTGCTGATGGTATTTACGGGGTTAGCATTAATATTATTTTGGAGTCAGCTCGGAGAGCTCTTAAACCTTGGGATATAATTAGTGCAATGATCAAGTCACAGGCTTTTGGTGCTATCATATCGATTGTAAGTTGTGCTTGAGGAGTTACCACCATGGGAGGAGCCAAAGGTGTTGGGGAGTCAACGACATCGGCTGTGGTCATCTCTCTTGTTGAATTCGGTGGGTAACTGTTTACTTGATTTTGATGGTAGTTCCACCACAGACTGGCTCGACTTGGATAGAAGATATCGAAGCCATTCCTTGTATCTTGTTTATTTTGCATTAAGGATTTCTTTGATGAGTGATTAATAGGTTTAATGAGATTCTGGGTAATTTCTATTTAAGGTAAATTCATACCTAAATTTATGTGCTTGATTTGCTAAATCACATGATTTCCATGATGTTGGTAAGTAATTGTTTCGTTGAATATATCAAATCCCATTGAATTGATGGAGAAACAAGAATTGGTAATCAATATGTGAGTTTAATTCCCAAGTATATAAATGTGCAGACTGCTATAAGTGAATTGATTGTCATTTGGTCATTGTACCTTTGCTCTGATCATAATCACCAATCACAAAATAATTGTTGAGCCTAACCAGCATATCTTTAGGAATTAATTGTAAGTTGCTAGGTATTCACTCTATGCGCTCGAAAACATTGTTCTCGTAAACCTCTCAGATGACTTGGCTCTTGATCTATTTGTTCCAGATATGGTGTATCCAGTAGCTGCACTTTGAGAAATCTGTTTAGACAAGTGGTTAATCTGTAGGTTGGTGATTTAGAAAGGTTAGGTAACATTGGTGACATAGAGATGGATGATGATGAACAAGAAGAATCCCATAATCATAGAGCACAAGAAATGGAATTAGTAAGAGATAAGATCGCTCAATGTTTGATGAGTGCGCGTAATAGGAATGTTTGAAGGTAATATGAAATTTTTGTTGTTCATATGAGCCAATGAAAGATAAATTATTATTAATGTATGGAACAACATGTAATTTATATATTTATGATAGTGTCTAATATTATTCTCTTGGTAACTATGATTTATAAAACTTCATATATAAATCATAAAAAATATATAGATATAAGGGTTCATGAGCAATTATATTATAAAACATTACCAAATAAATAACGTAAAAACATATTGTAAGACTAAACTAGTAATTTACAAACTCACAGCACTTTTAAAATGCTAATTTACCAAACAGTCTGTCTCTGCTTCTATCATTCACAGCACTTATAAAAAACCAATTTACCAAACACTCAGCAGCTTTGCTTGTCAGCTGCTTATTCTCAGAATAAGCCACAGCCAGCTTATTTTCAAAGCCACAGCTGTACCAAACAGGCCCTTAGTACATTCGGGTGGTACCTCCTAGTCATATAAACCCAAAATCTCGTTAGCATATCAAATCAACTCTGGACTCCAATCCGATTATTCCACAGAGCAAGAGGATTAGAAGCTTGAAAAGGGTCCTATATACACTAGGGAAGTAAGAACACCAGTCGTGTTCTCTTTGCTTTGTGTCGATCAAAACGTCCAAATGATGGCCACGTGTAGCAGCCTAGCAGCCCTGGAAGGCATGAGTTTGCATATTTTGGTCCTACACTAGTTTAAGCCAAGAACACTACGTTTTACAGCTTTGCCGCTTCCATTTCAATGGATAACAACAACCAGGAGAAGAAGAAAGCCATGCACCACTAGGACACCAAGTTGGCCAGGAAGGAAACTCAGAACAACAATGGTTTAGAAGAGAAAAATGGGGAGACGAAGATGGAGAAAGAGAAGCATGAAGTAAAACCAAAAGGACTTCCTCACGAACAAGTTCCACAGCCTGGTGATTTCTCCACCAAAACCCTCCAGCAACTCTGAACGGTGGAGAGAGCAGCTCAACTTCCTCCTAGTGTAATTCTTGGTTACTCTACTTATTGTAGCAAAGAGTGAAACTAGGGTGAAAATGATGTCCTTTTGAGTAAGCACGTCTCTACTAAATCTTGAGTTACATATAAGCTGTTGTCAATTGTATTCTTGTCTCCCACCGATCAGATGATAGTGAAAACAATCTTCGATGCCAAAATTCGGTTTTAGCAGAAGATTCAAGAATTAAACTATCACTCAATCAAGCCAAAACATTTGTTTGAGCTCTTATCAATTTTGCATACAACCCATCCTTCTTGAGTAGCTCTGCATGCTCACCCATCTGCATAAATCAATGACAGTCAGATAGCAAGTATTCATCAATCTTTCTTGGTATAGAAGCGAAATTAGCAAAACATACTGCAGCTGACCTCAGTCACTCGGCCTTTGTCCATTACAATGATTCTGTCAGCAGCTTCTATGGTTGAAAGTCTGTAGAAGAATACACATCATATTGATGCAGAACTACTCACAGAAGAGAATAAGAAAATCTAAATAGCTGGAAGTTGACCTGTGTGCAATGACAATGACGGTTCTTCTTGCTTTAACATCATTCCTCATTGCATGAAGGACCACCTAGAGATTAAAATCATAGCATGACCAGAACCAGAACTAACTGTATAGTTTTCTCGTCTTTACTTTTTGGAATAAATAGAAAGATTCTCTCAAGTTTGAGTGAGCTTTTACCTTAATGTGATTTTCGGCTTCAGCATCTAAGGCACTGGTAGCTTCATCAAGGATTAATATAGCCGGGTCTCTAAGAATGGCCCTAGCTATCGCAATACGCTGCTTTTGTCCACCGCTGAGCAAGTTATCATCGACTACGGTATCATATCCATCAGGAAGAGATGAGATGAAATTATGAACATATGCTTGCTTTGCAGCCGATATTATATCTTCCTCGCTAATATCTTCGGAGCAACCATATCTAATGTTTGACTTGATGGTCATGTGAAATAGATTTGGTTCCTGTCTGAAGTTTAAAGTTAGATCAAAGTCTTGTAGTAAACTCAACAGAAATGTTACAGTTTCTGCATTCTAACCTGTGCCACAAATCCAACTTTCCCTCTCAGCCACCTGATATCCAACTCTCTGATAGGGAAACCATCAATGTTAATCTGCAAACAGAAAGAGCTTACAAATGTTGAGTCTAAGATAGTAAATAGCAATCATGAAAATTATAGAAATTAAGGAAATTTACTTTTAGTGAAGTTAGGGAAAAAACTCAAGAAGAAGCAGCTTACCTGACCATTTATTGGTTCATAAAGACGAAGCAACAGATTGACTAATGTGCTTTTTCCACTACCACTCGGACCAACCTTCGCAAAATTAAGATGCAAGTCAGTCCTGTGTTCTGCGCTCTAAGAGGAATGTAACAGAACAAAACATATCTCTTACAATTGCAACCACTTCATTTGCTTGTATGGAAATATTTATGTCCTCTAGAATGGGGACCTGGTCAAAGTTTACAGAGATAGGAATGTGACAAACCAATACTTTGAATTTAGACGGAGGTATTGAAATTGAACAAACTTGGTTAAAGAAAAACATACATTTGCCCAAGGATAGTGAAAAGAAATGTTTACGAACCGAATGCATCCCATTACCCTCTGCAACTTTGCACCTGAACATTGTGGGATTCCATTTTATCAATGTATTGAAAATAAAAGATCTGAGTCTATGAAGAAACATATGTAAAATACACATGCCTGAAACCTATATTGATTACAGAACTCATAGTTTAATGTCTAAACACACAAAATTTACCATCTGACTTCCAAAAACATACTCAAAACTGATATTTAGTCTTTCTACAAGTAGAATGTTGAGGAAGTGGAACCCCATGTCTAACTTCTAAGCTTCAATATCTCATTTGCATGTAAATACTCAGGCTAAGATGAAATATCAAATTCAGAGCTTCTAATTTCAAAAGCATGGTAAAGTGTCATCAACAAAAAGAATAACAATGATTCTTCTTCAAGGGATAACTGTTCCTACCTTTTGATATGAACTGGTCGCTGGGCAACAAGTCCAGCAACTGGAGAACTTTTTCATTTGCTCCAACAGACTGGACTAATGATGATAAATTGTCTGTGACCCTCCAAGTTGCATAAATTAACCACTCACAGTACAGTACATACTTAGTTAATTGCTCAGGTGATACACGACCACTCATAACAGAAATGCCTCCTAACACCACGGAAATAATCTGTAGATGTAATTTGACAGAGCGAAGTCAACTCATAAATCTCCAGTTAATTGCAAAATTCACAATGCATCAGGACGACACTTCTTATTTCTCACCAAAGCAATATAACAATGTCTATATTCATTAATGTTTGCATTCATTAACTAAAGAGACATACCTGTGTTGACCGATACAGAGTAATGAAACTCATACTCCAGAACCCATGAGCCATACTTTCTCGAATGTTTATAAATGCTACCTTGTCTAGCCATCCCTTGAACCTAATATTACATGTGATGCACAAATTTAGGTATCAGAACTCACAGAGCTGCTTGTGATATGGTTAATACATTTTCAACAATGTAAGTAGAGATTCTTGGTAGGAAAGGGATACTCAAGATATTTACCTTCCAATTTCTTTTCTTTCTGTTCCAAAAACCCGGACTGTTCTCATCAGAGAAAGTGTCTCCTGTGCAACCTACATTCAAATGGGAAGATGAGTCACAAATGTGAATTGTAACTTTTTGTTGAGAACTAGATCACTATTCTTCCCATACTTCATTGGCCCCAGCAGTGAAATACTGGGTCAATTTAGCAGCTTTCTTTTGGTACCTACATATAAAGACATAGAAATACATACGTGAGTATGAAGTATTCACCACAAAAGATGTGCCATTAAGTAGAAAATCAAGATAGGGCATTATTCTGGTGCCAAGTTTGAGATAAGGTACAGAACCTTACTTGCTATAGAGAAGGAAAATCACAGATAAAACACCACATATAACCAGTGCTGATAATGCAAGAGGCCAAGATAATATAAGAAGATTGATCAGTGCACCAGTTCCCTGAATACAAATGAAAATAAAAAGAATTGGTGACGAAGACTATAAGCCAAAATGTTTATTCAAGGGAAGAGGAGGGTAGAACTAAGAACCACAACCTGAAGCCCATTACGTAATATCAAGTTAATATCATTTGCAATGACAAGCGATAATCGTTGACAATCTGTCCCAAGTCTGCTTGTCAAATCACCGACTGATTCTCTGTCGAAAAAGGATAAATCCTACATCCAAAGATAACACCAAAATAAAGATTCATGTTGAATAAGAAAGTCGACTAAGCAAACTGACGTGCCCCATATAAATTCTTTACAAATAGCATCCTGTAGTTGCAAATTTTAAAAAGAAGCACAAACCTGGACAAGAACAACAGCGTACAGGGTTTCCCTGAGGCGCTTAACCTGCAATGTGATATTGGCAGCATAAGATGTACAAGTTAGATATAAGTAAAAGGCTCAAAATCTTCAATCCCTAAACTAAAAGGCGATTACATAAATACATCATTCAACAATCCTATTGAGAAGCAACTTACGGAATCCGTGAATGACTAACCATTATAATGTTTGCAATCCCAAAACAGCCACTTCGCAGGCCGCTGAAATTTCCACAAAAACAAAGCAGTCAATTACCAGCCACTGCACACTAGCTTCTGATTTTGCATCGAAAAATCAATTAATAAATGACAACCTGCATATCCCTGAAGTGAAACACAACAATGCTAGAATCTTCGAGTTCCTGAAGAACACCGCGGCATCCCCACTTTGAGCACAAAACACAGACTCTGTCAATATCCGCGGTATTGAGATCTCCGAAATCTGCAACAGAGCATTACTCTATTCAAGTACTTATACAAACTACGCAGTAGCTCACATGAAAACAATAGCTTAAAAATGCAAAATTGACATCTATGACATTTCTTCACTGAATTTAAAGAACAGTAGCTTTTCGAACTCACCGCAGCGATAATAAGTGAACCAAAAGCAACGAACACAATCCATCTGTCAGCTTCGATCAAATTCCACATTCGGTGAAGAGCACGCAGAAGCGTGACTGGCTTCGCCTTCGCCGCAGTGCTTTCCTCTTTCTCCTCGACGCCGTGATCGGCTAAGCTCCACCAACCGAAGGCGGTCGTCTTCGCCGGAGCACAAGTGTCGGTTCCCGGCGTAAAGAAGAACCGGCGCGCGTCGTTTCGGACGCCGAAGCGGCGTCGTTTTGACGCGATGGTGGTGCTGATACGGAATGGAATTTGAGGCTTTGGTTTTGTGGATAGAGTGGGCGAGTGGCTGGGGATCGGAGAGCGAAGACTGGAGTGGAGGAGCTCCATATAAGTGAAAATCTGAGTCCTGAGAGTCATTTTTGACACAGCGGCATTTTGCAGCAACGTTTAAAACAGCCAAAGCCTCAGGCGGGCCGTTTGTCGAAGACTTAATTCACACAAGCTTTTTAGATGAAAAAGGCAAAAATGACGAAGCTATTCTACCGTATTTGATATATATATATATATATGCTTTGCACTATACCTTGTATAAGAGCTTTATGTAGTAAACTATATTGTAATAGTGTTTTACACATACTCATGTAAGAGGCTCATTGGCCTATATAATAACCTAAGAGATACATGTATTTCTCTATATAAAGGGACTTCATTCTATCAATAAGATAAGAAGACTTCATTCCTTCAATATTATTCTACAATACGTTATCATGCAGTTAGCTCTAAACCCCAAAAAGAGCAAGTAGGCCACCGACAAAAAGAGAAAATTATGTCGCCCATACGCTTGTGCACTGCCACGTGCACCGCCTGGGCACCACCGCGCACTGTTGTGCACCTTCTGGGCACCGCTGCGCACCCCCCAGGCACCGCCGCTCACCCCTGGGCACCGCCGCGCATCTCTGTGTACCGCTGCGCACACCACCGCGCACCACCTGGGCACCACTGGGCACAGCTGCGCACCTCTCTGGGCACCGCCGCGCACCCCCTGTGCACCTCCTATGCACCTGCGCACTAAGAAACCCTAAAATCTACCTCAGGTTTCAAACGCAATTATCGACAGAATAAAATCCGAATTGGGTTTCGTTACCAACAGATTTGTTGAAGATATTACTCATACGCTTCCAACTCCGCCGGCCTCACCCCAAGAACCGGTCGGAAAGGCACCGAACCGGCCGCCGAATACCCAGACCGGCTAAAATGTTCAAGCAACCGGTTCGGACACTTTCTGAACTCCGATTTCCGTGAAATTTGGAGAGGTTATGCAAAAGGATGTCATGATCCTTCAGTCAAAAGGGAACTCCCATAACCGGAGTAAAGGTGGGTGAACTGGTCCTCCTAATGGCTGCAACGTGCATATGAATCACTTTTCCTTGAGAAAAACGGATTGTATTCCTAATTTCTCTTTGAATTCTCCATATGGTTGATGTTTTTCAACACTTTGCTACTGTTTTATGCCAAGTTAACTAATCATATGTTTTTCATATGTTGCATGATCTCCTCGTGCGATAATTCACGATGGAATTACGCGAACGATCGCCGAACGCGCATGGACTTGAGCATGGAAGCATAGAGCTGCTTATATAAATGCAGTCTATATGGCAGACTAGCAAATAAGCTTTACTTTTTGAGTAATTTCAAAGTTCAATAACCTCGGGGAGGATAAAATCTGTTCCTCCCTTCTCTATCCCCATTCTATGTTTATGACGTTTGTTTGTGCAGGTTATTATAAAAATCCTAAAACATGTGCATTTGGCTTCCGGCACCACTAGCCCACATGCTACTCGCTGTGCGCTGCTGCCGAGCACTGTGTTCTGGCTCGTTCATAACTGCTGAGCGTTGTGCCCTAGCACACGTGCGCTGCTGTCGAGTGATGTGCTCTGGCGCGCGCACCTACTGACTACGGTGCTGCCGCGTGCACCTGTTGAGCACTGCTGCAAGGGCCTGTCCGTGTGCGCGTGCATGCTGCTGCCAGGGCTTGCACCTGTGCTCGCGTGCGCTGCTGCCGGGCACTGTATGTGCACCTGCCTCTGTGCGCGTGCACGCTGCTGCCAGGGCTTGCCCCTGTGCTCGCGTGCGCTGCTGCCGGGCACTGTATGTGCACCTGCCTCTGTGCGCGTGCACGCTGCTGCCAGGGCTTGCCCCTGTGCACGCGTGCGCTGCTGCCGGGCACCGTATGTGCACCTGCCCCTGTGCGCGTGCATGCTGCTGCCAGGGCTTGCCCCTGTGCACATGTGCACTACTGCAGGCACCGCATGTGGACACGTGCGCTGCTGCCAGGCACTATATGTGCACATGTCTACCAGCTGCCGAAGCCTTGCACACTAATTGCTATGCACTGTCGAGCACTAGCTCCCGAGTGACAAGCACTAGTTGTCGTGCACCTTGCACCGAAAATGTTTTTAGATCCACGTTGTGAGGTATCCAATGTCGGTTTATTGTTATGCTATTAAAGAGAGTTTGTAATTAGAGAATCATCTCATTCATTGAACCCGCGTTGTGTTTGATCAACGTTATCACATTTCTCCAGGTAGAAGTCCCGTTGAGAACATAGTAGGAGAATTAGCTACCTGTGTAGGATGTCCAGCGTCTAGCTGCAGAGCACCACCGTCAAGCTGCAGAGCAAAGGCTGCCCAGCTACCGAGCCCCCAGCACCTAGTGCTTAGCTACAAAGGACCAGTGCTGCATAGCTGTCGTGTGCTAGTTTCCAACCACTGAGCACCCAGCTGCCGAGCATGAACTAGATTTTACTTGAAGATTTAGCCACTGCTTCCTACGCTGAACCTCCAACCTATAAAGCGAGATGACTACTCTCGAGTCTCTACAGTTTGGTATTGTATGCATGAGCGAGGAAATTTGCCACTCACTTACATATTGACCCTTGAGTGCCGCTCTAAGTCTCAAATGGAGATTAGAAGTTGAGCAACACTGTTTTATGCTAAAGGAATGTAGCTATTGAGCGCTGTCTAGGAGCTACTGAGCGCTACACAAGCTGCTGGCATGGTTACCAAGCTGCCGTGCACGCTGCCGAGCCCATGTGCACCTGGCTGCCAGCTGCCGATAGTCACGTGTCTGTTGCCGCCCACCGTGCCTGTTGCTAATCTTGTATGCTACCTACTACCTCTTGATTGTTTTTGCCAATATTGTGTGTCAGTTGCCGCCCCTGTGTGTCAGTTGCTTCATGTTGTGTGAGGAATGTGTTGGAATCACAGAGTGTATGTAGAGAGACAAACAGAATTTGAGAGTAATATTGCTTAATCACCACTGCTTTTATTCAATAACCTTGGCTTTTAAATAGCCTTACACTTGAACTAAACTCCCTACTTTCCTGCATGATGAGCAGCATTTCGGATGAACACTTCTAACCAACTTGAATGAATCAAACCTACTAACTGACTCCTAAAGTCTAGTGATTATTGACTAACACCAGGTAAACGGACTAGATAAACACTAAGTCCTGAAAAACATGAAACAGACTCCTTTCCTTCAGCGCAAAATCTGCTTGCAGTGCAGCAGCTAGCAGTTGGCGCCAATTCCGGTATTTAAATGCAGCGCGCCAATTCCTTCATTTAAATGCAACACGCCAACTTCTTCAGAATGCCACCATCTTTTTGTCAGATGTCGATAGTTATGTGTTTGTTGCTTTGTGCTCTACACATGAACTATCATGCACTGTGCATTAGGTGTTGAGCACTAAGCACCAGATGTTAGCACTGAACACAAGGAACCGTGCACTGATCACCAATGGTTGTGCACTTACATCAAGGACAAGCACTAAGTGAGCTACATAGCACAGAACACCCGAGGACGTGCACAAGACACCGACTGTCGAGCACTGGGCACCAGGGCCGAGCTCTGTGCTGCAATTGCCGAAGCTCTGTGCACCTCTTGTTGTGCACTTGTGGTAAGCTGTCGAGCTCCCCCTACTGCCCCATATCGTGCGCCATGGGCGCCAGCGGTTGTGCAGCCACCGAATGTTGCTGAGTGCTCGGTGCACCGACATATGTGTGGCTCCTCATGCACTACCAAATGTTTCCAAGTGCTTAATTCAATGGCATATATATAGATGCAATGCACTGCCGAACGTTGCCAAGTGCTGAGTGCATTGGCATACGTGCAAGCTGCAAATGCGGGCAACCAAAAACAAAAACAGTGAATCTGCCACTTTATGAACAACAACTTCTAAAGAGCTTTGTGAACAGCTCCTGATGAACTAGAACGCAAACCATATATCACTGGAAAGCTACATCTGTCTAGTTTCCAACGGTTTTCACAGTTTGTTCATATCAATTCTAACGAAGGAGTTATGACTATTTGAGTGATCAAATGTCATGCTGCCAGGAATTCTGCAATGCACACGGTTGCCTTCGATTGTTGCCTTCGGTATTTATGTTTTTTTTCTCACGTATCTACCTTGTTCGATAGGTAGGTTACGTGGAGAAATTGAGTGTCTTGCAGACGGTGGGACTACCCACACAATCCTGAGCAAAGGAATGAATGCATACAATAAAAGTATAAAGAGAGTACGGAACATCAAATGGATGCCTCTGACATTTGACGTAATGAAAGGCTCTTTGATTTTCTCTAAACTAAATGAGACCTCGATGAAATCGTTAGTTCGATAAGTGTATTCACACTATGACATGATCATGCACAGCCTTATGAAGGTGTGCCGATGTTCGTGGTTTAGTGTTCACCTAACAGCAGATTTTCCATCATCGGATGACGTGGTTAACCTTGGCAAAGGTTACCTACTTCCTTGATTTTGGATCCCCCCATGTTGCTGTTACCAAATGTCATCTTTCATGGATGTTGAAGACTTGTAATGCCATATGTACGCTTTACTTTTGGGTCGAGGAGAACTCCTGCGATGCCACTGTAATACCACACATTTGTTGATAAAACGACAAAGTGTATTGACCTAAAATGGGAAGATGCGACCCAGACAAAGGGATAGGTCCTTGGGCAGGTGTTGCCGACACCGCAAGCATAAACCCTATCAAGTAAACCTTTGTGAGTTAGCATAGTGAGAACAAGAGTTTTAGACTCCCTTATGACACAAGGTTTCTCATAAACACGCACTGGGATCGACTACGATGAGAAGTACTCTCGTAATGGATGTTATTACACTCCACTACCTTGTCAGTTTGGTAGTTCCCCAATAACTGTACATGTAACCCTATGAATATGATCATAGTGACGTCTCTATGGGATTAGAGATATGCATGAAGATCTTAAATAGACTTCATAAGCCAAATCAAGTGGAGCTTGCGTTGGCCAAGTGTTTTGGATGCATAGTACATGACTCCTTGGTTTCAGATGAGATATGATGAATAATGTCATTGCGTATTGATTCCGGATGATCGCAGTATATGCTGGATATCCGATGTTGGAATGAAAGGGATCTTGGGAAAGACACAGTATCGTATTGAAGTCGATCGATTGTGTATTGATGAGGTATTTCTATCAATCGGCTTAGGTCCTCTGAAGAAGAGTGGCACCATCATATACTCCCATGATTAGTTAAGGTCTTTACTGTAACATCTCACATCGTCTAACGGAGAGGGTGGTGTACCATATATGTACATCGGTGACACCCATCTAGCACGAGACCTTTTGGGAGCTCAGTAGCTTTGGAGGGGATGAGAACTCCGAAGTTAAGCTTGCTAAGCTTAGAGCAATCCCATGATGGGTGACCCCCTGGAAAGTTGCTCTGAGAGCTCCTCGAAACAAAACCGTCTAACCATCTAACCACAAATAACTCTAGGGCATAATTAAACCATTCTAACTCAACAAACATGCATCAGATGCCTACTTGGCATCTTAACCATAACCCAAATAGCATCACATATATGAGTTCCCAATCCCCGAGTTTCCAAACTTGTAACTCAACTCAAAACATCGGTTAAATACTCAAAAAATCATATGAAAAACGTAATTAAATTACCATTTTCTTGAGGGAACTCTGAGAAGTCTGCGTACTGAGGTATAGTCTTAAAGATGCAAACATTTATGGAACCACCTAGTCCATAAATATAACAAGAACTACTAATTCATATCCTTAATAAACACTAAATGTCCAAAGCATAAAATTCCAATAGATCCGCCGTAGTCGGACCATCACTCTATAGACACTAATATTTACTAAATATATGAGGTAGTACTAGGAATGATAAACCTAATGCTCTGATACCAATTGTCAGGACTCACCCCGGATCAACCCATTTAAACCGGAGTAAACCCTGAGGGGACCACCTCAAGGAAAATTTTACCAAAAAGTTTCGGCATAGCCTCCCATGAAATGGCCAACCCTACCTGCAAACAAATCAACACTTCTCTAAACTCGCAACCAATCATCTTTAATTCCTAGAGTCATCCTGCTCCTCAATAACTCAACAACCTCCAATTTCTAACACAACCCAACCAATAATCAGAGTGCATCTACTACAATTGAGAAACTAAGTTAAAATAATGGAAGCGAGAAATACAATATTACGACTATGCCTCAAGTGCGTGTACGCCCAACCTCTTCCTCTAGTTCTAGTTCATATAAGCATGTACTCCATATTACAATTACAATATGCATATAAGCACATACTCCATATTACAATTACAATGAAGGAACATAGCCTCATTAAAATTCAAATTAAACTCAAAATATTGAGGCTTCACAATTAGAAGCATAATTTAAAAGTGGAATGAATATATGTTCATATGTACTGATAAGAATGAGCAAGACTTTAAGTCCATATATCATCAACCATGGAGGAAGAGGTTGGTGCCTCTACCTCTAGTTCCTAAAGAACTTGGATTCTCGGTAGGTGCTAACAGTGGGGTTGAAATCTTCAAGAAAGGCAAGTCTTTATAGACGCGAGGTTGTCCTCGTGGGAGTAGAAACAAGAAGATCAAGCTAGGAGCTTTACAACTCGAAGCGACTTTGGTGGATGCAACAAGTGGCCTTGACTCGGGGCAGGAGGGAGTGATTTTCCTCCCCTCCTGCATTTTGAACGAGTTTTTCATCCAAATTAAAAATCAGAAAAACATTTATAAATGTGATTTATCGATTATAAACTTGAACGATCCATTTATATATATATATATATATATATATATATATATATATTTAAAAAAGAGAACAACTACATACCAACTTTCCTTAGGAATGCAACACAATCCAGTAATGGAGAAATCAGTATTATAACTCGGACCTCGATTTTATAGTTTAATTACTAGTTACGTGAAAAATCAGAGGTTTTTCTTTTAACCTTATAGACTATTTAGGTGGAAATAAATAATCTAGTGTGGAGAGAAGGGTATTTTGTACCTTTGAATGTTACAAAATGGATTGGTAACCAATTGGAGGAGTATAAGAAGTATCATGCAAGGGAATCAAAGAAGAGAAGGGTAACACAAAAATGGATGTGCCCACCTAGAGGGAGGCTCAAGATCAATATCGATGGAAGCTATCATGGTGAGTTTGGACAAGGTGAGGTTGAGTGGTGATCCGAGATGAGAATGGCGAGTGTAGAGCGGCTTTGGCTAGGCCTCTGCCCTCTACAATGTCATCTTTGCAAACTGAGGTGGAAGCATTACATGCTGGCTTGTTAATGGCTATACATAAAGGGTGGGATGACATTGAGGTTGAGTCAGATTGTTTTGCACTACTTCAAGCCCTTACGAGAGAGAGATGACCTTTCAGAGTTTGGTAGAAGATTGTAAAAGGTACGCAAGTTTTTTTTTATCATTTACCATACATCATATTTATAAAGAAACAAATAGTGTGGCTCATCGGTTAGCCCACCTTGCTAGTTGGAGTGGTTTAGACAGTATTTAGATTGAAAAAACATTTGGTTATTTAAAATGTTCTGTTTGACTATATATAATAATGTTATGGATTCAAGCTATATGTTCTCTTTATATTTTCGTTTGATAATAATAATATCAAGTTCTATTAAAAAAAACTACGTATATCCCGTATGCGGATATACTCAGGGGCAAAATGACATATATATCCTGAGCGGAATAACTTCCAGTCGTCCCTTCCACCTATTATTCTTCTTCGCTTCGGCCCCAACCAACCCAGAAAATTCCAATCACTTTTCCTCCCCGAGACAAATCAATCACCAAACAATGAGCTGCTCAGAAATCTAAACGGCGACTCTCCGACGATGAAGTCTGGCATCTGGCCCCCTCTCCGATTCAAACCAGCGCCGACCTCTCTCTTCGCTTCTTCTTCTTCTTCTTCTTCTTCTTCTTCTTCTTCTTAATGGAACCAAACCGAAGTCCCGCGGATAAGAAAAAGAGCGATCGCGAGCAGGTGAAGGTGATTGAATGGGAGGAATTCGAGCAGGAGCTTGCGAGGTTGTGGAGTCTGTCATCTGCGCTCAAAGAAGCTCAGGAGAAGAAGCAGAGTCTTCAGCTCAAGCTCCAGCCTCTCATTGAGGTAGGGTTTTATCAAATGTGGGGGATGATGGACTGGTTTTTTAGGGTTTAATCGGAATCTGAGTTGTGGACAGTGTTGTTAGTTCTGTGGTTTGCTGAATTTATAGGATTAGAGTATTTGATGTTGAAGGCATGGATTTGTTATTATGATTTGATACATTTAGTTTCAGCTAAATTTGGTGTGTTAAACCCTAAACTATGAATATATAATTGTAGGTATTTGTGAGGTTATGGCTGTTGAAGCCACTTTGATTCTAACTTGCTTCGAAATTTGAGTGAACTTAAGAACAGAAGGTACATTAGAATTTGCAGACGTTACGGCATGTTTTTATGTTCAGACGTCAGTCTCAGTGCTACTCCATAGTATTTTCAGTATAATAGTTTTGCTAAACTGACCAAATTTAGGAACAGACTTAGATATAAGGTTCTCCCTCCCTTGAGTGCGTTAGAGATTGAGGAGTTAGGACTAGTTAAAAGTGTAATCTAGTTCTGCACTAATTTGTCCATGGCATATAGCGTTATTACATGATTTATTGAGCCTTAATTGATTGGCCCGCGGGTTAGCGGGTGGCAACACTGATGGCAGGTTGAAGCTGAGTCATTAAATCGATCAAATGAGCTTGATGAGATGAAGCAGAAACTGGAGGCTAGGAAAGCGATGATGGGAAAAATGAATATGCATTCTATGCTTGCCGTGGATGATACTAAAAAGAAAGAGGAACAGCTTAGTACAGAGCTAAGGTCTCTATTGGTTGCTGGGACGGCTCTATCAGCAGCTAGGAAGCGACTGGAGGTAAAATATATAATTATTATGTACCAAAAAGTTGTTAGATTTTCAATAATGGTGGAGGATTTTCTACGTTTCTGAGCTGTAAACTTTATATTTGTTTTTTGCCTGCGTAAGTGTCCCAAAACCCAAGTTTTAATCTAAAATTGGTTTACGTTTTGAATTATTTATTCTTCTTTTTCTTCTAAACTAGTCCTATATAACCAGGAAGATTGTTCTGTTTCATTTCATCTGATAGATATAAGGAGTGTATATATATATATATAGAGGCCCGATCAGAGTCGGACGTCCACACCGGTCTTAAAGTGCGGACGTTGCTGTTTTTGCCCCATCAAGCTCCGACGACACTGGCGGACATCAGAGCTCCATCCTAACCTTCTTCTTGCCGGTGGACTCACCGACGACGAGTTTGAAGCCAAGAATGAAGTGCAGTAGTGCAGGACTTCATTCTTGGCTTCAAACTCGTCACCGACGAGTCCACTGGCAAGGAGAAGGTTAGGATGGAGCTCTGGTGTCCGGTGTCCGCTGAACAAGAGCAGCAGCGTCGTCGGAGCTTGATCGGAGCAAAAACAACGACGCTTGCACTTTAAGGCCGGTGAGGACGTCCGCCCTCAAACGGCTTCCTATATATATAGTCCCTATCCGGAGCGAACCTTCACTGAAGGTCTATATTTCGCTCACTTTTAGGTCAAATTTTTCGATCATAGCCCGTCAGTATCTAGATATATATGTCATGATCATCTCTGCATAGTTTCGTCCAATTTGATGATCATTTGGGTACCAAATTAGATTAAATAAGTCAATAGAACAAAATTTGTTCAAGTAGAACCGTTTGTGTAAATAACTATTATGGAAGACCAAACAATTACCAAATTGGACGAAACTTTGCATAGATGATCATGACATATATATCTAGATACTTTCTGGCTATGATCGAAAAATTTGACCGAAAATTGAGCGAAATATGGACTTTCACACTTTGGATAGGGACTGTCAAAAAAGAGATCCCTTAGTGGAAGGGTCCTATATATATACATATATACATGACCTTTCTATTGAGGGATCCATATTTTTGGTTTATTTATAGGGATAAGCATTCGACAAACTTTTCAATCACATAACATCTCCAGCGTTCAATATGTAGATGCATATATATAGACCATTTCTGCAAAATTTCATCAAATTTGGTGATCGTTAAGGCTTTGAAATAACTGAATTTATTTGACGGATCAAATCTGCCAAACATGAACCGTTAATGCCTATAATAATTTTAATTTGCAGTTTTGAATATCTTAACGATCACTGATTTGGATGAAATTTTGCAGAGGTGATCTATATATTAGGATCTAAGACTTGACCGGTTAAGATTGAAAAATATGATCGAAAAGTTTGTCGAATGTCTATCCCTATAAATAAACTAAAAATAGGGATCCCTTAGTGGAAGGACCCTCTCTCTATATATATACATATATTGGACCCTTCTACTAAGTGATTTCTTTTTTTGACATATATGAGGGATTGAAAATTACACCAACTTTTTGATCATATATCAACATCTCCACCGTTCAATATTTAGATGCATATATGTATATCATTTCAGCAAAACATCATCTAATTTGGTGATCGTTAAGGCTTCGAACTAGCTGAAATCAATTGACGGATCAAATTTGCCAAACCTGAACCGTTCATGCTTTAATTTTTAGTTCGCAGTTTTGAGCACCTTAATGATTACAAATTTGGATGAAATTTTGCCTAAGTGATTGACTCATATAGAACTACATATTGAACGGTGAAGATATGATTTTGTGATAAAAAAGTTGGTGTAAACCCCGATCCCTCATATATGTCAAAAAAGGGTTCCCTCTATATATGCATGTTTTGTTTTTTTTCTTTATTAAATTTTTCTGGTCAATTTCAAAAGTCAAAATTGTATTCTGTGCTTCTTTAAAATCCTGTTGATTTTCTCCTCTTTTCTATTTTCAGGTTGTAAGGGTTGCTTTTGACATTTTAGATAAATTGTTGTGGTGATGAAAATCTAATCATGCTTCTTCTACAGGAGTCAAATCAGCTACTTTCCAGAGACAATGGATATATTCGTCTTAAAAACCTGCAAAAGATGCTAAGAAGAAGGCAACAAAATATGATAACACAAGTTTCATTGCTCTATCCTGTAAAGTTCACTATGGGTCCTGCACACGAACAGGAGCTTGAATCATTTCCTAACACTAGTAGATCAGGTAATACTTGTAATTTGGTACTGTTTGATATTTGATTTTATCCAACAAAGGAAATAAAAATGAAGAAAAATAGAGTAAGCGAGGTAGAATGAATACAGGAAGGAAAAAAGTTGATGGTTGAAGTAAATCTAATTCTTTTATGGCATTTATCAACATTCATGGCAATGTTTGTAGTCACATTTGGTACTGAAACTTTAATAAGATGTTTTCTCATGAAGTAAATATTTGTGTTCAATGTGCCTTTCTATGTGTTTGTATGGCACCATGTTTTCTCATGAGTATGAAAGTATATGTAGTGAATCTAAGGATTAATATTGATGAGTTCTTATGTGTGTGGTTTTGAACCTTTTTTATTTTTTTTCTTTGACTCAATTTTGTCATTTGCTTCAAAAAATGTCTATTTTATGGAGTTCTCAAGATTCTCTAAATGGTTTCCATGACCCTTGAATTCTATGTAACATGGATGCAATTTCTTTTAGTTCAAGTTTGAATGTTGAATTGGATTCTAAATTGACGTACTTTTGCTTTCAAGGGCAATAACTTTTGGCAAGATATCCTGCTGTGATTCTTGTTTCATTGTCTAGTTTTCTGTTTCTTTTTCCTATTGTACCAGGTAATTCTGCTCGATTTAAACCTGTAAATCAGGGAACAATGACAATTTTAGGCTTGCATTTGACTATGCTGCCTTTTAAAATGACAAGTTTCTTTACCGACAAGAAAGAGGTTCAGAAGTCTGCAACAGCCTTGGGATACGTTGGTCATGTGAGTAGTACTTGTTTTTATTTGGTTCATACATGACACATTAGTATTTTTACTTTGAGGTGTCATTAATCTTGTGTTCCAACAGAAATTGACTTTTTTAACATATATGTGTGTGTGTTTATATTATATTCGGCTATCTGTTGCTTTGATTTTCTTTTGCCTTTTTTTCCTGTTGAAGTTACTTAAGTAAGATCACCTATTCCATTGATTTTGAATGCAGGCTGTTTGCCTTATAGCCTCGTACTTAAAAGTCCCATTGCGTTATCCTTTGCGCTTGGGTGGTTCCCATTCCTATATTATTGATTTTGGACCATCCGTAGACCCTACAACATCTGATTTAACGTCAAATACAGTGCTTTCCAGGGAGGTGAAATGTGTAGAGTTCCCTCTCTTTTTAGATGGTCAAGACACGACAAGAGCAGCTTATGCTGTATTCTTACTAAACAAGGTGCAGTTTTGTTCATTTATACCGTCTCCATATTACTGACTGAGATTTGGATACTTTCCATTGATGTGCATGTGGTTCTTATCTAATCGTCAGCTGTATCATTGTGAAGTGTTATGTAACTGTTCAAAATGTGATTATTGGTTATAGTAAAACCTTGCAACTTAGTTATGTAGCACAAAGTTTGCCCTGAAAGCAAATTGATGTAGAATAGAGATAATGTATAAGAGACGGGAATAATAACTAATTTGAGATTTGTGGTACTTCGATTCAATTTGCATACTGCGGTGCCCTTTATCCCCTTCAGTGATGTTAGAAGTTCTATTGGTTTATTGGACTGTTGAAGTAGTTTTCCAGCACGTGAGGACCAATTTCGTTTAATTTTCTTCTGAGTTGAGATTGACTGAAGGAGTTTTAGAAGGAAGTACCGGTTATTTACGTGTGCGCATTTACTTTTGAACTAACAGGTGATCTTTAGGGATTTTGATATTGGATAATTATATGTCAATAGATTATACCAGTAGGTAGTCCTCTTTGTTTATATCAACAATTAACCTATTTCCTACTAGTGGATCAACACCATTGCTGATATCTTTGGCTTGATGTAACTCATGTAGATTCATGAGTTTCTGGTTCTCCCAAGAAAGTCCAAGTGTTAGCTATTAAGTCCGTGTTAAAGATTTATTCATCGTTTCTATATGGCTGCCACAAACATCGTTTGTGTGGCTTTACTTGGATACTTTCAGAAAGCCTATAGGATCCTGACAATTTTCATGAAAGAATTTGTAGTACTTTCAGACAACTTAGTGATTTGCAAGAGTTCTTGGAATAACTAAAAGTTTGTAGTATCAAAAATTTCTAGCATTATGATTCTTTATTTTAACTTTAGATATCATCCTTGCAACTCGTCCAAGTCTTTTTTTTACTTGCTCTCTTTTGTTGATGAAGGAAAATATTTATTTATTTTGTTTTGCTTTATTTAATTTCGTCGAGCATATGAACTCTTGTGCTTTTCCCGAGGTTAAATTGAGTATATCAATCATAAGTATCCATATTTCTACTTTTGACATTAGCATTTTTGTTTGTTTGTCTGGTGTAGGATTTAGAACAGCTTCTGAATTACATTGGTGTAAAAAGCTTAGGGCCACGGCATGTGCTGGCCAATTTGAAGGAGCTTGTAAGGACCATTCAGTCTGTAGATTATATTGATACGTGATTTGTTTCAAAAGTACCAGTTTTGTCTCTGTAAGTTTATCTGCATTGTAAATGAATCATTTGTATTCTTACCCTGGTGCAAGATTTTAGTGCAGCACCTTGCCATTTTCATTTATACCAATCAAAAGTTTGAGTTTTCATAGAATGACTGAATATGTGCATGTATACTTGTATAGGATGAAAATCCGGTTTTATGAGAATGGTCAATGGATTCTTCCTAGTTGTCTCGGCATTATGCTTCACATGCTCAATTCCACAAAAAGAGAGAAAAAGGTCATGAACTAGATAAGCTTGGGGGACACTGTACAGGAACCATGCTACTTTTGCTCATTGGTTTTGATACTAAAACTCTGTAACCCAAAACTGCAGAGCATTTGCTAGATATTGAATAGTTTATACACCATGAACTAACTTAGAAGACTTACAACGACCAACCACCAACTCAATCTGCGTCGTCGCATAAACCGTCCTGTGCTGTGTTACCCCTAACTCAAATCTGGTGCAATCCACAATGCGGATGAATAGTTTTACGTCAATCCAGAATATGATACAGTTTCCTGTTTTCGGGTGATCAACGATGCATTCAGGGTTGGAAATGCTATTGCAAACTATGTGATTATGGTTGGAACTGGTCTAACTTTTCCGGCCTATTGAGAGTCCCAAATAAGGGACTAGCCAGTCGTTATTTGCTTCAAACAGTTTCCAAATAATGGGTTGGAATCCCTGGATTGTAAGAGCAAGTAGGAAATGAAAGAACCAAGTCATCTTAGTTTCTCAAAGCGTTCTCATTGAAATTAAATCACAGTTCTTACAGAAAGAACCCGCCGATACAGAACCCGAACTAAAAGTAACATTGGACAGAAACCTACAACAACAAACTGAAACCCACCAAGAGAGCTGGTCGATGCAAGTAACATCTCACTGTCCGCCTAGTCCAAAATTCAGAGACACCAATGCATCGACCTTGTCATAGTGCTCCAAAAACTCATCAAAGTCACGCATAAGAGTTTGATCTGCTTGAATTGAGTCATCCACTAAGTTCAAAAACTCCGTCGCATCTACCACTCCACTGGCATACATGTGAAATTGCTTCAAGAATTCAGTATACTTGTCAGCATTATCGACTGTTTCTTTTACTCTTTTGCAAAGGAATACCACTCTTTCATACGTGCTCTTCTTCAATTTCTCTTGAATATCCTTGATATCTCTCACGATGATTTTGTGCTCCAGACCAAACACATAGATTTTGTGTTTTTTCCCTTGTTTCGGATTCGGTTGGCAAGCCACTGCAGTTTCTTTCACGTTCTTCTCCACCACGACCTTGTTTTGTTTCTCATTCGGTATGCAGGCCAAAGAAGTTCCCCTTCCATTGTTATCCACCTCCATCTTCTTCCGCTTCACCGAAATTACCCAAGGAAACTATACCCACGTTTGTGTTTTGGGTTAGACAGACAGAAAGTCAGTGTCCTGATTCGCCCTGATTCACCAGAATCATCCAAACTGCCATGTGAACTAATGCCTTTTAGAACAAGAAACAAAAAATAAATATCAATCACAGCGAACCACAACTAAACTCAATTCACTTCACCATGCAAGACTCAAACACAACCAAACATCCCTAACCATAACCATCATCCATGGAAGCAGAACCACATTTGTGGGTCCCACCAACCCTCTCACTCATCCATAACCTAATATTGCAATTTTTCCCAAATAGAACTACAGCCTTCTAGCCTCACACCCATTTGATATTTGTAAATTTACAGCAATATAACCCTATTACAAGATTTATCAAGTACCTTATGGCCAAAGTAAACGAAAAAATTGCATATGGGTTATCATTTTATCTAAAAATAAAACTAATAATATAAAAATGTTGGTGAAATATGAGAGGGAGAAGAGACTAGGGAGAGAGAAAGATCACCTGGAAAGTGCTGAAGAGAAAGAGAAAGGGAGAGAGCGAAGGAGAGAGGACTGAGAGTTGGGGGAGCCGAAATATAGAAGAGGAAAAGAGTGTTTCTGATCTTTTTCAAGAGAGAGGCGAAGGAAGGCTAGAGGGTTTTTGGGTAAAATTTTGTGGCGCTTTATAAAGCGAGGGTTTTGTTTTATTTTTGTGTTGTTATTTTCTTGCTTCTCAATCCTGTTGGAAACTGGAATTTTGAACTAGCCGTTAATTCATTGTAATTCTGTGGCCCTTTTCTTGGGTTAGTCTATGGGCTTTATGTCGAATAAAGTTGTACTTCTTGTTTGACATGTAACCTGACATCAATGTCTGAGAAAATGCAACACAACTCTATCAGAAGCTCATCGTGGCCAAATGACCCCCAAATCAGCAACGATAACAACTGCCAGTGAGTAGGGAGGACTGAGCATTAGTCCCGACTCCCGACCGAGCAGGTCCGATCATACCCCATTGTGTTAAGGACCGGCATAAGATAGCTCTCTATTTACGTGTTATTTATCCATTCTTACTTTTTTTTATGTCAATGTTAGTGACGGGTGATAACTCTCTTCAATTATTCCTAGGATGGGAGGGAGTAGGTCTTGCTTTATATTTGTTAATTCATTTCTTGCTTTAAATAATCTTTCTTTACAATCGAATTATTGCTTTGAAAATTTCTATGAAAATCAGGGTCACTACAATCCACCCCCTGAAAGGAATTTCGCCCCAAAATTCAAGTATACTAATCCGAGAACAAATCGGGATATTTAGCTCTCATGTCAGACTCTAACTCGCAAGATGCATTACCCTCATCATGGGACTCCAACACACCTTGATCAAATCAACTTCCTTCCTCTGAAGCTTCTTGGTTGATCTATCTAGGATACGAACAGATTCAACAATATAGGTTGCATCCGCATTCACCTTGATGGAACCAAAATCGATCACATGTGATGCATCAGGGATATACTTTCTCAACATAGATACGTGAAACACATTGTTCACACCAGACATAATAGAAGGTAAGGCAAGTCGATAAGCCAAATCTCCTATCTTCAAAATCTCAAAAGGTCCTACATACCTCGGAGCCAATTTACCGTTCTTGCCAAATCTCACTACTCCTTGGTAGGTGAGACTTTCAAGAACACATGATCACCAACGTCAAACTCTAGTTGCCTCCTCTTCAAATCTGCATAACTCTTCTTCTTACTTTGCGCTGTCCGGATTCTATCTTGAATAATCGAGACCTTCTCTGTTGCCTCTTGCACAATGTCCGGTCCTAAAATCTTGCTATCACCAACCTTTGCCTAACAAATCAGAGACCTACATGGTCTACCATAAAGAGCCTCATAAGGCGTCATGCCAATACTAGAGTGATAGCTGTTGTTGTAGGCAAACTCAATCAATTAGAGGTGATCCTCCTAACTTCTCTTGAAGTCCATGACACAAGCCCTCAACATATCTTCCATCACATGGTTCACCCGCTTAGTTTGCCCATCCATCTGAGGGTGAAAGAGCTGTACTTATATCCAAGCTCAAAAATTTAGAAGTAAATTATGGGTCCCGATCCGAAACAATTGAAATGGACACTCTATGGAGTCTCACTATCTCCTTCACATACAACTTGCACAAGGCATCAACCGTGTACGTCATCGACACAGGGAAAAAATGTGCCGACTTTGTCAATCAGTCTATACTAGTTACTATTCTGGCATTACAGTCACCTCAAATAAAACGAAAAACATATTCGAAATTACTACCTATACATCTAGTTCAGGATCTTACAACTAGATTATTCCCACACAAAAAAATCCAGACAAGTCTCTAAGTCACGCCTGTGGGTCAACACCGACAGGGCCAACCTCTACACCAGGAAATGATGCACCGAGTTGTAAACAAACAAACACACCCGAAAAGCTTAAAAAGCTCGTATGAGTAAAACAATGCCCTAACTCAAATTAATTACTGACAACAATATTTCAAGCAGAAATACAAATTTTAGTCACTAAATGCTCTGCAAATCACCAACACTTATCACACTTCACAATCATATTTTTCACTCTATTGAAAAATAAAGCATATATCCCGGAGCCCTACACAAAGGGTCTCAAGACATACAACGACAATAAGGTCAAACTCCACTCAACGAAAATAAATATGCATCTTATAGCCCTACATGAAGGGTCTCGTGGCATGCAACGACAGACAGACTAGGGCTCTAACTAATCGTAACCAATCACCAGGCCTAAGACATTGGTTCCCGGTATACTGCCAAATCGTCACTGTTGTGACTGACCCAAAGGTCCAAACAAAACATCACCCTACTGTGACCGATCCGAAGGTCTAAAGCCCACACAAGGATATTACACCATAATTATCTGAAAAACATATATATAAATATATCTATACATGGACCCAATATATATATATATATATATATATATATATATATATACACACACACACACACACGTCCTTAGTTATTCACACGTGAACAACAATTTATGGATCCACTATTATGATCACACATCTCATAAAACATTTATTTTAACTTATCGATGGGCCATTGTCGATCAAAATCATTTATTTTAAAACAATAAGATTATATTTACTTAGGAACAAACTACGCATTTATGTGAACAAAATGAAAAATGGGTCTCAAGCGACCTTATGAGATTTTACTCATCTTTAGAACTCTCGCTACGTCTTCACAAAATTAAGACGATCGCTCAACCTTTCACACACCACAATTACCTAAACAAAATAATTGAAATTGTTAGTGATAGACTCGAGAGTCCGATTTAACCCCTCAACCACCTCTTAACCTGAAAGTACGTTCAATCAGGAGAACGACCTTCCTCAGCGACCACCCATGGTCTTCGGATCATTCACCACTAAACTCACACTTCTCAAGTTCGTGAGCTCAACAAGGTTGTACAAAAAGGAAATAAACGAAGAAATCGTAAATCAACTTAAATCAATAAGATACAATTCCTTCAGTCAAAAAAACAGTAACAACACATTACAACAACAACAATGTTACAACAACGACAACAATAATGTTACAACAACGACAACATCAACCAAAACAACAACAGCAACAAAAACTACTACATCAACCATAACCTGCACTACAAACTGCCAACCGAGTCACCACCACGGTCGCCACCACCGGCCGCAGTGGCTGCCCTTGGAGTCCTAAAACCCACTCAACATTACCCTGTAGCTGCCACAAGCTTAAATAAGTTGAAATGAGCCTCCTTAATACCTGCCATCGTCTCAAAATCCGAACAGAACTCTGAGCAAACTCCCACCTCAGACTTACACCATTTGGATTTCAAAATTCAACACCAACTCATTTTCAATCCAGCAAGGACATTCAGATGAGGACATAAACCATTGAACTCGACCTAGAAGGCTAAAACTCACCATAAATGAATTGAACTCGGTATGAACTCCCCGAGTCAACTCAGCCAACACGGAAGCTCTCCTTCTCCAATCTGCAACCAGTTCTTGCCTGTACCAACACCACCAGAAGGACGAAACTAGCTCAAAACACCAATTTCCAGACCTTAGCACCACTAAGAACAACAACTCCGACAAGGCGAATCTGGCACCACTGTGCTCCTCTCCTAAACCTTCCTCTAACTCGAGATAGCTAGTAAAAACTACCTATGATTGAAGATGAGGCCCTTGCCAATCCAAAGAGACCAAACTCAGGTCTGGTGGTGGCCTGACGGCCTTGTTCTTAGATCGACATAGGAGGAGGGCGCACTCGGAGTCGGTAGGGAGGAGAGAGAGATTTTCTGATTTTTAGGTTTTCTAAAAGTTATCCCACAACTTTTTAATTTATAGATTTTCTAAAAATAGAAACTCAACTTTTGTTGATCAAACCTTCCTCGTACGACGTCCTTTTCAAGCATACCACATGTCAACGAATTCGTACCACCGAGCACTACAACTTTTATGAAGGAAGTTTTTGAAAATAATGTAACGATAAGAAAGTCAACTTTGAGTCATTCAATAATTAAAATTTCTCAAAATAATCCTTCTTTACAATCAAATTATTACATGGAAAATTTGGGGTCACTACAATTCTAGTAGTTTTCTCATTGTGTGGTAGTATGTTTTCAATGTAGTGATAGTAGTTTTTGTTCTTGGTGATAGTATCTTTTGTTTATGTAGTAGTAGGCAGTATCTTTTGGTCATATTAGTAGTTGTTTTTGTTGCTGACGGAAGTAGCTTTTGTTGTTGGTGATATTATCTTTTGTTTATGTTGGTAGTAATTTTTGACTCTAGAGGTAGTAGCTTTTGTTGCCTATGGTAGTATCTTTTGTTATCAGCAGTAGTATATTTTGTTGCCAGCGGTAATAGTTTTTTAATGTCGCCAGAATCCTAATTAGAGGTCGGCCGAAAAATTCACCGGAGGTCAGCTGGAGACCTCACCGGATGTCGTAAAGAGAAATAATCTAATTGTTTTTAGTTGGATGACAGTCTATAATTTTGTTAAACTTCAATACCTAATATAAAACTCTATTTAAGCTCAGGTGGACTTATGTGAACAAAAATGTTTGGGTGGACCTCCATGAGAAAAAATGTCTCAAAATAGACTTATGTGTAATTGTCTCATACAATAACTTGTTTTCCGTGGCTTTTGAGACAATGAAACTATAAGTTCAATTTTATTTTTGTATAACATGTATTTCCTAATTTTATTTTCATTTCCTTTGTCTTAGATGGCTCAACCTAGATGGGAGGAGTTAAACATTAATTGTTTAACAGATGTTTTTGGAAGAGAATGTTGGGAAATTGATCCCCGCCAAAAAAGTGCTAGAAATTAGATGGAAAGAAGAAAATAACAAGCTAAGAAAAACACAAAATTTAACGAGGTTCGGCAAATATCATTGCTTACGTCCTCGAAGATTATCACATTCACTAATGAGAGAATTACACAAGTACAAGATTACACCGCTCAAGTTTTTACCCAACCTAAGCCCTTGTATCCAATAAGATACTCATTGTACACCTTCTCTCAACCTAGAAGATTATCTGCACTAAGAGTTATTTGCACTCTTAAACACAACTCATTCTATCTTCTATACATAAAGACTCTTAGAGTTGCTATCTTACTCTCCTTACGTTGTCATGCCATGGAATAAGCAAAACTCTCATTTATATAATAATTAATAGAAGTCTCTAGATTTAACCCATCAATGACCGTTCATGTTTCAACCTTCAATCTTCCTCATTATCTCCATGTAACTCTTTAGGAATAATAAGATGTGTATCTCATGAAATTAACTCACGTATTTATTCTCAATACATGCACTTAACAATGCATTAATATACCATTACCACTATGAATAACAGTTACTAGTTTGTGCATTCATGGTGATCAACAGTTACAATTCTTATTACTATAATACAAGGATGCAAGGACCTTGTTTATTTGGATTTCAGGAATTCTAGTACACTTTTGGTTGGTGATGAACAATTATCCAAGCTTGCTTCTTATAGTGGTACTGTGTTGTTTGATCGATCGAGTGTTATATAATTGAATTTTATGGTGGTGGTTCAGGGCCGGCCTTGAGGGGTGCTATTTGAGGCGGTCGTCTCAAGCAACCGGTCTTCAGTAGGCCTCCGTTGTCTTTTTTTTTTTTCAGTTTCTGTATGATGTTAAAAGCTTATATATATATTTTCAAGTCAAAATTTACCAAGAAATCTCTGATAGACTGGTGGTAAATAAAGTGGGAGACCCAAGACGGATCATTGGTTCGAATCAGAGGGAAACCTTTTTTTCCTGTTTTTTCCTCATATTGTTTATATTTACTGAATTTGATACTTTTGTTTTTCATTTCCTGTTTTTCCTCATATTGTTTCTGTTTACCGAATTTGTTACTTTTGTTTTTCATTTCCTTTTTGCAGAAGTTTGTACCAAAAATGTATTTTTTACTGAGAACCTTGTTCTATTCATTTTATTTTTCATTACTACTAATATTTGGGTTAACAAAATTAATAAAACAATACAAATAGATGAAATTTTTATGAATACAATCTTAATTTATATGATTTCTTATATGATGTCACAATTTAGTAGTTCGTCTTAAGCCTCTAAAATGTCAAGACCGGCCCTGTGATGGTTTCTATTTTATTGATCTCCCTCGACAAGGTTTTGATAAATTTGTTGAGAGTGATGATGAGGGAAGCAAAGTTCAATTGTTTATATGTCAAGGATGGATTTGTGTATCTGACGATGTCAAATAAATTTGTTTGCTACAGATTGTTTCCATGCATCCTTTAAATTATTTCTTTACAATTTCAGTAAGCTCTGTGTTTGTTGTACTTCTGATTTTCATAAGAACTACATTTCTCTCATATTGTTCTGTATACTTCTTGCATTTTATTTCATTGTCGCCAACTAAGATGGCAGTAAGAAGCTAGATGTGCCTAAACTAATATTGTGAGTTGGTGAGACACGCCTCATGCTAGCCATCTTCCCTATGACACCATGGCTCTTGTAATCAGGGCCAGCCCTGGGGTGTGCAACTTGAGGCGACCGCGTCAGGCCACCGGTCTCCAGCAGGCTTTCGATCTTTATTTTTGCAAATTATATGAAACGTAACCTTATATATAAATATTTTCTTTAAAATTGTACTAGACAACTGAGATAGCCCAGCAATTAGCCTAATTGGAGACCCGAGTATGATCATGGGTTAGAATTTAGGAGCCTTCCATATTTTTTTACTATTTTTACCATTTTTTCATTTTTTGTTATCGAGTTCTTATTATTTTTTTTTCATTTTCGTTACTATCAAATTAATAACACAATACGATACATGAAATTTGTACATATATGAAAAATATTTGTTCGATTTATATGATTTACTATATGAAGCCACATTTTAGTTTTTCGTCTCAAGTCTCTAAAATGTCATGACCGGCCCTTCTTAAAAGGTTAGTGCTTTATCATAGCAGCAACCTGAACTTACACAGTCACAAAGTCACTATGCATCTCAGAATATGAGTGCTGTCTCTATTGTGTTATAAATGTGTGCGTGTTTCGAAGACAAGAACACATATATGTTAGAGCTAAGACACACGAGGTGCATAGACTGGAACCAAATGTTTTTAGTTCTACCCATAAAAGGTAGCTAGTTATTATTAAGACTAATAATAGAAAAAACATAAAAGTACAAATTAAGCAAACTTGGACCTAAAGAGGAACACAAGGCCCAAGATCTATTAGGCTCAGAACAGGTCCATAGTTGGAGGAAGCCCAAGTGGGCCAAGCCCTTGATCTAACCCCAAAACAAATGACGCGCACACAGCCATGTCCCGCCATTGTCGCTTTCGGTGTCCGACAACAAAGCCACCATCGTAGTCTCAATTTGCCTGATTAAACCAAGAAGTTTGCCTCCTCCCTCTGCTACCAACTTCGATTCAATATCTAGACTAAAGAACATAATCAAGGAAAAATTATTTTGATTCGAAACACCGATCCAACATCAGTGCATCCCCAGCGAGATCCGAAATAATACAACCACGAACTAACTGTCCAAATCGACTCTACCAATCTAGACCTACAACGAGAGCCGATCGAAGCTTCTGAGATACCCCTACTCGCGCCGACGCCATTTTCGACCAAAATCCAGGAAACAAAGAACCTCTGAAACCCCTTCGCCCGTGAGAGCACGTCTTTATACTATACTCCCATCCGGTAGCATTCAACAGATGTCGGCGAAGCGAGAGGCTTGCACCATTGTCGCTGCGTAGCCGGACGGGATGGATGGAAAATTTAGCAAACCCTAATTATGCACGTGAGGCACGTTCTCAAGAGACTATTTTTATCCATTTCTTACATGTTTTTATTTAAAGTATCTTCAATACACGGTCGTGTATTTACACGGCATATGTAACGGTTGAGATTAAATGATATAATATTGATATATATGGGTAGTCAAATATATGACTTGTTATGAATGAATAAGATTGTACTGTGTATATATATACACGTCGTGCATATAAAAACTTTCTATTTTTATTAGATGATAACTAAGTTGTTGTACAGTTAAAAAACGGGTTTTAACAGATTAACTACCCCATATTCTTGGTTGTGAAGCCAACGATCCTACTCAACTTTTTCAAGTCGTTAATAGTTGAACCAGAATGTTAGTTTTGCAGTTCGCGATCGCTAGATATTTTACCCTAAAAATTAGGGCAAAAGTTGCTCGATTAAATGACTCGAGGCCTCGCAGTCGCAAAGGTAGGCAATCAACTTTGTGTTTTCGATCTTTTTTGTCTATAGTTGACGAATTTGATTTTCTTTATCACGTAAATCCTGATATAAACTTCCTAGCTCATCCACCAGAGTTCATTTGAGTCCGTCCGACATAAAGAAGGTACGTAAGGACTTCTAATTGGTGTTCATCACAAGAAAGTTATGCAAGTTAATCATAATTCATCATGCTAGAACGTGACATGTTGATGGACGTGTGCAGGTTCCATTTACAATATTGGTTACATCTTCATCAGATGGAGAATCAACGTAGATGGGAGGACTTGAACTCGGACTGTTTGATCAATATTTTGGGAAGAGTTGATATGGAGTCGCTTCTCTTGGATGTCCCTTTTATATGCAAGTCATGGCACAAAGCGACCCTCAATCCATCGTGCTGGAAACATATTGTATTTCCAGGGAATGAAAAGTTTAATCCTTGGAATGCTATCAATGGACATGAGAGTAGCTGGGGTTTTCAAAACCTTATGAACAGATTTGAAAGCCAATACCGAATCGATGGGAGTCGATGCTCCGTCACTAGTTTTATCAAGTTCATCGTCAATCGTAGCAGGGGAAAGGCAACCTTGCTCAAGCTTCCCAGATGCTGCACGGTTGAAGCATTCAAATATGTCACAAATGCGTAAGTTACTTCTTCACCAAAGCTCGAGTTTGAACTTTGAACCAATATTTTCAAAACCGGAAGCATTCATTCTTATGTTTCTCTTCCTTTGCAGGTGCCCGGAAATTAGGACACTCAGTATTCCAGAAAATCTATTGTTCAACAAACACATGGATCTTGAATTGATTGGAAAGTGGAAAAAATTGGAGGTGCTGTCATTGGATTTGGGTTGCAGCTTCTATTTGGATGAAATACTTGCAGTGCTCGAAAAGGAATGCAAGTATTTCTGTGGTTTGGATCTATCAAACGCCTACATTTTCGAACATGAGGCTTCGACAATCGTCAACTTGGCGCCTACGATTAAGTACTTAAACTTGAGGGGTGCAAAAACGAATCGTTATAGTGTTTACATGATACTGAAGGGGTGCAAAGATCTTGTGGTTTTCGATGCCAGGAATTGCGTAGGTTTCAATGAGGATGATAGTGAAATATTGAAGAAGGCTTCTCATGTTCAGAGATTTAAGTGCAAGGGGTCTCGACTTCTTGAGTGTCTTATTGAACCATCATATGGGATGACATTTGGTTTAATTATTTGATACTAGCCTTTCATCCTTATATTCACACTTCATATAAAACAGTTATTTCTCTAGTTATAAAACTCATTATCTATTTTTTGCTTCTTAATTATTTCTTTATTTTATTTATTTTTATTTTTTATTTTACTATTTACCATATTAAATTTTGTTCTTAGTATCTAAAACCAACGTGATATGAATAATATTGTTAGAACAAAATTTAGTGATTTTGTTGAGCGTCCCGCTTTATTATAGTAGAGATTACAAGTATATATACGAAATCATTTTAAGATGTTCCATGAACTTTGGCTGTTCCTTCGTCCTTTGGTTTGAAAGCGTTACCATTATTTATAGTGACAACTATAAGAAATTAAGAATTGACGCGAAAAATCGATGAGAGTTTTTTAGAACAAAATTTGAGCAAAAGAAGAAAAATTTATGGTCGGGTTGGGGAACCACTTATGCAAAATCTTATATAACTAATTGGAAAATGATTTTGGGTGAGACATAGGATTTAGGGCTCAATCCTATATTGTGTGTAATGTTATATAAACACATCATCGATTTAAAAATACAATGTCAAGTCATTTTAAAGTAAAATGAACATTTTATTCTTTTTAATCCAATGGCTCTAATTTTTTTGTCTTCCTTCTATAAAAAAATAATATTTTTGCATTTTTTCACAACTATCATTCTTGGATTTAAACAAAAACATAATAGAATGTAGAAATATATCTTTTTCTTTATTTTAAAGTATACTTGTTTGAAAATGTGAACTCATATATATATATATATATGATAGAATGTAGAAATATATCTTTTTCTTTATTTTAAAGTATATATATATATACACACACATACAGGGCTTCTCCGCTACAAACGTCTGCACCAATAGCTTTGGTGTGATTTTCATTTTTGTACCACTTTTCGATCGAATTTCCTCATCTTCACCATCTAGTATCTAGATAATATTGTGTAGATCATCTCTGCTAAATTACAAAGCAATCACAGTACCCAACAATTTGAGAATTGACATGAATTTCATACTAGGTGCTTTCAAATCTTCATCTCCTAGGCATAATAACAATTGTAGTCACAACTTTGAAGAAGAGACCAAGAGGTATGTATTTATGCTCTTTTTTTCTTTTATTTAAAAGTTGTGTTCCACTATTTGGAATTCTGATAATTATCACACGTAAACACTTTATTCTTCAACCACAGCGCATCAGCAAGCTAGAAGTGATGGTGAGACTATTTTTTGTTTTTTCACGATGGATGTAGCAGCTGACATCTATATCTTGCTACAATAATGATACAAATATTTTTTTTCTAAATGAATCACGTATGATTTTTCCCGCAACAGCGCGCGGGTAATCTACTTAGTATTTACCTAACATTGATAAATTACCACGCCATCAGAATAATTTTTGATTGTTAATTTATGCTTGGTTTAAAACTTTATGATAGTTGTAATTAAGTTGCTTTAGGGCCATCTAACATTTTATCGAGCTTTTGCGGGTAGGTCATGTCTGTAATTATCTTTTTTGTTCTTCGGTATGAAATGCATATCATTTTTTTATTAGTTAAACAATTTGGACACTGCAACGAGTTTGTAGTGAGTCGAACTCATGACCTCCCTTTTATAAAAGAAAGTCTTATGCTACTAGACCAAATGATATTGGACAAATTGTTTATCGTTCGTGATCAAAATAAATAAAATAAAAAATAAAACTTAAAATAAACTCTAGATATGCAGAACAAATCGTAGAACATATACTTTGATTTATGTGTAGAACGATGTCATATAGTAAGAAGTGAAATCAGTTTTTGTGTAAATTAAACGATGTCTAGTCATTTTATACATTGGAGCCGTATAAGAAACTGACTAATTTTAGCCGATGACTTTGTTTTTCTGATATTTAAGACGTTGAATTCAAAAGATATATAAGAGCACCCTAAAGCTCTCTCTACCTTGCAGAAACTCCAAACCACAAAACTTCCCCGCCCGGTGACGGCTAATATGTCTAGGTATGTCTCTTGACAACGACGAAGCTATGGGCTATGCTACCGAACGAGGATCTATGATACCTCAAGGTTTTATTAGGTTCTGGTTTCTTTCCCAATGCGTTTGCGTGGAGTGAGTCGTGAATCGTGATGATGGCGTTGAACGTATAACGACGGGTACATAACCAAAACGATCGAAGCTAGGCCTCTTTGTGATCTTCAATTGGTGATTTCAAAGCGTCAAACAACTTTGTGGTGGTGAGCTGGTTTGTCGAGGTTTTTCAACGTGAGGCATGGATGTGCGTCATGCAACATGGTGGAGATGAATTGGGCTGGATCCATGTTTGGACCTAAGGTTCTTTCTTATAGTCTACATAGTTTTTTATTTAAAAAAATTTCAGTTTATCCCCTAATTTTTTGTGTTAAAATCAATTCAGTCCTGTAACTCTTTTTTTTAAAATCAGTTTGCTCCTTTAACTTTGAGAAAATTTCAGTTTAGCCCCCTAATTTTTTGTGTCAAAATCAGTTCAGTTCAGTTCTGTAACTTTTTTAAAATCAGTTTCCTCCTTTAACTTTCGTAAATACATCAGTTGGTTTCAATTTTTTGAATTTCCTCGAATGTGACGTCACCAAAGCTGACGAAGGACCCATAATTCAGCTTTAACCCCTCATTTTCAATGAAATATCTGATCTTTTACATAGATGATTAGAGCTAGTTTTTTGTGCAGCTGAATCCAAAGTATTGGTTTTTGTTAGTTGGATGTAAACACACTAATATGCATCTTTTTGGTTGTTACTTTTGGTAATTATGAACATGATTGTATGCATATTTTATGAAAAATTGATGGTTATTTTGTACAATTTGTGTGTTGTTGTCATAGATTTTGTCCGAATTTTCACATAATTTTTTTAGAAGAAATTTCAGTTTATCTCCTAATCTTTTGTGTCAAAATCAGTTCAGTCCTATAATTTTTTTTAAATCAGTTTTCCCCCTTAACTTTCGTAAATACATCAGTTAGTTTCAATTTTTGAATTTCCCTAGAACGTGACGTCACCAAAGCTGACAAAAGACTTATAATTCAGTTTTATCTCTCCTCAAAAAGGTAAAATAGTCATTTTGACAAAATATTATTAAAGATAAAAAATGCATCTATTTGGCAAAATTACATCTAATCCTAACAACAAAATCGACCCTAAAATAGGTCTGTAACATCAAAAATCTCCAAAAAAAATTATGTGAAAATTCGGACAAAATCTATGACAACAACGCACAAATTGTACAAAATAACCATCAATTTTTCATAAAATCTGCATACAATCATGTTCATACTTACCAAAAGTAACAGCCAAATAGATGTATATTAGTGTGTTTACATTCAACTAACAAAATCAACATTTTGGATTCAGCTGCACAAAAAACTAGCTCTAATCATCTATGCAAAAGATTAGATATTTCATTGAAAATGAGGGGTTAAAGCTGAATTATGGGTCATTCGTCAGCTTTGGTGACGACACATTTGAGGCAATTCAAAAAATTGAAACCAACTGATGTATTTACGAAAGTTAAAGAAGCAAACTGATTTTAAAAAAAGTTACAGGACTGAACTGATTTTGGCACAAAAGATTAGGGTGGTAAACTGAAATTTTCTCAAAGTTAAAGGAGCAAACTGATTTTAAAAAAGTTACAGGACTAAACTGATTTTGGCACAAAAGATTAGGGAGGTAAACTGAAATATTCTTTTTTAGAGATTTTTGATGTTACAGACCTATTTTAGGGTCGATTTTGTTGTTAGGATTAGAAGATGTAATTTTGCCAAATAGATGTATTTTTTTATCTTTAATAATATTTGTCAAATTGACTATTTTACCCTTTTGAGGGGAGATAAAATTGAATTATAAGTCTTTTGTTAGCTTCGGTGACGTCACGTTCTAGGAAAATTCAAAAATTGAAACCAACTGATGTATTTACGAAAGTTAAAGGGGCAAACTGATTTTAAAAAAAGTTACAGGAATCAACTGATTTTGGCACAAAAGATTAAGGGGTAAACTGAAATTTCTTCTTTTTATTTTCTATTTACCTATTTTACTCTAACCCCCATGGGCCTATGTTAAATTAGTCTTAGCTTGTCTAGTAAATCTTCCCATGTACTTAGGTCTTAGAGCATCTTTAGTAATACTAGTCATTTTTGAGTTAAAATTTTGTCAAATTAGCTAAAATGTTATTTTGCTAACTACTTTTTTAAAAAATGAAATAAAATGCTGATGTGGTCGCCTTCAAACCTTGATTAGAGAAACTGTAGAATACAAGGGGAGACATTGAGCCTAAATCTCTGATTACAAAGATCTGAAATAATAACAGTAACCTCTACAATACACTTGTATTCAAGCAAACACCAACTGGAAAAGAGTACGGCTCTAACAGTGACTCTATTTGCTTTAAGGTGACATATTGGAAAGATAAGTAGATATATAACACGCTTACACATCCTAATGTCTACGAGTTCTTCAGCTTTCCATCTATATATGTTGACCCTAGAAGATAAATTTGATGACACTTAGCTTCACCCTATCACTAGCTAGGCCACAATGACCAATTTACGAAGTAAAGAACTCTCTACTTACCTAGGGCAAACAAGGCATATGGAGTGCACACACAGGCATAGAGACCGACTTGCTCTACATAACTAATATAGAGAATTATTGCTCAAACTAAATAACATAATAAAATATTAAGCTAAAGAATTAACTAGACTTTAATGAGCCTGAACTAGAAGCCTAAACCCAATTACCACTTTGCAAAATACATAACCATATTCGAATCAGGGTAGAAGTGGCCCAATTTTGGGGTCCAGCTCAAAACATTTGCTGCAACACGTCTGCTACCTTCCCATATCCCACCAGATCACTACTCCCAAGGGCGGATCTAGGTGCAGCAATGGGGATGCTCAAGCATCCCCAACCTCAAAAGCCAAAAAACAAACCTAGGTCTGTAACTTATTTTTTGAGTGTATATATATGTTAAACTCTTCTCAATAACCTACTTCAATTCTACTTATTTAGTATCGATCTATCCCAATAATTAGTAATCCAACTCAAATTTAATTCTAATATCGCATGATTTCTATATATTCTACTATGTAATAGGACCATATGACATGAATGAATAAGGAATTAAGTTTTTACCTATTCTCCTTACATTTTATTATGTTCTTCCCATTTTCTTTATTCAGATCCTAACAGTGTACACTCTTTTATTAAGTTAAGTCTCTTTTGACTTTAAGTGTCTAGTTTACTTCTTTCTCTCTACTCTTCACTTTCTCAGTTTCTCCAATTGTCTTTCACTCTACCTTCTAATTTTCTAATATTTACCTTCTTAAATATAAAAATATATATATCCTCAAGTACAACTCCTGTAACCTTCTTCTTCCTCAAGCATATGCATTTGAAGAGATAATCTTATTACGTCTCCACTTCTTCTATTTTTTTCTCAATTTTCACACTAAAATTAAGATTCTTGACTTTTTTATGGTCAAGAAATTCAAGCATCCCCAACACTGAAATTCTGGATCTGTCACTGACTGCTTCGTCGTCGCTCTTTGATCCCGCCCGCCGACGACCAGACGTCTCTAACATATACCTTAGCATAAAGGTATTCAGGAGAACTTCACATTCTTATTCATCCCAATTATGGGTTAATATATAACTTTACAAGAGGTGTCCTTATAGGAATAGATATCTACAAAAGATCTAAACAAACAAGGATTCTAAAAGTCTATACAAATAAGGATTCTGTAATTCAACACTACTCCCCCTCAAGTTGGTGCATAGATGTCAATCATGTCCAACTTGTCAATTGAGTCTTCATATGCTTTGTGTGACACTCTCTTAGTAAGTACATCCGCCAACTATTCTTTAGAAGATACAAAGGGAAACCTGATAATCTTTCTATTTAGTTTTTCTTTGATAAAATGACGATCAACCTCCATATGTTTGGTTCTGTTATGCTGAACTGGATTATGAGCAATCTCAATTGCTACAGTATTGTCACAATACAAGTCCATTCGTTTCTGAAGCTTGACACCCAACACCTTCAATACATTTTGAATCCATAATAGTTCGCACACCCCATGAGTCATACCACGATATTCTGCTTCAGCGCTAGAACATGCAACCACTTTTTGCTTCTTACTGTGCCATGTGATGAGACTACCTCCAATAAAAGTGAAGTATCCAGAAGTAGACATACGATCAGTCTTATCCCCAGCCCAATCGGCATCTGTATACCCTGTAACTACAAATTCGCCATCCTTTTTAAATAGTAGACCTCTACTAGATGTAGACTTCAAATATTTAAGAATGCGTATTATAGCATCCATATGCTCCCCACTTAGATTTTGAATGAACTGACTAACAACACTTATAGCATATGTAGGATCAGGTCTAGTATGCAACCACTTTTTGCTTCTTACTGCTGATATCTGCACTTGTTTGTTGGAATTTGATCAGGATATAGTGTCAACTTATGATTCATTTCAATCGGGGTGTCAATCGGTTTGCAATCCAGCATTCATGTTTCAGCAAGAAGATCAAGCACATACTTTCTTTGTGATAAAGCGATCCCATGCTTGGACCTTGCAACTTCAATCCCAAAAATACTTCAATTCACCAAAATCTTTCATTTCAAATTCTTGGGACAAAGGCTTTTGTAAACTTACCATCTTAACTGGATCGTTATTTGTAACAACCATGTCATCCACATACATAATCAAAGCACTAATCTTACCATCCTTGCGTTTAATGAATAAGATATGATCAAAGTTGCTTTGTCGATATCCGAATGTCTTCATGGCTTTGGAGAACCTCCCAAAATAAGCTTTAGGTGATTGCTTCAATCCATACAAAGATTTCTTCAGTCGACACACTTTTCTAACATCACATGGTCTACCGCTAATACTAGGAGGTGTATCCATGTACACTTCTTCTTCTAGAGTTCCATTCAAGAAAGCATTTTTAAAATCAAAATGACGTAGTGGCCAATCATAACGAGCAGCCAATGCGATAAGAATTCTTACAGTGTTGATTTTGGCTACTGGAGCAAACGTCTCTTGATAGTCAATGTCATATAGTTGAGTGTATCATTTAGCAACCAAGCGAGCTTTATATCTGTCAATGGTCCCATCAACTTTCAACTTCACTGCAAACACCCAACGATACCCGACTGTCTTTTTACCAGGAGGTATAGGAAAAACATCCCATGTTTCATTCTTCTGCAGAGCTTCCAGTTCTTCATTCATAGCTTGCTTCCACTTTGGATCCGCTAGGGCATCCTGTACATTACTAGGAATAGATACTGTGAATAATTGGTTAACAACAAATGCATGTGATCCAGACGACCTATGGTGGGATATAAAGTTAGAAATATGATACTTGGCTTTGGCTTCTATGCTAGGCTCATATTGTTTCTTTGGAACCAATTTTGTTACCCGTTGAGATCTTCAAGGTATAAAAGTTTCCACACCACCCAATTCAATGTTATTATTACATATCTCTGGAGGGACATTCTGGATGGGTCATTCAGTTGTTGGAGTAGAAGGGGGGTCTTCAGACACAATTTCTTCAGTTGGAGGAAGTTCACATTCTGGTCCGGTAGTCGAGTCAACCCTATTCGTTGGCAGGTCGACTAGTTCTGTTCTGGGAGGAATCGATAAGAAGCTTGAGTCATAAACCGTAAGCTCCTTTGCAGTTGACGAGTCAATTCGTCTGGTTGACAGATCCACTCGTGTGCTTGCAGTTTCTTCTACTTGGTTTCCAGCCCCAAATTGACTTTCTAGGTTCTCTAACTCTTCAAATTCGTCCATATTCAGATGATTTCCTACATACTTGCTCTCCCCCTGAAGGGAAGACTCTGAAACTCCCCCTAAGTAATAAGGTTCAGACTCATGAAATGAAACATCTAAGGAAACGTGTATCTTATTAAGAACCGGGTCATAGCACCGGTACCCTTTCTGGAACTCAGTATACCCTACAAACACACACTTCACCGCACGCGAATCAATTTTCTCTTAGTTACTTGTTGATATGCACTTACACCGTACATCTAAAAACTCTAGGCTCCAAATTAGGTAAAGATGATATATGGAGAAACTAATGTAACTTATGATATGGGTTCTGGAACTCAATCACACGGGAAGGTGTGCGATTGATCAAGTATGCAGCAAAACACACAGCTTCTCTCCACAACTTTCGATCCACATTCATACCAAAGAGGGAGGTACGAACAACTTCTAACAATTGTATATTCTTCCTTTCAGCCAATCCATTTTATTGAGGAGTATATGCAATTGAAGTTTGGTGTCGAATTCCATAAAGTTTGGTGAATGTAGACATTGAACCATTCACATATTCAGCACCATTATCATATTGAAGTACCTGAATTTGTTGTTGATACTGAGTCGCCTCCATCTTATAGAATTCAGTAAACCTGGAATACACTTCATTCTTGTGCTTCATCAAGGATACCCAAGTCATCCTAGTACATTCATCTATAAAAGTCACAAAGTAACGAAAGCCAGAATGTGTAGAGAATTTAGCAGGACCCCAAACATCAGAATGTATTTAATTTCATAAAAGGAACTGAACATTTAGTTAAACTTTGAGAATAAGTAATACGGTGGCTCTTGGTCAGTTCACAAATTTCACACTTAAAATCAGATTCTTCAACAATAGAAAATAATTATGGCTGTAACTTTCAAAGATATCCAAAAAATAAGTGACCTAAGCGGCGATGCCATAACCACACTACCTCTTTGGCCTTAATCAGACTATTGGTGTTGTTTGCTTGACTCAACGAACTCAACTGTTGTTGCCCACTGCTCGTCAGGTCCAGGTAATACAATTTCCCCCTTCTAGCACCATAATCAAGAATCCACCTTGTCAGAATGTCCTGAAAAAATACAGAAATCGGGATAAAATGTTACAGTGCATGAAAGAGCCATAGTAATTTGTCCCACAGATAAAAGGTTATATGCAAGAGAGGGAACAACAAGTACAGAATCAAGGGTTAATCAATCAGAAATTTTCACAGATCCTTCACCAATAACAGGAGAAGGTAGAAAGAGAAAGAGAAGATTCTTTACCCCTCATACCTGATTCAGCTACAAGTGCAGAGGACTGTTCAGACGACTTTGTAGCAGCTACAACTGGTTTTTTGATATTTTTGCGGGGCTTCTTGGTGAAATCCCACCATTCAGGATATCCAATAATCTCATAACATCGCTCCTTGGTATGACCAACATCCTCACAATGTGTACAAGTAAGATTCGAAAACTTGTCTAGAGACTTCCCTCCAGTTTTTGATGTAGAAGCACCAAACCTAGTGGACCAGCAACACCCAGAGGAGGACCAGATTGGCGCTGGGAGTCCACGACACCGGCTACTGGTGCAGGAGATGGGAGTGTTGCAGTGGCCATAACTGTGGCCTCAGTTGCAACTGCAAGGTGCAACATTTGATTGTTGTAGACTCTGTGAATGTATACATAACTTTGCTCCAAATCCAGCTTCAGATCATTTATCAGAATCTCTTCCTGAACTTAATCAAATTCAGGATCCAATTCGCTTAAGAACATGTGAACTCTCAATTGGGCCATATACGATGCTTCATAGTGGAATGAGATGCAAGACGTTGATCCATCTCTTCCAACCATCCTACAATTATAGTAGGAAGAAAAAGGTCATCTATTCTTCTTCATCCAAAAACACAAGTGATGAAGTTCAAAGAGTCAGGTTTCATCTAAATCATCATAAGCATCTCAGATAGCTTTGGCAGTTGGTAATCGAAGATACCTGTTCATCAAAGATGGGGACATGTTATCGATGAGCTAGCACTTGACTTTTTCATTGTCAATGGTCTATGCACGATATGCTGGTGAATAAATTTTAGGTGCAACTTCAGTAATAATTTCGAGCTTGCTACGTCCTCCAATACACATCTTCATGTGAGGAGCCCAATTGGAATAGTTGGATTCAGTCAAGAGCATACCGATCAGAAACGTTGAATGATCTTGAATCATGTTGTCACTACCAGAAAAAAGACTATAGCCGACGAAATATCTAAAAACAGGCCGACGAAATTTTTTTTCGTCGGCTAAAGTGGACTTTAGCCGACGAATTTTTTTTTCGTCGGCTAAGTAAAAATTTCGTCGGCTAAAGTGGCATTTTAGCCACGAAAAAAAAATTCGTCGGCTAAACTAATTTTTTCGTCGGCTATAGTTAAATTTTAGCCGACAAAAAAAAATTTCGTCGGCTAAAGTGTTTTTTTCGTCGGCTATAGTATGTGAACTTTAGCCGACGAAATTTGAAAAGTTTAGCCGACGAAATTAGGGTATTTCGTCGGCTAAAGTAACTTTTAGTTATAAAATTGTACTACGGATATTTCGGTGTCCGATTGACTATTGTGATACCAATCTGGAAGCAGAACGGGCGTAGGAGCAAAACTCATCGCTTTGCCATGACATACAGGCTTTTTTGGTCATCCGAGTTCGTTTAAGGCTTCAAAATGAAGTTTTTCTAAACGCTTAATACACGAAAATGTCCATATCTACACCTACATGAGGTATTTTGGCCGAACCTTCAACACAACAATCACTCACCATAATGAGACGCAACTGTCCATCTAAAAATTTTGAGACATTTACCCCTCCATGATAGGCATCCCCGTATAGATAAATAATGGTAAATAGTAGGCATGTTGTGATTTCGGTCATCAAAATTCACAAACAAAAATACGACCGTCAGATATCATCAATATGTTGAAATATATCTCTGGTAAAAAATTCAACTTTATCTGATAAATTTAAGGACTTCATCTAGACGGTCAATCTCGTAAGTCAAACCTCTATATTGTATTGACTGCAACTATCGGCACCGAGACTTTACCAGAATTACGTGATTTTTCAACCGTAGGCGTATTTCACCATTCCGGTCATATCTTATTTCACGACTTTTTTGCGTTTGAAGTTTCTACGTACAGTTTGTTTTAGAAACGAAACATTTACTTAAAGCTTAGTAAACAAGTTATACAACATTAGTACGCATGTTGTGATTCCGATGATCAAAGTTGAGAAATAAAATTCCGACCGTCAGATATGATCATTATGTTGAAATATGTATATAGGAAAAAATTTAACTTAATCTGACAACGTTAAGGGCTCGATCCTTACGGTCAATCACGTAAGTCAAACCCCTTAATGCACGGAAACGTCATTTGACCGTCTAAATTATGTATTTTGCCCGAACCTTCAACTGAAAATAGTTTCAAATCGATGAGACGCAACCAGTGGTATAAAAATTTTATAAAAAATAACTACCGGATATAGGGCTACCTCTAAGGAGAAAGAATGGAAAATTGAGTTAACCGCAATTATCGGTACCGAGACTTTACCGGAATTACGTGATTTTTCAACTATAGACGTATTTCACCATTCCGGTCATATCTTATTTCACGACTTTTTTGCGTTTGAAGCTTCTACGTATAGGGTTTAGGGTTTAGGGTTTTAGCCGACGAAATTAGGGTAATTCGTCGGCTAAGGTTAAATTAATAAATAAATAAAATAAATAACTATAGCCGACGAAATTAGGGTAATTCGTCGGCTAAGGTTAAATTAATAAATAAATAAAATAAATAACTATAGCCGACGAAATTAGGGTATTTCGTCGGCTAAAGTTAATTAAAAATTCAAATTTTTTGGCGGGGATTTTTAAAATTTTAAAATTTTCTATATCTTTCATTTTTCTCCTCCCCTCTTCATCCTCCCTTCTCCTTCTCCTCCTCCTCCTCCTCTTCATCTTCCCTTCCCCTCCTCCTCTTCATCCTTCCCTTCTCCTCCTCCTCCTCCTCCTCTTCATCTTCTTTCCTCCTCCTCCCTCTCCTAACCTTCTCCCTCCTCCTCCTCCTCCTCCTTCAAATCCCTCCTACTTCTCTAAAATAATAATTACATAAATTAAAAAAGAAAAAAAATATGAAAAAATTTAAAAAAAAAAGAAAAAAAACTATAGCCGACGAAATACCTTAAAATTCGTCGGCTAAAGTTTTTTAAAAAAATAATAATTACATAAATTAAAAAAGAAAAAAATATGAAAAAATTAAAAAAAAAAGAAAAAAACTTTAGCCGACGAATTTTATTAAAATTCGTCGGCTAAAGTTTTTTAAAAAATAATAATTACATAAATTAAAAAAGAAAAAAATATGAAAAAAAAAACTATAGCCGACGAATTTTAATAAAATTCGTCGGCTAAAATTAAAAAAAAGAATTTTTTTTTTAAAATAATAATTACATAAAAAAAATTATAACTTTAGCCGACGAATTTTATTAAAATTCGTCGGCTAAAGTTAAATAAATAAATAAAAATAATAGCTTTAGCCGACGAATTTTAATAAAATTCGTCGGCTAAAATTTAAAAAAAAAAATAATAATAATAACTATAGCCGACGAAATACCCTAAAATTCGTCGGCTAAAGTTAAAAAAATAAATAAAAATAATAGCTATAGCCGACGAATTTTAATAAATTTCGTCGGCTAAAGTCCAGAAATTAAGCGACGAAAAATTTATTCGTCGGCTAAATAAATGACTTTAGCCGACGATGAACAGTAATTTCGTCGGCTATAGTGTTGGCCGACGGATTTTGCCCGACAACTTCTTAGCCGACGAAATTTAGGGTTTAGCCAACGAAAAAATTTCGTCGGCTAAAGTGGTTGTTCTGGTAGTGTGTGGTAGTGGTTGTAGATAGGTGCGGCTCCTTCTCCATGGTTAGCATTTGGAATCATATCTCTCATGATTTGCAGATTTCAAATATCAAGTTTTGGATTTCGGGTGCAGCGGAAACGATTTCGGTTGTGGTGGTGGTGGATTTCTGGGTTTCAATTCAGGTTTTTTTCGATTTCGGTGGTGGTGGATTTCTAGGTTTCAATTCAATTCAGGGTTTTTCGGCTCTGATGCCATGAAGAAAGGTATTCAGGAGAACTTCACATTCTTATTTATCCTAATTATGGGTTAATATATAACTTTATAAGAGATGTCCTTATAAGAATATATATATCTACAAAAGATGTTCTATACAAACAATAATTCTAAAAGATCTTCTATACAAACAAGAATTCTGTAATTCAAGAACCTTATGCATCCATCCTTCACCACCACAAACACGACTCCCGAGTGCCTAAATACCTGATGAAGAAATACACCAGAATTTGGCATGGGTACCCAAAGTTGTTTTTCCCAGGTTCTCCATCCAAAAAGCCTTTTGTCAAATTTGAATTTGACAAGTGACATCACATTGTCAAAATTGACAGTCCTACTCCAACTGAAGTGTTAAATTCAATCACATTATATTATTCCTTCATTAACTATTTATGAAAAATTTAATTCCTTAAAAAACATTGCCTCCTCTTCATCTCAGAAAAGGCGATCTCCGTGATCAGGGATTTAGGTTGCATCACAAATAAATTTCCTTCTTTCCGTTAATCAACCTCCATAATTACACTGCTTATTTTCTGATCTTTCTTTCCTTGTTCATTTTCTTCGATTTGTTTATCTTCCCAGATCTTCTTCTTATTCGGTTTGTTTTTCTGCCCATAATTTATTCTTCTTAGATTTATTCTTCTACCTAGAACTTCTTCTTCTTCGATTTGTTCTTCTACACTTCTATCCAGATCTTCGATTTGTTCTGTCCAGATCATCATATTCCCTCTTCGAATCAATTTTGAATCTGAATGGTTTCCATGAGAGGTTTTCGTATAGGTAAGAACTAAGAAGACAGAGAGAGAAGAGAAAGAGGAAGGAGAAGACAAGATTAAACAATCAAAGAAAAAGATTTGGCAATTTGATGAGCAATGTCAAATTTGACAGTGAGAATAACAATGTCAAATCCACGTACGTAGGATTTGGCATTTCGATTGGAGGAAAACATTGATGGATTTTGTTATCGTTAGGTCTCCACATCGAATTTGTCTAATTCGTTGGAGTTTCAAATACATATAATCTGTACTGCATACATATCGTTATATATAATCTCTAGATTGCGAAGCCTTATTTATCATAGATGGTAACGGATGAATATATAAGGGCGTTATCTTGACATGAGTTATCAATGAAATGTTCATGAATTTTCATAAAAAAACTACGAGAGTATTTTTTTTAAAACATCGGTTGTGTACTTCTGGTGTATGTGCATGTGCTTTATCGTAGTGTGTTTATATTTAGGTAGCTATAAAGGAGAGATAAAGCTGAATACCTCTGGAACGTTTCGATTCTTGTGGTACAACTTACGAATAGCGCAGCTAATGCTGGAGAAACAATTAAAAGTTTGCTGCTATATTTGGCTTTTAAAGTTTTTGGCTAAATATTGACTTTTGATGTGATCTCACAAATCACAACAGATGCATATTGTATACTGATACAAAGCATTTCACCCTATCCCTATAATTGATGCCATCTATTGTGCTCGAGCTAGATTAAAGAATCTGTAATTTTACGTTTTCTTTAATTTTACATACAAATGAATGAAAACGTGAAAAGAAAAATTATATGCATTGAAAACGCAATGTAACAATAAGCCAATTAATAAAGATTTAAAAATCAATTAACTTTGCAATAATAGCCGTTAATTACTACGTACTTTTTTTCGGTCAAATCCTCAAATCATTTTTTTTTCGCTAAATTAAAGAATATTGATAAATACTATGAACCATATTTACTATAAGTATCCCCAATTCATATATCTTTCCAAATGCTGGGATACCATTTAATTATCTTTGGACTATGATTCCTCGACCTATAAATTCTCTTCCTCTTCCTCATTGTACCCATTCCTTAACATTTTCACATCCATATCATGGATAAAAAATCTTCAACAATGTCTAATGTATGTACCATCTCTCTTCCCCTTCCATCTCTAAAGTTCATGTTCCTCTAATATGGATGTTATTCTTTTTTTGAATTTCATATCCTAATACAATATTCATTAGGAAAATATTAATATGTTTCTGTTTTCTTGTTTTCTCTTGAATAAATTACAGGTCGCAATTGTTATTCTGGGATTAGTATTGCTACAATCAGTAGAATGCAGAAAGATTCAGGAGACTGTTACGTACTCCGCCATAGCGTGCCGCAAACACAGTGCTCTTTTGACCGATTTTGGAGCTGTTGGTGATGGAAAAACATTGAACACAAAGGCCTTCAAAGCTGCAGTGGATAAATTAAGCCAGTATGCATCCGATGGCGGAGCGCAGCTTATTGTTCCCCCCGGGAAATGGCTTACGGGGAGCTTCAACCTCACCAACCACTTTACCCTTTTCCTTCATAAGGATGCTGTTATTCTAGGGTCTCAGGTTTTGTTTCTTGGCCTTTTGGTTTTTGTTTAATTTCTTATTCTGTATTTTTGTTAACACCGTTGAGTTTAGGTTTATTGATTGTGATTACCTTGAGATTTGCTAACTAATTAGGCCTGAAATTCAATAGATGTTTATATCGTAGGAGCTTGTAATTCTCTAGTGAATACAAATACCTATTTGAGATCCATCTAAAATATCCAATTTTCATGACCAATTCATCAGGAAGAGTCACAGTGGCCTGTTCTTCCACCACTGCCTTCATACGGGCAAGGGAGAGATGCCCCTGGTGGAAGGTTTAGCAGTCTCATCTTTGGAACTAATCTTACCGATGTCGTAATAACTGGTAATTAACATCATATCTAGCTAATTTGGTTTTGCATTATACATGTACATGTTATTAATGGGTTTCCTTTTGGAGTTAGGTAACAATGGCACCATTGATGGCCAAGGAGCTCCTTGGTGGGACAAGTTCGAAAAGGGTCTTTTGAATGTTACCCGGCCATATTTGCTTGAGATTATGTTCTCTAATCAGATCCAAATCTCCAATCTCACTTTTACTAATTCTCCATCCTGGCACATCCATCCCACTTACAGCAGGTTCAACCTTCTTCATATTTCGAATTGAATATATTTGGTGCTAAATCGCATGCAACTTTGTGCTAACATTTTGGTATTGATTTGCAGCAACATTACTATACGAGGCATCACTATCCTTGCCCCAGTTGAGGTTCCTAACACGGATGGGATCAACCCCGACTCATGTTCCCAAACTCGAATTGAAGATTGTTACATTGTCTCCGGTGATGACTGCATCGCAGTCAAGAGTGGCTGGGATAACTATGGAATCAAGTTTGGAATGCCAACCGAGCATCTTGTTATCAGGAGGCTTACCTGCATTTCACCTAAAAGTGCTACCGTTGCTCTCGGCAGTGAAATGTCTGGTGGAATCCGGGATGTTAGAGTTGAAGATGTCACAGCCATTGACACTGAATCCAGCATCAGGATCAAAACAGCCGTAGGGAGAGGGGCTTATGTCAAAGACATTTTCGTACGAAGAATGACGTTGAGCACTATGAAGTACGTTTTCTGGATGACAGGCGCCTACGGTTCACATCCAAGCCAGGGCTTCGATCCAAAAGCACTTCCAGTTATTCATAACATCAACTATAGAGACATTGTTGCTAAAAATGTCACCTATCCAGGACAGTTGGATGGAATTGCTAACCATCCCTTCAATGGAATCTGCATATCTAATGCAACTATCACCCCAACAGCCAAGCCAAAGAAAGTGCTGTGGAACTGTACAGATGTTGCGGGAATTACAAGCAATGTTACTCCAAAGCCTTGCGCTTTGTTGCCCGAACAGCAGAAACCAATTGAATGTGCTTTCCCTGAGGATAAGTTAGCTATTGAGGGCGTTAAGTTGATAACTTGTTCTGCAGCTTCTGCTTAAGAGATTGTATCATATACAAATAAAAATTTGATGCAGGTAGCATCAGTAGCATCATATGCAAGTTATAACAGTACTGTACTGAGTGCCAATGAAACTAATGAGCACAAGCTATAGATATATTTCAATGAAATTACAGTAGACAACTACATAGCTTGCAAGCCAATATGGTACTCTGTTATTGGTGGATTCAATTTCTTGCATAGGAATTATTCATGAAAAATATTATCCCTTTCATATATAACATCATGCAACAATGAATTATAGCCAACAAATCTCATTGTCTTGCTCTGCAATGAGTGCCAATGAAACTAATGAGCACAAGCTATAGATATATTTCAATGAAATTACAGCAGACAACTACATAGCTTGCAAGTCAATATGGTACTGTCATTGGTGGTTTCAATTTCTTGTATAGGAATTATTCATAAAAAATATTATCCCCTTCATACATAACATCATGCAACATATGAATGACAGCCAACAAATCTCATTGTCTTGCACTGTAAATCATCTTCCTCTTTCTCAATACAATGGCTTACATCAACAATTTCCCCATCTGTGTAAATTTCATTGAAAGAGATAATGAGATGCAACTTTTGCTTTAATTGATAACTTGTGTAATTTGGATGCACTCCCCCACCAGATTTGTATATTGAAATCATCTGCTTTAAATTAAATTGCGCTAGTCTCCTTGATTACTATGTTTTGCATTTACAATTTCCAAGCTACATGATATTCAAGAGTAAAACCATATATGTACTGCATTGATTGGGTCACCCAGTACAAACATGCAAAACAGGTCGGATATTAGTGCCTTGTCTTGCATTTTAGCTACTGGTAAAGAAAGGTGGAAATCGATACGACAGGCTTTATCAACACCATCTCAAGAACATGTTATACAATGTGAAAATAGAAGTAATGCTAACAATCCAAAATCTGAACCAAGTAAAAAGATCTATCCACTTAATATTTTGTAGCACTATCAATTCCTTAAAAGTTCGAACTCAAAACAAAAATCTCCATACTAATTATTCAAAAACTAACACATGCTCCACATCTCAAGCTAAGCTCTATACCTCTCGCTCACCGGTATTTCCCCTATGTCCACTGCAACAATAATAATGTGGCAGCTTGACACGACCACAACTCCTGCAACCAAAATTGTTAAGAGGTCAAAATAATATGATGCTCTATATCAATTTCCTGAACATCGTACTGCTTAATATAAGCATCCAATGAAAAAATCAAATTTTGCAATACCAAATTCTGGGTTTACATAATGACAGATCTAAAGAACCTAAAGTGAACAACAAAGGAAAAGAAATGTTTTTTGATGTACTCATACTTCATACAAAGCAAAAGGTAACAAATAAGTAAACTGAACCATTACTTTACCAATGAGTAAAGCAAAACAAACTTATAAATCTATATGTTGTTCAAGTTTGTTCTTTTCTTTTGCATCTCGGGCTAACAAACTTTTCTAATCCACTACTTCTCTGTGCCTCTCTTACCCAGTAATACAGCCAACAATATTTCGATTACCAGCACTATTTCATCTTTTTACACAACATGGAATCCAAGCTAATCACAAATTTCAACTCCTATAGAAGTGCCAGAATACCAGTTTTCGTCTATTGTAGGCCACATGATGATCAAAACTATTAATTAAGTAGTCTACCAAGATTCAATTGTTCTCCAAGACTAAAATCAGAAACTACATTATCAATAAAACTAACCCTCAGCAAACTATTGAACTATAACTCATTCTAAAACTAAATAAATCCTCGAAACAGATTCCCACCACGAATCAAAACGTTTACAGTACATACCTGCATCGGATTATGACAGGAACAGGCTTCAGAGCTTTTGGGCCATTTCGTATTCCTCTCTTGTGGGGAGTAGTCTGCACAATGTACAAACAATGTGACCATAAACATTCATATAACTGGCGTGAACACCATACATTATCTACTTAATACATTCCGGGATTAAAAAAGAGCATTTAGCAAGCAATAAAGAGATGCATTTTTTATATCTAATAGAAAACCCTTAAACCCCAGCCATTTACAATCTAGTTAATCAAAGCTCGAATACACAAAAGGGTAGCATAGCGGTCACATACCTTTCTCTTAGGGACAGCCATGAGCTCCATGGACCCACCAAACGCAAAACTTGGGAACCCGAATCCGACCCTGTTATCCTTCTCAGTCTCCCGATCAAACTCCGGCAGAGCGAACGGTGGCGGTGAAATTGGCCGTGCAAGGGACCCATCCGACGAAGGAGGGATTGCTGCGATGTGGTTCCACCTCCTGATGCCAAAAAGGCAGGCTATGTTCTCGCTACCGGTCTTCAGAACTGAAATCTTCGACGACGCCATTTTTGGTAGTGAGGCCTTCACGCACTTCACTAGGTCTAATATAGTTGTCTAAAGTTACAACGGCGTCGTTTTGGATGTCATTTTTTTATCGAAGGGTAAAATTTATTCCAGAATCAAAGATGACAACGACTACAATACGACATTGTTAAACCTAAACTTCAAATAAAAATTAAAACATGGTTTGGAACCTATCCTGACTAGGAGGCTTAGTTCCACGCCTGATATTATTTAATAATAAAAATAAAAAAAATATACAATGTCTTATAAGAAAAAAAACAGAGAGCAAGGGAAAACCTCATACTCTAGTACAAAACCAGTAGAAAGAGGAAAAAGAAAACTCATAATCAATTGTGCCCAAAAGAGCAATTTTCACCAACATCCAAAGCCAAGAGCAGTAGTCTGCACAGCAAGTACCATGACCCTCTTAATTGTAACGAGCATATGAAGCACCTAAGAAGTCACGCGACAAGAAAAGATGATTCTCTCTTGGGGGCTGAATGAACCAAGTAAGAGATGAACAAGTCAAACCTAAGTTAGTGAGACCATCAACAACCGTGGTACCCTCCTGAAAATATGAGAGCAGCGAAAATGCATGGATCGAAGACGAGATAGGCAAATTATACCAACAGACAAGCATATGCCAAGGAGGAGTAAAGCTGGAGGACATGAAACAGTTTACAACACTAGTTGAATCACTCTCTAACCATAAGTAATGTCAGTCTTGCAGATATGCAAACTAATTTTAATGATAACAGCCATACACTACCAGAAAAAAAAACCTTTAGCCGACGAAATTTTTTTTCGTCGGCTAAAGTCCAGATTAGCCGACAAAAAAAAATTTCGTCGGCTAAGTTAAATTTTCGTCGGCTAAACTAATTTTTTCGTCGGCTATAGTTAAATTTTAGCCGACAAAAAAAATTTTCGTCGGCTAAAGTGATTTTTTCGTTGGCTATAGTATGTGAACTTTAGCCGACGAAATTAAGGTATTTCGTCGGCTAAAGTAACTTTTAGTTACAAAATTGCACTACGGATATTTCGGTGTCCGATTGACTATTGTGATACCAATATAGAAGCAGAACAGCCCTACGAGTCAAACTCATGGCTACCATGACATACAGGCTTTTTTGGCCATCCGAGTTCGTTTAAGGCTTCAAAATGAAGCTTTTCTAAACGCTTAACATACGAAAATGCCCATATCTACACCTATATGAGGTATTTTGGTCGAACCTTCAACATAACAAACACTCACCATAATGAGACGCAACTGTCCATCTAAAATTTTTGAGACATTTACCCCTCGATGATAGGACTACCCATATAGATAAATAATGGTAAATAGTAGGCATGTTGTGATTCCTGTCATCAAAATTCACAAATAAAAATACGACCGTCAGATATCATCATTATGTTGAAATATATCTCTGGTAAAAAATTCAACTTTATCCGATAAATTTAAGGACTTCATCTAGAGGGTCAATCGGACAATAAAATATTAGTAGTGCAATTTTATAAGTAAAAAGTACTTTAGCCAACGAAATACCCTAATTTCGTCGGTTAAAGTTTACAGATTATAGCCGATGAAAAATTAGTTTAGCCAATGAAAATTTTTTTTCGTTGACTAAAGTTAACATTAGCCGACGAAAATATAACTTAACCGACAAAATAATTTTTCGTCAGCATGTTTTTTTATTCGTCGGCTATGATGTTTATGCTAGTACTGTCAACCTCCGTTGCTGTCCATTTAAACACCCAAAAAAATGAAGCAAATATCAATTTTTTTTAATAGTGAAGGGCGAATTTGTATCATCATATCAAAAATGAGGGTTTACAAAGTGACCGATTACGATGAGGATGATTACAACAGACTAGACTGAAAATAGATGACGATTATTACAAAACTGACTCTGGGTGAGTATTGACCCCGCCAATAATATTCCACGACAATGACGAGACTACATAAAACTAGATCGATGATTACAGACTACTAAACCAAAATGGTTCCTGTTCAAAAAAAAACCAAGACGGTCAGAATTTTCTTTTTCAGTTTGTTTTTTTTCATCGTAAGTAAACAATTTTCTCAGTGAAAATAAAAAATTCTCATAAGAGGTAAAATGGTTACACTAAACATAGTTTCAGAACAAGTTTCACACAGTTATGAAAATTGATCTACAATCATATTGGTTGTTAAACAATAAGTCATGTTCTCTATTCGGCGTGAAAACGTATTTTCTTCGAACAACCAGTCTTGAGGGTGTGCCAGTACCTATGGATCAGGTACAACCTTGATCTTGATGCGCGTTCGCCTTCTGACTTCTCTTCAAACGACTGTATACAGGCGCTGGTGAAGCCTGCATATAAGTTCTATAGACCTAGCTGAATAGCAACTAGGATTATTCTCCTCTCCTTGCGAAGCGGACATATCTTACTCGGACCGAAGTGGTTGAGCAGAGCTATAATTCAGGATTGCAGATCGTTCGTCAAAGGGTTCCTTGACAAACTGTGGATATTTGCTAAGGTTATTCACCCTAACAATGGTTTTACCGCATATTCGCCTACGGATAGGGTTTTATGACGCGGTGGTGGACTGTTCGCTCACGGATGAGGCTTGGTGAGTAAAAGCGGGTAGTGCTCATGGATGAGACTTTTCTGAGGTAGCAGCGGATAATGCCGACAGGTCAGGTTTTGGTGAGTAACAGCAGGGAATGCCTACGGATAGGTGTTTGGTGGACAAAAAGACTCAAGAAATCTTTCTGGTAGAGGTGCTCCGGAGAGGCTTGTTTTGCAATATGCAAAAGTTGTATTGAATCGTTGAGATGTGTCTTATTTTGTGCAACTTGACCCCTTTATATAGTGAACACTAGGGTTTGTTCTTGCTTGCGGATCAAGGCATATCAAATCTTCTTGGATCTTCAAAGGGTTCCTTAAGCAACCACAAATCCTTGTCAATCATGACTTCAAATGGAAAGAGAATCTGTAGAATTACTTAGACCGCAAGAATCGGTCTAATAGGCTCGAGAAGTCATCATTCGTCAAGAAATATTATTTTGGCCCAAACATAGAGCCCTAAGTCTTGAAGGAGAAGCCATGCGTCTTGACTAAAAAGACCTATAGTTCTCATACTTCACTCACACCGGCGAAAGCCACTCACTAGCTCAACTGACAAACACCAAACTCATACATAGGTCTTGACTCTTGAAACTTCAATGACAATAAGCAGTAGCTAGGCAAGTCTCTAATAACAACTCACATAACCGTCAAATAAAAATTATGTAATTATCTTGAATACTTGGAGTCCTGAACTTGAGAACTATGAAGCAAACACTGATAAGAACATGTCTGCTACATAGCCCCCCATGCATCTTCATTGTTTGACAAAGCATGATCATCAATTGCACCTTCTCGGATGGCTCGGTGTGGAAATCTGCCTTGTTGCCGACTACCATATCGTGGTGCATGTTATTTACAGTTGCAGTCATATATTGGTTTTCACAAAGAACCACTTGATGGTTTATATTCTCAATAAGAGACTCCAAATAATTGAACTCCTCTGCTTTAGACTTGCTAATATTGGAGCCAAGAAATAATCTATAATCCCCATCGTATTCATCGTGGATTGTCTCTATGTCAAAATAACAATCACCGCACCTGCTATAAACATCATTGATGACCATTTGTTCGGTTTGACATGTGTCCATATACAGTATCATGCGCGAACGGAATGACTTCGCCTTTGATGCAGCTTTGTTGGTTGCCGACTTCATTGCTGTGCTCCTCATGAGATTTACCACAAATTGGCATATCAATTTTTTCTAACATGACCGGAGAAAATATTTCGCCACTAGATTGATCAAAAACCGATTCAATCTCTTTGGCTAAAGTATCTTCGTCAACTTTAGGTTCTACATCTTGAGATTGTAAAACCTCTTGGTTAGTATTGCAAACATCATGGTTTGCTTCATCTTGCAGTTTTGTTGTCTTCTCATTGGCTGCTTTAACTTCTTTGTTAGGCTGATCTATGGAAGCATTTATCTGATCCGCGGTTGCATTGATTTTATCAATTTGCTTAATGATAGCTTTCAACGTCTGCTTCAACTCGTTGTCCATGATCAACTCACTACAACTAGTTGACTAGTAATCATCCGAAACGTGAAATCGTTTCTTCTACAATCTTGACAGGTTATGTCCCACCAGGCGTGCCAAATGTTCGAACAACCAGTCTTGAGGGCGTGCCAGTACCTATGGGTCAGGTACAACCTTGATCTTGATGCGCGTTCGCCTTCTGACTTCTCTTCAAACGACTGTATACAGGCGCTGGTGAAGCCTGCATATAAGTTCTATAGACCTAGCTGAATAGCAACTAGGATTATTCTCCTCTCCTTGCGAAGCGGACATATCTTACTCGGACCGAAGTGGTTGAGCAGAGCTATAATTCAGGATTGCAGATCGTTCGTCAAAGGGTTCCTTGACAAACTGTGGATATTTGCTAAGGTTATTCACCCTAACAATGGTTTTAGCGCATATTCGCCTACGGATAGGGTTTTATGACGCGGTGGTGGACTGTTCGCTCACGGATGAGGCTTGGTGAGTAAAAGCGGGTAGTGCTCATGGATGAGACTTTTCTGAGGTAGCAGCGGATAATGCCGACAGGTCAGATTTTGGTGAGTAACAGCAGGGAATGCCTATGGATTGGGCATTATGACGCGGTGGTAGACTGTTCGCTCACGGATGAGACTTGGTGAGTAGAAGCGGGTAGTGCTCACGGATGAGGCTTTAGTGAGGCAGCAGCTAATAATGCCGACGGGTCGGGCTTTAGTGAGTAGCAGCGGGGAATGCCTACTGATAGGACTTTGGTGGACAAAAAAACTTAAGGAATCTTTATGATAGAGGTGCTCCGGTGAGGCTTGTTTTGCAGTGTGCAAAAGTTGTATTGAATCGTTGAGATGTGTCTTATTCTGTGCAACTTGACCCCTTTATATAGTGAACACTAGGGTTTGTTCTTGCTTACGGATCAAGGCATATCAAATCTTCTTGGATCTTCAAAGGGTTCCTTAAGCAACCACAAATCCTTGTCAATCATGACTTCAAATGAAAAGAGAATCTGTAGAATTACTTAGACCGTAAGAATCGATTCAATAAGCACGAAAAGTCATCATTCGTTAAGAAATATTATTTTGACCCAAACATTCTCAATATTTGGCAATCTCCAACTTGATCAGCAGAATTGAGTCTCATTCTAACTTCGAGGATGTGATATACTTATTGATATAGGCAAGCCCTTAGCACCAACAGATGTAAAGACATAGAAGCACATGACTGAGTGAGACATCGACTGATCAAATTCAAATTTGATTGACACTTTCGACATATCAAGCAATCAAGGTGAGGCAGCTTTTAGCAAATTTACTGAGATACATTTACTCGTGAAGAGAAATTTAAACAAAACATACAATCTGGTAACAAAATTATTACAATCCACAACTGAAGAATGAATGACAGAAGACCAAGTATGATCATCCTACCAGAAAAATTGCTCTGCCGAGTGCCACTTAATCATTGCTTCAGATTTGTTTTGGCTACTTTCATTTCAATAATTCATTTTTTAGTATATTTGATAAAGTAGTCTGAGGTTCAACTTCAAAACAAATTGACAATGAAAAGAGTAGCTCAAACCCTTATAAACCACAGACAATATCTCATTTTCCCAAAGTGAAATTTATATCTCAACGCGCCCCTCCCATTTTTCTCAATGTGGGATTTATATTTCAACGCGTCCGGCATGTGTAACGAATTTTCAAGCCTAGCACGTGGACTGTAAGACCCTGCCCCAAAATTTTCCTTTTTACTGGGACTAGTCGGGTTACAGAGGGTTATAACCGCACTTTTAGCTTTTCCCAAATTAATAGTCTAGTTTAATATCAAGATATTCTCGATTATGAGGGAAAATAGAATTAATGTCCCGAGAGGGTAGATTACGTTAATACGAGTCCTCCGGCATGTCAGGAATATTTTCCGGAGCTACGAGCTGATTATTATTGATTTATTTAGTTTACGGAAGTAATAAATGTTATTTACTTTACCGTAAAAATATGACTTTGTGATAAGTCGAGAATTTGAGGAAACTTCATTCAGGAAAGTCGTAGAGGACGTTAATACGAACTTGTGGGTATGTCCTATCAATTAATCAGAGTTCGTATGCGGAAGTTATTCGAGATAATGTGTAGTTACTGTGCGATAAATAGTAAATGGTAAAATATATAATTACTATTCATGGTAACTTTTTCATAGTTAATCTAGGCCGTTGATAGTGAAGATCAAATCTAGGCCGTTGGATTTTATATATATATATCGGGGGAGGGGGAGACCGGCACTTTCGCTCTCCTTATCTCTCTTTTCTATATATATATATATATATATATAATTGGATCGGGGGAGGGGGAGACCGGCACTTTCTCTCACCTTATCTCTCTTTTCTCTCTCTCTCTCCTCGACGGAGACCACCTCAGTCTCGCCGCGCGTCTCGTCTCACCACCACCACCTTTCGACTCTTCTCTCCCTTCTCGTCCTAGCCTAGTTATCCAAAACCCCATGCAGTGGAAATCGGTGAAGATCGGAGGAAGTGAGGGAGAGCAGTTTTCCAGCGAGAACTCGCCGTTAAGACGGCGTTAAGACGCGTGACCGGTAAGGTTTTTCTCTCCTCTGTTTCTTCTTCCTTTACTGCCCCTAATTTTTTGAATCGAGACCTAATGTCGAAAACCTTTCTCCTTTTTCTCATGGGTTTCGGATTCTCGACTCCGGCGAGGGGTTCTCGAACTTCAAACGCACTTCTGGAGCTTGGACAAGCCCTGTGGCAGCTGGTTGGAGCTCCTGCTGCAAGGGTGAGGCTCCTGGGATCGAGTTTGACAGAGGGTAAGTTCATTTCCCCTGTGTTAGTACTTCTGGATTGGTGTTTATGGGTTTGTTATTATGTAGTTGTTGTTTTTCTTGAATTGTTATGGTAGAGAGGTGGCCGAAAAAGAGGGTCGAAACCGGCTGTAGGCCGGCTGGGATGGTTTTAGGTAGTGTTTATAGGTGGAACCTAATATTTCACCTTTACCGGGTTACAATTAAATGTGAAGCCACTCTGGGCCCTTTGTCTGGGCCCAATTCGCCATAAAGCTAAATAAAGCAAGGGAAACTACTCCCACATTGGAAAAGGACAGGAATGCTGCCTTCAATGCTACTATAAATACCGGCACATGCCTCCCCATAAAGGTACGATGAAACTTCTTGACTATTCCCGAGTTTTATGCTTAATTGACAGTGTCTAACTTAAGCATCGGAGTGGCTTCCCTCGGTAAACCCGGGGACGCCTCTTTGACGTGTTTGTTCTTTACGCAGGAAAACTCGGAGTACAGGGAAGTTCGCTATTTCTGGAGCCGTGCAACCCGCTAAAGGGGCCACGAGCCACCCGGAAACAATTGGTGCTCTCACTGAGAGCCGAACTCAAGACCTCTCGCTCGATATTTTGAAGAACAATGGTGGAAATGCCAATGAGACGTCAGCCAGACTCGCTGATGTGAGAACCCCAGAAGGGAATCCTCCGGGTTATGAAAACCCGCGAACTATTGACAGTGCATACATGCCAAGTAGGTACCGAGTTATCTACAAATGTCCAAATTCATTATATTTTGATGTTATATATAAAACCTTTCAGGACCACATAAAACCCGGCCGGGTTATGTCTATCAATCAGTTTGTTGAGTGAATGCAGGCGATCTCCATTTGACATGAAATATTGCAAGCCTTTCACGGCCTTATTTCATGGTCAAAACTCGCCAAGCTCCGATAATCTCCGATAATCTCCATGACATGAAATATTGCAAGCCTTTCACGGCCTTATTTCATGGTCAAAACTCGCCAAGCTCCGATAATCTCCGATAATCTCCATGACATGAAATATTGCAAGCCTTTCACGGCCTTATTTCATGGTCAAAACTCGCCAAGCTCCGATAATCTCCGATAATCTCCATGACATGAAATATTGCAAGCCTTTCACGGCCTTATTTCATGGTCAAAACTCGGCAAGCTCCGATAAATCTCTAATAATCTCTGGTAATCTCCATAACTTGAAATATTGCAAGCCTTTCACGGCCTTATTTCAGCCTTTGAAAGTCTTAACGGACCCATACAGCCCTAGCGACACTATTTTTACTTACATGCTAAACCGGCATTATATGTGTAAATTTTATCACATTTGCATATTTTGCATCAGATTACCGTGTTATTTGGCAAGAAGACTTTGGAAGTCCTAACGGACCCGTTGAAAGTCCTTATGGACCTGTAAAGCCCTGTCGGCACTTTTTATTTATATGCTAAACCGGCATTATGTGTGAATTTTGTCAACACATGCAGGTTCTGCATCAGGTTGGAAGTCCTAATGGACCCATAAAGCCCTAGCGGCTCTTGAAAGTCCTTATGGACCCGTAAGGCCCGAGCGGCCCCATTTTCACTTTATAATGTTAACATGCCGACCCGGCACTATATCTGTGAATTTTGTCAACACTTGAAGGTTATGCATCAGCTCACCGTGTTATTTGACAGGAAGCCCTTGGAAGTCCTAACGGACCCGTAAAGCCTTAGCGGCTCTATTTTTATTTAATCACATTAACATGCCAAACCGGTAATATGCGTACATTTTGTCAGCACTTGTATATTATGCATCACATTACCGTGTTATCTGACAGGAAGCCCTAACGGACAGGTAAAGCCCTACCGGGCCTATTGTTATTTTATGACGATAACATGCCAGACCGGCACTATATGTAAATTTTGTCTACACTTGCGAGATATGCATCAAGATTAACGTGTTATTTTACAGGGAAAAACCCGTGTTATAGAAGGACATTCTCCCACAAGGCCTTAGCGGCCCATGGAAGTCCTAACGGACCCGTATACCCTAGCGGCACTATCTTTATTTACATATCAAACCGGCATTATGTGTAAATTTTTATACGCATCAAGTTACCGTGTTATTTCACACGAGGAATTATGCGAAGGAAAAGCTTGATTACTTCAAGGAGGTCAATTACAAAAAGTAGCGAACCGCTACAAGTAAAGTCTAGTCTACAAAAGCAAAGACAAAACTTAGAGGCTCCAGCTCATGGCGCTGCAGACCCGCTGCCCCCGCCAGTGCTCGAGCCGCCACATCCTCCCCGGGGCTGTATGATAAACTGTCCCCTACGGAGCGGTGGCCGATTTTGAGGACCACCGACAATCCCACCACGGGAAGTACCTCTCCGGGCTGCTGAAGAAGGAACCGGGGGACTCCGAGCCGGGTTTGCAGGAGCCCTAGGGTTTGCAGCCATGGCAGGAGTCGACCGGGAGGTGCCTGCAGCCTCGTCGGGTCTAACGTGACCTTGGTGACCATCGTACCCGGCTTTGTCGAGCCACCCTTGGCGAATCCCGGCGCTAACAATTTCGGCACGAGCCTCAGCCCTCGCCGACCGCAGCTTCAGCTCAAACTCTGGACTCGCTAGAAACTCGGAGAAAGCAGAGTCCCGGGCCCGGGAAACAGCCTGCACCAACTCTCCTTTCTGCTGCTCCACAGAAGTCACTTGTTGCTGCAGCGCTTGATTCTGTTCAGTAAGCTGAGCAATGGCGGCATCTTGAGCACACCGGTCCTCCCGGTGACCCTCGATGACTTTCTCCAATTCCGAGTTCTTGGCCACCAAGTCTGCTACGTGTTCTTCTGCCTTGGCCAACTTTGCACTCGACGCAATGGCTGATGCGCTTGCGAATTCCCGGACCCGAGCCAGGTTTTCCTCACTCGCCGTCACCTGGTCCCGGGCGGCCCGGAGATCGTCCCTGAGGACTCTCTCTCGCTCGGGGATGCCTTCGGTTATGAGCCGATCGGTTGCCAAGTACGACAACCTGACAGCCTACACGAATCAAATAACGGGTTAGTATAAGGAAACAAAAACAAAAGAAGAACGGGTTAAAAGAAAAAGACACTTACCCGCATCAGTTTCTCCTGCGCCCTCCGGGCTACAGTCATCGGGTCCTCATGCTCCAGGACATAGGAGTCGGCGGCACAATTCTTCAAGTCCGCTACCATCCTTTGGATGGCCACGTCCGCCATTCCCCCGCTCGCCAACTCCTCCATTATCTCGTCAGTATCCCGGTGCTGTTTTCTCTCCCTCCTCTCTTTCCTCTCCTTCCTCCTCTTCTTCCTCTCGGATCTTGCCGAGCTGGATGCCTCCCGGGTGCGTTTGTGGGAGGGGACGGGTTCCACTTCGTGCACTTCGTCGCTCCCATTACTCCCCTCAGGGTTCTCACTCGCCACCCCTTCGAAACCGACAACTTCTTCACCCCTGTCGTCATCCTCTTCGGTAAACACCTCCTCACCCGGGAGCATAGATGAGGGAACTGCGCTCATCACCGGTTCTTCAAACTCCACCTCTTCGTCTGCTAAGGGGAATTGAGTCACCAGTTCTTCAATCACCGGGTCTTTCGCCACCTCCTCCGCGGGGCTCCCCATAATCTCTTCATCTAACTCCTGGTACATCTCCGTGCCAAGTACCTCAGCAAGGTACCCGGGGATCTCGTTGAAATGCAAGGTGTCCACGAGGAATTTCTCAGTATCCCCTTGCTCTACTTCTGGGCGCAGGAAAGCCGCTTTCGTGGTCAGGTTAATGTCGTATAATTGACCATCCGTTGCTTGTGTCCGGATCCCGGCCCAAACAGCCTTATCTTCAAACCCGTCGTATATTCCCGGGTTCTTCCGCTTCGTAAACTCCATTGGAAGAAGAGCTGCAGAAACACATATAACCCGTTAGACCGGAGCATGTAACAAACCTGGAAGTTCCATCAACCGGCACCGGCTGTACACATACAGCCTACAAAGCCGGTACGAGCTCCGGTCATCTTGACCCCTGAAGGCCCATAGCATCCTCCGGATCCTTTTCTCCATCACCGGCTCCAAAGGAATGTCGGGGACGTCTGCAACACAACGTATGTAAGTACAACTCGGGACGGAGAAAGGATAAACCCTAAGGCAGAGGACTTACTCATCAGTGGCTGGAAGTCACCCGGTACTTGAAACGCGTGTCCCGAGTCTTGAAAGTTTCTTATCAAGAAACTTTTCTCCCTCCAGGTCCGGCTCACGGAGGTTGGCAGGTCCTCGACGATCTTCTTGAAAACCGCTTTGGACTTCAGTTGGATGGTCCCGCTGAAACCCGCCTTCCGGGAGTACTCGGCCCGGTACATGGCGTGTAACTCATGATAGGTTGGCATCTGCTGCTTCAGCACCTTGTACATAACGCATAACCCGAGTAGCTGCCTCCACATGTTCGGTCCAACTTGCCCGATGGCGAAATTGCTCGCAGCCAAGAGGTACTGCACCTCTACCTTCAGCGGGAGTGACAGGCCGCAGCGTAGCTGATATTCGTGGCACAGCGTCCACCCATCCCCGGGAGCGAAGAACTGGTCCTCGGGTTCTAAAGGCCGTATTTCTACAGACTCGGGGATTCTCCAGTTGCTCCTTAGCTCCACGATCTCCTCCGCTGTCAGTGAGTACCCGGGAGGGTCAAGAGCGGTCCCATCAGTGAAGGTTACGGAGGCAAACTCGGGGACGTGAGTGTCCATTGTTTCGTTGGCCATTTGCAAAACAAGAAAACACGGGGGCGTCAACAAAACCCAGGTAACCCGGCGTCACAAAGCTAAATTCCCAGACGCAGAAACCCAGAAACCTTCATGGGAACCCAGAAACAGTACACAAATCGTCCCAAAACAATCAAAAAGGAGGGAAGAAGAAACAGTACCTTACTTTTGAGGGTTTGATGGGGTTTTTGAGATCGATTTGAGATTGAGAATCAAAAGAAACAGCGACAAAAGAAAGTGACAGCAAAAAGCACGACAAAGTTATCGGGTTTGGAGGTGAGACAAAACTGTCACCTTCAACCCCTATTTATACAGTTAGAGACGTACACTGAAGGGACGTTTTGGTTTTTCGAGAAAATCGACACGTGTCGTGCATGCCGCGTCCCAAAACCGAAAAACTTTTCAGTTTCCCCCCACTACAACCCGGAGACGTCGTTTTGAATTCTCAACGTAAAGAATGTCTGCGGGTTACGCTTGCGTACGGACTTGGGGGACTGGGTACCCCGGGTTTGGTTGCTAACTTTGTAACCCGGTAAAGAAACGATTTTAAGTCCCCACCCAAGCGTACCCCTTGACTGAGGACTTGGGAGACTTGTTTATAGGTGGAACCTAATATTTCACCTTTACCGGGTTACAATTAAATGTGAAGCCACTCTGGGCCCTTTGTCTGGGCCCAATTCGCCATAAAGCTAAATAAAGCAAGGGAAACTACTCCCACATTGGAAAAAGACAGGAATGCTGCCTTCAATGCTACTATAAATACTGTTTCCGTGTAAACTCGTGGCCCCTTTGGCGGGTTGCACGGTTCCAGAAATAGCGAACTTCCTTGTACTCCGAGTTTTCCTGTGTAAAGAACAAACACGTCAAAGGGCGTCCCCGGGTTTACCGAGGGAAGCCACTCCGATGCTTAAGTCAGACACTGTCAGATAAGCAGAAAACTCAAGAGTAGTTAAGGAATTGTCCGTCCTCTTACCGGGAGGTCCTCACCGGTATTTATAGTAGCATTAAAGGCAGCACTTTGTCTTTTTCCAATGTGGGAATGAACTCCCTTGCTTTGCCTCAAACTTACAATGAACTGGGCCCTGACAAAGGACCCAGAGTGGCTTCTCAAATCTGACTGGCCTTTGGCTCTGTAAACAGTACTTCAAGCATAATAAACGATGCATATTTAATAATTGACCACACTTGGTGTTATTTCTTGAATTGTAACCCGGTAAAGGAGAAATATTAGGTTCCACATATAAACAAGTCCCCCAAGTCCTCAGTCAAGGGGTACGCTTGGGTGGGGACTTGAAATCATTTCTTTACCGGGTTACAAGGGTATCATCCAGACCCGGTGTACCCAGTCCCCCAAGTCCGTACGCAAGGGTGCCCCGCAGACACGTTGACTATGGGAACTGAAAATGACGTCTACGTGTTGTAGTGGGGGAAACTGATAAGTTTTCGGTTTGAATTGGGGGAAAACGAAAAGTTTTCAGTTTTGAAGTGGGGGAAACTGAAAAGTTTTTCGGTTTTGGGACGCGGCATGCGCGACACGTGTCGATTTTCTCGAAAAACCGAAACGTCCCTTCAGTGTACGTCTCTTAAACGTCCCTTCAGTGTACGTCTCTTAACTGTATAAATAGGGGTTGAGGGTGACAGTTTTGTCGTACCTTCGAAATCGAAAACTTTTTCGTGCTTCTGCTCTCGTCGTCTGTTGTCGCTGTGCTTGTTGGATTTCCAAACTTAAATTGACCTCAAAATCCTTTCAAACCCTCACAAGTAAGGTACTGTTTTCTGTACCGATGTTTTTGAGTGTTTTGGATCGATATTGTGTACTGTTTTCTGGGATCCAAACTGGGTTGCTGCGTTAGTGTGTGCGTTTATTGTTGTGGTCGCCGGTGTTATCTGGGTTTTTGACGATGTTCCCGTGTTTCTTGTTTTGTAGATGACAAACCCCGCAATGGATGCTCATGTCCCCGAGTTTGCCTCAGTTACCTTCACTGATGGGACCGCTCTCGACCCTCGCGGGTACTCGCTGACCGCGGAGGAGATTGTGGAGCTAAGGAGCAATTGGAAGATTCCCGAGTCTGTTGAAATTCGGACTTTAGAACCCGAGGATCAGTTCTTCGCTCCCGGGGATGGGTGGACGCTATGCCACGAGTACCAGCTACGTTGCGGTCTGTCACTCCCGCTAAAGGTGGAGGTGCAGTATCTCCTGGCTGCGAGCAACTTCGCCATCGGGCAAGTTGGCCCGAATATGTGGAGGCAGCTGCTAGGGTTGTGCGTGATGTACAAGGTGTTGAAGCAGCAGATGCCGAGCTACCACGAGTTACACGCCATGTACCGGGCCGAGTACTCCCGGAAGGCGGGTTTCAGTGGGACCATCCAACTGAAGTCCAAAGGGGTCTTCAAGAAGATCATCGAGGACCTGCCTACCTCCGTGAGCCGGACCTGGAGGGAAAAAAGTTTCTTGATAAGAAACTTTCAAGACCCGGGACACGCGTTTCAAGTACCGGGTGACTTCCAGCCACTGATGAGTAAGTCCTTTCTCTCCGGATTCTTCTTTCTTTTCTCTTTCCCGGGTTATAATTATATTGTACGTTTTGCAGATGTTCCCGACATTCCTCTGGAGCCGGTGATGGAGAAGAGGATCCGGAGGATGCTATGGGCCTTCAGAGGTCAAGATGACCGGAGCTCGTACCGGCTTTGCAGGCTGTATGTGTACAGCCGTTGCCGATTGATGGAGCTCCCAGGTTTGTCTCGTTCCCTTTACAATTTTTGTTGTTTACATGCTCCGGTCTAACAGGTTATATCTTTTGTTGCAGCTCTTCTCCCGATGGAGTTCACGAAGCGAAAGAACCCGGGAATATACGACGGGTTCGAGGACAAGGCTGTATGGGCCGGGATCCGGGCGCAAGGCACGGAGGGGCTGGCGTACGATATCGACCTGACATCGAAGGCGGCTTTTCTGCGCCCAGACGCCGAGCAAGGGGAAACTCGGCAGTTCCACGTTGACGTCTCTTACTACAACGAGGTTCCCGCGTACTTGGCTGAGATTCTCGGGCCAGAAGTCTACCCGGAAGGAGAGGAGGTTGAAGGGAATCCCTCGGAGGCGGACGATAACCCGGTATTTGAAGAACCGTTTGCCGATGAGACTGAAGAACCGGTGGTGAGCGCGGTTCCCTCGTCTGTGTTCCCGGGCGAGGAGGAATTTACCGAGGAGGATGACGAAGGGGGTGAAGAGGTTGGAGGGTTAGAAAGGGAAATAGGTAGTGAGAACCCGGAGGGGAGTGAGGGGAGTGACGAGGTTCTTGAAGTGGAGCCCGTGCCTTCTCGCAAGCGTACCCGGGAGGCATCCAGCTCGGGGAGGTCCGAGAGGAGGAAGAGAAGGAAGGAGAGGAAGGAGAGGAGGGAGAGAAAGCAGCAGCGGGACACTACTGAAATAATGGAGGAGTTGGCGAGCGCAGGAATGGCGGACGCGGCCATCCAAAGGATGGTAGCGGATTTGAAGAATTGCGCCGCTGACTCCTATGTCCTGGAGCATGAGGACCCGTTGACTGTAGCCCGGAGGGCGCAGGAGAAGCTGATGCGGGTAAGTTAGTCTTCTGCTTTAACTCGTTATCTTTTTGTTTTTGGTTCCTTGCACTAACCCGTTGTTTTATTTGTGTAGGCTGTCAGGTTGTCGTACTTGGCGACTGACCGGCTCATAACCGAAGGCATCCCCGAGCGAGAGAGAGTCCTCAGGGATGATCTCCGGGCCGCCCGGGACCAGGTGACGGCGAGTGAAGAAAACCTGGCTCGGGTCCGGGAATTCGCAAGCGCATCAGCGATCGCGTCGAGTGCGAAGTTGGCCAAGGCGGAAGAACACATAGCAGACCTGGTGGCCAAGAACTCGGAACTGGAGAATGTTATCGAAGGTCACCGGGAGGACCGGTGTGCTCAAGACGCCGCGATAGCCCAGCTGACCGAGCAAAACCAGGGGCTGCAGCAACAGGTCACCTCCCTGGAGCAAATCTGGGTTTTGCAGTTGTTTATAATTGTGGTTGAATGTTTGTGTTAATACCGATAGTTAGCTGGAGTGTAGATACCTCGGCGGATAGGTTAAATCCCGGATTTTGCATTAAGCATATGTTATCCTTAATAGTTTATCGATCGATAAATAGAAAAGCTGGTTTTGCCCGGTTAATAAGAGCTATGTGTGGTTTGATCCCTGAGTATAGGATACGTAGACAGCCTGACCGGGATTCGGATGCAGTCACAAATAATATTAGAACCCTAGGTCCTCTAAAGTAGTTAGTTTGAAATCCAAATGCGGAAATCGGGATAACTTTCAGTTGTAAGGTTTATTCCGGTATCGTTTGGATTGTTGGAAAATGGATTGAGAAAAAAAGTTATCCCTTCTCAAGGAGAATTACGAGTAAATCTCTCTTAAAATGGGCCCCACACGTCTTATCTCGGGTTTAAGGAGGTAAAACTCAGGCTGGGGCGTGACATGAACAACATATGGGGTTAACGTGAAGTTCATGTGCCTTTTAGACTTCACGCGTAGACGTGAGTAACCTGCTCTGATACCATGATCTGATACCATGATAAAGTAGTCTGAGGTTCAACTCTAAAGCCAATTGGCAATGAAAAGAGTAGCTCAAACCCTTATAAACCACAAACAAGATCTCATTTTTCTATTATGGGATTTATATCTCAACATATTCACTTCCCATTCAATTGTCGCATACATCAAAACCGCAGCAAACTAATATCGCATGCCAATGCCATAGAGAAAAGGGATTGAACCAATAGTTTCAGCTGAACAACTTGAATATATACAAAACAATGAAGTTTTAAAGGTAAAGTTTAGAAGATGGAGCAAGAAACAAACTCATATTTGACCTAAAAAGCATGAGTAATGATCATCCTGAGGTGTGCCCACTCGCCGCATTTACATTTAAGACCAAACAAGTTCGGCAGCACTAGGCCTCAAAAATAGATACTCCCACAGTCCCACTAACCTCCGGTGTACGCAGGACTGGTTTTATCGTAGCAAAGTTCATAATCTGCTTGAGAACGGCACCCCTTGTTCCTCATAGAGATCATGGTATAATAAACAATTCTTCTTTTGAACCCTCACACAAGAATCTATTAATATGCGAAGAAAGCTTTAAGATTTCTTCATCATCCTCATTAAACCCAACACAATCTCTGACATCCAACAGCACAAGACTTTTGCAGTTCCTCAGTATTGAGACAAGACTATCCCTATCAAATTCTGCAGACCTCAGGTTTAAGTAACAAATTTTAGGCACAAAAGTAATGATCGCCAGTGCTTCACTTTTACGAATGGAGGCATAAGACACACGCAGAGAACAAAAGTTCTTGCAATGAACACTGATCGGTGACAGGAATTTCTCTAAATTATAGCTCCAACTTATCCATAACTCCACCAAATTTTCCCATTTCAAAATCATATCTGATATATGTTTTCTTGATGGGGAAAATAGCAAGTATCGAGATATATCCAAAAACAAAAGGTCAGGACATCTGCAAAGGGAAAACAAAGCATTCATGACAGAATTTCAAAAGTTATGAATAATATTTAGAACCAAAAAATTCTATTCCAATGGAAGAAATCTTTTGGAAATGATCATAGAAAAATTATTGTAAACATGCAAAAAGAGTAAAAGGCCTATCCACCATCTAACCACATTTCCTATATACCAATACCGGAACAGAGCCGTCACTGTTCATAAGGAGCCGAAGTTTAGCGCGGCTCCAGCCAAGCCACGATCGCCTAAGACGAGGATTTCTAGCCGTCCGATCAGTGCTCAATGAATGAAGTTGGATCTACGTAGTCATTCCCTGTCTCGACCCTTCTCTGATCGACACCAGCCAACAAAAAACATTCCATTCTCCTCAAGCTAGACGCACCAGTCACTGAGTAAGATTTTGATTGAATCCTGTCTCTTCGGTTTTTGGGTAAGATTTTGACATTATCCCTCTATCTTGAGTAAATTGTGGGTTTCGGTCACTCATTCATTCTCTTTGTTTGGTTCTGCTTCTTCCATCTCTTTTTTTTCAACAAAGTGAATCTGGATTTGTTTCTATTGAGATCCGGTGGGGAATTGGATCAATTCAACAGGGTTGAATACTTGAATTGGGTAGATTGGTTTAATTTTTTATTTTTCATTGGTTTAATTTTTGATTTTTCATCGAGATACGAAGTTTACAGATTCTGTATGTGATTTTTTTTTTCATTTTGTTTGGTTTTAATGGATTGCATATCTTCAAGGATCGTAAGCGTTGAAGAGAGAGTCAAATGGGTGTGGGGTCCGGTCACGTCCATCTGGAAGATTTTGTTTTCTGGGTTCTACTGCGTGGGTTTTCAAGTAGGAATGTATGACTGATGAGTATTTTTACAATTTGATGCAAAATTTTCTTTTATGAAGTCTTTATGTCTTTGTATCGTGTTTGTTTAAGTAGCATTTCATTTATGATTGCAATTGTGTGCGGTGGCTTGGCAATTTCGGTTGGTATTGGCTCTTGGTTTGGTTGTACATCCTGCCTCATGTCTGATGTCCTAACTTTGCAGTCATGGTGGTCCAATGTGCCTTCTTTTCCCAATCCTGTATATGGACGTAATCTATTCCAACCACATATAATTGCAGACACTTAAATAGTTTGCTAAAATCTTTTGTCAATCCTGTGTATGGACGTATTCATGGAAACTTAATTGTTGCTGAAATGTTTGCTAGGTTATCAAGGCCATGATTATAAATGTAAAATTTAGGTTAACCTTTAAACAGTATTATAATCAAACTTTCATTGTGAATGATTGATATGCATGCTTCACATTATTGAAATTTTTGAGTATATTTATGACTGTTTGTCATGCTAAAACAAGAACGATATCTCCAGTTAGGTCTATCAACTCCATAGAAATTATGAAAAAGAAGATATCAGGCTTCCAACTAGCTCATGCATGATAGTAGTTCTCCATTTGATGTTGGTCTGGTGGTGAGTTCAAAATTGACCAATTTATCGTTTGATGGTCAGTTTAAAATTTTCAAATCATTATATAATGTGAATAGGAAAAAAAATTGGAGGATGGATTCTGACATCTGTTTCTATGTGATGAGAAAACATTTTTTTTGGCGAAATATGTGATGATAAAACATTGGAGGTCGTTTCTTTCTCATGTGCATGTATGTGCATTCGCTCTTCTAATATGTAACCTACAAACATGAGGAGTGCATTCAGAATAGATGGTATCTCTGGTTCCAATATAATGGTTTCAACCTTGGTCACTATTGGTTTGTTAACTAAGTGACTATATATGAGTATGAAGTTTGATCTGTAACACTAATTATATTGCTCTTTCTTTGATATGTTTTTATAATTTCCCTCATCTTCACACTTATTGTTCTCACAATAAATCGAATTGAGAGGTTGGATTGATTTTGGTTTTTATGGACCTTTAATTTGAACTGCTTGATCTTGGAATATATTTGATCAAGCTTAGCTACTTGGGGCAATTGTGAATTTATTTTCTTGGTGTATTCCTTTACATCTTCAATCCATTGCAATACTTTTGTTCGATTTCCCTGTGTCTTCCTTGAATACTTCTAACATTATTCCTGTCCACCAAAAATGATGTAATTTTTTTATACACAATCGTTATTGCATTCCACTTTTGTTCACAATTAAAAAAAGTTCTGATCTAAGGAGGCCACTAGGTGGATTAACAATTTGTTATGTGAATGTTGATAGATATCTTTTTCTCAGTATGCAAACCTCCTGGAGCCATGTTACACACGAATTTATTTTCATTAGCAGCCTTTTTAGTAAATGCATTTGATCAAGCATGTATATATTGCCTTTATTTCTCTTCCTCTTATTTCATCCTCGATAATATGTATAACTGAGACCGTTTTTTTTAAATTATAAAAAAAATTGAGCAGTGATTGTGTAAAAGCTGGAGGAACTGGTGGTTTATTAGGAAAGAGGAATGGAGTCCCGTCTTTTAACATTATGTCTTACAACCTGTTTCATTTTTGGGTGCAGGACCGAAAGAAGGTATGAACAAGCTGATTCTACGAGCTTATGTAAGTAGGTATAGTTATTTTTTTGTTATGAAACCATGAAACATTACAATTTGCTATCCCGCAGCAACGCGCGGGCTTACACACTGTTATTAAGGAGCCAGTTTTAAGCGCGGCTTCAACCGAGCTAACTGGTCCTGTAGTTACCATTTTGTCCTTTCCTCAACCCTACATATAAAAGGCTTCCACTCTCAGCAGCCTCACTCTTTCGTTTTTTCTTTCTCTCGCTTTTGTATCAGTTCTTGCTCTTCGTTGCTAATGGCCAGATTGGGTGGGTTCTTTGCTCTTTACAACGTTCTGTTTTTAGTGATTCCTTCAACATGTTTCGGGTTTTGGAGAAACAGGTTTTTTCTGGGTATTTACTTCTTGCTGGGAAATCAGTGGTCTTTGGGTTCAATTTGTATGATAATTTCGCTTCGCTTCTGTTTTGTATTTTGATTTGCAGATTCTTCTCTTTTTTACAATATAGTAGCCGATTATTTTGTCTCCGTTTTGGGTACCGGATACGGAGGTGAGCTTGAACTACCTGATTTCATGCGTATATGTTTGTATATATCATTCTTCTTCATTTGTTATTTCTCTGTTCTTATCTCTGCGATCGATTCTTGATTCGATATCTTCATGATTACTTCGTTTTACATTGCAGGTGTGGTACCTTTCTTCAGTAAACCAAGTCGAGACCCAATTTTTGCATCTCTTCTACAGGTTAATTTTATTCCAATTCATTCTATTGTTTTGTTTTGTTTTCCTAAATGGTTTTGTAAGAACTATTCTGAGAATGATAGTCTGGGAATGCTTTAATGGTTTCTTTGATGTTAAAAACTTTTGACACTTGCTTGATAACAAAAGGCGTTTTCAACTGTAATTTCTTTCATTCAATAAGAGGCTTGGTGGAAATATAATCGGAGTTCAGGTGGTCATTTTATCAATTCAGATTAATACAAAAGAATGATATTCCAAGCTCTAAAGGCAAAATTGAAGGCTGTTAATTGTTCAAAGAAATGTATCAATCGTTCTATGTAAATTAGATAAAAAAATACTTGATTTACATATTATAAGTAGCAAAATTATATAATTAACAAATCATTCATTTCAAATACAAATTAATTCTATAATTTTGCTACTTATGATATGTGCAAGTTTATGTTTGTGTCATCCATACATGTCTTTTTACATGTCATCTTTTAGTTACTCATGCAGCTGATGGTGAAGGCATATCAGTCTATTGCCATCTATCACCATGTTTTCCTAAATTAATTCATAGTTACAATTGTTTGACAATTGGTTGTATAGTGATCTTTTGTTTCCTCTGCGCAAGTTTCTTATGCCTCTTATTATCAATTGTAATCTTTTGCTGTTTTCACATCAAAACATGGAACTTTTAGGATTTTCTTGACGATATTGGGCTTTCTATTGGTGGCTTGCAAAATCTTATTCAGTTTATGTAAGCTTTTACTTCTCAATACTTTGCTTTGGACTTGGCTCAACACATTTCACTTGATTATCTAAATATGATTATATATATATATATATATTAGGTACCAGGGCAGTACATCTGTGGTCTCTGTAGGTAGAGGTGAAAATGCATTAGAAAGAAACCCAACATAACTAGGCATTTGTGAGCCTATAGGTGGAGGTGAAGATGCAATACCAACAGGTTGAGTATGTTAATAGCTTTGTTGAAACACTGCATTAGTACGGCTGATAACATTATTTTCTGCTGATACACTGTCGATATCAGTACAGGCTACAGATATATTGGCCAACATGGTTATGTTCTGTCCACAATAACAAAAGATGCTCAAGGCCCCCCGCAGATGTGTTTCTCCACCTCATTCAATCTCCATTCAATCTCCATTCACATTTCACATTAATATTTAGAATATGAATATCTAATCAGAACTTAATGTTCCATATTAACAAATTAATATGTATCGGCACTTTTATGTGTGTTCACAAATGTATTGAGAATTTACACCATAATTATTGGTATCCTTTGGAATATGATGCAAGATATTAAGGTATTGATCAAAATGCTACATTTAAAATATGAACATTAGTGAACAAATGTGATGCAACCCATTGTTGTTTTGTTTTCAGGAATGTTGCAGCTTCTGTTGTCTTATGAATAACTTTTCATATATTGGATAATTTATCAATAACTATGTGTTTCGCAGATATTCACCTGAAGAGAGAATATCTAGAATGAAAAGGTTCTGACATGATTTTGAAAAAGATGGCGCTTCAACAGGTTTCAAAGTCTTGACCACGAGGAGCTCAATGCTGAAGTAGGCACAGGTTCGCAATTTTTTTAAGCTCAATGTGCAAATGCATAAAATTAATTTTATCAAAGAATAAGCTAAAGGTGCTTCTTTGAAAATTTGGGATATCAAGGAACATTAGGAAATTTCTTGCCATAAAGAGTTCAACTGATTTACAACCTTTTAAATGAATGTACAAAAGGATTGGAAGAGTTTAGTGGAAGAATTGATAAAGATAGAATTGCTTTTGATTGACATCTGTTGTTAAACAGGTCAGGTCAGGTCATATGTGGAATTCCCTACAAAGTTGAATAGACTGATATTTTAGCATATAAATTGTAGCTATCCAATGATTAACTACGCAAGAACAATACCAAGGAAAATGTCTCAATATGCACTGTGCATTGATGGTTGGTGACTAAAATAAGTCTATGCTTGCTCCAAAGCATAATTGTTTCTGCTTTCAGTGTTCAGTGCTACATTCATGTACTAAAATAGCTCTTTTCTATATTTTGCTAATCTGCTAAGAAAAATTGGTGGAAACTGAACAGCATTGCAATTAAATAGTGATCATGTGTTTGCAGATTCATGTGCCTGATTCATTATTACTATCTTTGAAAATCTTTGTTGCTGCAATTCTTTGTTTCATAGCAGTAGTGTTCTCATCTAAGGGATAAAAGGGTTCGACACTGTTTATACGCATTGTTCACACCAATTCATTCATACTAATTTCTCATGGCTAAACTTTTTTTTTACCTTTATAAGTGAATACACTAGACCATTGAGTCATGTATACCTTTGTTTATTTACTGTTATGAAATTTAGGCTGGGCAAGCTTTGGATCAGACCAAATTCATAGCAATTTTTTGTTTTCCTACATATGTTTCTAACCTCTTATTACTAACTATTAAGAGACCTATTGTTAACTGTAATTTTTTGTTTTTCTCATTGTAAAGCATGAAACTCCCAGGCCATATTTTGCTTGATGATATTGGTCTTTTCCTCATGACTTGCAAACCTGATTCACTCCCTTTCTTTTGTGTAACTTTTTACTTTTCAACCACTTTGCTCTGAACGTAGCTCAACTAATCTTTCACTTCATTATCTAACTATTATAATTTTATCAATTTTGGGTACCTCAGAAACATCTATGGTCTCTATTGGTAGAGCTGAACATGCAATAGAAGCATATGCATTTCACATGTCTGTACTGTTGTAACGGTATGCTTGATTTTCTTCTAATTGATTACGGTTTTAAAGATGTCTTTTCAAAATTTGAAAAGGAATTTGTATACTTACAGTTATACTATGTTATGTAATCATTCTAAATTTTGTGCTTTGTAGATTGGGGAACAACAGACTCTTATTCAGAACAACCTTAATTTCAGGTATGTTATAATTACTGTTGCATGCTTTACGTTCAGGTTGATATAATTCAAACTAAAGTGGAGATATTCTCATTTCACAGTGAATTGTCTTTCGGTTATTTTGATCTTTTTTTAACTGAAAATTTGAAAGATTTGTATTTTCCATTTGGCCAACTTGCTATATGTTGTTGCCTCTCGATGCAACTTGCTATATGTTGTTGTCACAAATCTGTGATATATTTTTGATAAATTTTCTTTGCTTATTTACTGAGCAGAAAAGCGTGGAAGACTTGGGAAGAGAGGATTTGTGACTATTTCTAGAGTTCATTGGTCTCAGGACTTCTGCATATGTTAACAGAGGTGATACAATTTCTTTTAATTTCATTTGTCTTTGTCTTCCATCTGGATCAATTATGTGATGGTATTTTGATGAGTCCAGTATGTCTAACATTTCCAGTCTTCAAAATGATAAGGTAAAATGTCTCATCTTAAAAAATAGTGGTTACCTGGAGAATACTAAACTATCATACTTGATCAATTTGATCATGAATTTGCTTTTTGTTCTCTTTTTTGGTTGAGTGAAAGATTAGACTTACTTACTTTGCATCCAGTGTTAATTCCATGGCTACAATAGTGATTGGGTCAGAACTCAAACTAAAGTATCTTATACAACTTTGTCGTTTCATGATGTAATTTCTCTTTTCTTTTTTTCATCCGTAGGGTGCTACAATTTGCTTATACTGTCATAACCCGCGCTGGCGCGGGCACTTAACCTAGTTGAATTACAAATAGGAAACTTACACATGGGCAACAATCTCAACTGCTTCTCGAGTACAATATGCAGGTAATGAGATAGAAGTAGCTTTTCCTTGGCTATGATTGACGACAAACTTTATAAAAGCAGTCGAGGAAAACTGGCTCTTATCAAATCGAAATTCAGAAACAAGTCTTTGAGAAATGGTATTAGGTACAACACCTTGGTGACACAAGTCAAACTGTTGATCAGCTGACAAGTCAGGAAAAATGATACATTGCCAGCAAGAAGGAATGAGGCTTGCTTTGTACCATGACTTGCACACAAAAGGGATATCCAAAAGCAGTGACTCCATTCCAACTCTTCCAAAAATATCCACCAAGCAGTCCATGTTTAAGTCTTCCCACATATGTTGGTCTGCCATCTAAAGAACTGGCATTCACCGATCTATAGTAAGCTAATATCCTGATGAACATTAAAGATACTGACCATTAACAATTAGAGTGACAAACATCAAAAATCACAGATCAATCACACCATAAATGGAGAAACGATACATAGAGCTCTTATATAATAAGAATCAAGAAGATAAGCCGTATACTCTATCTATCACCAAAATACTAGAAAAAAGAACACAAGTTATTTTCAATAAGAAAGAAATCAGATCCATCTAAGTCCAGAAATCCTAGATGCATACAGCAGCTGTTTATTAACATAAAAAAGAATGTATACTCTTTGAGGACATAAGAATTTAGCATAATAAATATCTTTAAGAAACACGAAACTTATAACCATAAGCAATCTCCTTAGCTGTAACTATATAACTTGATACAAATATAACATCAATCAAGTCGAATGGTACATTAGTACTGACAAGTACACTGCAAATTCTTGGGCTACTACTCTAACATCAAGTAACATCACTCTAATTGGATGGGCAAAATACTTATTCAAAAACACATGCAAGAACTTCCTTAAGCGAAACCCAAGAAACAAACATACAGAAAAGTCGGCGAAAATATCATAAACAAGCAGATACAATAAAGGAAGTTGTAAACAAGAACACAGAGAGTTAACAAAACCTTTGGGGAGATAACTAAACAGCGCAGAAGCTAAGAAGAAGGGGAAATGGCGGATTAGAGTGTATTTATATCTGATCATCATGAACAAGCTTTGGTTGAATGGGTGGGCAATTGGGCATGCATCGACGACCAGAGACAGAGTGGAAATGTAAAATAAACTTTTCTCCGGCTGACTAGCTGAGCTGGGGAGAGAGACTGATACATTTATGAAGAATAATCTTACCTTTTTTTTCTTTTCTGTTTTGGGTTTATGGTTTATATATCAAAATTTTAGTCACTTTCGGTGGCCCGGTTGGTGGGTGGTGTTCGACATCGGGAAGCTGTCATACAATCTACGTAACGACATTCAGAAATCGTTGATCCGACATCTGGAAGCCACATTGTCGGTCTCACCAACATGCCCTTACGGAACACGTTTTGGACCTTATGTCTCATATCGGAAATGTAGAAAAAGAGGGAGTCTCATCTTTCTATAAATAGAAGACTCTCTTCTCCTTATTAGTTCTTCTTCCTCTTGATGTTAGATAGCTACTTGTAATTCGTCATTAAAACATCTGAGACTAATACATGTTAAGTGAACGTAGCCTTACCCACCGAAGGTAAGGTGAACTACTATAAACCCCGTGTCATCCACAATTCGCCATCACATATCGTCATAATACACATTTCATGCACGTATCACCGAGTGGTACAAATCATGTTTCAACAGGTGGGGACTGTGACATTTAGATTCGGTCGCTGGTGATCTGACGGTGACAAAGACCATATGGTTGGAAGGTGTGTTTAGAGCCAAGGGTGTATTGTATAGAAAATTAAGTAGGGTGTATTGTATATAGAATTAGTGGAAAATTTTAAGTAGTTCATGAAATTTGATTGTTTTGGTGTATTTAATATAGTCTTTTAATAATCAAAGTCTATGTGTATTCAACTAAATTTTTAAAAATCATTATGAAATTCATCAAAATCTAAGGGTATTCAATTAAGACTTTTAAAAATAAATAGAAATTGACATGTATTCAAACTATCATTCATACTTATTGAATTAGAAACTCATAGATTGTCATGAACTTTGTAGTGTAAATTATATACACAAAACTCTAATATTTTGTCATCGACCAGACCAAAATATTAGAAAAGTCTACGATGGACTTTCTCTTTACATATGAATGAGTTGACCCTCTATCATCTTATTGCATGTGAATGAGTTAGTAATCGATCTATTTCTCTTTGCATGTGAATAGGTTGATTCTCTATATCTTTATTTCTTTCTTTTTTCAATATTATTTTATAATATTTTGTGTTATCAACGTTATATTCTACCTTGCATTTTCAATCTTATTGAATGTTAACCTATTTTTTGATTTCAATTGTTTTGCTTGGAACCCTCGATAAATAATTTTTACTAACTTTAATATTAGAATTACTTCACTACTAGAAAAAGACTTTGGCCGACGAAATAACCAAAAAAAGGCCAACGAAATTTTTTTTAGTCAGCTAAGTTAAATTTTCGTCGACTAAAGTGGAATTTTAGCCTACTAAATAATTTTTGCCGGCTAAACTAATTTTTTCGTCGGCTATAGTGGAATTTTAGCCGACGAAAATTTTTTTCATTGGCTAAACTAATTTTTTCGTCGGCTATAGTCTGTGGACTTTAGCCGACGAAATGTGAAAAGTTTAGCCGACGAACTTAGGGTATTTAGTTGGCTAAAATACTTTTTAGTTACAAAATTACACTGGATATTTCGATGTCCGATTGACTATTGTGATACCAATCTGGAAGCGGAACGGGCGTACGAGTAAAACACTTAACACACGAAAACACTCATATCTACATCTATATGAGGTATTTTGGTCGAACCTTCAACACAACAAACTCTCACCATAATGAGACGTAACTGTCCATCTAAAAATTTTGAGACATTTACCCCTCGATGATAGAACTCCTCATACAGACGTAGGCATGTTGTGATTCCAGTTATCAAAATTTACAAACAAAAATACGACCGTCAGATATCATCAATATGTTGAAATATGTCTATGGTAAAAAATTCAACATGATCCGATAAATTTAAGGGCTTCATCCAGACGGTCAATCCTATAAGTCAAACCCCTAAATTGTATTGACCGCAACTATCGGCACCGAGACTTTACCGAAATTACGTGATTTTTCAACCGTAGACGTATTTCACTATTTTGGTCATATCTTATTTCAAGATTTTTTTTTTCGTTTGAAGTTTTTACGTAGTGTTTGTTTTTGAAACGGAACATTTACTTAAAGATTAGTAAACAAGTTACACAACATTAGTAGCCATGTTGTGATTTCGATGATCAAAGTTTAGAATCAAAAATCTGACCGTCTGATATGATTATTATGTCACAATATGTTTATAGAAAAAAATTAAACTTGATCCGACAATGTTAAAGGCTCGATCCTTACGGTCAATCTTGTAAGTTAAACACCTTAACGCACGGAAACAGTCATTTGATCGTCTAAATTACGTATTTTGCCCGGACCTTCAACTGAAAATAGTTTCAAATCGATTAGACGTAACTAGTGGTATAAAAATTAATAAATTAACTAGTGGCAGTAACAACTCCTTATCCTCCTCTGGTGGCAACAAATCCTCATCCTCCTCTCCTCCACCACCGGTGTAAAAACAAAAAAAATTAATAAAAAATATAAGAAATAAAAAATAATAATTATAGCCGACGAATTTTATTAAATTTCGTCGGCTAAAGTTAAAAAAATAAAATAAATTATTATAGCCGACGAATTTTAATAAAATTCGTCGGTTAAAGTTAAATAAATAAATAATAGCTATAGCCGATGAAATTTAATAAAATTTTGTCGGCTAAGGTCAAAAAATTCTTCTGGTAAAGTCCACACTTTAAGCGACAAAATTTTTTTTCTTCGGCTAAATAAATGACTTTAGCCGATGATGAACAATAATTTTGTCAGCTAAAGTCTTGGCCGGTGGCTTTTTCCTGACGACGAAGTTTCGTTGGCTAAAACTTTAGCCGACGAAATTTTGTACTTAGCCGACGAAAATTTTTCATCGGCTAAAGTACTGATCCTGGTAGTGCTTGATCCTATATTATATATAGGTATAAGAATATAACGTGTGAATATTCAATGTCCCACTTTGAAACAAGTACGTATATGTCTAGTTAGTGGCAGACCTACGTTGGGACAAGGGAGGGTTGTTACCATATGTGAGTAGTTTTATTTTTCTTCATTTTCTCAATTAAATATACATTAATATTGAATTTATCCAAGTTCTCTTGAAATTTAATGTTTACGCTCTCATTTTCGGTCTCTCTTGAGTTTTTATAAACATTACGCCCCCATGTATCAAAATCTTAGGTCTGTCACTGTGTCTAGTAGACATTGGCTTACGTACAAGTATGTGTTTTGGTAACTTTAATATAATGTTTTTCTTACATATGCTTATATATCTCAATCCTATAATACACCCTTAAAATTAGATAGATGAAATATACACTTATAAGCAGTATCAATATATGTTTGCCATTGCATATTTTTGTTTTTTTTCTTTTCAAGTATTGAGAAATATACATAAGTCAATATTGAGAAATCTACATAAGTCATTCATATGAAATCTGTGAATTTCATAAATCTGTAACAGTCTGTGATATTAAAAATCAATGGTTTTAAGAAATCCGTGAAAGTCTAAATTTTTTAAAGAGTAGATTTTTCAAAATGTCTAGACTTTGAAAAGTCTATCATTTTTTTTAAAAATCTTAATAAATCCAAATACAATACACTCTCTCCATACCAATAGAGTAGGAAAGTTATGTTGTTAAGCTTTGTTGCATCAGATTATTTTTATGTTATGTTACTAATATGTCAAAACTAATGGAATTGTCAGGTATATATAACAGTCTTCATTAGCTTATGCTTGTTAAAATTAATCTTGATATCTTTTGGGGACATTTTTTTAGTTTTTTTTTCTTTTCAAAGGAAATTTCATTGAAATAACAAGACAAAAAACACAACAGGACCATAAAAACACCAAAACCAGCGAAAAGAAACCAAGAATCTAGTGTCTAAGAAAGTTAATGGGGGCAGTGGAGACCATCATTCATGAGAAAGGGGTTTTGGAGGTCCAATTAGAGGGACATATGCCTTTAAGAGCTAGAGCAGCGACATGATCGGCATCTCTGTTGGCTAACCTGCTAGTCCAACACCAACTGACTTGCCAGGTTAAAAACATATACCAGGCTTTCTCAAAAGTTAAAAAAATGGACTCCTAAAAAGTTAAAAAATGACAACACGTGAGGTTCGAACCTGAGTTAGGTAGGAATAAAACTGACTTCTTTTCTGCTAGAGTAAAAGCGACGTATGTAATTTTTTTGCAAACAGAATATATATTTTAAATTTCTGTAAATTTTAAATTTTACATGACCGGAAGCCTACCGAGAATTTGTGACATGAGGCGGCCGTCTCAACCGGCACGCCCTAGGGCCGGCCCTGTGGCTAGCATACAAGGATGTGGCAAAAGACGTGAATTTCTCCGGCATTCCTGGTTGAGGCCATCTTCATTAGCAAGGATATTGGTGGCGGTATTTGTTAAGGGCTTGTCGAGAAGCGAGGCGGCGCAGACAGTTCTGATGATACTTGTATCTAGTTGGGTAAAGGCGGTTACGCAGGTGGGTAGCATCGGTGGAGGTTTGGAGAAACTAGCGCTGATAGAGGGCTGAGGTTGTTGGGTTGGAGCAACCTGGACCGGGAGGATATGGCCATGGTTGGAAACTGAGGTCGTCAGTGATGTCTGTCACACCAACCAGGCTGGGATTGGTGGCTGACGCTACACCTTCAATGGTGGTGACATCGGTTGCTACTTGCTAGGGATCTGGACGAACAAGGACGACGACGAAGGTTGCGGCTATGATGATGTGGAAGTTAGGCCTTATGATTGGACATGGGTCTTTAGACCTGGGTTCAGTTTTAGGGTTTGACATTCTGTTTGATTTTTTGAAAGGTCTTAATAAATTTTTGCACTCTATGAGCCTTAATTTGACAGCTAGATGTATCTGTACCATCATTGCGTGTTAGGGCTTACTTTTCAATGAACGCCCCAATGTGTTATTAGTATGGTTACCATTAAATGCCAGTTTCTCCATTTTTCTCTCTTATGTAAGGAATCTAGACTATATATGATTGGCTATAGATCTAATTAATGAACCTTAATTTCAAAAGAAAAAGGCAGCTAGCTAAACAAGTGTGAACGCAACTTTACCAAAGGCAATTTAGCTTATTCATCTGCGCGCTTTGTACGTGGGTCAACTCCATATGAACATGAAAGGCTTAGGAATTTTCGTTGAGATTATGTTTTGTACTTTGAAGACCCTATCAATGTCATTCGAGCATCTCTAACAGCTTCTTCAAATTTTTTAAAAATAAAGAAGCAAAAAACAAAATCTAAAAAAAAATTGCTTTGACTCCAACAACTTCTCCATTTTAGAGAATTCAACTTTTAATGGAATAATAGAATATGTTATTACAATATTGATTATAAAAAAATTGTATTTTATGCATAAACAACTAATAAAATATTCTAAATATTTTTAATTCATATTAAAATTTGTGAAGAATTAAATTTTAGAGAATGATGAATTTGCCGTAAATTTAGGAAAATAATGCTCATTTTTTTTTCTCTTCTCCATCTTTAGGAATAAGATGGGGAAACTGTTGGACCACAAAACATACAAAAATTCTTCAAATTTTAGAAATTCAAGAATATGAGAAAGCTGTTGCAGATGGTCTTATATAAGTTTTCATGGTAAAAAGATAAACGCAATCGATCTTGAACACTATGTTTTTTGAATAAGAGAGTTGGGTACTACACGTTAATTTTCCTAACTCTTAGGAGGTCTGTTTGTTTATGAAGTATTTAGGAGTCCAAGTCCTTAGGAGTGATGATGAGTATGAAACCTGTTTTGATTTACTTCCTTAATTTGTGCCAATGCTGTTTCGTGTGCAGACTATATGTATAGTAAAGCCTACAAGTTACAACACTCTTACTTTTAACAATGGATTCTGAGCTTTATTAGCAGATTGTATCTGAGTACGTAGAACCCTATTTAGAGCAAGTCCAGTACTGGAGGAGTCATAAGCTTCGGGATCTTCATTCAAACGGTCTCCGCCCCTCTTTCTTGAGCTTTTTTAGGAGTTGGAGTACTTGCAGATGCCGATTGTCTAGGCCGGCCATGATCTATCGGACAAAGCAGGTATTGCTATTATCCCCTTCCATATATAGCATCGATCATCCTGACAAACATCATGAACCATCACCCTTGTAACCCTAAACCCTAATATCAATTGGCCTGGGAATAAAAGATCAGGATGATAAATCATGTATATCATTCAGGCAAGTATATATATACATAGTCGAAGGAAACACTGCATATATATTTCCTTAGTTTCTGATATATGCTGTAGTCTGCACACTGAATATGGCTTTCACATACACAAATCACTAGAAATCAGTACTATCATACACATAAGAGAACATTGACTTTCCAATTTCATTGGTCATCTGCAGAAACTATAGCAGGAACATTTTTGGCAGAATTTCACTAGGATAAACCCTAAATCATCCAAAATACTTGTCTCAACAGTTTTCGAAGGAAGCCACCTAGTCCTAGGCTCCTAGCTCTGTAATTTATCGATAAATAGGATTCTATATATACAGTACAAATACAATTCCTTGAGGGTAGTAATTTTAGAGTAATCTTCTCCTATGATATACAATGGTAAGTAATCTTTAGCTCTCCAATATTTAAGTATTCTTCTCCTATGATTTTCAACGGTGATATATAACAATAATAATGATGCGCACGAAGATCAACTATTCTTCAACAATCTCCAATTTTTAACTCTTTGACAAACTTTTGTTTTGTTGTCTTTCAATTTAGGCCTCAACTACAGCAATGATACTCGGTAAAGTTGCATTTTTTATGACCATGATCCTGATCGTTGCCTTAGCGGCTGGAAAAGGTGGAGGACGTTCAAGCAAAGGCGGTGGAGGAGGACGGTCAAGCAAAGGTGGTGGAGGAGGACATTCAAGCAAAGGTGGTGGATATGGAGGACAGGGGCTCATTATTGGCGGAGTTTTTGTACCTCATCCTATTGGCGGTCGAAATCACCACAACAAAACCAGATCATCATCTGATAGCTCCATGGTTTCATACTCTCTTGGTTCAACTGTACTTTACTTGACCTTGCATTATTTTCATTTTGTGGTCTTTGGTTAATCATTAATGTATATATACATTGATGAGTATTAACTGGTTATATAATTTCTTTGATTGCCTGTGAACATGTGCTGTTCTTAAGATTTTGCGTTTTCAGATAATTTAATTGGTATGTTCTCAAAATACACGCAATTCAATTTTTAGGGTTTTTTTTCGTATTTTACGGCCTGTAATGGCTTCTGATATGAGTAAAAGAAATGAATGTTTATTGAAATATTAATATAGTCTCAGAGTGTACTGAAATAACACTGATCGCAATAGAAACTAGTAATTTCAGGAAGACTAAACGAGTACTGTAAAATTCCATCCTAAATTGAACCATGAATAGTGCTCAATGAACATGCTTTGATTTTCATTCAGTAATTAGGAAAAATTTTTCTGTTATTATCTTCCTATGGTGTTTACAGATTTTAATATGAACTCCATTGATATCTATAACAAGGCAGAAAACTAACAACAATATAGGACATTTGTTGACCAAAAAATTCTCGTTACCAGCTAGCACTAGTGATTTTGTCTTCACCGGAGACCAACGCGCAAGCCCTAACTGCTGCGAAACTGCAAAAACAACCGGAGACAGAGTAAAATGCTAACAACAAAACAATGGCTTTGGAACCAAAGATACACCAGCCAATTGTAACAGAAACTCAAATTTCAAAACAGAAGTCTTCCTGCGCAATCTTATAAATTTTTGTGTTTCATTTAGCTTCTACACAAGCTTCTGGTTGCACCTCCCATAAAGGAGGAAGCTAAACTAGGAGTTTCTCTTCACCAACAAAAAATACAGAAAAAAAAACAAAAACAATGGCGGTACCAAGCTCTAGGTTGCTTTTAATAGCTCTTCTTTCCTTGGTTGTTTCTACTGCATTAGCCCAGACAAAAAGCCATGGTGGGAAGCGTCGGCTTCAAACAGGGCCGGTATCATATGATGGGAGGTCACTGCTTATCAATGGGAAACGGGAGCTTCTGTTTTCGGGTTCTATCCATTATACACGAAGCACTCCAGAAATGTGGCCTGATCTTCTCCGAAAGGCTAAACATGGAGGCTTGAACGTGATTCAAACTTATGTGTTTTGGAACATTCACGAGCCTGTGAAAGGTCACTACAACTTTTCTGGAAACTATGATTTGGTGAGGTTCATCAAGCTTGTTCAAGAGCACGGAATGTATGTCACCATTCGAGTTGGGCCATTCATTCAAGCCGAATGGAACCATGGAGGACTTCCTTATTGGCTGAGAGATGTTCCCGACCTCATATTTCGTACCGATAATGCACCATACAAGTACTATATGAAGAAGTATGTGACCATGATTATGAACAAACTGAAAGAAGCGAAGCTGTTTTCTCCTCAAGGAGGTCCAATCATATTAGCACAGATTGAAAATGAGTACAATCATATCCAGCTTGCATATCAAGAGATGGGAATCAAGTATGTTAGATGGGCAGCAAGGATGGCCGTAAAGCAAAACATTGGAGTACCATGGATTATGTGCAAGCAGACCGATGCTCCTGATCCGGTGATAAATACTTGTAACGGAAGGCATTGTGGAGATACTTTCTCAGGACCTAATAAGCCATACAAGCCTGCTCTATGGACCGAAAACTGGACAGCTCAGTATAGAGTATTTGGTGATCCTGCTTCACAAAGACCTGCAGAAGATATTGCATTTTCAGTTGCCCGCTTTTTCTCAAAGAATGGATCTCTAGCCAACTACTACATGTACCATGGTGGGACTAATTTTGGTAGAACAAGTGCGATTTTCACAACAACTCGCTACTATGATGAAGCACCTCTTGATGAATATGGTTTGCTAAGGGAACCTAAATGGAGTCACCTCAAGGACTTGCACAAGGCTTTGAGACTATGCAGGAAGCCGTTGCTTTGGGGGGTTCCGGGTGTCCAAATCTTAGGGGAAAACATCGAGGCTCGATTCTATGAGTTTAAGAGCAACACCACAATATGTGCTGCTTTCTTGTCAAACAACAATTCAAGAAATGAGGCAATTGTTAATTGGCGAGGACAGGACTATTACCTTCCACCACATTCCATTAGCATCCTCCCTGACTGCAAGACTGTAGTTTACAATACTGAAACCATCGTGTCGCAGCATAATGCAAGGAGCTTTGTCAGATCAAATTCGGCTAATAAAATGAGATGGATGGAGTCTCCGGAACCCATTCCAAGCACCAAAGAAATTCCAATCAATAACAGGACACCATTGGAGCTCTACGACTTGCTGAAAGACCGGTCAGACTATGCGTGGTACACAACCAGCCTTAAGTTGAATTCTAGGGACATGTCGATGAAGAAAAGTATTCAGCCAGTTCTACGAATTGGAAGCCTCGGTCACGCAATGCTGGTGTTTGTCAATGGTGAGTATGTTGGCTCTGGACATGGAAGCCATGACGAGAAGAGCTTCGTCTTTGAGAAAGTTGTGTCCGTCAAGGCCGGCGTCAACCAAATAGCGTTGCTTGCCATGACAGTTGGTCTTCCAGATAGCGGAGCGTACATGGAGCACAGATATGCAGGGCCTAAAGACATAGTAGTTCTAGGATTGAACACTGGAACTCTTGACCTCACACAAAATGGCTGGGGGCATCAAGTTGGCCTAAATGGAGAGAAGATCAAAGTCTTCACCAAAGAGGGATCGAAACAGATTCAATGGGGAGAAACAAATGGACCAAAAAATGCACTCACATGGTACAAGACATATTTTGATGCTCCTGAAGGGAATGATCCTGTCGCGATCCGAATGACTGGTATGGGAAAAGGGATGATCTGGGTGAATGGTGAGAGCATCGGCCGGCACTGGATCTCCTTCCTCTCTCCTCTTGGGCAGCCTACTCAATCCGAGTACCACATCCCAAGATCATTCATCAAGCCTAGGAAAAACTTGCTTGTTGTTTTGGAAGAGGAGCCAGCCAAGCCTGATAGCATTGACATTGTGACTGTCAACAGAGATACCATTTGCAGCTTCATTACCGAGTATCATCCTCCAAATGTGAAATCATGGGCTAGACAGGACAGCGTCTTCCAACCTGTGTTAGATTTTGTAAGAACATCCGCGGAGTTGAAGTGTCCGAATAACAAAAAAGTTGTAGCCGTTGAATTTGCAAGCTTCGGTGATCCGACTGGTTCATGTGGAAGCTATACCTTGGGCAAATGCAACTCCCCTGTATCAAAGGAGGTAGTTGAACAACACTGCTTGGGCAACACGAGTTGCATAGTTCCAGTCGACCACAACCTTTACTTCAAGAACAATGATGAATGCCCAGATATCAAGAAGACTCTTGCTATTCAAGTGAAGTGTGTTTAGAGTCTGTTTTCATTTCATGCTGTGGGTGATTGCATGACCGTTGAAACAAAGAACCCTAAGGATGCTGGTTAAAACGTCCCCGTGCCATGCTCATAAGACCAAGAACATATCACATTGTGTACAAGGCGTCTCCATATATTCAGAGGCGGAACTACATGAACACCCCAGACGGGTAGGGGCTGTGGCTACTGCAAGTTTTGTGAAATTTAATGTGACAATGTATAATTGGCAAACAATTGAACAATTCTCCTCCTCTTTCCAAATAAATATATTTATCCAGGAAAGAAAAATCATAATAAATTTCTTATATATGTATGTCTATTATTATTCCTTATCTATCTGTATAATTACTCTAATTTATTAATTATTAGTGTTTTCAGGAAAGAAAACTATGTTTTCAAGAAATTATTTCTACAAGATAGGTTCAAAATGGTTAAATATTTTCACGTATATTAAATTGTCTATATATTTTAGTTATAAGAAAATTATATAAATTTAATTTTTTCCGGCCCCTCCAATAATTAGTTTCAAGTTGTTCCACTGCATATATTAGTCAAAAAAATCCCTTCAGCTAGGTCACACTACCAGGACAACTACTATAGCTGACGAAATTTTTCCGTCGGCCTGTTAAAAAATTTCGTCGACTATAGTTATAGCCGACAAACCTTCGTCAGTTATAGTGTCATCTGGAAAAGGTCGTCGGTTATAATTACATACGATGAAATAAAAAATTATCGTCTGCTATAGTCCAGACTATAGTCGACTATGAGTTTTTCGTCGTCTATAGTCCTAGACTATAACCGACAAAATTACAAAAAAAATTTCGTTCGCTATACCTCAAACCGTATGTTGGTCAAAAATGTTTGACCGGAGAAAGTTTGGCTGACGAAATAAATCTAAATCGTTGGCCAAACTTTTAAAATTTCATCGGCTAAAGTTTGAATTTCGTCGTCTAAAGTTTACATTTGGTCAGCTAAAGTTTAAAAAATTATTATTTTTTATTTTCTTCTTTTATTTTTTTTACTTTCGATTAATTTTTTTCATCTTTTCGCCACCACATCACTGTCCGGAGGTATTTGGAGGAGGAGGAACCGCGGAGGAGGAGATCGAGAAGGAGGAGTCGTGGTGAAAGAGCTCGAGGAGGAGGAGCCGCGGTGGAGGAGGAAGAGAGAAGAAGAGGAGGAGGGAGAGAGATGAAAAATATAGAAAAAAAATCAAATTTTTTGCAGGAATTGTGAAAATTTTGAGGGTACTTTAGCCGATGAAATGCAAAATTTCGTCGGCTAAAGTTAAAAAATTTTGACGGTGATTTTGAAAATTTTAAGGGCACTTTAGCCGAAGAAATTCACATATTATCGTCGGTTATAGACAGTTTTATTTTCATTTTATATTAATTATTTTATTTATTTATTATTTCACTATAACCGATGATTTTTAAATATTTTCTTCGAGTATACTTATTTAATTTATTTTATTTTATTTCACTATAGCCGACGAATATTCAATATTTCACCGGCTATAGTTATTTAATTTAATTTATTTGTTCTATATTATTTTATTTTACTATAGCCTGTTTAAACAAAAAAAAAGGAGGAGACGCAGTCAAATAAAGAAGAGATCAGCATTAGCCATTCCATGGTCAAAGTGGTTACAATATATAATCATCTCCACTACCAAAATACAGGAGATAAGAGAGTTTGAAAGTTTCAAATTCTTGTTACAATTCAATCCCCTTAACACTATAAAAGCAGGCATAGTGTGAGAGGGTGGGCAGAAGAAAAAAAAAAGCAGAAAAAGGACTCCCGGAGGAGAAGAAGAGAAGAGCAGAAAAAGGGTTGCGTTGCTTTCTTCTTCATCACTAGCAAAAGGATCAGAAAGGTGGAGCTCTCTTTCTTTCTTTTTCTTTCTCTTTTTTTTGCAGGTTTCTGCCGGAAGGTGTCCGCAGTCCTAACTCCTCACTGAAGAGTGATGAGGCACACAACCTTGCATCATTTGCAGAATAGGCCACAAAAAAAGGACCAATTTCAAGTCAACATGCCAATAATGGAGAGCAGAAAATCACAAGCTCTGGAGTATTTGCTGTTTGAAAGCAAGAGGAGGAGGCTGAAATTGGAGGCTGTTTTATATCTGCAAGCAGGAGGAGGGAGTCAGAATTTGAAGCCAAACAAAGAAACATGCGGGAAGGAACTCAAAATGTGGAGTCTAGAGGTTGAAGCTAAGAGAATAATATTCAGCATCAAAACATATGCATTGTAAACAAGACATGCATCCGGGAGTATCCATATATGACAGAATTACTGAAGGCACGCATGAGGATGGAGAGAATGAATAAAGACAAGTCCTAGATGCTTTCGACAAAGGAAAGGGAACCCCTGGAGCTTGTTATGGCTCTTAATCAAAATGATGTCATCAGATTCTCAAGTCAAAAAAGTGCAAGAGGTGGTGAAAGACAAATTGACAATTGAATCATGTTTTGCCAAATACAATTGATACGTCATGTCCAGTTTGATTCCATTTGTAGAAGGACAAAATTCTCAATTACACATTTTGAAGTCCATGCAAAGAGGAGCCACGAAACTAACAAAGTTTTAGGTAAACAATTGCTCACCAAGAGGTTCAGATGAGAAGCATCTAATCTGCAAAAAAACAACTGCATGATCACCACCGAGAGCTATTGATGCACCAAAACTGATGAAAGGGGAACAAATATGTCTGCAAGCTTCACCTCTTCAGAAACGGTGGGTTGGTGATCAAAGGGAGTTCAAAGTCTACATAAAAAGAAATGACAATACTCCAATATCATCGAAGTGTTCTTCAGTAAATAAGAAGAATGCATAATTGCAAATGTATGATTGCCCCTTCATGGGCTACATGGCTCTTCTAAATCAAGAGCACTCAGGCAAGTCTGATATGACTAAGGAAAGTAGTCAGTGGTCTTATATATGATATTACCTCATGAGAAGTACACCTTCAGTTTTATGTTTCTGCACATAAAACATCAACCATTAGAATCATATTAATGAAAGAGATGATTCTGAATGGGACAAACGCTCAGTGGCTTTGTGGAATTGCATACACATAATCAAATTGGGTATTGAATCTATTTACAAATTTCAAATAGAGGTCAGCAGCTACCTAATCAAACTCGATCGCGCATGATCAAATTCAGAATAAAAGGGGCAAAACGCAGTAAGTGGACTGCAGCCAAGACACCCAAATTTCTTCATGGGTATGGATAATGATGTCAAAGACAAGCAATGAGTTCGAGATTATTACCTGGTGAAACTCGTGGATCGATCGAATTGCGAGGAACGGGAATAAGGCCGATTGAAGTGTGAAGTGAAGGGATAAGATCCACCTCCTTGCCATTTATAGAGGAGCGCACCCTTCGAGTTTGAATCCCAGTGACATTCGATCTCCATCCGCAGCTGGGACCCTATTTCTAAGATGATGATCACTGATGTTTTGAGCTTATCGGATTGAGGAAGACGCCTTCGGGGTTCCGTTGTTGAATGGAGTTTGTGGTGCAGATGATGTTATCAAGACTGTAAGTTTCACTTGGGCTCTATTATCCAACAAGGACCAAGTCCACTCAAGTCTGCAAAAGAATGAAATGAAAAAATCATCTAGTCTGCCAAAACACCTATATAATCACCACCGAGAGTTATTAATTCTACAAATATGTCGGCAAGCTCGGTGGTAAAAAAGAGTTCAAGATCTGCATGCTAGAACGACACAGTGCTCCAGAATCATCAACGTGTACTCCAATGTATGTGTATGGTTACCATTCCAAAAGCTACGTGGCTCTTCGAAGTCAAAAGCACTCAAGGCATGTCTCAGATGCATCTATATATAAGAGTCCTTGTTTAATTGGAGTTATGGTGGTGTATATAGCCAAGACATGTTTGTTTAATTGAAGCGGTGGTGGTATCTAATTAAGGCAAAGTAATTATTGTCTTTAATTAGTGTTCATTTCAAAAGGTTATGGATGAATCATCTGTGCATGTAAGTGGAACAAAAATGAAGTTGATTTATCGGACAAAGACCATACTAAGGTATTCAAGCCGGTCGCCACATCAAAGTCCATACAGCGAACAACTAGATCCATTTCAAATTATGCACGATGTTCATCACGATGGCAGCCTAAACCAATTGTCTGTCGACCACTAAATGAAAATGCAGCAGTGTATAAGACAACTTCAAAGTCTCAAAGTCCCAACTATCGACCTTGACGTGATAGGTGCTCAAATTAAATGACAGACACCGCGATACAAGTTTTGAGGTCGCATCAAATTACCTGTCGAGTACAAGCCAAAATACAACAGTGCAAAAGCCCATCTCAAAATATCAAGGCCCACTGTAAAGCTCCGCACGACGGGTGCCCAAATCAAATAAAATGTCTCAAAGGAAAGTTTCGGGCCTCCTACAAATCAAATGGAAACAAGCCCACTCAACAAATACCCTTTGTCGATACAAGTTGAGGTTCCATCAAATTATCTGTCGAGTACAAGCTAAAATACAACAGTGCAAAAGCCAATCTCAAAATGTTAAGCCCCACTGTAAAATTTGGCACGACGGGTGCCCAAATCAAATAAAATGCCTCCAAGTAAAATCTATGGGCCTCTCACAAATGAAAGGGAAATAAGCCCACAAAAGACAATGCAAGTCCAAATACAGCAGTGTAAAAAAGTCTACTTCAAATCTCAAGGCCTGACTGCAAAGCCCAGAATGTTGGGTGTCCAAATCAAATCAGCTGGCACCCCACCAAATGAAGTATCGACAAAAATGCAATTGATGGATTCAAATACATCTGTCAAAACCAAATCCAGGCGTGAACTACAATGGTTTGATTCTCACAAAGGGATATGTAGGCAGTCTGGATTCAAATCCGGATACAACCATGGCTAAAACCAAATCCTGGTTCTTTTCAAGCCAATTTCCTAAACACATGATCGAATCCCTGACCACCAGTCAAAAGTTGACCAGTCCAAAATGACTTCAGTCAAATTCATCATTCCAAACAGAATCCTTGACTCCACCAGTCAAATTCGGCTAGTCCCAATGAATCACTGACTTCGTCAAATTCTACCAAAAAAAATCAAATTCATTCACAAATCATACAGTTAAAGTCCATACAAAATTCTTGGGCTTTAAACCAAATAAAATGAACTACGGACGGTTTGATCCCTCAAACGGGGTACGTAGGCAATCTAGCGACCCACTAGATGCAACCACCATCCCAAAAGAATCCCTGATTTCATCAGTCAAATTCACCATTCCAAACAGAATCTCTGACCACCAGTCAAAATCGGCTAGTCCAAATGACTTCAGTCAAATTCTCAAATTCTTTCCCAAATTCGAACTACACCGGTTTGATCCCTTCACAGGGTATGTAGGCAGTCTAGATTTAAATCTGGATGCAACCACAACTTCAAATAAATCATCGGATCTTCTGAAGCCTCGCTCCATAGCTCATACATCTTCAGATACAAATCCCAAACACTACTCTCATCTCAAAATCAAAGCCCTCCAACGAGTCAATCACTTGTTGGGGATCTTGAACTACGGATGGCTTGATCCCTTCCTCGAGGGTACGTAGGCAACCCATTCAAAATTCCGGGTGCAGCCACAAAAACAAACAAACCCAAACACCCCTCTAGTTGGTATTTTCATTCAGAATGAAAGGGTTTTCCTCTTGAAATGAGGGGATGTAATTAAGAGATATTCTTATCTTGAATAGTTCGAACTTAACATAATAAAAGTTCTAGCTCCCTCAATGAGATAGAACGAAATTATGTTGAGTATATTAATTTACCATTTTTGCTCAACATAGTTTTTGGCGCCGTCTGTGGGAACTATTTTCCCTTTCATCTCCTTTTGAAGTTACTAATGTATTTTGTGGGTGAGATCGAAGAACTATACTCGGATGCGCTATTTCATGTGATTGACGCTCCCACATCTTTTAACGTCCTATTGGGGCGTCCATGGCTTCACATATATGGAGTTGTTCCTTCAACACTGCACCAATATTTTAAATTTAGGGCAAATGGCGTGGTGAAGAAGGTTTTGGCATACGTGGATCCTTTCAAAGGAGAGGAGGTTAACTACTCAGATGCCAAATTTTATATATCCCCGGCTGTAACTGCTTCACAGCCATCAAAGACAAGGAAGTCGCAAAAAGATGGAGTGATCTCACAGAAACTTGAGGCTACCAAGCCAACAAGGCCAGTCCAAGTTAAAGTAGCAAGTCAATCCATGTCAACCCTAAAAAGTGAAGAGTCTTCAGTTTCAAAAGCACCGAAGCCAAAGATGATTTTCAAATACGTAAAGAAAGACCAACGTGAGCCTGGACAAAAAGCGCTCACCCAAGTCAAGGATACAATGGATGCACTCATGATTAGCTATACTAAGCCACTTCGGAAAGTTGACTAGTCCATTCCTGAAGATAATTTGGTGATTTCCACCGTGTTTGGAAGGAATAAAGGCCAGTATAGTCGAATTGTATCATTCAAAAGTCCACCATCTGTCCCGTTGAAAGTCAATCCCAAAAGGCTTAAGAGGAATCTGAAAAACAAGCCACTTAAATTCACGGTTCAACATATGGATGGGATGCTTAAAGTACGAGTTCCAGAGCCTAACTCTAATATCTTTACAGATTATGAGAAAGCAATCTTTGCAAACGAGTCATCACGTGTTTCTGTCTTTCAACGTCTTGGAACCAAATTTCCACCAAGGGTGTCGTTTTTTCGACGCATGGCGGTCAACGACCAACCACGAGTCTCAGCTCTTAGTCGTTTGAGTAAGAATTCCCCGTCGCACTCCAAAAGGTCACAATCAACTCAAAAGTGGCAAAAGAAGCGACTTGTGAAGGTGATCTTCAAAAAGACCATGGGAGATATCACAAATAACGAGATAAGTTCTTCATTCTCAGTAAATTGTGTTTCAGTCGATGGAGAACAACCAAGTGAAGATCAAGATGAAGAGTTTATTGATACAGCCGAACCCGCTCCACCACAAATAGAAGATGGAGGCCAAGCAACTATTGATGACCTTCAAGAAATCAATCTCGGGACAACGGAAAAGCCAAAACCGATATTTGTGAGTGCTTTATTGACCCCCGAAGAATTGGAGGACTACAAATCCCTACTCCATGAATATAAAGATGTTTTCGCCTGGGGGTATCAAGACATGCCTGGTTTGGACCCTAAGGTTGCGGTTCAAAAGTTAGCTGTCTCAAAAGAAAAACCTTGGGTGAAACAAGCTCCACGACGCTTCCGCTCGGAACTCGCTGTTCAAATTGAGTCTGAGATTGACAAACTTATCGATGTCGGTTTCATTCGAGAAGTAAAGTACCCTACATGGTTGGCTAGTATCGTTCCTGTCCAAAAGAAGAATGGACAAATCCGCATATGTGTTGACTATAGGGATCTCAATGACGCTTGCCCAAAAGATGAGTTCCCACTTCCGATAACAGAATTATTGGTCAACGCTACGACAGGGTATGGTGCCCTATCCTTTATGGATGGGTTCTCGGGTTACAACCAAATAAAGATGGCACCCGAGGACGAGGAACTCACAGCCTTCCGTACGCCAAGAGGGGTATACTGCTATACAGTGATGACATTCGGCTTGAAAAATGCGGGGGCAACTTATCAAAGAGGAATGACATTCGTTTTCTATGATTTGTCGCATAATACCGTTGAGTGTTACGTCGATGATTTGGTGGTCAAAACAAGAAAAAGACAACACCACCTGGCTGATTTGAGAATAGTTCTTGAAAGGCTTCGAAAATATCAGCTGAAGATGAACCCGTTTAAATGTGCATTTGGGGTAACATCGGGAACGTTCCTTGGCTTCGTCGTCAGATATCGAGGAATTGAAATTGATCCCACAAAAATAAAGGCAATTAGAGAAATGCCACCCCCTCAAAATTTACGGGAACTAAGAGGCTTACAAGGAAGACTAGCATACATAAGAAGGTTTATTTCTAACCTTTCTGGAAGGTGTCAACCCTTCGCAAGACTAATGAAGAAGGATGTTCCATTTGAATGGGATCAAGCTTGTCAAAATGCTCTCGACAGTATCAAAGAGTACCTACTTAACCCACCAGTGTTAATGGCACCCATCAAAGGAAAACCTTTAATCCTCTACATTGCAGCGCTTGAGCGGTCTTTAGGGGCAATGCTTGCACAAAATAACGATGAGGAGAAAGAGAATGTCCTATATTATCTAAGCAGAACACTTGTGGGGGCAGAACACAATTACACCCCCATCGAGAAGGTGTGTTTAGCTTTGGTATTCGCTACCCAGAAACTGCGACACTACATGCTTGCCCATAGCATTACATTGATTTCCAAAGCAGACCCGCTTAGATACTTAATGTCAAAACCAGTGTTATCCGGACGTCTTGCAAAATGGTCTTTATTCCTGTCAGAGTTCGACATCAAATTCGTGTCTCAAAAAGCAGTCAAAGGACAAGCACTCGCTGACTTCCTTGCAGCACATCTGGTGCCCGACTATATGGAACTGTCCCAAGACCTGCCAGATGAGAATGTATTCTCTACAGAAGTAGCCACATGGCAGCTGTATTTCGATGGAGCTGCTAGAACAAGAGGTGCAGGGGCAGGGATCATATTCATTACGCCATCTGGAGGCTTGATCCCATATTCATTCTCCCTCATGACCATATGTTCAAATAATGTTGCGGAATATGAAGCTTTGATCATTGGGCTTGAGATAGCACTAGAGATGAATATCGACACTTTGCAAGCGTATGGGGATTCTCAACTCATTGTAAGGCAAGTGAACGACGAGTATGCTGTCAAGAATGAAAACCTCGTGCCATACCATCAAAGAGTCAAGCACCTTATGGCACAGTTTCACGAAGTATATGTAAGCCACATTCCCAGATCTGAGAATGACAAAGCAGACGCATTGGCTAAACTGGCAGCATCGTTAACGCTTCCCGATGAAAGAGACATACAGGTTACTGTTGGTGAACGACGGTTATTACCACCCGCTCTCGAACGGATAGAAAAACTTCAAGAAACATGTGCGGTCTCCGTATTTGAAATTGACGAGGAATCAGATTGGAGAGAGCATATGATTGAGTACTGCCGGAATGGGAAGTTGCCTAGCGATTTGAAGAAAAGAGTGTACATAAGACGAACAGCTCTTCGTTTTACTTATATAAATGATACCTTGTATAGAAAGTCCTTTGATGGGATACTTTTAAGGTGTCTATCAAAAGAAGAAGCAGCACATGCTCTTAGGGACACTCACTCGGGCATCTGCGGAGCTCATCAAGCAGGTCCAAAACTCGCAGCTCAATTAAGAAGGATAGGATATTATTGGCCCACCATGGTACAAGACGCAATAAAATTTGCTCGCGCCTGTAAAGCATGCCAGATACATGGGGATTTCATACACCAACCTCCCCTGCCTCTCCATCCCTCTGTGCTGTCATATCCGTTTGATACTTGGGTATTTGACGTCATGGGTCCCATAAGCCCAAAATCGTCAAAGCAAGACCAATACATACTGGCTGGAACTGATAGTTTCTCCAAATGGTCAGAAGTTGTCCCTCTCAAATCGGTCAAGGCCGAAGATGTAGCCAACTTTATCCGAAAACATATCATCTACCGCTTCGGTGTCCCCTCAAAGATTATATCTGAAAATGCCACCTACTTCAGATGTAAGGCCATGGTTCAATTGTGTGAAAAATACAACATACAACATGCATTTTCGTCAAGTTATAACCCCACAGCAAACGGACAAGCTGAAGCTTTCAACAAAGTTCTCGGCGGTATTCTAAAGAAAATGGTCTCAAGAAACAAGAGAGATTGGCATGAACGCTTACCCGAGGCATTATGGGCCTATAGGACTACAGTCCGAACGGCGACAGGGTGCACACCATATAGTTTGGTTTATGGATCCGAAGCAGTGTTACCACTTGAGATTCAGTTACCATCACTAAGAATAGCCACCCATATAACAAATCCAGATGAAAATGCAAGGGTGAGGCTTGCGGAACTTGAGGCACTTGATGAAAAACGACTTGCTGTCCAACAAAGGCTCGAGATTTATCAAGCACAGGTGGCAGGAGCCTTTAACAAAAAGGTGAAGTTCAGATCATTCAAAGTCGGAGACTTGGTCCTAACTTTACGAAGGCCCATCATCGTCACCAGAAAGTCAAAAGGAAAATTCAAGCCAAAATGGGAAGGACCTTATGTCATCACCAAGGTCTTTAGCAAGGGGCATACGAGCTATCAAATGCCGACGGAGATCGTATCTACTCATGTGTAAATGGAAAGTTCGTTAAGAAGTTCCACGCATGAAGGGGCTCGCTGGGCTGAAAACCTGAAAGGGCGGTCCAGGCAAAAGTTAGAGCCGACAAAAAAAAAAAAAAAGCTCGCTGGGTTGAAAAGCCGGGAAGGCGGCCCAGGCAAAAGTTAGAGCACAAATCTTCCCGAACTACGACGGCTTGATTCCCCAAAAGGGATACGTAGGTAGTCTAGTTTTAAAACAACTAGATGCAGCCACCCAACCCAAAAATCATCATCCCTGAATCAAATCAGGTGAACTACGTGTGGCTTGATCCTTTCACAGGGTACGTAGGCAGCTTAATTTAAATTAGGAGCAGCCGCAAAATTTGAAAACAAACCACTTTCCTGATTCAGTCAGGGGAACTACGTTGGCTTGATCCCTTAACAGGGTACGTAGGCAGTCTAGTACCAAATTCTAGATGCAGCCACAAAATCATCAAAATCATATACTCTATATGAACAGGTTGCAATCAGACGGCACAAAGCCTTACACCTTTGAAGAACTCATGTACGAGTATAAACTACGACAGGTGAAAAGAAAGTTGTCAAACCTCGTACACGCAAAGCTATTACACGCACGACGTTTGAGGGGGCACTGTTTAAACAAAAAAAAAAGGAGGAGACGCAGTCAAATAAAGAAGAGATCAGCATTAGCCATTCCATGGTCAAAGTGGTTACAATATATAATCATCTCCACTACCAAAATACAGGAGATAAGAGAGTTTGAAATTTTTAAATTCTTGTTACAATTCAATCCCCTTAATACTATAAAAGCAGGCATAGTGTGAGAGGGTGGGCAGAAGAAAAAAAAAAAAGCAGAAAAAGGACTCCCGGAGGAGAAGAAGAGAAGAGCAGAAAAAGGGTTGCGTTGCTTTCTTCTTCATCACCAGCAAAAGGATCAGAAAGGTGGAGCTCTCTTTCTTTCTTTTTCTTTCTCTTTTTTTTGCAGGTTTCTGCCGGAAGGTGTCCGCAGTCCTAACTCCTCACTGAAGAGTGATGAGGCACACAGCCTTGCATCATTTGCAGAATAGGCCACAAAAAAAGGACCAATTTCAAGTCAACATGCCAATAATGGAGAGCAGAAAATCACAAGCTCTGGAGTATTTGCTGTTTGAAAGCAAGAGGAGGAGGCTGAAATTGGAGGCTGTTTTATATCTGCAAGCAGGAGGAGGGAGTCAGAATTTGAAGCCAAACAAAGAAACATGCGGGAAGGAACTCAAAATGTGGAGTCTAGAGGTTGAAGCTAAGAGAATAATATTCAGCATCAAAACATATGCATTGTAAACAAGACATGCATCCGGGAGTATCCATATATGACAGAATTACTGAAGGCACGCATGAGGATGGAGAGAATGAATAAAGACAAGTCCTAGATGCTTTCGACAAAGGAAAGGGAACCCCTGGAGCTTGTTATGGCTCTTAATCAAAATGATGTCATCAGATTCTCAAGTCAAAAAAGTGCAAGAGGTGGTGAAAGACAAATTGACAATTGAATCATGTTTTGCCAAATACAATTGATACGTCATGTCCAGTTTGATTCCATTTGTAGAAGGACAAAATTCTCAATTACACATTTTGAAGTCCATGCAAAGAGGAGCCACGAAACTAACAAAGTTTTAGGTAAACAATTGCTCACCAAGAGGTTCAGATGAGAAGCATCTAATCTGCAAAAAAACAACTGCATGATCACCACCGAGAGCTATTGATGCACCAAAACTGATGAAAGGGGAACAAATATGTCTGCAAGCTTCACCTCTTCAGAAACGGTGGGTTGGTGATCAAAGGGAGTTCAAAGTCTACATAAAAAGAAATGACAATACTCCAATATCATCGAAGTGTTCTTCAGTAAATAAGAAGAATGCATAATTGCAAATGTATGATTGCCCCTTCATGGGCTACATGGCTCTTCTAAATCAAGAGCACTCAGGCAAGTCTGATATGACTAAGGAAAGTAGTCAGTGGTCTTATATATGATATTACCTCATGAGAAGTACACCTTCAGTTTTATGTTTCTGCACATAAAACATCAACCATTAGAATCATATTAATGAAAGAGATGATTCTGAATGGGACAAACGCTCAGTGGCTTTGTGGAATTGCATACACATAATCAAATTGGGTATTGAATCTATTTACAAATTTCAAATAGAGGTCAGCAGCTACCTAATCAAACTCGATCGCGCATGATCAAATTCAGAATAAAAGGGGCAAAACGCAGTAAGTGGACTGCAGCCAAGACACCCAAATTTCTTCATGGGTATGGATAATGATGTCAAAGACAAGCAATGAGTTCGAGATTATTACCTGGTGAAACTCGTGGATCGATCGAATTGCGAGGAACGGGAATAAGGCCGATTGAAGTGTGAAGTGAAGGGATAAGATCCACCTCCTTGCCATTTATAGAGGAGCGCACCCTTCGAGTTTGAATCCCAGTGACATTCGATCTCCATCCGCAGCTGGGACCCTATTTCTAAGATGATGATCACTGATGTTTTGAGCTTATCGGATTGAGGAAGACGCCTTCGGGGTTCCGTTGTTGAATGGAGTTTGTGGTGCAGATGATGTTATCAAGACTGTAAGTTTCACTTGGGCTCTATTATCCAACAAGGACCAAGTCCACTCAAGTCTGCAAAAGAATGAAATGAAAAAATCATCTAGTCTGCCAAAACACCTATATAATCACCACCGAGAGTTATTAATTCTACAAATATGTCGGCAAGCTCGGTGGTCAAAAAGAGTTCAAGATCTGCATGCTAGAACGACACAGTGCTCCAGAATCATCAACGTGTACTCCAATGTATGTGTATGGTTACCATTCCAAAAGCTACGTGGCTCTTCGAAGTCAAAAGCACTCAAGGCATGTCTCAGATGCATCTATATATAAGAGTCCTTGTTTAATTGGAGTTATGGTGGTGTATATAGCCAAGACATGTTTGTTTAATTGAAGCGGTGGTGGTATCTAATTAAGGCAAAGTAATTATTGTCTTTAATTAGTGTTCATTTCAAAAGGTTATGGATGAATCATCTGTGCATGTAAGTGGAACAAAAATGAAGTTGATTTATCGGACAAAGACCATACTAAGGTATTCAAGCCGGTCGCCACATCAAAGTCCATACAGCGAACAACTAGATCCATTTCAAATTATGCACGATGTTCATCACGATGGCAGCCTAAACCAATTGTCTGTCGACCACTAAATGAAAATGCAGCAGTGTATAAGACAACTTCAAAGACTCAAAGTCCCAACTATCGACCTTGACGTGATAGGTGCTCAAATTAAATGACAGACACCGCGATACAAGTTTTGAGGTCGCATCAAATTACCTGTCGAGTACAAGCCAAAATACAACAGTGCAAAAGCCCATCTCAAAATATCAAGGCCCACTGTAAAGCTCCGCACGACGGGTGCCCAAATCAAATAAAATGTCTCAAAGGAAAGTTTCGGGCCTCCTACAAATCAAATGGAAACAAGCCCACTCAACAAATACCCTTTGTCGATACAAGTTGAGGTTCCATCAAATTATCTGTCGAGTACAAGCTAAAATACAACAGTGCAAAAGCCAATCTCAAAATGTTAAGGCCCACTGTAAAATTTGGCACGACGGGTGCCCAAATCAAATAAAATGCCTCCAAGAAAAATCTATGGCCCTCTCACAAATGAAAGGGAAATAAGCCCACAAAAGACAATGCAAGTCCAAATACAGCAGTGTAAAAAAGTCTACTTCAAATCTCAAGGCCTGACTGCAAAGCCCAGGATGTTAGGTGTCCAAATCAAATCAGCTGGCACCCCACCAAATGAAGTATCGACAAAAATGCAATTGATGGATTCAAATACATCTGTCAAAACCAAATCCAGGCGTGAACTACAATGGTTTGATTCCCACAAAGGGATATGTAGGCAGTCTGGATTCAAATCCGGATACAACCATGGCTAAAACCAAATCCTGGTTCTTTTCAAGCCAATTTCCTAAACACATGATCGAATCCCTGACCACCAGTCAAAAGTTGACCAGTCCAAAATGACTTCAGTCAAATTCATCATTCCAAACAGAATCCCTGACTCCACCAGTCAAATTCGGCCAGTCCCAATGAATCACTGACTTCGTCAAATTCTACCAAAAAAAATCAAATTCATTCCCAAATCATACAGTTAAAGTCCATACAAAATTCTTGGGCTTTAAACCAAATAAAATGAACTACGGACGGTTTGATCCCTCAAACGGGGTACGTAGGCAATCTAGCGACCCACTAGATGCAACCACCATCCCAAAAGAATCCCTGATTTCATCAGTCAAATTCACCATTCCAAACAGAATCTCTGACCACCAGTCAAAATCGGCTAGTCCAAATGACTTCAGTCAAATTCTCAAATTCTTTCCCAAATTCGAACTACACCGGTTTGATCCCTTCACAGGGTATGTAGGCAGTCTAGATTTAAATCTGGATGCAACCACAACTTCAAATAAATCATCGGATCTTCTGAAGCCTCGCTCCATAGCTCATACATCTTCAGATACAAATCCCAAACACTACTCTCATCTCAAAATCAAAGCCCTCCAACGAGTCATTCACTTGTTGGGGATCTTGAATTACGAATGGCTTGATCCCTTCCTCGAGGGTACGTAGGCAACCCATTCAAAATTCCGGGTGCAGCCACAAAAACAAACAAACCCAAACACCCCTCTAGTTGGTATTTTCATTCAGAATCAAAGGGTTTTCCTCTTGAAATGAGGGGATGTAATTAAGAGATATTCTTATCTTGAATAGTTCGAACTTAACATAATAAAAGTTCTAGCTCCCTCAATGAGATAGAACGAAATTATGTTGAGTATATTAATTTATCATTTTTGCTCAACATAGTTTTTGGCGCCGTCTGTGGGAACTATTTTCCCTTTCATCTCCTTTTGAAGTTACTAATGTATTTTGTGGGTGAGATCGAAGAACTATACTCGGATGCGCTATTTCATGTGATTGACGCTCCCACATCTTTTAACGTCCTATTGGGGCGTCCATGGCTTCACATATATGGAGTTGTTCCTTCAACACTGCACCAATATTTTAAATTTAGGGCAAATGGCGTGGTGAAGAAGGTTTTGGCATACGTGGATCCTTTCAAAGGAGAGGAGGTTAACTACTCAGATGCCAAATTTTATATATCCCCGGCTGTAACTGCTTCACAGCCATCAAAGACAAGGAAGTCGTAAAAAGATGGAGTGATCTCACAGAAACTTGAGGCTACCAAGCCAACAAGGCCAGTCCAAGTTAAAGTAGCAAGTCAATCCATGTCAACCCTAAAAAGTGAAGAGTCTTCAGTTTCAAAAGCACCGAAGCCAAAGATGATTTTCAAATACGTAAAGAAAGACCAATGTGAGCCTGGACAAAAAGCGCTCACCCAAGTCAAGGATACAATGGATGCACTCATGATTAGCTATACTAAGCCACTTCGGAAAGTTGACTAGTCCATTCCTGAAGATAATTTGGTGATTTCCACCGTGTTTGGAAGGAATAAAGGCCAGTATAGTCGAATTGTATCATTCAAAAGTCCACCATCTGTCCCGTTGAAAGTCAATCCCAAAAGGCTTAAGAGGAATCTGAAAAACAAGCCACTTAAATTCACGGTTCAACATATGGATGGGATGCTTAAAGTACGAGTTCCAGAGCCTAACTCTAATATCTTTACAGATTATGAGAAAGCAATCTTTGCAAACGAGTCATCACGTGTTTCTGTCTTTCAACGTCTTGGAACCAAATTTCCACCAAGGGTGTCGTTTTTTCGACGCATGGCGGTCAACGACCAACCACGAGTCTCAGCTCTTAGTCGTTTGAGTAAGAATTCCCCGTCGCACTCCAAAAGGTCACAATCAACTCAAAAGTGGCAAAAGAAGCGACTTGTGAAGGTGATCTTCAAAAAGACCATGGGAGATATCACAAATAACGAGATAAGTTCTTCATTCTCAGTAAATTGTGTTTCAGTCGATGGAGAACAACCAAGTGAAGATCAAGATGAAGAGTTTATTGATACAGCCGAACCCGCTCCACCACAAATAGAAGATGGAGGCCAAGCAACTATTGATGACCTTCAAGAAATCAATCTCGGGACAACGGAAAAGCCAAAACCGATATTTGTGAGTGCTTTATTGACCCCCGAAGAATTGGAGGACTACAAATCCCTACTCCATGAATATAAAGATGTTTTCGCCTGGGGGTATCAAGACATGCCTGGTTTGGACCCTAAGGTTGCGGTTCAAAAGTTAGCTGTCTCAAAAGAAAAACCTTGGGTGAAACAAGCTCCACGACGCTTCCGCTCGGAACTCGCTGTTCAAATTGAGTCTGAGATTGACAAACTTATCGATGTCGGTTTCATTCGAGAAGTAAAGTACCCTACATGGTTGGCTAGTATCGTTCCTGTCCAAAAGAAGAATGGACAAATCCGCATATGTGTTGACTATAGGGATCTCAATGACGCTTGCCCAAAAGATGAGTTCCCACTTCCGATAACAGAATTATTGGTCAACGCTACGACAGGGTATGGTGCCCTATCCTTTATGGATGGGTTCTCGGGTTACAACCAAATAAAGATGGCACCCGAGGACGAGGAACTCACAGCCTTCCGTACGCCAAGAGGGGTATACTGCTATACAGTGATGACATTCGGCTTGAAAAATGCGGGGGCAACTTATCAAAGAGGAATGACATTCGTTTTCTATGATTTGTCGCATAATACCGTTGAGTGTTACGTCGATGATTTGGTGGTCAAAACAAGAAAAAGACAACACCACCTGGCTGATTTGAGAATAGTTCTTGAAAGGCTTCGAAAATATCAGCTGAAGATGAACCCGTTTAAATGTGCATTTGGGGTAACATCGGGAACGTTCCTTGGCTTCGTCGTCAGATATCGAGGAATTGAAATTGATCCCACAAAAATAAAGGCAATTAGAGAAATGCCACCCCCTCAAAATTTACGGGAACTAAGAGGCTTACAAGGAAGACTAGCATACATAAGAAGGTTTATTTCTAACCTTTCTGGAAGGTGTCAACCCTTCGCAAGACTAATGAAGAAGGATGTTCCATTTGAATGGGATCAAGCTTGTCAAAATGCTCTCGACAGTATCAAAGAGTACCTACTTAACCCACCAGTGTTAATGGCACCCATCAAAGGAAAACCTTTAATCCTCTACATTGCAGCGCTTGAGCGGTCTTTAGGGGCAATGCTTGCACAAAATAACGATGAGGAGAAAGAGAATGTCCTATATTATCTAAGCAGAACACTTGTGGGGGCAGAACACAATTACACCCCCATCGAGAAGGTGTGTTTAGCTTTGGTATTCGCTACCCAGAAACTGCGACACTACATGCTTGCCCATAGCATTACATTGATTTCCAAAGCAGACCCGCTTAGATACTTAATGTCAAAACCAGTGTTATCCGGACGTCTTGCAAAATGGTCTTTATTCCTGTCAGAGTTCGACATCAAATTCGTGTCTCAAAAAGCAGTCAAAGGACAAGCACTCGCTGACTTCCTTGCAGCACATCCGGTGCCCGACTATATGGAACTGTCCCAAGACCTGCCAGATGAGAATGTATTCTCTACAGAAGTAGCCACATGGCAGCTGTATTTCGATGGAGCTGCTAGAACAAGAGGTGCAGGGGCAGGGATCATATTCATTACGCCATCTGGAGGCTTGATCCCATATTCATTCTCCCTCATGACCATATGTTCAAATAATGTTGCGGAATATGAAGCTTTGATCATTGGGCTTGAGATAGCACTAGAGATGAATATCGACACTTTGCAAGCGTATGGGGATTCTCAACTCATTGTAAGGCAAGTGAACGACGAGTATGCTGTCAAGAATGAAAACCTCGTGCCATACCATCAAAGAGTCAAGCACCTTATGGCACAGTTTCACGAAGTATATGTAAGCCACATTCCCAGATCTGAGAATGACAAAGCAGACGCATTGGCTAAACTGGCAGCATCGTTAACGCTTCCCGATGAAAGAGACATACAGGTTACTGTTGGTGAACGACGGTTATTACCACCCGCTCTCGAACGGATAGAAAAACTTCAAGAAACATGTGCGGTCTCCGTATTTGAAATTGACGAGGAATCAGATTGGAGAGAGCATATGATTGAGTACTGCCGGAATGGGAAGTTGCCTAGCGATTTGAAGAAAAGAGTGTACATAAGACGAACAGCTCTTCGTTTTACTTATATAAATGATACCTTGTATAGAAAGTCCTTTGATGGGATACTTTTAAGGTGTCTATCAAAAGAAGAAGCAGCACATGCTCTTAGGGACACTCACTCGGGCATCTGCGGAGCTCATCAAGCAGGTCCAAAACTCGCAGCTCAATTAAGAAGGATAGGATATTATTGGCCCACCATGGTACAAGACGCAATAAAATTTGCTCGCGCCTGTAAAGCATGCCAGATACATGGGGATTTCATACACCAACCTCCCCTGCCTCTCCATCCCTCTGTGCTGTCATATCCGTTTGATACTTGGGTATTTGACGTCATGGGTCCCATAAGCCCAAAATCGTCAAAGCAAGACCAATACATACTGGCTGGAACTGATAGTTTCTCCAAATGGTCAGAAGTTGTCCCTCTCAAATCGGTCAAGGCCGAAGATATAGCCAACTTTATCCGAAGACATATCATCTACCGCTTCGGTGTCCCCTCAAAGATTATATCTGACAATGCCACCTACTTCAGATGTAAGGCCATGGTTCAATTGTGTGAAAAATACAACATACAACATGCATTTTCGTCAAGTTATAACCCCACAGCAAACGGACAAGCTGAAGCTTTCAACAAAGTTCTCGGCGGTATCCTAAAGAAAATGGTCTCAAGAAACAAGAGAGATTGGCATGAACGCTTACCCGAGGCATTATGGGCCTATAGGACTACAGTCCGAACGGCGACAGGGTGCACATCATATAGTTTGGTTTATGGATCCGAAGCAGTGTTACCACTTGAGATTCAGTTACCATCACTAAGAATAGCCACCCATATAACAAATCCAGATGAAAATGCAAGGGTGAGGCTTGCGGAACTTGAGGCACTTGATGAAAAACGACTTGCTGTCCAACAAAGGCTCGAGATTTATCAAGCACAGGTGGCAGGAGCCTTTAACAAAAAGGTGAAGTTCAGATCATTCAAAGTCGGAGACTTGGTCCTAACTTTACGAAGGCCCATCATCGTCACCAGAAAGTCAAAAGGAAAATTCAAGCCAAAATGGGAAGGACCTTATGTCATCACCAAGGTCTTTAGCAAGGGGGCATACGAGCTATCAAATGCCGACGGAGATCGTATCTACTCATGTGTAAATGGAAAGTTCGTTAAGAAGTTCCACGCATGAAGGGGCTCGCTGGGCTGAAAACCTGAAAGGGCGGTCCAGGCAAAAGTTAGAGCCGACAAAAAAAAAAAAAAAAAGCTCGCTGGGTTGAAAAGCCGGGAAGGCGGCCCAGGCAAAAGTTAGAGCACAAATCTTCCCGAACTACGACGGCTTGATTCCCCAAAAGGGATACGTAGGTAGTCTAGTTTTAAAACAACTAGATGCAGCCACCCAACCCAAAAATCATCATCCCTGAATCAAATCAGGTGAACTACGTGTGGCTTGATCCTTTCACAGGGTACGTAGGCAGCTTAATTTAAATTAGGAGCAGCCGCAAAATTTGAAAACAAACCACTTTCCTGATTCAGTCAGGGGAACTACGTTGGCTTGATCCCTTAACAGGGTACGTAGGCAGTCTAGTACCAAATTCTAGATGCAGCCACAAAATCATCAAAATCATATACTCTATATGAACAGGTTGCAATCAGACGGCACAAAGCCTTACACCTTTGAAGAACTCATGTACGAGTATAAACTACGACAGGTGAAAAGAAAGTTGTCAAACCTCGTACACGCAAAGCTATTACACGCACGACGTTTGAGGGGGCACTGTTTAAACAAAAAAAAAGGAGGAGACGCAGTCAAATAAAGAAGAGATCAGCATTAGCCATTCCATGGTCAAAGTGGTTACAATATATAATCATCTCCACTACCAAAATACAGGAGATAAGAGAGTTTGAAAGTTTTAAATTCTTGTTACAATTCAATCCCCTTAACACTATAAAAGCAGGCATAGTGTGAGAGGGTGGGCAGAAGAAAAAAAAAGCAGAAAAAGGACTCCCGGAGGAGAAGAAGAGAAGAGCAGAAAAAGGGTTGCGTTGCTTTCTTCTTCATCACCAGCAAAAGGATCAGAAAGGTGGAGCTCTCTTTCTTTCTTTTTCTCTCTTTTTTTTGCAGGTTTCTGCCGGAAGGTGTCCGCAGTCCTAACTCCTCACTGAAGAGTGATGAGGCACACAGCCTTGCATCATTTGCAGAATAGGCCACAAAAAAAAGGACCAATTTCAAGTCAACATGCCAATAATGGAGAGCAGAAAATCACAAGCTCTGGAGTATTTGCTGTTTGAAAGCAAGAGGAGGAGGCTGAAATTGGAGGCTGTTTTATATCTGCAAGCAGGAGGAGGGAGTCAGAATTTGAAGCCAAACAAAGAAACATGCGGGAAGGAACTCAAAATGTGGAGTCTAGAGGTTGAAGCTAAGAGAATAATATTCAGCATCAAAACATATGCATTGTAAACAAGACATGCATCCGGGAGTATCCATATATGACAGAATTACTGAAGGCACGCATGAGGATGGAGAGAATGAATAAAGACAAGTCCTAGATGCTTTCGACAAAGGAAAGGGAACCCCTGGAGCTTGTTATGGCTTTCTTAATCAAAATGATGTCATCAGATTCTCAAGTCAAAAAAGTGCAAGAGGTGGTGAAAGACAAATTGACAATTGAATCATGTTTTGCCAAATACAATTGATACGTCATGTCCAGTTTGATTCCATTTGTAGAAGGACAAAATTCTCAATTACACATTTTGAAGTCCATGCAAAGAGGAGCCACGAAACTAACAAAGTTTTAGGTAAACAATTGCTCACCAAGAGGTTCAGATGAGAAGCATCTAATCTGCAAAAAAACAACTGCATGATCACCACCGAGAGCTATTGATGCACCAAAACTGATGAAAGGGGAACAAATATGTCTGCAAGCTTCACCTCTTCAGAAACGGTGGGTTGGTGATCAAAGGGAGTTCAAAGTCTACATAAAAAGAAATGACAATACTCCAATATCATCGAAGTGTTCTTCAGTAAATAAGAAGAATGCATAATTGCAAATGTATGATTGCCCCTTCATGGGCTACATGGCTCTTCTAAATCAAGAGCACTCAGGCAAGTCTGATATGACTAAGGAAAGTAGTCAGTGGTCTTATATATGATATTACCTCATGAGAAGTACACCTTCAGTTTTATGTTTCTGCACATAAAACATCAACCATTAGAATCATATTAATGAAAGAGATGATTCTGAATGGGACAAACGCTCAGTGGCTTTGTGGAATTGCATACACATAATCAAATTGGGTATTGAATCTATTTACAAATTTCAAATAGAGGTCAGCAGCTACCTAATCAAACTCGATCGCGCATGATCAAATTCAGAATAAAAGGGGCAAAACGCAGTAAGTGGACTGCAGCCAAGACACCCAAATTTCTTCATGGGTATGGATAATGATGTCAAAGACAAGCAATGAGTTCGAGATTATTACCTGGTGAAACTCGTGGATCGATCGAATTGCGAGGAACGGGAATAAGGCCGATTGAAGTGTGAAGTGAAGGGATAAGATCCACCTCCTTGCCATTTATAGAGGAGCGCACCCTTCGAGTTTGAATCCCAGTGACATTCGATCTCCATCCGCAGCTGGGACCCTATTTCTAAGATGATGATCACTGATGTTTTGAGCTTATCGGATTGAGGAAGACGCCTTCGGGGTTCCGTTGTTGAATGGAGTTTGTGGTGCAGATGATGTTATCAAGACTGTAAGTTTCACTTGGGCTCTATTATCCAACAAGGACCAAGTCCACTCAAGTCTGCAAAAGAATGAAATGAAAAAATCATCTAGTCTGCCAAAACACCTATATAATCACCACCGAGAGTTATTAATTCTACAAATATGTCGGCAAGCTCGGTGGTAAAAAAGAGTTCAAGATCTGCATGCTAGAACGACACAGTGCTCCAGAATCATCAACGTGTACTCCAATGTATGTGTATGGTTACCATTCCAAAAGCTACGTGGCTCTTCGAAGTCAAAAGCACTCAAGGCATGTCTCAGATGCATCTATATATAAGAGTCCTTGTTTAATTGGAGTTATGGTGGTGTATATAGCCAAGACATGTTTGTTTAATTGAAGCGGTGGTGGTATCTAATTAAGGCAAAGTAATTATTGTCTTTAATTAGTGTTCATTTCAAAAGGTTATGGATGAATCATCTGTGCATGTAAGTGGAACAAAAATGAAGTTGATTTATCGGACAAAGACCATACTAAGGTATTCAAGCCGGTCGCCACATCAAAGTCCATACAGCGAACAACTAGATCCATTTCAAATTATGCACGATGTTCATCACGATGGCAGCCTAAACCAATTGTCTGTCGACCACTAAATGAAAATGCAGCAGTGTATAAGACAACTTCAAAGACTCAAAGTCCCAACTATCGACCTTGACGTGATAGGTGCTCAAATTAAATGACAGACACCGCGATACAAGTTTTGAGGTCGCATCAAATTACCTGTCGAGTACAAGCCAAAATACAACAGTGCAAAAGCCCATCTCAAAATATCAAGGCCCACTGTAAAGCTCCGCACGACGGGTGCCCAAATCAAATAAAATGTCTCAAAGGAAAGTTTCGGGCCTCCTACAAATCAAATGGAAACAAGCCCACTCAACAAATACCCTTTGTCGATACAAGTTGAGGTTCCATCAAATTATCTGTCGAGTACAAGCTAAAATACAACAGTGCAAAAGCCAATCTCAAAATGTTAAGGCCCACTGTAAAATTTGGCACGACGGGTGCCCAAATCAAATAAAATGCCTCCAAGAAAAATCTATGGGCCTCTCACAAATGAAAGGGAAATAAGCCCACAAAAGACAATGCAAGTCCAAATACAGCAGTGTAAAAAAGTCTACTTCAAATCTCAAGGCCTGACTGCAAAGCCCAGAATGTTGGGTGTCCAAATCAAATCAGCTGGCACCCCACCAAATGAAGTATCGACAAAAATGCAATTGATGGATTCAAATACATCTGTCAAAACCAAATCCAGGCGTGAACTACAATGGTTTGATTCCCACAAAGGGATATGTAGGCAGTCTGGATTCAAATCCGGATACAACCATGGCTAAAACCAAATCCTGGTTCTTTTCAGGCCAATTTCCTAAACACATGATCGAATCCCTGACCACCAGTCAAAAGTTGACCAGTCCAAAATGACTTCAGTCAAATTCATCATTCCAAACAGAATCCCTGACTCCACCAGTCAAATTCGGCCAGTCCCAATGAATCATTGACTTCGTCAAATTCTACCAAAAAAAATCAAATTCATTCCCAAATCATACAGTTAAAGTCCATACAAAATTCTTGGGCTTTAAACCAAATAAAATGAACTACGGACGGTTTGATCCCTCAAACGGGGTACGTAGGCAATCTAGCGACCCACTAGATGCAACCACCATCCCAAAAGAATCCCTGATTTCATCAGTCAAATTCACCATTCCAAACAGAATCTCTGACCACCAGTCAAAATCGGCTAGTCCAAATGACTTCAGTCAAATTCTCAAATTCTTTCCCAAATTCGAACTACACCGGTTTGATCCCTTCACAGGGTATGTAGGCAGTCTAGATTTAAATCTGGATGCAACCACAACTTCAAATAAATCATCGGATCTTCTGAAGCCTCACTCCATAGCTCATACATCTTCAGATACAAATCCCAAACACTACTCTCATCTCAAAATCAAAGCCCTCCAACGAGTCATTCACTTGTTGGGGATCTTGAACTACGAATGACTTGATCCCTTCCTCGAGGGTACGTAGACAACCCATTCAAAATTCCGGGTGCAGCCACAAAAACAAACAAACCCAAACACCCCTCTAGTTGGTATTTTCATTCGGAATCAAAGGGTTTTCCTCTTGAAATGAGGGGATGTAATTAAGAGATATTCTTATCTTGAATAGTTCGAACTTAACATAATAAAAGTTCTAGCTCCCTCAATGAGATAGAACGAAATTATGTTGAGTATATTAATTTACCATTTTTGCTCAACATAGCCGACGAATATTCGATATTATCGTCAGCTATATTTATTTTATTTATTTTGCTATAGCCAACGTATTTGATGATCAAACTTGACAAACTAAAATTTGACTGTCTGATATGACTATCAAGATAAAATACATGTATGAGAACAAATTCAAGTTGATCTGAAAATGTTAAGGGCTCGATCCGGACGATCAATCCCTTAAATTAATCCTCTAAACGAACGAAAACGTTCATTTAACTGTCTAAATTACGTATTTTAGCTGGATCTTTAACTGAAAATAGTTTCAAATTAATAGATGAGATGCAAGAAGTGGTATAAAAATTTACTAAAAAATAACCACTGAAGATATGGCTACCCATAAGGAGAAAGAATGGTAAATTACATTTACCGCAACGATCGACATTGAGACTTTACCGGAATTACATGATTTTTCAACCGTAAACGTATTTCATCATTCCGGTCATATCTTATTTTACGACATTTTTGAGTTTGAAAGTTCTACGAAGAGTTTGTTTTTGACACGGAACATTTTTTAAAAGTTTTATTTATTATAGCATAGCTAACGATAAAACATAAAATTCGTCGGCTATAGTACCTTTACCCAACAACATTCATATAGGGTATTCGTCGGCTATGATTTTTTTGGCCGACGAAGGCTTTTTTCATCTGCTAAAATCTACTATAACAGACGGAATTTTCCTTCGTCGGCCTGTTTTTTTTCATTAGCTATACTCTGTTCGCTAGTAGTGTCATTCTTTTACATGAATTAGAGACGGATTCATCAGAGACTCATATATGAGCCACAAAAGCCATCAAATTAAACAGTCTTTATAATTTGGGTTTTTAGCTAATAATCTCAAATAAAAATAAATATAGACATAAGAAAATAAATGAACCTTAATGTATAGGAAATTAAGAAGCTGAATAGCCCCCACATACTTTGATGTTGATACATGATTCTCGTTCTACAAAAATTAAAAAGCAAAATGAATTGCTTCGCAGTTACTTTGTAACTTATCAACCTTCTATCTGCTTTTCTTTCATAATTAAAAACTGTCTTCACGTAGTTAAATTATTTTGGTCGCCTAAATTCTTAACAGACGCTTCATATACGACCAAACTTAAATCAGGGACGTAGGCACATGAAGGGTTGATTGGGCTATAGCCCAACCGAAAACTGTCTTATTCAAAAAAAAAATGCACCACATGTACTGAACCTTTTGATAGTCAAGTTGGTTATGGCTTTAGCTATCATGCAAGAGGTCACATGTTCGATCCACATCATTCTTCCAACTTCAACAATTTTCAATGTCTTCTCTCCTTTTTTTTTCTGTCGATTCTTGCTTGTTTTTTCCCCTTTCTTCTTTTACTAACTTTTAGTTTCTTTTTGTACTAACCTACTAATTATACATAAAAACATGATTCATTTGGTGATACAATAGACATTGATTGTAAAGTATTATATGCATGTTAGGTTATGGAAACTCAAAAAAAAATTTGCTGAAGACACCAAAAATTAGCCCAACCCATCTAGTATTCCTGGATACGTCCCTGACTTAAACGATGAATATTTGGTCATCTAGGCTATATAACAACAAAAAATGATTCTTAAGAGACAAAATTAATATTGATGTCGCTTAAGGTTTTCTTTCTACTAGTGTGTAGTTCTTGATAGCTTGATCGTTTTGAATACATATACTAATTGTTGAAGCTAACATTAGAAATTTTAAATCTCGGATGATTGATAGGCATCTTGCTTACTTCCCAAAACCTTTAATTATTATTTGTATTAGATAAAAACTTAATTGATCAAGGCTCTATCAATATACACTCACATTAATGTTTTTTTTTCATTCTACACTCAAAACCTTTAATTATTATTTGTATTTGTTTTTCAATATGTCTAATTTACTCTTCTACTATAAAAAATTAAATTAAATTATTTCTTTAATTTAAGTATCGATATCAATTGCATCCATAATTCTATATTAATCAATTTCATCCATAATTTTTTCCATGCTATAATTTTGTATTGTTCTAGATGTTTGGGATTTGCTACCTACCCATGGTGGGTTGGTACGTATGCTATAATTTTTTATTATTGGCTTCAATGTGTATATATATTCATTACCAAACTATTCGATTTGTAAGAAAAGTTTGCGTTCTTGTTCATGTTCTACTTAGTAGGTATTTTTTTTTCCAAAGAGCATTCATATATAGTTTTGTTGTCTCTCTACGTACTCAAAAAATATATAATTGTAAGTTACACATTCTTATTATTTGAATAATTTTTTTTTGTAGGTATATTATTATATCATTTTTCATCCTGATCGAGAGAACTTTTTACTTCTAACTATTTACATTTCTAATGTATCTATTCAATAGGACATGATATAATAATATACATAAAAAAAATACCCAAAATAGGGTTTAGGGTATATAATTTGTGTCCATTTCATTATATATATATATATATATATATATATATATATATGCACCTTTCTATCAACTCAAGGCAGGAAATGCGGATAGCCAAGATGGAATTGACTCTAGTAGTCCACTACTCGATGGTGAAACATGGGACTTGTCTATATATATATATATATAAAAGTAGTCCACTACTCGATGGTGGAACATGGGACTTGTCTAGTGGAACATGGGACTTGTCTATATATATATATATAAAAGTAGTCCACTACTCGATGGTGGAACATGGGACTTGTCTATATATATATATATATTAACGGCGTAAGCACCTTTCTATCAACTCAAGGCAGGAAATGCGCATAGCCAAGATGGAATTGACTGTAGTAGTCCACTACTCGATGGTGGAACATGGGACTTGTCTATTCTTAGAGAAATATATATATATATCTTGGTACTATATATACATATATTAACATTAGACTGTGTAAAGTGAAGTTTGATATAATGTACGTTTAATTTCTTTTGACTCGTGGTAGTGAACACAATTTAACTCTCATCATTTCCAACGATTCCAATCGTTTCAATGCATTGCTAGCTTGCTCCTTATATAAGGGCTCTTCTTGTACACTGTAATTAGCATTACCAAGCTTCTTCCCCTGCCTCCATTATTAGATCTAAGGTGTTCCTTTCTCAACATAATCCATTTCTTATTACTTCTTGTTTTCTTTTCTTTTTTCGGATTATTGATGTCTGTTTTTTCTAAACCTGGCTATATTGCATATTGATTGATTTTTATTTTGTAGATGGAACAACGAAAATGGGAGGACTTAGATAAGGACTGTTTGGTGAAAGTCTTTGAGAAAGTTGATATGGAGTCACTGCTCTTGGATATTCCTTTTGTTTGCAAATCATGGCACAAAGGAACACTAAATCCTTCTTGCTGGAATAGTCTCATCTTTCCGTACTTTGAACCTGAATTTCCTTACTGTGAACGTGATTATCCAATCTATGACAGATTTGTTTCTGAATTTGGCCTTGATAGGAACCGCTTCTCTGTAAGTGCCTTTATCAAGTTTGTTGTCAATCATAGCCAAGGAAATGCTGTTTCTCTCAAGCTACCTGGATGCTCGTCCCTAGAAGCCTTTGAATATGTTTCAAATGAGTATGTTTTGTCTCTTAAGTAATTATTTGTGTATTTGATATGCCTTGGGATACTTTACTGAAACTATTATGTGATTTCAGGTGCCCTAACATCATGTTTTTTCGTTTACCAAGATGTTTGCTGTGGGAAGATGGCATCGATCTGGAATTGATTGGCAAGTTCAAGAATTTGTTTATGTTGTCTCTGGGAAGCTGCACTTATTTGGATAGAGTTCTTGCAGTAGTCAGCAACCACTGCAAGCTTTTTTCTCATTTGAAACTGTCTAATGCCCAAATTGGTAAGGAGGAGGCTACAACAATTGTCAACTTAATCCCTCATATAAAGCTCTTGAGGATGAATGGTGCACAGATTGATCGGGATAATCTTGTCATATTACTGAAGGGCTGCAAAGAACTTGTGAGGTTGGATGCTAGGGATTGTATCGGTTTCAATGAGGGTGATGATGAAATAGCAAAGCTGGCTTCTCATATCAAAAACTTTCACTGTGAGGGATCTAAAGAGCACGTTGAATATCCATTTAGTATGTGTTCTTTTTCTCAATTTTTTCCTTCATTGACAATGGATTATGTCAAAGAAATAGCTTCAATGATTGCTGAGGTTGATGTAGAGGCACAGGTTGATGGAGAGGGAGAGGGGGAAGTTGATATTGAAGAAAGGGTTGAACCTTAATTGAGCTTTTTATATATTTTGGTGTTCTTATGTGTTCTCATGTCAGATCTATATCAAATAAGTTTTCCTAAGGCTAACGTATTTATGTATCGGTCTTTTCCGAACCTATAAGCATTTAGAAGCAATTTTCTTGGTCTGTGTCCATGATTCAATCTCCAGTTTCTTTCCTTAATTTTGGCTGAAACATAATTGAATGAAGCATTGCTACCAAGTTTACATTTCTTTGTCATACGACAATTCATTCAATTGAGGTGCAATAGTTCATAGTTTTTAGCATTATCAATTCATCATCCTGTAAAGTTAATCTACATCAATTTGGTAATATCCTAAAACTAACCACCGGCTAGTTAAGGTTGATATGGATCACTTTTGTAAAACTGGATTAATCTGTGGTCAATTGTAGCAGTGGTGCTATGTTTGCATGCTACTTCTGCCTTGATGCTGTTGGGTAGCATTAATTGGAAATGCATTTTCTACCTTCGGTCATCTTCCCATAACAAAATTATTGGTAGAACCGTAGAACTTGAAGAGCAGTCAATTTCACACTACGAAAGAGTTAGTTTTATAAATATTCTTTAATTTATGACTCAAAATGTAGGCACATGTGACTAAATAGCATATTTTGACTACACTTTGACTAACCACAATAGTTAAATCTGCAACAACCAAGACATGTAACAGACATATGACTGTGTCAGCTATTATTAACCATGACCGCCACCCGAATGGTATAGTGGCGCGTCCTCACGCGCTGTCTGAATATCACCCTATGGTAACATAATGGGCTAAGCATCCCACATCGAACAACATTTTAAAGTCTTCTCAATAGCAAAATATAAATAGTAACTCTCTCTCTCATTGAGGAAGCAATTACTTCTTATCTACTGTTATTATGTCAACACCAATACTGACTTACACGCTGGAGAGTCGAAGATCGTCCTTTGGCGGTTTAGACCTCTACGTGATTTATTCTTGTTGATAGGTTAATAGAACGGGAAAAGAGGACGTTGTGAGTTACATTGGTATCAGTGATCGTTTAACGCTATCTGACTATACTCAACATTAGCGCCATCTGTGGGAAACTTGAGCAAAATGTTTCTCAAGTCAAGTCACCATGGCTAACGACGAAAACAATCAAGCGAATCAAACGCCACCAGATATCAGTAACGTTGTAAGGAGGTTAAATTTCGAGACTCCCCCTGAAGGAGTGATCGGAATCGCCGTCCCTGACATTGAGAGCATTGATGACGGGAAGTGGGAGACCGCTGGTCAGTGATGACGCTGCCAAACTAGCATTGGCCATCAGGGATCTTCAAGAGGAGAAGAAGGTGAGACTTGCATTAGAGAAAGAACTTCGCTTACTGGAAGCGAGAAGAGAAAAATAAGCTGAAGGATTGGGAGAAAGCGAATCTGTCATAGTCAGTTCTAAGTCGAGAGAGCCAGGGGAGGGATTAGGATAGGAAATCAGAGACTGGTGCATATCGATTACTCTATCATAACTGCCTAGCTAAGTGATCAGCGCCCTCTTTCCCCGGTGAGAATCAAAGAACGAGTTCATCATCCAAGAGGACAAAGACGTTATAAAGAAGAGGTTGGAGTGCAATAGATGAGGAGATTGGCAGAGATATAGCCCTTAACCATTAACTTGAATTCTCTATGTTTCTTTCTTCCTCGATATAGCCCTTAACCATTAACTTGAATTCTCTATGTTTCTTTCTTCCTCGTTATTTCTCTGTCATTTAGAGGGGAATTCGCTTTCATCCTTTTTTTCCTTCTTCCTTACTTTTCATTACTAGCTAATGCCAAATAACACCTTGTGGTTTATCAGTCACTCGTCACTTGGTTGAATTGAGAACTTAAACAAGGGAGAGTATTCCATGCACAGTTAAAAGATAAAAAAACAGAAAAACAAAAGTGAACAGTGCATACATCTGACGGTGAGGAGATAATCGAACGGTGTGAATTGGGCGGGTCACGGGCGATGATGGTGCACGGAATAATTTTCGCTTTAACAAATCTCATTGCACTATATAATAAAACAGTAAACTACAATTTAGTTATCAACTAAATTTCAGTTTACAAATAAACTTTTTAGACAATATTTTACACAATAAAGGACACAAATTAACAAATTATAACAAGTTGATGTCCACATGCCATGTGTCACTATGTTTTTACCACAATACCCTTACTAAATATTTCTACTGTGAAATGTGTTACGCGCTCTAACTTGTCTAAAAGTGCTACTGCCCTTCAACACGCTTACTGCTACTGCCAAATTAGATGCTCGTCGCTGTTATTGTCTTAGATGCTAGTAACTGTGACGTGCCAGAAGTTGACCTGCAATTTAAAACCCTATCATTGTAGCATTAGTAAGTAGGGTATCGTTCTAACCGGGGACACTAGGGAATGATTTATATTCTACAATACAGAACATTAGTAATATTCACACATTTTATACATATATACAAATTATTATGGGGTTTTTAAAATGGTTCGAAAAAATAAAAAGAAATAAACAAAAATAAACAAACATATATACAAGTGATCATTCAATCCTTTCAACATTAAGAACAGCACAAAGCACCGATTAGTTAACATGCAAGGTTATGAATCGGATTAACAAGCAACATTTATAATTTCGAACACTTCAATTAATTTCAACCTTTAATGACTTCTCATGTGTTTTTAAGAACTTCAAATATGCCTGAACCTAAAACATATATGTGTCACCTTGTTTAAACCATCAAATATGCCTAATCTAAACAAGATACACTTACCGTTCACGTGTCGGTTGAAGACATGGTCATAGGTATGGCGTCACTCATCCTAATAGCATGCAAATCCCTCACCCTACCACCCTATGCAACAACTAGAACCAAGCCATCAAATATGCCTAACTTGATCCTAGATTACCACGGCAGATTAAACTCCCCCCTAATAGCTAACTTGTCTAGATTCAAGCTAACCTAGAGTTCGATTACGTGCTCAGGTGATGATTAATCAATTAAAGTTCTCTAATCATATAAACACAGCAAGTTAAGTCTTTTATTCACAACCTAAACATGCATTCTAATCATTATGTTCAAACAATCACATATAAGAAATCACAAAGAAGAATCACATGATCATGCTTGAAACATAAAACCGCAAAAACAATATATATATTCAATGAATTTCGACAAACACATAGATTACTCAAAAGCTTACATAGATCCATACCTAAGACCTCCTAGAGAAAATCGGCAAAGGTAGGGTGAAATTGGCGAAAGAATGGCTGAACTGTCACATCCCGATCCTGGAATTATTTTACGGTTGGTTACTTTGGTCTTTTACCATTTAAAGTAACCGTTTAACCGTACAATAATGGTAAAGTTGACTTTTTGGTAAGTCAAGAATTTGGGAAAACTTCCTTCTTGAAAGTTGTAGAGGGCGTCGTTACGAGTTCGTGGACACGTAGCACTCTCAAATCGGAGTTCGTATGAGAAAGTTATGAACAAAAGTATAAAGTTACTATGCGGTGAAATGGCTATATATAGGAGTTACCGGGGTGAAAAATCAGATTTCACCCGGCCTTTCTCTCTCCTCTCCCGACAGATTTTTCTGTCGGAACTTTCGACCGCCACCGCGCCGCCGTCCGGCCACCCCAAGCCTCCACACCGGTTCCAAAAGTTCGGCCTCCGAGTTTACTTCATTCCTAGGTAAGTTTTCCGACCTAACTCGCCGTAAATTGGGAGAAATTCCGGTTTGTTCTTCAAGTGTACAGTGTTTGTTCTTGATCTGATTTCTCCCTCCCTAGGTCACCATTTGATGAGTTCTTTATATGTTTAGGATGGGTTTTAGGTGTACTACAATCCCCTAGAATTTGGTAGCTTGATTCGAAGTGTGTAGGAAGAATTGAGGATTTGAAGTTTTGAAGTGTAAATTTTCGGGGTCTACTGTTCATCGAGTTTTTGACCTAGTTAGAGGCCGAATTGGCCTTCGAGTTGAACTAGAAAGTTGTCCCAAATGATGAGACGAAGCTACTGGTAAAATTTGGTGGCGATCCGAGGTCGTCGGAATTTTAGCCGGAATTTCTGCCAGCGGCGGAGCTGGCGGCGGTGCCGCCACTTTTTGGGCAGTTTTTCATGACCATTAATTAGTACTTATTGTGAGGAGTCTATGGTTAAAATTTGGTAATTTTTGGAGGAGTTTTGGTTAGGTTTTGGAATTGTTCTAGTTTAGTATTATTGGCGGATAATTAAATATTATTCCGACCATCGATTATTGCCGGTTAAGGTTTAAGGATTATTTTAAGGACTCCTAAGGTATTGGTGAAGTGGTTGAATGGGTGTCCATAGTAATTCCACGAATTATTATGGGTGAACCTAATGTCAATTTAATTATTAGAGAAAGTCGGTGTTATGGTTGGGTAATCAGAAACGAATGTATTTGTTGAAAAGCTATTAAAAGGAAAGGAACTTGGTCAACACGTGGTCAAATAGGATTTCCTGGTCAAACTAGGAAAAGACCAAGTCAACTATAGAAAGACTAATTGATTGGTTTGTTTGTACAGTCTCTGATTGAACGTGAGACGGACTCGACTACACGGTTAGTTCGAGGGTTTCGCTCGAGGAGCTTTCCGAGCGGGAAGGTCGCAATAGTACTGTGAGTGGACATATCATTTTTAAATGAATGCATGCCTTAATTATTGATTTTATTGCAGGGTTTTTATGATTGTTTCGAGAATTAAATTTTCCTCGGGTTCTTGAATGTTTTATTTGGATTTATGCATATATGTCGAGGAATGGTTTTACTTATTTGTTTTGGGAAGAGTATTTGAGTAAAGTATTGTTATGAATTTTTATTAAGGGTTGTCCAATGAATATGCTAGCTAGAGTAGCGTGAGGGCGCTACTAGAGCTCTTAGCTCCGACCCTAGCCTGAGAGGTCAGGCAAACTACGTAGTGCACTATGAGGGTTGTCCACTATCATTTTACCTAGAGCTCTAAGCTCCGACCTTGGTCTGAGAGGACAGACAAGCCTGAGAGGTCAGGTTGATATTATAAGGGTTGTCCATTACCATTTTACCTAGAGCTCTTAGCTCCGACCCTGGTCTGAGAGGACAGACAAGCCTGAGAGGTCAGGTTGATATTATAAGGGTTGTCCATTACCATTTTATATAGCTAGCATAGCGTGAGGGCGCAACTAGAGCTCTTAGCTCCGACCCTAGTCTGAGAGGTCAGACTTATTATGTTTGTGAACATTTCTCTTCCCATAAACCTTACTTGTTTATCTTATCCTGCATTTGTGGAAATTTAGTATTTGTGGGCATGCATAGATGTTATTTAAATCAATAAATCTTTGGGAGAGCATGAAGCATTGGTTTTATTTATTGTGGGGAATTTATAGTGTTTCATGGCTTATTTTTGTCCACTCACTCTAACAGTTTTTCAATGTTTCTCCCCTGGACCCTTCGTTTTTAAATGCCCAGTGATGCAGGGTTCTTGAGAGGAGGTCGAGCGCGTACGAGAGTCGAGGCATAGTCGATCAATCTGTTGCTGCCGCAATTTCTTAGGGTAATCATCTTTGTAGTCCGCTCTGATTAACCCAGTTTAGCTAGTTTTGTAGCTAGGAAGGGTTGGCCATTTCAAGGGGGTTTCGGTAAGAAGTTCCCTTGAGGTGGTCCCCGCAGGATTTACTTCAGGTTAAAGAGGTTTAACCCGGGGTGGGTCCTGACATTGGTATCAGAGCATTAGGTTATCGTTTCCTGTTACTACCTCATGTACTTGGTAGCACTTAGCGTCTATAGAGTGATGGTCCGACCGCGGCGGATCCATCGGCATTTTATGCTTTGGACGCTTAGTGTTTATTAAGGATATGAGTTAGTACTTCCTGGTTGATTCATGGACCGAGTGGTCTTATCAACGTTTGAATCTTCAAGACTATGCCTCCGTACGCGTGACCTCACAGGGAGTTCCTGTAAGGAACAAGGTAAGCTCGTTACGTATTTATTTTTATAGTTCCCCAAGGCTTTGTTTTAAAAAGATTTATTGAGATTTGAGCTGGGGATCGAGCGGAAACTCACGCTATTTAACGAGCTTGAGCATTTGTGTGAGTACTCGGTGGTGAAACAGTTAATTCACACCTGGAAGGCTGTCATGGTTGTTGACAGGGATGTTGTAGAAACCTAAGGCGAAGCCTTGGTGTTCGAGTTATGAGACTCTTAGCAGTGGAGAGTCGTACGAGTTAATGAAAGAGATTTCATCCTGCCATGGAAAAAAAAAAGAGATGAAGTCGCCTAACGCGATTATTCAGAAAGGATGAATATTTAGTTTTGACGATTGCCACGACGTTGTTGAGGTTCGCCATTAGTGTGGTTTCAGAGAAACCAAAGGACATATGAAAGTGGAATGACTTAAGGAAATTAAGTGTAGTCATTTCGGGACCAATGAACTTGTTCTTGGTGACGAGTCCATGATGTGACACTGCTGGAAATGTTAAGGAAGTAAAGGCTGGTTTGGTCACTCGATGCTTTATGGGACATCCACTGAAACTAATGGCTTGGGTCAGCTTTGGTGCTGACATTGTTGTCGTCAGTTACGACGAGATCCTCTTCGTTCCAGCCACCCATGATTGGGGTACTAGAAAGATTTGAATTGTTAGTGAGTCCAAGCGTGAATTGGATTGTTGGTGACAATGGTCATTGGGCCATTTATCGTGAAGGTAGAAATTAAATCGTGTCACCAGATCTTGGGGCTCATGTCAACCATAAGGTGAGCTATCCATTTGTGGTCAAAGTATTTTATTAGTACACCTGTGGAGGGGTCTCCAGGTTGGCTGTGTTAGAGTTTGATTTACAGATCGAGCGAGTGTTACCAGTTGTAGCTAAAGGTAATTGGTTTCAGAATTCAAAGGAACATGTTGGAAGTGGCAACAGGCCACCGGGTCATGGACCAAGGGTGCTTGGGGTACCGGAGATAGTGATACGAGCCTTGATGGACTTGGTATTATTGTGGTGTAGGAACCGGTAGTTGTGCAAACGGCACTGTTTGACGGCTGAAGATGTACATGTGTATACCCTACATGAGCACGTGTATCCTCCTGTGTAGGGAAGTGGTAAAGTTGAAATTTGGGTAGCACATGCTGGTAAGGCATAATTATTGTGTGCAGCTGTGTGTGGTCAAAATGACACCAGGTAAGTGACTAAGGCTGATGATGACATCATTTTAAGAATGTGTCATGAGAGTTCCTTTTATTGTGAACGGAGATTAAGGACGTTTGATTAGAAGTTTTGTGCAAAACGTCAATTAAATGGTCTAACCGTTTAAGTATATGTTGGAAGTGGGTCATTGATAGTCGCTCTGACTTTTATGATGGTTAGCGAGATTATTGTATGTTATTAGTAAGTGGTTGATTGCTTGCTGGGTTAACTGCACGGAAGTGGCGAAGTGACAGCAGTGAGGTAAGGTTTACTGAATCATTGAGTAGTAAAGAATGTTTGTAGTTGCTCAAGCTTCAACCTGCAACCAAAGTCGTCCGTTATGACACTTGACTTCCTCGAGGGCGATTAACTGAGCTTGATGGCATGGGAATTTGTGCACTCACTGGCTGTGGTCTAATCAATTATTGTAACCGAAGGTGTACTTAGTCGTGTTTGGGGTTCATAAGTTACACTCACTGCAGTGACAGGAAATATTCTCAATCTTGATATGGGGAATAAGGATTAAGATCTGGGAGATCAATTATTGAGGTTAATTTAAGGAAATCCTGAGAGGATTAAAGTTTTGTTGGCGTTGCTATGGTCATTGGTCATTTGAGTAGTGACCCTACTTGTTAGGAATTTTTGACCTAGCAGCAGTTCTTGGCGCCACGAGTGTAGAGTGGTAGCAAGAAAGGTCATTGGAGGTGACTCTCGAAATTGTCAACATTTCGGTGAGTATGAAATGCAGTGGAACTAGGAAAAGTTTCCCTTGATGACTCAAAGAGTGTTACGAGCCTAAGTTTGGTAGTAATTGTTACTGAGATTGGTAAGGTATGTCATTAAGTTGTGCAACACTCCATCGGAAACCGTGGAGTGATTAAGCCACGTTCAGATTAAGTTATGATCTGAGAGGATGTTAACGTGTGGCAGTGGATCTTGTAATTTAGGATCTGGAGTGGTAAGCGATTGAGAATTTTGAATCTTACCGAATAGAGGTTGCGGTGGATGGTGTACTTGCAGAGCATGGGGGACAGTTTTGTTGGAAACTGTCTGGTTGTACGAGTTGACTTTGTGATGTTTACGCGCCCTGTGCGGCGATGGTATTCGATAAATTGTGCCTTGATAACTGGATGCTCGGTGATCGATATGGTTGAGTCTGGTGAAATTAATTCCCGATGCTTTGATCAGGTGTTCCTTTGGGTGTGCACCAGTGGCACCAAAGGTTATGTAGGTGTCCGATCTGGTTAAATGTCCAAATTTGTCGGTTATTACCAGACGATTTGGTAATGAAGACATATATGAAGGAAATATCCTTGTTGAGCGGGTAAGGCTCTGAGATTCTTTTAATGGTAAGTCAATCCCAGATTGTGATACGGTTAATGTTTAATAGATGCATAGTTTTGGTTGAAGTGCAAGTTCGGCACTATGCGTCATTTCAGGCTAATGTAAGGGATAGAGAGGCCGGTGACACCTCATCTATGAGTAGTACGGGTATGTATTACCAGTTGTAAAGTACGTTGTAACCCTACAAAGTGATGATCGAGTTGGCGACTCTAATGATCGGTTTATTGGTAAAATCAAGATTTATCCGATCAGAATAGTTTGTAGGCAGTGTGAAGCCTGACAATTTGTCTTCATGAGAGGAGTAAGCATTGTTGGATCTCGATGTCAGGAGCTTTTGGATCTCCCTGATTTAAAGGCTATGGTTGTGGATTTACGCTAAAATTCATGGCAACTCATGTCCTGTGTGTACAAGCGGTTTGAGTAAGAATAGATCATGGGAAGTCAATTACTCTACAACAGGACAACTTGACAGGATAATTTATAGAAAACGTAAACCAGATCAGGGAGTCTGATTCAATGAGGTGATGGTTTGTGTAACACAAGTCGTCATGGTTTTCTCATGGGCTTGTTGTCATGGGTGTTGATCCCACGTGGTATATTGATATCGGAGGATTATAGATGATGGATCAGTGATAGGCAGTGTCGTATTCCACCTCATAAATGAGATGGAGTACAGTAAGAATTAGGTGATTCAGTTAATCAATGATTCAAGAGAAAAATCATTGTGACTCACGGTAAGACTTTAGATGTTCTAGTTTTGACCCGAGAAGAGTGGTCGGGTGTCAGAAAATGAGGTAGTATTGGAGGTTATCATCCACGTAGGAAGGAGTGCTACGTTGGTTAAATGTGACATGTGACAAGGTTACATGAGTTTGAGGAATATGTTGGATATCCTTAGAGTTAATGGATGCCTAGTGTCACGTATGTCCTTGTTACGTGAGTAAGTTTATTTCCTTACACTCTATATGAATAGCCTTCTGGCTAGTACTGAAAATTGGCTTATAAGGAGGGTCAGTAAGGATGTTGACCGTAAAGGGCAGGTGTTTAGGGTTTTGACAATGCTATTCGTGAGGTGTTTCAGAAGAGTTCTCAGAAAGGAGTTGATATTGGAGAATAATATCATTATTTAAGTGGTACTATCCCCCACTGTGTTGGACTTTGAGTATAGAAATTTCGAGGACGAAATTTTTATAAGGTGGGGAGAATTGTCACATCCCGATCCTGGAATTATTTTACGGTTGGTTACTTTGGTCTTTTACCATTTAAAGTAACCGTTTAACCGTACAATGATGGTAAAGTTAACTTTTTGGTAAGTCAAGAATTTGGGAAAACTTCCTTCTTGAAAGTTGTAGAGGGCGTCGTTACGAGTTCGTGGACACGTAGCACGCTCAAATCGGAGTTCGTATGAGAAAGTTATGAACAAAAGTATAAAGTTACTATGCGGTGAAATGGCTATATATAGGAGTTACCGGGGTGAAAAATCAGATTTCACCCGGCCTTTCTCTCTCCTCTCCTGACAGATTTTTCTGTCGGAACTTTCGGCCGCCACCGCGCCGCCGTCCGGCCACCCCAGGCCTCCACACCGGTTCCAAAAGTTCGGCCTCCGAGTCTACTTCATTCCTAGGTAAGTTTTCCGACCTAACTTGCCGTAAATCGGGAGAAATTCCGGTTTGTTCTTCAAGTGTACAGTGTTTGTTCTTGATCTGATTTCTCCCTCCCTAGGTCACCATTTGATGATTTCTTTATATGTTTAGGATGGGTTTTAGGTGTACTACAATCCCCTAGAATTTGGTAGCTTGATTCGAAGTGTGTAGGAAGAATTGAGGATTTGAAGTTTTGAAGTGTAAATTTTCGGGGTCTACTGTTCATCGAGTTTTTGACCTAGTTAGAGGCCGAATTGGCCTTCGAGTTGAACTAGAAAGTTGTCCCAAATGATGAGACGAAGCTACTGGTAAAATTTGGTGGCGATCCGAGGTTGTCGGAATTTTAGCCGGAATTTCTGCCGGCGGCGGAGCTGGCGGCGGTGCCGCCACTTTTTGGGCTGTTTTTCATGACCATTAATTAGTACTTATTGTGAGGAGTCTATGGTTAAAATTTGGTAATTTTTGGAGGAGTTTTGGTTAGGTTTTGGAATTGTTCTAGTTTAGTATTATTGGCGGATAATTAAATATTATTCCGACCATCGATTATTGCCGGTTAAGGTTTAAGGATTATTTTAAGGACTTCTAAGGTATTGGTGAAGTGGTTGAATGGGTGTCCATAGTAATTCCACGAATTATTATGGGTGAACCTAATGTCAATTTAATTATTAGAGAAAGTCGGTGTTATGGTTGGGTAATCAGAAACGAATGTATTTGTTGAAAAGCTATTAAAAGGAAAGGAACTTGGTCAACACGTGGTCAAATAGGATTTCCTGGTCAAACTAGGAAAAGACCAAGTCAACTATAGAAAGACTAATTGATTGGTTTGTTTGTACAGTCTCTGATTGAACGTGAGACGGACTCGACTACACGGTTAGTTCGAGGGTTTCGCTCGAGGAGCTTTCCGAGCGGGAAGGTCGCAATAGTACTGTGAGTGGACATATCATTTTTAAATGAATGCATGCCTTAATTATTGATTTTATTGCAGGGTTTTTATGATTGTTTCGAGAATTAAATTTTCCTCGGGTTCTTGAGTGTTTTATTTGGATTTATGCATATATGTCGAGGAATGGTTTTACTTATTTGTTTTGGGAAGAGTATTTGAGTAAAGTATTGTTATGAATTTTTATTAAGGGTTGTCCAATGAATATGCTAGCTAGAGTAGCGTGAGGGCGATACTAGAGCTCTTAGCTCCGACCCTAGCCTGAGAGGTCAGGCAAACTACGTAGTGCACTATGAGGGTTGTCCACTATCATTTTACCTAGAGCTCTTAGCTCCGACCTTGGTCTGAGAGGACAGACAAGCCTGAGAGGTCAGGTTGATATTATAAGGGTTGTCCATTACCATTTTACCTAGAGCTCTTAGCTCCGACCCTGGTCTGAGAGGACAGACAAGCCTGAGAGGTCAGGTTGATATTATAAGGGTTGTCCATTACCATTTTATATAGCTAGCATAGCGTGAAGGCGCAACTAGAGCTCTTAGCTCCGACCCTAGTCTGAGAGGTCAGACTTATTATGTTTGTGAACATTTCTCTTCCCATAAACCTTACTTGTTTATCTTATCCTGCATTTGTGGAAATTTAGTATTTGTGGGCATGCATAGATGTTATTTAAATCAATAAATCTTTGGGAGAGCATGAAGCATTGGTTTTATTTATTGTGGGGAATTTATAGTGTTTCATGGCTTATTTTTGTCCACTCACTCTAACAGTTTTTCAATGTTTCTCCCCTGGGCCCTTCGTTTTTAAATGCCCAGTGATGCAGGGTTCTTGAGAGGAGGTCGAGCGCGTACGAGAGTCGAGGCATAGTCGATCAATCTGTTGCTGCCGCAATTTCTTAGGGTAATCATCTTTGTAGTCCGCTCTGACTAACCCAGTTTAGCTAGTTTTGTAGCTAGGAAGGGTTGGCCATTTCAAGGGGGTTTCGGTAAGAAGTTCCCTTGAGGTGGTCCCCGCAGGATTTACTTCGGGTTAAAGAGGTTTAACCCGGGGTGGGTCCTGACATTGGTATCAGAGCATTAGGTTATCGTTTCCTGTTACTACCTCATGTACTTGGTAGCACTTAGCGTCTATAGAGTGATGGTCCGACCGCGGCGGATCCATCGGCATTTTATGCTTTGGACGCTTAGTGTTTATTAAGGATATGAGTTAGTACTTCCTGGTTGATTCATGGACCGAGTGGTCTTATCAACGTTTGAATCTTCAAGACTATGCCTCCGTACGCGTGACCTCACAGGGAGTTCCTGTAAGGAACAAGGTAAGCTCGTTACGTATTTATTTTTATAGTTCCTCAAGGCTTTGTTTTAAAAAGATTTATTGAGATTTGAGCTGGGGATCGAGCGGAAACTCACGCTATTTAACGAGCTTGAGCATTTGTGTGAGTACTCGGTGGTGAAACAGTTAATTCACACCTGGAAGGCTGTCATGGTTGTTGACAGGGATGTTGTAGAAACCTAAGGCGAGGCCTTGGTGTTCGAGTTATGAGACTCTTAGCAGTGGAGAGTCGTACGAGTTAATGAAAGAGATTTCATCCTGCCATGGAAAAAAAAAAGAGATGAAGTCGCCTAACGCGATTATTCAGAAAGGATGAATATTTAGTTTTGACGATTGCCACGACGTTGTTGAGGTTCGCCATTAGTGTGGTTTCAGAGAAACCAAAGGACATATGAAAGTGGAATGACTTAAGGAAATTGAGTGTAGTCATTTCGGGACCAATGAACTTGTTCTTGGTGACGAGTCCATGATGTGACACTGCTGGAAATGTTAAGGAAGTAAAGGCTGGTTTGGTCACTCGATGCTTTATGGGACATCCACTGAAACTAATGGCTTGGGTCAGCTTTGGTGCTGACATTGTTGTCGTCAGTTACGACGAGATCCTCTTCGTTCCAGCCACCCATGATTGGGGTACTAGAAAGATTTGAATTGTTAGTGAGTCCAAGCGTGAATTGGATTGTTGGTGACAATGGTCATTGGGCCATTTATCGTGAAGGTAGAAATTAAATCGTGTCACCAGATCTTGGGGCTCATGTCAACCATAAGGTGAGCTATCCATTTGTGGTCAAAGTATTTTATTAGTACACCTGTGGAGGAACCGGTAGTTGTGCAAACTGTACCCTCCTGTGTACCCTCCTGTGTAGGGAAGTGGTAAAGTTGAAATTTGGGTAGCACATGCTGGTAAGGCATAATTATTGTGTGCAGTTGTGTGTGGTCAAAATGACACCAGGTAAGTGACTAAGGCTGATGATGACATCATTTTAAGAATGTGTCATGAGAGTTCCTTTTATTGTGAACGGAGATTAAGGACGTTTGATTAGAAGTTTTGTGCAAAACGTCAATTAAATGGTCTAACCGTTTAAGTATATGTTGGAAGTGGGTCATTGATAGTCGCTCTGACTTTTATGATGGTTAGCGAGATTATTGTATGTTATTAGTAAGTAGACCTTGGATCTTCTGCTCTTGGATTCTCCTACATGTTAATGGATCAATGTAGGCCTTATTGCACAAGTCTTGGGCTTCTAGGCACCTCCCAAACTCGTGTGACAACTTTGGCAGAAACTGCCCAGTTTTGCAGCTTGACCTCCGTCCATTGTTTTGATCATAACTCCTTCATCTGAACTCCAAATGCTGCGATTCAAGAAGATCTGATATATGGCTCGCCCTCAGATGCCTCCTGGATATTTAGATATGATTTTCCGAAGGTGATGTAGGGTTTCTGGAAATTTCTGCTCGGATCAAAATCTTATGTTTGGGAGTTTCTTCTTTTCCATGGCCTCTCTTGTTGTCTTCCATGAGTCCAATCTTCATGATTCTTGTTCTCATATGCTCATTTACATGTCATCTACACATTAAACCAAATTCATCAAAATTGACAATGTAAAGGTAGAACGAATCATAAGAGAAAATAACCAAGTCTTTGTTCCAAATCGAATTTTCAACACTTCAGCACAATTTTCTGTATAAATACACGTTTTAGCCATTGCTCTACAGAAAAACCCTTTTGACTCAAAATAAGTAAAAACGACATTACTAAGGAATAAACAAGGTACAAATGAGGGTAAAAATACATTAAAAACATGGCGTAAAACGCACTTATCAAACTGCTACTGGCGAATAGCCGAATAAGACGATGTTATTGCTGTCATTGCCTTACACAAGAAAAAACTTTTGCTACTACCACAAAATGTGTACAGTAGCACACAATAGCAGATATAAGGTAGATGTTGCTGATTATATAGCTACTGCTACTACCAAATTCACCAGAAAAAAAATCTGCTACTACCAAATGTACAATAGCATGACTTTTACACATCCAAAACTTGATAATCTGCAGTAGTAGCAAAACCTGATAATCTGCAGTAGCAGCAAAATCTGATGATCTGCATCAACAGTAGCAGCAAGATCTTTTGTTCTGCAACAACAGTAGCATCAAGACCTGATGATCTGCATCAATAGTAGAAGCAAGATCTTTTGTTCTGCAACAACAGTAGCAGCATGACTTGATGATTTGCTGCAACAGTAGTAGGAAGACTTGATGATCTGTAGCAACAGTAGCAGCTAGCAAAACTTTATGATCTGCATCAACTATAACAACAAGACCTTTTGATCTGCAGCAACAATAGCAGTAGGTTTTGATGATTTGCAGCAACAATAACAACATCTGATGATTGCAACAACAGTAGCAGCAAGACTGAAAATTAAGAATTGGATGTCGGTTGCTAGAGAGAGAGATAGAGAGAGAGAGAAGAGTCGATTGGAGGTGATAGACCAAAGGTGAGAGAGAAGAGCAGATCAGAGGTGAGAGAGACAAGAGTAGATCAGATGAATGAGAGAGAGGAAAATAATATGTGGTTATAAGTGATTGAGGATATAAAGGACAATGTGTAAGTTTTTTATATATAGAATTGAACATTTTAGTCATTTTCTAACTATAATCTAGGTCAGCCTGTTATAACTTGATTTTGGGCTTGGACTGGTATCCAAATTTATATAAAAAAATATGGAAAAAAGGTTTTTTGCATTTACAAATTTGGTTGGTTCTTTATATGTAATTCGCCCATAATAAAATTGAAAAAAATGAGTACTTAGTTTTGTCCAAAATTTACTTGCATGTTGTTTCCTGCGTTCAAGATTGTAATTGCATTAGGTGTCTACTCTAATATTTGTCTTTGGACATAAATAGCCTGGTACTCATGAATCATGATTGAAGCAAGAGTCATAATGTTGAACTGTATATGACACTCCCACCTAGAAGTCTTAATGAATATCTAACTCCGCCTTGAAAACTACAACAGACTAGGAGAAGAGGATCATACATCCTTCATGGCCCATAACTCTGCTTAGGTCAAAATAGTATATTTTTGACGAATGCTAATTCTTCGAGCCCATTAGACCGATACTTACGGTCCAAGTAATTGTACATATTCTTTTTTCCTTTTGAGGTCATGCTTGGCTGATTCGCAAGAATACAGAGGATTTGTTAGTCGTCTAGGAGCATCTCTTCCTAGTGGATCAAGAGATTTGATATGCCCTGACCAGCGCCTGTACGACAATTGTTTGAGAATAAGTCAGAAGGCGAACAAGCATCAAGACCAAGGTTATACCTGACCCATAGGTACTAGCACGCCTCAAGCCTGGTTGTTCGAAGAAAAACAATTTTCACACCGAACATTTGGCACGCCCGGTGGGATAACGTGTCAAGATTAAAGATGGTAACGAGTATTCACAACCGTAGCCATCGTGCGGCAGACCACAACATTCGCGGATTAATCCACATAATTCGGTGAAGTGTAGAGGTTTAACTTTTGAGGAAACAATCTAGCCTTTCGGTTCATTACCTGAAGAACTAACAGAGTCTATTAGCTGCAGTAAAACTAATATGGACGAAGAATCGAAGAAGTTATAGGCAACTGTTATTGGGAATTTGACAGCTCTCACTGAGCAGATGGCTCGATTCGAGGTCACCATGCAATAATTTAGGCAGACTCAAACGCAACATGGCCAGGAAATTAGTGCAGCAAACGAGAACATACAGAAGCTGCAGAATACCACAGCTCAAGATGTCGTTGATACTGATGACAAGATGTATAAGCAGTTTGAATGCCTTCGAGAAGTTGAGCAAATCTTGGGGATAGAAAGAAACCATGAGGTTGAGAAAGCTACTAGAGCAAAAGGAAAGCTGGAAGAAGAGCTTGAGTCACAGGTTTTTAAAGAGGAGATGGCCCTATCGTCATCTATAAAGACTATGACCCTTAAATCTATTGGACCATTTACCTTGGTTCGAGCAGATACAAGGTAACCAGTGGCAGAGACGCCTGCCAGATAGGAGATGAATATGAGACATCAGAGAAATCCGGATCCACTTAAGGGTCTTGAACGACGAATAGAGGTTCCCAATAGAGTGGTGAATGGTCAAGTTTGCACATCAGATCAGGTTAAGTAGATGATCTAAGAGACTGTTAGAACACTGCAGGGCTAGCCTCCCGTCAATTTAAATTACTCTAATCCTTTTCCTGATGAAGTGACACGCATGCCATGGCCTGATCACTATAGACAACTCTGGCTTACAATCTTTTTTGGAAAGGGATCAGAAGATGCTGCTATGCATATTTCCCGTTTCCAGAGCGAATGCGGTCTTTATGAGATCGATGATATCTTCAAACTAAGAGTTTTCAGGTCTTCTCTTGAAGGGTCCACATTAACTTGGTACACTAAGTTGGCTCGTAGGTCTGTTCCTAATTGGCCAACTATGGAAGCTATGTTCAAGACAACTTTTGGCACAATATAGCTTGAGGTTGACTTATCGTCTTTGACTTCCATGTATCAACAACCAATGGAATCTCCGGTGGAATATCTGAAGAGAATCAAAATCCAGCAGACGAAGTGCAAGACTTCGATCTCGGAACAGGATGTCATTCGCACAGCTATCAAGGGCTTAAATCATCGTCTGAGGGCTAAGTACCACGATGTCCATTTTGCAAGCATGACAGACCTGATGAGCAAAGTAGCTAGCTAACATAATTTCTTGAAGAGCTGGATGGTGGTACTGGAGTTCCACAAGGACAACCAACTTCTTATATTTTAGAAACGTTGAAGCCCAGGTATGGCCCCAATAAGAGCAGGATGGTGTCCACTGTATATTCTCACTTGAATCTTTTTTATAGTCCACATCATCATTATATGGAGCCACATGAGTATATTTAGGATAATGAAGAAGAGGAAGTGGTAGCGGTAGAGTTAACTAGAAGGCAAGCTATCAAGTCTAGGGCCCTACGTAGCGAAAAGAACCTAGTAAAAATATCAACCGGGACGTTCGACAAGCTGGAGTACGAGTCTTATACATATAATGTGCACAAAGCTTCTGAGATCCTTGATGAACTGTTCGCTCAAGGGAAGCTATGACATGACTTCGGGGTTTGTCCAAAGCCGGAGCAAACCAAAGGAAAGAAGCATTGCAAATTCTATAACCTATGGAATCACAATATTTCTGAGTGCATCAGGTTAAAAGATCAGCTCCAGACATGGATTAATAATGGCAAATTGGACGTTGATGGTGAAAAGACTGCTGCATGGATTGATGTTGATCTGTTTCCTACAATGGCTATGGTTGATGTCAAGCCAGCAATAACTCCAGTACGGAAGCATGTCAAACCTCGATTTTCAGAATATACATATGATGCTCACTTGGCGCATGTCATTTTGGACACGATGATTGAGGCAAGTGTAATGGAGGTTCCATAGGGGTCAGTCCCGGCTGAACAGGTCATTACATGTAAGACCTATTACAAGTTTCATAATGTTTGGACTCATCATAATGCAACTTGTGTTCAACTTAAAGACCAGATCCAGCAATGGTTGAATGACAGGTATCTGAATTTCGGAGACAACCCGGAAGCAGAGGTTTTCGTGGTGATATCTCGTTCAACCAGAAAGGATCACGAAAGCTCACTTTGGTTTTGAAAAAGGCAGAGTGTTCAGAACAGTGAATTATAGTCGAGAAAGTAGAACCAGTTATAGAGGGGACTACAGTGGTGCTTTGTTCTAGATATAAGGTGGAATGTGGGCTGAAGATGAGCTATGAAGAGTTCGAGAAATGTGTGAAGTTATCAGAAGCCATAACTATACATTCGCCACCGAACCATTATTCACCTGCTAGCCCACAAAGTGTGAGGACATCAGGACAAGTGAGCCACATCCTTCAGGGGTCCAAGGCATTGCAGCAGTTCCAAACTTCTACTAGTACAAAGGGTGAGACTAATGCAAAAGCTCAACCAGACATTTTAACAAAACCATACATACCTCATGCTCCCAAACCTTGCATCAAGGAAGATAGATGGTACGTGCGGGAAAGGGGACGAGTGGTGGAGGGGACACCAACTCTGACAAAGAATGAACAAAAGAGGTATGGTTAAGCAAAACGAACACTAGAAGCTTTGGAGAGAGGTGATATTTAACCCAATCAAATACGACAAACACCAAAACAGCTGCGAAAGGTGGTTGAAAACATGAAGGCTAGGCCTTATGTGCATATTCGCCATGGAAACAGACGCAGAGAACCAGTGAATGACAAACCTCAACAAAGGGAAAGTGTTTTCAATAGGTTATCACGACCGCCGGTGCGTGATAAACAAGAGCAGAGGGCGTCAGTACTCAATAGATTGTCGTTCGCCAAGGAAGCCATGACTGAAGAGGTTAACGGCAAGCGACCTAAGTTGGATACTGATTCACAGAAGACAGTTCGTCAGCAGAAATATGGTTGGAGACCAAAATTGGTCCCTCAAGCAAAGGAAGAAGCAACCTGCTCAGGGTTACTCATGCGCTTACACTTGAAGCTGTTTCAAAAGGAACAGTTGTCCTTGAGGTCCCTGTTATCAACAAGATGGTGGCTCAGGTTACGAGGGCAACGCCTGGTCTTGAGCAATAAGAAAACGACGATGTGGAATTGGTACTTAACACATATGACAACATGGAAGAGTTTGACACAGGAGGGCAAGATAGTCTGGATTGTAATGCGCTACATCTAACAAGGGTGGCAGGTCCTGATTCAACAATTCGTGCAGAGCTAGAATGCAACATGTCCTATACGCTTTCTAAGAAGTATGCTCTATCAAGACCTATACCGTCTCATATATTTTTGAACTCAGATAGAACAGAGGAGGAGGAGGTTCCCATTACAGAAAAAATAAAACAGCTTTCTTCTGATTTACATGCGATCCAAGTTAGAGAACCCACAAGAGAAAATGACGAATCTAATCTCTAAAAGCTATTCATGATGTTTACCAAGCCAACCATGACTATGACTCAGCACCTCAAATCCTTGTATATAACAGCTGAGCTAGAAGGTATGAAGGTGAACATGATCTTGATTGATAATGGTGCAACTGTTAGCATTATCACGGTGCGAACAATGGAGGCATTAAAGATTCATAAAAAGAAGATCATTATCAGTAATCTGAAAGTAAAGAGCTTTGCAGACAATGTGACCAAAACCTCTAGGGTTTTAGTGATCAAAATAAAGTTAGGACCTTCTGATTTCTATCAGTTGTTCTTTCTCACTGATTGTACTGCTCCCTATAGCATCATACTTGGCAGAGATTAGATTCATTGAGCATGCTGTGTTCCATCTTCTATGCATCAGGAATTGCTTATGTGGAACCCAGTTACAGACCAATCAGAACTAGTCAAGGTTGATGAGCGGCCATATTCAGTGGCTGCATGTATGCTTGATTCAGAGTACTACCACGGAGATATGCGCCCTCTCGGAGTAGTAGGGGTAGATAATAAAGGTAATTCATGTGGGGTCACCTCTTCAGAACTTTCGCGGTGGGGTTTGGCTCAGGTTCACGCATATGCCAATAGACCTAACTTCATCGTACCAAGCCCCAATAATCATAAATGAGGTACACCTCAGCAAGGAAGAAGCAGAGGCTTATGCGTTCCTGCATCAAAGATTGTCTATTTTTAGGGAGGAATAAGACACTTGGAATGAAGTGGTTGTAGTAGAATGCATTGAGGATGACCTAGTCAATAGCAAATGTGATGCAGAGGAGATTATCCGACCGGCTTCTGCAACTTTGGATGATACCCCACCGAAAGTCAAAGATCCAGTTAAGCAAGTTAACCTGGGTTCTTCTGAGGAACTAATGGAGGTTGACATTAGTCAGTTTTTAGACCCACAACAAAGACAACAACTGATTGAGTTGTTGCAGGAGTTTAAAGATTGTTTCGCTGAAAAATATGAAGACATGTCTAGGCTAGCACCTGAGTTGGTCTGTCATAAGTTACCCATAATGGTCGGTTATAAGCCTATGCAACAAGAACAGCGGCGAATAAATGCTGAGACTGCAGAAGTTGTTAAAACAGAAGTACAACGAAATACACTGAGTGGTTATCCAACATTGTCTCAGTCCGAAAGAAGAATGGGAAGATACGAGTATGTGTGGATTACCAGAACCTCAACACAGCAACACCTAAAGACGTGTACCCTATGCCCATGGCAGATCTGCTGGTAGATGTTGTGGCAGGACATGAGATGTTGTCTTTCATGGATGGAACAACTGGTTATCATCAAATACCTGTGCACGAAGAAGACAGACATAAGATGACCTTTTGATGTCCCAGCTTTATCGGTGCTTTTGAGTATATCGGTATGCCCTTCGGTCTTAAGAACGCAGGGGCCACATACTTTGATGTTGATACATGATTCTCGTTCTACAAAAATTAAAAGCAAAATGAATTGCTTCGCAGTTACTTTGTAACTTATCAACCTTCTATCTGCTTTTCTTTCATAAATAAAACTGTCTTCACATAGTTAAATTATTTTGGTCGCCTAAATTCTTAACAGACGCTTCATATACGACCAAACTTAAATCAGGGACGTAGGCACATGAAGGGTTGATTGGGCTATAGCCTAACCGAAAACTGTCTTATTCAAAAAAATATGCACCACATGTACTGAACCTTTTGATAGTCAAGTTGGTTATGGCTTTAGCTATCATGCAAGAGGTCACATGTTCGATCCACATCATTCTTCCAACTTCAACAATTTTCAGTGTCTTCTCTCCTTTTTTTTCTGTCGATTCTTGCTTGTTTTTTCCCCTTTCTTCTTTTACTAACTTTCAGTTTCTTTTTGTACTAACCTGCTAATTATACATAAAAACATGATTTGTTTGGTGATACAATAGAAATTGATTGTAAAGTATTATATGCATGTTAGGTTATGGAAACTCAAAAAAATTTTCGCTGAAGACGTACACCAAAAATTAGCCCAACCCATCTAGTATTCCTGGATACGTCCCTGACTTAAACGATAAATATTTGGTCACCTAGGTTATATAACAACAAAAAATGATTCTTAAGAGACAAAATTAATATTGATGTCGCTTAAGGTTTTCTTTCTACTAGTGTGTAGTTCTTGATAGGTTGATCGTTTTGAATACATATACTAATTGTTGAAGCTAACATTAGAAATTTTAAATCTCGGATGATTGATAGGCATCTTGCTTACTTCCCAAAACCTTTAATTATTATTTGTATTAGATAAAAACTTAATTGATCAAGGCTCTATCAATATACACTCACATAAATGTTTTTTTTTTCATTCTACACTCAAAACCTTTAATTATTATTTGTATTTGTTTTTCAATATGTCTAATTTACTCTTCAGCTATAAAAAATTAAATTAAATTATTTCTTTAATGTAAGTATCGATATCAATTGCATCCATAATTCTATATTAATCAATTTCATCCATAATTTTTTCCATGCTATAATTTTGTATTGTTCCAGATGTTTGTGATTTGCTACCTACCCATGGTGGGTTGGTACGTATACTATAATTTTTTATTATTGGCTTCAATGTGTATATATATTCATTACCAAACTATTCGATTTGTAAGAAAAGTTTGCGTTCTTGTTCATGTTCTACTTAGTAGGTATTTTTCTTTATTCATATATAGTTTTGTTGTCTCTCAATGTACTCAACAATTATCTATTTGTAAGTTACACATTCTTATTATTTGAATAATTTTCTTCTTCTTCTTCTTAGGTATATTATTATATAATTTTTCATCCTGATCGAGAGAACTTTTTACTTCTAACTATTTACATTTCTAATGTACCTATTAAGTAGGACATGATATAATAATATACATAAAAAGAAGACCCAAAATAGAGTTTAGGGTATATAATTTGTGTCCATTTCATAATATATATATATATATATATATATATATATATATATGTGTGTGTGTGTGTGTGTGTGTGTGTGTGTGTCTTATTTATAATATAATCTACCTAATGTATAGATTGGAGAATGAGCTCGATTAAATGAGATTTTCATAAAACAAAGAAAACTGCAAGATTCTTGCAAATTGATGGAAAAATTTTAGGTTTACAAGAAAAATCATAATCAAGGTATTTAAGAGACACTACCAGAAAAAAACTTTAGCCGACGAAATAACCAAAAACAGGCCGACAAAATTTTTTTTCATCGGCTAAACTAATTTTTTCGTCAGCTATAGTCTGTAAACTTTAGCCAACAAAATTCAAAAAGTTTAGCCGACGAAATTAGAGTATTTCGTCGGCTAAAATATCTTTTAGTTACAAAATGGCACTACGTATATTTCAGTGTCCTATTGACTATTGTGATACCAATCTGGAAGTGGAACGGGCGTACGGGTCAAACTCATGGCTAATTCCATGACACATGGGCTTTTTTTGGCCATCCGAGTTCGTTTATGCTTCAAAATGTAGTTTTCTAAATACTTAACACACGAAAACACTCATATCTACATCTATATGAGGTATTTTGGTCTAACCTTCAGCACAACAAACTCTCACCATGATGAGACGTAACTGTCCATCTAAAAATTTTGAGACATTTACCCCTCGATGATAGAGCTCCCCATACAGATAAATAATGGTAAATAGAAGGCATGTTGTGATTCTGGTCATCAAAATCCTCAAACAAAAATACGACCGTTAGATATCATCAATATGTTGAAATATGTCTATGGTAAAAAATTTAACTTGATCTGATAAATTTAACGGCTTCATCCAGACGGTTAATCCCGTAAGTCAAACCCCTAAATTGTATTGACCGCAACTATCGGCACTGAGACGTATTTTACCATTCCGGTCATATCTTATTTCACGACTTTTTTACGTTTGAATTTTCTACGTAGAGTTTGTTTTTGAAACGGAATATTTACTTAAAGCTTAGTAAACAAGTTATACAACATTAGTAGGCGTGTTGTGATTCCGATGATCAAAGTTGATAAACAAAAATCCGACCGTCTGATATGATCAACATGCAGTCGAAATATGTCTATAGAAAAAAAAAATTAAACTTGGTCCGACAACGTTAAGGGCTCGATCCTTACGGTCAATCCTGTAAGCCAAACCCCTTAACGCATGAAAACGGTCATTTGACCATCTAAATTACGTATTTTGCCTGAACCTTCTACTAAAAATAGTTTCAAATCGATGAGACGCAACTAGTGGTATAAAAACTTTATGAAAAATAACCATCGGAGATAGGGCTACCTCTAGGGAGAAAGAATGGAAAATTGCGTTAACCGCAACTATCGGCACCGAGACTTTACCGAAATTACGTGATTTTTCAACCGTAGACGTATTTTACCATTCCAGTCATATCTTATTTCACGACTTTTTTTGTTTGAAGCTTCTACGTATAAGGTTTAGGGTTTTAACCGACGAAATTAGGGTAATTCGTCGGCTAAAGTTAATTAAAAATTAAAAATTTTTGGAGGGGATTTTAAAAATTTTGAACTTTTTTCGACTACAATTTTGAACTTTAGCTGACGAAATTAGGGTATTTTGTCGTCTAAAGTTCAAAATTTTCTATATCTTTCATTTTCTCCTCCTCCTCCTCCTCCTCCTCCTCTTCATCTTCCTTCCTCCTCTTATTCCTTCTCCTCCGGCGGCAATAACTCCTCATCCTCCTCCTCCTCTAGTTCCTTCTCCTCCTTCCTCCTTCCTCCTCGTCCTCCCCTCCTCTCTCCTCTTCCTAGCCTCCTCCTTTTCCTCCTCTTCTTCTTTTCCAATCCTCCTCCTCCTCCTCTTCTCCTCCTCATTCTCCACCTCCACCACCGGTGTAAAAACGAAAAAAAAAAAATTAAAAATAAAAGAAATAAAAAAAGAAAAAAAATAAAATAACTATAGCCGACAAATTTTATTAAAATCCGTCGGCTAAGGTTAAATAAATAAATAAAAATTATAACTATAGCCGACGAATTTTAATAAAATTTGTCGGCTAAAGTTAAATAAATAAAAATAAATTAAATAAATAAATTACTAGAGCCGACGAAATTTAATAAAATTTCATCGGCTAAGGTCCAAAAATTCGTCTGTTAAAGTCCAGATTTTAAATGACAAAAAATTTCTTCATCAGCTAAATAAATGACTTTAGCCAACGATGAACAGTAATTTCGTCGGTTAAAGTCTTGGCCGACGGTTTTTTCCCGACCACTTCTTAGCCGACGACGTTTCCTCGGCTAAGATTTCAGCAGACGAAAAAATTTCGTCGGCTAAATTTGTTGTTCTGGTAGTGAGATAGTATTGGTTATGCTTATCTACTATGTTTATATGTTATAGTTTAATGATGATAATTGTGTAAATGTTTTTTAAAATGATATAATATATATCATAATTGATACATTTAGATATCTGATAAGAGTATAAAATGCTACGTTTTTAATGTGTTTTTATCCCTATTTATACTTTGTTTAACTCTTAATTTTGCAGATTTGAGTCGTTGGAGTGAACCATGATTGTTTGGTGGAGAACAAGTGAAAATGTGCTTAAATAGAAGAAAATGTGGAGTTTTAGCAAAATCCTCATTTAACTAGGAAACTCAACGAGTCGCAAAAGTCGAGGATAAGTAGTTTAGGAAACTTTCCTATTTTGAAAAGGGAAAAGTTACCTATTTCATTTTGGAAAACTTACCTAATTTGATTAGAGAAACTTTCCTTATTTGATTTGGGAAACTAACTATCTTTGAATCTTTCCTATTCTGACTTTCCTAATTTATTTTGAAAACTTTCTTTCCTTTTGTGACAGGGATTCCACATGAAGCAAAGAAACCTATTCCCATAAGGATTAAGAGAATTTATGGCGATTATAAAAGAGGAAATGGGGCAGCAAAATTCCAAAATTCTTTCTCCATCAATTCTGCCGAATTAATCAAGGGAATTTAGGACAAAACTTTGTCCTACATCAAGGGATTTATTTGAAATTCAAATCTGAAAATAAGGGAACTTCTTTCCTTAAATTCCTTTGTTTAAATCCCTAATTATCCTGATTTTCTATTAACTTATTTCCCTACCTTTTCAGGAACCATAATTTTGCATGAAAAAGGAATGTAATTCATCATTAATTCGGCCAAATTGAAGGAGAAGAATCAGATCAGCCAAGGAAGGAATGAATTCCTAAATTACCGATTTTACCTTGGAGAAGGAACTTGTATGCAGCCATTTTTTGAGCCAAATTCATCATCTTGCTGAACAAGGAAATTCTGGAAATTTCCTAACACATTTCTATTAATTTGTTGGGTAATTTCCTTGACCATTGGATCAAGATTAAATCAAGGGTTGAGAGAACTCAAAGGGGGAGACATAACACTATAAATAGAGGCAGCAGCTGAAGAGAAAAGAGGTCGACCATCCTATATACAAACACTAGAGCAGCCATATCTCTCTCCCTCTCCACACATCTCGTCCTCCCCTCTTCCTATACAGCCGCTCTCCTTCTCCTCTTCCACAAGCCACACAGCCGCCTCCCTCCTCTCATCACAAGGCAGCCGCCCTCTCTCCTTCACCAACACAGCCGTTGCTCACACCAAGCATCAATCTCCACACCTAAAGTCAGTCCAAGATCCATGGTTGTCTTTGTATTTGTTTCAAATTCAGTATTTATATTCAATGTTATTTCTGAATTTTGTAACAAATTATCAATGTTCTTATGTGATTTGATGAATTCTTTGGATTTCCTTATGTGTTTGATTGTTATTTGGTGTAAATCTTTATATATGCATGTGAAAATTCGGATTTAAGACTTAAGGGCAGTAGATATTAATTGAATTTATGATCTTGTTTGGTTTATTTGCAGAGTTTGTGCACACAACAAATCATATGCACAAGGGCAGCCTTGGCCATGGCTGTTCCTTGTGTATAGATTTCATATGCTTATTGAATATAAGTTGAATCATACGCGAAGTTGGTTCAACTTGTGTTCATTATAAGAGCTAGAATAATTCTGTAAATTTACATGTCGATGTGAGATGAGGTGACGCCATACTTGCTAACATGTCTCCAATTCGACTTATTGTGCTTATGTGCTTTTTGTGTTTAATTTCTACGCGAAGTGTATTTAAACCGATTAGTACTATGTTTAGGATTATACGCGAAGTTAATTCTGAATAATTATGAAGTCTTGAATGATTAGAATAACCGCGAAGGCTCTAATTAAATTGGAACTAAATTGGATCATGAAATCGGTTTGTAAACCTGCTGCCCTATTCTTTTATTTAAGTTGTTACATGTTTAAAGAGTTATGTGTTATGTGTAGAGTGGTTGATCAACTGTAAATAATTAGTTTTAGGTTAAGTTTTAGTTTCTTTAGATGTTAAACATTTACATCCCCCATATGTTTATTTGAATGCGTTAACATTTTCTATTTTCGATTACCCTTCAATATCCCCGGACTGAACGATCCCTACTTATTCGTACTAACGATGACATTTTGCAGGGTTAAAAAGTTGTGAGGTTTGATTTGATCACGTGTTCACATGCGTGTGGTGAAAAACGCTCACCAATATCTATCAGAAAAGAATATTAGGTGGCTTTAATTTAAAAATACTTTTTAAAATTGAGTGTATATCTAAATCCCCATTTTTTCCTTGTCAAAACCAAATGGCATGTTTTTATTTCTTTTGCATAGCTAGTGGAAAGAATTAATCTCTACTAAACCAATATTGTCAAGGAAAATGTGTCAAGTTAGACAATTAACAAAGTAAGCCTTATTTTACTAAAAGATGACTCTTAACTTCTCTATGGCTCCTAATTTATAATTTTCCTCTTTCGTTTTCAATGATATATATGTACCTGCACATAGTTTTTTTTTCAGTGTAGAATTACTCTTCTCAGACTAGTCTTCATCTTAGTACTATATATATATATATTAACATTAGACTGTGTAAAGTGAAGTTTGATATAATGTACGTTTAATTTCTTTTGACTCGTGGTAGTGAACACAATTTAACTCTCATCATTTCCAACGATTCCAATCGTTTCAATGCATTGCTAGCTTGCTCCTTATATAAGGGCTCTTCTTGTACACTGTAATTAACATTACCAAGCTTCTTCCCCTGCCTCCATTATTAGATCTAAGGTGTTCCTTTCTCAACATAATCCATTTCTTATTACTTCTTGTTTTCTTTTTTTTTCGGATTATTGATGTCTGTTTTTTCTAAACCTGGCTATATTGCATATTGATTGATTTTTATTTTGTAGATGGAACAACGAAAATGGGAGGACTTAGATATGGACTGTTGGGTGAAAGTCTTTGAGAAAGTTGATATGGAGTCACTGCTCTTGGATATTCCTTTTGTTTGCAAATCATGGCACAAAGGAACACTAAATCCTTCTTGCTGGAATAGTCTCATCTTTCCGGACTTTGAACCTGAATTTCCTTACTGTGAACGTGATTATCCAATCTATGACAGATTTGTTTCTGAATTTGGCCTTGATAGGAATCGCTTCTCTGTAAGTGCCTTTATCAAGTTTGTTGTCAATCATAGCCAAGGAAATGCTGTTTCTCTCAAGCTACCTGGATGCTCGTCCCTAGAAGCCTTTGAATATGTTTCAAATGAGTATGTTTTCTCTCTTAAAGTAATTATTTGTGTATTTGATATGCCTTGGATACTTTACTGAAACTATTATGTGATTTCAGGTGCCCTAACATCATGTTTTTTGGTTTACCAAGATGTTTGCTGTGGGAAGATGGCATCGATCTGGAATTGATTGGCAAGTTCAAGAATTTGTTTATGTTGTCTCTGGGAAGCTGCACTTATTTGGATAGAGTTCTTGCAGTAGTCAGCAACCACTGCAAGCTTTTTTCTCATTTGACACTGTCTAATGCCCAAATTGGTAAGGAGGAGGCTACAACAATTGTCAACTTAATCCCTGATATAAAGCTCTTGAGGATGAATGGTGCACAGATTGATCGGGAGAATCTTGTCATATTACTGAAGGGCTGCAAAGAACTTGTGAGGTTAGATGCTAGGGATTGTATCGGTTTCAATGAGGGTGATGATGAAATAGCAAAGCTGGCTTCTCATATCAAAAACTTTCACTGTGAGGGATCTAAAGAGCACGTTGAATATCCATTTAGTATGTGTTCTTTTTCTCAATTTTTTTCTTCATTGACAAGGGATGATGTCGAAGAAATAGCTTCAATGTTTGAAGAGGTTGATGTAGAGGCACAGGTTGATGGAGAGGGAGAGGGGGAAGTTGATATTGAAGAAAGGGTTGAACCTTGATTGAGCTTTTTATATATTTTGGTGTTCTTATGTGTTCTCATGTCAGATCTATATCAAATAAGTTTTCCTAAGGCTAACGTATTTATGTATCGGTCTTTTCCGAACCTATAAGCATTTAGAAGCAATTTTCTTGGTCTGTGTCCATGTTTCAATCTCCAGTTTCTTTCCTTAATTTTGGCTGAAACATAATTGAATGAAGCATTGCTACCAAGTTTACATTTCTTTTTGTCATACGACAATTCATTCAATTGAGGTGCAATAGTTCATAGTTTTTAGCATTATCAGTTCATCATCCTGTAAAGTTAATCTACATCAATTTGGTAATATCCTAAAACTAACCATCGGCTAGTTAAGGTTGATATGGATCACTTTTGTAAAACTGGATTAATCTGTGGTCAATCGTAGCAGTGGTGCTATGTTCAGGCGCGGATGCAGGGCTGTTTTGGTGGGGCTTAAGCCCACCCAAAAATTTTGGGTTAAAAAAAATTAAGTATATATATAATTTTTTTTGTTCCATCAGAATTTCGAAACCCAACTTCACTCTTCACTGAGTTCACTCTTCGATAGTTCGATACTTCGATTACGACTTCAAACTTCTCAAATCTCAACCAACTTCAGTCTGAGTCTCTGTCTCTCTGACACTTCGGTTACGACTTCAGACAAATCCGATCTGCAAAGCTTCTCTCTGGCTCAGTGGCTCTCTCTCCATCAAGTTCAGATCGGCGCCTCGACGGGCCGGCGGGCGACTGCGCTTCGGCACCTCTGCAGTCTGCACCAGTTCGTCGTCGTCTCAGACACGGAGACACCAGATCGACACCTCTGCACCAGAGCATCCAGATCGGCAGATCGCCACCGCCGAGCGCACTGCGCAGCGCAGAGTAAGTTTTCCAATTCCTCATATCCCGATTCAAATTCCTCATTCCCGAAGTTGCCATTTTATGCTATATCTCAATTCTCGAGAGGCCGAGAGCTTATTGGTTCTGAATTTCTAATGGGTGAGCTTTTAATTTCCAAATTCCATACATATGATTAATTGATTATGCAAGACATTTTGTTAGTGTTTGTACTCATATTCTGGGTTTAGAGGGTACACCTGAAAGAGTAGAGGATCAAGGAAAGCTGACTCGTGTAGCTGTAGACAGCAGACCTGCAGTATGTGTTTCAGAAAAATAAGCCTGTTACTTTTTGAATCCCCTTGTTTTTTCATCTGTTTATCAGTATATAATGTTTAATTATTACTGTTATTTGTTTAATCTTGATGTTAGAGGGTTGGAAGTTATAATCTTGATGATTGTATCTAATTTGTCAGAGAGTTGTGTTGGGAAATGCTCCTGGAAATGCCAAGTACACTAGTCTAATAATTCAAAAGCAATGTGGAATCTTTTTGTGAAAAACATGATCTTGATATGCCCGACATGGATGCTTCTTATAAGGATGGTACAGGTCATAATTGCCAACAACTAAATTTCATTACATTTGAGCATCATTACCATATAGAAGTATTCAATGCTGTGATTGATTTTCAGTTGAGTGAGTTGAATAGAAGATTCTCAAATGAAACATAAGATCTCCTTAAACTTAGTTCAACTTTGGATCCTCATGATAACTTCAGGAATTTTAACTCTCAAGGTGTTTGCAATCTTGCAAAACAGTTTTACTCTGAAGATTTCGATAATGGTGAAATGTATGCTCTTGAAGTAGAGTGTGCATTTTATGAGAAAGATATGTGTAGTGACCTAAGTTCCAAAATTTGGAGTCCATTGCTGACTTGTGTCGCACCTTGGTTCAAATAAGGAAGTCTGAATTTTTCCCTATGCTTCATAGATTGATTTGTTTAGTTTTGACTATTTCAGTTTCTACAGCAACCACTGAAAGGGCATTTTCAGCTATGAACATCATTAAGAATAAACTTAGAAGCAAAATGGAAGATGAGTTTCTTGATGATTGTATGGTCCTTCATATTGAGAAGAGTATGCTGAATCTATTACTAATGAGGAGGTGATTGAAGAGTTTGAAGCTTTATCGACTCGTAGAGTTAAATTTTGTTAGTTTATGCTATCATATTGTATCACATTGCATATTTAGTTTAATTGTTCAGTTTGTATTATAATTTTGCATATGCATTGGAGGGAAAATGCTTATTATATATGTCCTCCCCTAACTAGATGTATCATTTTCTTTCAATCAATAAATTTCTCTCACAGCGTCGAGATTCTCCACATTTTTTCTTTCTTTGGTTAAAAATTTCAAGCCCACCCAAGATCGTAATCCTGGATCCGCCACTGGCTATGTTTGCATGCTACTTCTGCCTTGATGATGTTGGGTAGCATTAATTGGAAATGCATTTTCTACCTTCGGTCATCTTCCCACAACAAAATTATTGGTAGAACCGTAGAACTTGAAGAGCAGTCAATTTCACACTACGAAAGAGTTAGTTTTAAAAATATTCCTTAATTTATGACTCAAAATGTAGGCACACGTGACTAAATAGCATATTTTGACTACACTTTTACTAACCATAATAGTTAAATCTGCAACAACCAAGACATGTAACAGACATATGACTGTGTCAGCTATTATTAACCATGACCGCCACCCGAATGGTATAGTGGCGCGTCCTCACGCGTTGTCCGAATATCATCCTATGGTAACATAATGGGCTAAGCATCCCACATCGAACAACATTTTAAAGTCTTCTCAATAGCAAACTATAAATAGTAACTCTCTCTCATTGAGGAAGCAATTACTTTTTATCTACTGTTATTATGTCAACACCAATACTGACTTACACGCTGGAGAGTCGAAGATCGCCCTTTGGCGGTCTAGACCTCTACGTGATTTATTCTTGTTGATAGGCTCATAGAACGGGAAAAGAGGACGTTGTGAGTTACATTGGTATCAGTGATCGTTTAACGCTATCTGACTATACTCAACATTAGCGCCATCTGTGGGAAACTTGAGCAAAATGTTTCTCAAGTCAAGTCACCATGGCTAACGACGAAAACAATCAAGCGAATCAAACGCCACCAGATATCAGTAACGTTGTAAGGAGGTTAAATTTCGAGACTCCCCCTGAAGGAGTGCTCAGAATCGCCGTCCCTGACATTGAGAGCATTGACGACGGGAAGTGGGAGACTGCCGGTCAGTGATGACGCTGCCAAACTAGCATTGGCCATCAGGGATCTTCAAGAGGAGAAGAAGGTGAGGCTTGCATTAGAGAAAGAACTTCGCTTACTGGAAGCGAGAAGAGAAAAATAAGCTGAAGGATCGGGAGAAAGCGAATCTGTCATAGTCAGTTCTAAGTCGAGAGAGCCAGGGGGAGGGATTAGGATAGGAAATCAGAGACTAGTGCATATCGATTACTCTATCATAACTGACTAGCTGAGTGATCAGCACCCTCTTTCCCCGGTGAGAATCAAAGAGAGGGTTCATCATCCAAGAGGACAAAGACGTTATAAAGAAGAGGTTGGAGTGCAATAGATGAGGAGATTGGCAGAGATATAGCCCTTAACCATTAACTTGAATTCTCTATGTTTCTTTCTTCCTCGTTATTTCTCTGTCATTTAGAGGGGAATTCGCTTTCATCCTTTTTTTCCTTCTTCCTTACTTTTCATTACTAGCTAATGCCAAATAACACCTTGTGGTTTATCAGTCACTGGTCACTTGGTTGAATTGAGAACTTTAACAAGGGAGAGTATTCCATGCACAGTTAAAAGATAAAAAAACATAAAAACAAAAGTGAACAGTGCATACATCTGACGGTGAGGAGATAATCGAACGGTGTGAATTGGGCGGGTCACGGGCGATTATGGTGCACGGAATAATTTTCGCTTTAACAAATCTCATTGCACTATATAATAAAACAGTAAACTACAATTTAGTTATCAACTAAATTTCAGTTTACAAATAAACTTTTTAGACAATATTTTACACAATAAAGGACACAAATTAACAAATTATAACAAGTTGATGTCCACATGCCATGTGTCACTATGTTTTTACCACAATACCCTTACTAAATATTTCTACTGTGAAATGTGTTACGCGCTCTAACTTGTCTAAAAGTGCTACTGTCCTCCAACACGCTCACTGCTACTGCCAAATTAGATGCTCGTCG